>JAOPSE010000014.1:93478744-94106403 GCA_029449295.1 Zea luxurians | reverse complement strand
AGATGTAGAGGGTTTGCAAGATTTTAATTCTACAACCTTAGCATGCAACATATCATTCTTAGTTCTAAGGTCGGAAATAGTAGTGTTGCAAACATCAAAATCTTTAGCCTTAGCAATTAACTTTTCATTTTCAATCCTAAGGCTATCAAGAGAAATATTCAATTCATCAATCCTAGTAAGCAAATCAACATTATCATCTCTAGGATTGGAAATTGAATCAATACAAACATGGGAATCAACCTTAGCAATTAATTTAGCATTTTCATTTCTAAGGTTGGCAATAGTGTCATGGCATGTGCTTAGCTCACTAGATAATTTCTCACATTTTTCTACCTCAAGAGCATAAGCATTCTTAACCTTAACATGCTTTTTATTTTCCTTGATTAGGATGTCCTCTTGGGAGTCCAAGAGATCATCCTTTTCATGGATGGCACTAATTAGCTCATTTAGTTTTTCCTTTTGTTGCATGTTTAGGTCAGCAAAAAGGGTACCCAAATTGTTTTCCTCATCACTAGCATTATCATCACTAGAGGATTCATATCTAGTGGAGGATTTAGTTTTAACCTTCTTCCTTTTGCCATCCTTGGCCATGAGGCACTTGTGGCCGACGTTGGGAAAGAGAAGTCCCTTGGTGACGGCGATGTTGGCGGCGTCCTCGTCGTCGGAGGAGGAGTCGGTGGAGCTCTCGTCGGAGTTCCACTCGCGGCACACGTTGGCATCGCCGCCCTTCTTCTTGTGGTACCTCTTCTTTTCTCTCCTCTTGCCCTTCTTGTCGTTATCCCTGTCACTGTCACTAGATAAAGGACATTTAGCAATAAAGTGACCGGGCTTACCACACTTGTAGCAAACCTTTTGGAACAGGATTTGTAATCCTTCCCCTTCTGTTGCTTGAGGATTTGGCGAAAGCTTTTGATGATTAAAGCCATCTCCTCATTGTCGAGCTTGGAGGGCGTCAATTGGTTGTCTACTTGGTGTAGACTCCTCCTTCTTCTCCTCCGTCGCCTTGAATGCCACCGGTTGTCCTTCGGACGTGGAGGGCTCATCAAGCTCGTTGATCTTCTTTGAGCCTTTAATCATACATTCAAAGCTCACAAAATTCTCGATTACTTCCTCGGGAGGTCATTAGTGTGTATCTAGGATTACCACGAATTAATTGAACTTGAGTGGGGTTAAGGAAAATGAGAGATCTTAGAATAACCCTTAACCACCTCGTGGTCATCCCATTTCTTGCTCCCGAGGTTTGCGCACTTGGTTCACCAAGGTTTTGAGCCGGTTTGTACATATCTTGTGGCTCCTCCCTTGGCGAAGACAAAAACGACCGAGCTCCCCCTCGATCGTTTCCCGCTTTGTGATCTTGGTGAGTTCATCACCCTCGTGGCGCGGTCTTGAGTAGGTCCTCAAATCTCCTTTGCATTCTTCAACCCTTGCACCTTGTTGTATTCCTCCTTACTTAGAGAGGCGAGGAGTATGGTTGTGGCTTGGGAGTTGAAGTGCTCGATTTGGGCCACTTCGTCCGTATCATAGTCTTCATCCCCTATGGATGGTACCGTGTGCTCCAAACTCAACAACATTCCATATACTTTTGTGGAGTGAGGTTAGATGAAATTTCATTAAATCACTCCACCTAGCATAATCTTCGCCATCAAAAGGTTAGCGGTTTGCCTAATGGAACGGAAAGTAATGGAGTATGTCTAGATGTACGAGGATAGTGTAAGAGGATCTTACTAAACTTCTTGCGCTCTTGGCGCTTAGAAGTTACGGACGGCGCATCGGAGTCGGAGGTCGATGATAATGAAGTGTCGGTCTCGTAGTAGACCACTTTCCTCATCCTTTGTGCTTGTCGCCTTTCCGATGCGACTTGTGGGAAGAAGATTTTTTCTTTCTTCTCTTTGTGGTGTGAAAGAAGAAGATCTTTTCTCCTTCCGTTTGGAGGAGTCCTTCTTCTTCTCCTTCCTCTTGGTGCGGGACTCTTCCGATGAAGTGCTCTCATAGCTTGTAGTGGGCTTGTCGCCGGTCTCCATCTCCCTCTTGGTGTGATCTCCCGACATCACTTCGAGCGGTTAGGCTTTAATGAAGCACCGGGCTTTTATACCAATTGAAAGTCGCCTAGAGGGGGGGTGAATAGGGCGAAACTGAAATTCTCAAAAATAATCACAACTAACAAGCCGGGTTAGCGTTAGAAATATAATAGAGTCCGCGAGAGAGGGTGCAAAACAAATCGCAAGCGAATAAAGAGTGAGACACGTGGATTTGTTTTACCGAGGTTCGGTTCTCGCAAACCTACTCCCCGTTGAGGAGGCCACAAAGGCCGGGTCTCTTTCAACCCTTACCCTCTCTCAACGGTCCTCGGACCGAGTGAGCTTTCTCTTCTCAATCACTTGGAACACATAAAGTTCCCACAAGGACCACCACAATATTGGTGTCCTCTTGCCTCAATTACAAGTGAATATGATCGCAATGAAGAATCAAAGAAGGAAGAAAGCAATCCAAGCGCAAGAGCTCGAAAGAACACAAACAAATCCCTCTCACTAGTCACTAGGGCGTTGTGTGGAGTTTGGAGAGGATTTGATCACTTTGGTGTGTCTAGAATTGAATGCTAGAGCTCTTGTAAGTAGTTGAGAAGTGAAAAACTTGGATGCAATGAATGGTGGGTGGTTGGGGGTATTTATAGCCCAACCACCAAAACTAGCCGTTTGGAGGGGCTGTCTGTCGAATGGCGCACCGGACATGTCCGGTGCGACAGCCACGTCACCAGGCCGTTGGGGTTCCGACTGTTGGAGCTCTTGACTTCTGGGCCCGCCTGGATGTCCGGTGGCGCACCGGACATGTACTGTAGAGTGTCCCGGTGCGCCAGCATGGGCGTGCCTGACCTCTGCGCGCGCTGGCGCGCAATAAATGCGCCGCAGGTAGCCGTTGGCGCCGAAATAGCCGTTGCCCCCGCAGATACACCGGACAGTCCGGTGTACACCGGACAGTCCAATGAATTATAGCGGAGCAGCTGAAATTGAATTCCCGAGGCTGGCGAGTTCTGGAGGCCGCTCTTCCTTGGAGCACCGGACACTGTCCGGTGTACACCGGACAGTCCGGTGAATTATAGTGGAGTTGCCTCCGGATTTTCCCGGAGAGTGAAGAGTTCAGCCTCGAAGTGCCTCTGGTGCACCGGACATGTCCGGTGGCACACCGGACAGTCCGGTGCGCCAGACCAGAGGTGCCTTCGGTTGTCCCTTTGCTCTTTTGAACCCTATACTTGGTCTTTTTATTGGCTAAGTGTGAACCTTTGGCACCTGTATAACTTATACACTAGAGCAAACTAGTTAGTCCAATTATTTATGTTGGGCAATTCAACCACCAAAATTAATTAGGGACTAGGTGTAGGCCTAATTCCCTTTCACCCTTATCATTGTGAATCTTCCAAGCTCGCCCTCCACCAACTCCATTTTGGTGAGCATGGTGACGTCGTTCCCCTCATGTGAGATCCCGAGGGTGTCCCAGATCTGCTTGGCATTGTCCAAGCCGCCTCACCTTATTGTATTCTTCCCTGCACAAAGATGCTAAAAGGACAGTAGTAGCTTGTGCATTTTTATGGATTTGTTTATTTATAAACATGGGACTATCCGAGCTATCAAATTTCATTCCACTTTCTACAATCTTCCCATATGCTTGGATGGAGAGAGAACAAGTGGACTACGCATTTTGTGACTCCAAAATCCGTAGATCCTCCCCCATCAAAGTGTGGAGGTTTGACAAGAGGAATGGAAAGCAAATGTGTATTTGAGCTATGCTAAATACGAGAATAATCGAAAGAAAAGTTCGAATTAACCGTCTTTCTTTTGTCGTAGTCGTTATCGTCATTGTCCTTTTGGGAAGAAGTGAACTCGTCGCTGTCGTCGTAGTAGACGATCTCCTTGATGCGTCTTGTCTTCTTCTCTTCCCATCTTTACGTTTGTGGCCCGAGCCCGAGTCGGTAGGCTTGTCATCCTTCAGCTCGTTGACGAAGGACTCCTTCTCCTTATCGTTTGATCACAATTCCCTTCCCCTTAGGATCCATCTCTTCGGGCGATTAGTCCCTTCGTGAAGAGAACGGTTCTGATACCAATTGAGAGCACCTAGAGGGGGGTGAATAGGTGATCCTGTGAAACTTGAAACTTAATGCCACAAAAACTTGGTTAAGCGTTAGCACAATAATGCCAAGTGGCTAGAGAGAAGTCTAAACAAAACACAATAACCACAAGGATATCAACACAGAGATGACACAATGGTTTATCCCGTGGTTCGGCCAAGACCAACGCTTGCCTACTCCACGTTGTGGCGTCCCAACGGACGAGGGTTGCAATCAACCCCTCTCAAGCGGTCCAAAGACCCACTTGAATACCACAGTGTTTTGCTTTGCTTTTCTATATCCCGTTCGCGAGGAATCCCCACAACTTGGAGCCTCTCGCCCTTACACTTGAAATTCACAAAGAAGCACGGAGTAAGGGAGGGATGAACAACGCACACAAGACGCAAAATCACATTGACAACACGCACACAAGTCGCAACAAGAGCTCGCAACACAACCCGACGAGTTCACAACTCAAATAGAGCTCTAGATGCTATCACGAAGAACCAAATGCATGGAATCGAAGTCTTGGTGCTTAGGAATGCTTAGAGTATGCTTGGTTGTCTTCTCCATGCACCAAGGGGTCCCTTTTATAGCTCCAAGGCAGCTAGGAGCCGTTGAGAGCATTGTAGGAAGACAATTCTTGCCTTCTGTCGACTGGTGCACCGGACAGTCCGGTGCACCACCGGGACACTGTCCGGTGCGGATTTGTTTCCTTGTTTGGCGAAGCCGACCGTTGCTGATTGAGAGCCGTTGGCGCACCAGACAGTCCGGTGCCCTAATGTGACCGTTGGCTTGGCCACGCGTCACGCGTGGAATCCTCGGCCGACCATTGGCCCGACTGACCGTTGGCTCACCGGACAGTCCGGTGCACCACCGGACAGTCCGGTGAATTATAGCGTACATCGTTGATCATCTCCCGAGAGCGACGACTTCGCCTGTGAACGACTCACCGGACAGTCCGGTGCACCACCGGACAGTCCGGTGATTTATAGCCGTACACCGCCGTCGAAGTCCCGAGAGCAGCGAGTTCGCCAGAGCTAGCCTGGCGCACCGGACACTGTCCGGTGCGCCACCGGACAGTCCGGTGCACCCAGACTGAGCAGACTTTGGCTGAACAAAGCCATCTCTTTTCTAACTTGTTTTCTCCTGTTTCCAGCACTTAGACACAATACATTAGTCCATAAAACAATGTACTAAGTCTAGAAACATACCTTTTGACTTGATTTGCACTTTGTCCACCACTTTACATAGATTAACACAAAAGCACTTGTGTTGGCACTCAATCACCAAAATACTTAGAAATGGCCCAAGGGCACATTTCCCTTTCAATACCGAATTGCATAAATACATACACTATGTAGCGTAATTAGTGTCAATATATATCATAAACTAGTTCTAACGAATTTAGCTGCATGGCTGTTGGAGCTATCCTATATTTGTAGAGGAAATAAAGCATTAAATACGGTTTTTTGTTTCCATTTACTTTCACCGCATATTTTTGTCATCCTAATTTTGTGCGCATGCAACATGTAACAAGTTTTACGTAGTGTACTGAATTTCATAAATATCTACATCCTATAGCATATTTAGTATTAGTATATATCATAAACTGGTCCTGACGAATCTAGTTGCATTGTTGTTGGAGCGATGCTATATTTATGGAGGAAATAAAACATTTAAAAATAAAAACCACCACACATCTCTTTATTAAATTTACGCGCATGTAGGGAAACGTGTTTGACTCATGTATGCATTCCCTTTTTTGTGCACAGACGTGGGGTGGGAGGCGCACCAGACAACCTAGCTTGGGGAGTGGGTGGCCACACCGCGCTAGACCTGGTCGTAGGGTTGGTCGGGCTCCTCTAACTATTTGAAGCCCATGACTCCTAATATACCTACCATATATATATATGTATATAATGTATTTATTATTTTTTATTAAGGTTATATGAAAGCATGTAAATAAAACATTTCGATACATAATCCAAGGGTATAAAGGGCTTTTCTAAAAAAACCATTTTAGTGAAGATAAAGCTACTGTACAAGTCAAACAATTTGACAAACTGTAACGTTAAAATAGAGCTGCTCAACTCTGAAGTTCGTGAACCGAGCTAGTTTTTGTGAAGTTGACTTGTGCCAAACCCATTGTAAAGATTGTTTTATTGTCGCTCGTTATTTTTCTCGTAAGAGTTTTCCATGTAAGGCCTTGTTCGATTATTCCTATTACACATGGATTGGATAGGATTGGAAAAGATTAAAAAGATGTTTGACTTGCTTGGGATTTCAACTCACCCAATCCCACTCAATCCACATGGATTGAGAGCTAACCGAACGAGCCCTAAAAGTTTCTGTTATGTGTTTAGGACGTATTATTAGCATTACTTTGTTAGGGCTTGTTCGGTTCGCTCTCAATTCATGTGGATTGAGTAGGATTGGGTGAGTTTAAATCTCAAGCAGGTCAAACTTCTTTTTAATTTTTTTTTCCAGTCTCATCCAATCTATATGTAATAAGAATAACCGAACAAATCCTTAACAATTGTCATGCATGGGACGATGCAAGTCAACTTTGGCATGGGTTGCACTCACATCCATGTCTCATGGCATGTGGAGTGGTAAAAGGTTGCAGTACTAACTTGTGTGCAGATCAAGGAAGACGATGCTCCCGGGGGGTTTTTTTTTTTTTTGGGTGCTTGACTTCCACAAAGAAACGGAGTATATATCGTATACTCTTTCCCTAGAGGGGTGTATATGTTCGGAAGCAAGGGAAAGAGATAAAACCCATCGAGCACATCTGTTGGCACGTTACAACAGAATACAACATGCGTCGTACACTCCTCTCGACGTAGGGACGCCACTCTAACAAAAATAACAAGACGACGACGACGACGGAGAAAGGCGCTAGCGGCGGGCGGTAGCAGATAAGGCACCCCCCACCAATTCCGGGGTCTTCATAATGTGTAGTACTAGTAACAAACAAAACGAACCGGAACACATCGCAAAAGAGTGGTCATCGTCCACTGGGCTTGGCTACGAGCCAAGATTGGCTCGGAAACGGAGCTGTGTTCCGGGTCGCAACAGTCCACATGGGAAAAGCAAAAGTAGAGGAAGTGACCCATGCTGCAACGACAAGCGGAGTTCGTTGCAGCAATACGGGGCTCATCGTCATCGCACATGAACCTGACCGGCCCCTTAGGTTTCGTCACCAACCGACGACGTGCTTATCTTCTTCAGCTAGCTCGGCCGTACTATGAACCTGTGTAGCTAAGCTAGCTACGTACAGCGAGATGCATGTCTCCAGATACTGTAGTACAAGCCAAGCCTGACTTTCTTTGCTGAAGGCTGCAGAGCGTAGGCGCGTAGCTCCAATTCCCCTGCAATCAATCACCTTTCCTCCCGCCCGCCTCTGCTCTGCTCAAACCAAACCACCATCCTGCACCAAAAGCAAAGATCTAGCCTAGGCGGCGCTTGTCTCTTCTGCAAGCGCGAACGGCGAACCAGGATCGGAGGGGAGGCCGGGCCGGGCCGGGCCCCACACGCCACGCAGCTAGCACCACCAGTGCACCTGCCCACCTTTTTCTTCCTCCTCCCGTCCCCGAAAGGCAGACGAAGAGCCGCCCAAGCCAAGGTGAAAGTGAAAGCAGCAATGCAAGAAGACGCATATACACCCCCAAAGGGAGAGAGCTCTCATCAATCTTGTCAACCACCAGCAAAGCACACACAACACCCGGACCCGGCCAGCCCAACAAAAGCCGCGGTAAAAAAAAAAGAGAGGGAAGGGGCCACTCGCCGTTACTCTACCTCTGTGTCTACTCTTCTGCATCGGCTGACCTGACACACACAAAGCCCGTAACTGTCAAAGCATACAAGGGGATAAAAGATGGAGTCAGTGCTACTGTTGAGAGTATTGATACTGTACTGTACCATTAGTAGACACCGACTGCACCAGCGTACCAGAGTTCAGAGCCCAGACTCCGGAGCTGTGCTGCGCTGCGCGAACCACCAGGGGGGGCTAGACTGGACGTGAGGGAGATGACTGGGACTGGACTACTGGAGACGGCGGCTGAGACCTGAGAGAGCAGATGGTGCTACAGGCCGCTGCGGGGCCCGCCGCGCAGCGCAGCGCACCGCAGAGCTAAGCAAGAGAGTCGCCGTCAGCCCGCCGGTGGTTGCACATAACAAAAGAAAACAAAGTTGCCAATTCGCTTGCTTGCCATTTATATAGATAGATGGTTTGTTTTTCTTAAATGTCACTGGGAGAATAACACACCGTTGCAAGAAGTTAACTGCACAAAACTAACATCCGTCAGCACCGTTGGTAGGTACTACTAAGGCCATGTTTCATATAACTCGTACCACCTAAAAGCAGAGTTTCTTCACTCCCTTCACTGCCAACTTTATAGATGATTTGGTTCCTTACATGGCACTAAGGTAATAAAACGTCGTTACAAAGTGTTAATTATGCTTCGTTACAAGCTGTTAATTATATGAGACTAACGCCCAGTTTGATCCAACTTCATGAATCATGAGCTATTGTAAGCTCTCTTTTTTTTAATCAAACATCTTTTTTTTTAAAAAAAATATCTTCATTTTATGCTCTCGCAAAGGAATCTAGAGAGGCAAAACTGGAGAGTTTTTTGTTTTTTCAAGAATCCTATCCCTCATTTTAATCCCTCAGCCATGCATGAAGCTATTGGTAAAGTCGTTATCTATTTCGTCAATATTATTATTTGAACATAAAATTCATAGCTTTTATCTATTTTTACCACATTATGACATAGATTTTAATCCAGTCATAATCAATTGATACTAGCAATCTAGGATACTAGGTTGTAACAACCAGTGAACTAAATACAAGGTAACAAAGAATGATCAAACAAGTGTAAATTTACATAAAGATTGTTGATCGTACCGTAAATTCTCACCGATAACTTTCTTTCTTCACGTATTCATTGTTAATATATATGTTAATCAATATAGTTTGTATTTGACCAAAGTTACGACTTACATTTATCCTGTGTCATATATTAATATAATATTAGTCATAATTAATATATATGTAGCTTCATTTGTCAATTAAACAAGTGAATATGTATAAAACATATTTTGATCACTAATTTCTAATTAGACTAATTAGCCATTAGTTAGTTTTCCTTTTTTTTTTCTAATAGACCTTACTGATACAAATTAAAAATATCTATATATGGAGAGAGTACTAGACTAAACTTAGTTAAATTAATCTTGTGCGATAAATTGACTAAGCGTACTATTAAGATTAAACTACCAACAATGATCATTATCAACAGTGCTCACAAGGTTACAACTGTATACCAAAGCATCTGACAACTCTGTTTCTTTCTTTCAACGACACTTAAGAAAATAAATTATCTACATAGATGACAATAAAAGGAACAAGACTTATCCGAAAATTCTAAATAGTACTTATATATTTTTGGACGGGAATAAATAGATTATTTTATAGGTTTAATTGGCGATTAAGAAATTCTCTCGCAATTAATCCCTGCGACGGCGGGCCCAGCGGCGCCGCGCTCCGCGGTTCCCTATCCTGTTCCTGCAATCCTGCGGTGACATTTACCATGCTGCCCCTGCCCTCCGCTGAATCCCTACGTATATTATACAGCACAGAAAGGCTCTGCGGCGTTCGCTTAACCAAATCCTGCGGCGCTGCGGGCTGCGCTGGTCCGTCGTCGTCCGGTGGCCAACAAGTCCGCCCCGCGGCCCGCCTCCTATATAAATCCACCCGACTCGCTTCCTCTCCTCACCACGTCTCCCCTCACCTGGCTCTCCCCCTGCCACCTCACGCGCACCCCTGCTCTGGGGCTCCTCCTGTCTCTTTTGGCTCCGCTGAGGCCGAGCACACACAACAAATTCTCTCTCTCTCTCTCTCACACACACACACACACACACACTCTGCTCCCTGTGCGGAGAGCAGCATGGGGTGGTGGTGGACGGCGCTGGCGGCGGCCGTGATGGCGTACGTGGCGGTGAAGCTGATGGAGGTGCTGTGGTGGCGGCCGCGGCGGGTGGAGCAGCACTTCGCGCGGCAGGGGATCAGGGGGCCCCGCTACCGCTTCTTCGTCGGCTGCGTCCGCGAGATGGTGGCGCTCATGGTGGCCGCCTCCGCCAAGCCAATGCCGCGCCCCTACCGCTCCCACAACGTCCTCCCGCGCGTCCTCGCCTTCTACCACCACTGGAAGAAAATCTACGGTACGCAACGCCCCCTACGCACATGCCCATGCGCTCTCGTCGTCTCACCGCCCAGCGCCCCAGCCTAGTCCAGTGTTCCTGTTCGTGCCTATACCCGACCAACGAGTCCATTCCTTCCCAGGCAGAGTTCCTCCAGGCCCTCTCTCCCGGTAGCACAGCTGCTCCCTGCTCTGTTCGGTTACGGAACCTGAGAGCAAGGACCGAGCCCGATCGGCGAGAGGAGAGCCAATCAATCAACATGAGCAAAGCAATCTTGACCAGAGACCGGCACCAACATGAGCTCCCATCAGGTTGCGGTCGCGCCATGCGTCTCGCTCCCAGGATGCTGCTTTGCTGCCGCCTTTGGGTGACATGCATTTAGTGGCATGTCGAGGCGAGCCTCCTGGGTCTGTCGGAGCGGTTTGCCGTAGTTGTCTCTCGTTTTCGCTGTCCCCCGGCTGCAGCCCGGTTAGGTGGCCAGGGTCTATTTCCTACTTGCCGCCCCGCCCCCGCGCGGCCCTCGACGTGAGCCTACACGTCCCCCTTCCTGCTCCCCGCCACCGCCCCCGTCTCCATCGCATTCAACTCCAGCTTGCCCTGCCCTGCCCTGCGCCCGTCGCCTCCGGGCGCACCCGCCGCGACCTGTCCGTCCCTGGCCCAACCGTCACGCCGCTGCGGCCACCACCTGCTCTGCTCCGCCCTTCTCTTCGTGTCGTCTTGTGATCCCTGCCTGCCTACTGGGTGCTGGCTGGCTGGCTGGCTACAGTGCTGGTGCGGCAGTGCGCGGGTACAGTGTAATGCGGCGGGCGCTGCCACAGGGGGAGGAGGTGGGTATCGTAGCGTAGCGTACCTGCTCCGCGCGTACGTACGCATGTTGTGCCTGCGCCTGCATCGCCGGCACCTCTCCCTGCCATGTCCTGTCCCTGCCCCCTTGGCAGCTGGCGGGATGCTGCTGATGTGGCGGAACATGGCCTCCCTGCCCCCAATCATTGGCTGCCTCGTCGCCTTGTCACGCTCACGCCCCGTGCCTGATTTTGCCTCTCCCTCCAGGTTCCACGTTCCTGATATGGTTCGGCCCGACGCCGAGGCTCGCCGTCGCCGACCCGGACCTCATTCGGGAGATCCTCCTGTCCCGCGCCGACCACTTCGACCGCTACGAGTCGCACCCGATGGTGCGCCAGCTCGAGGGCGAGGGGCTCGTCAGCCTGCGCGGCGACAAGTGGGCGCACCGCCGCAAGGTGCTCACGCCGGCGTTCCACATGGAGAACCTCAAGGTCAGTCAGTCAGCCAGCCAGCTTTTCACTGCTACGAGACGCAACAGTCTTTGTTCTTCCTGCCGTGCGGAATTGTGGTGATGATACGCTGCCTGGGACGTACGTACGCAATGCAGCTGCTGCTGCCGTTCGTCGGGCGGACGGTGGTCGACGTGGTGGACAAGTGGCACGACATGGCCGCCGCGGCGTCCGGCGAGGTCGAGATCGACGTGTCCGAGTGGTTCCAGGTGGTGACGGAGGACGCCATCACCCGTACGGCGTTCGGCCGGAGCTACGAGGATGGCAAGGCCGTCTTCAAGCTCCAGACCCAGCTCATGGCCTTCGCCTCCGAGGCGTTTCGCAAGGTCTTCATCCCTGGATACAGGTAATAAGTCAAGCAATCAATCAGCTAGTGCGATGCCCTCATAATCCTGTGTTCTGCCTGCGCTTTTATAATTAACCAATCAAGCAGAGGAATGGCGTGGCATGGTTTGATGCGTGCAGCATATGTCTACAGGTTCCTGCCGACCAAGAAGAACACGACCTCGTGGAAGCTGGACAAGGAGATCAGGAAGAACCTGGCGACGCTGATCGGCCGGCGGCAGGAAGCCGCGGACGACGAGAAGCTCAGCGGCTGTGCCAAGGACCTCCTCGGCCTCCTGATCAACGCGGGCAGCAACGGCGGCAAGGTGAGCCCCATCACCGTGAACGACATAGTGGAGGAGTGCAAGACGTTCTTCTTCGCGGGCAAGCAGACCACGTCGAACCTCCTGACATGGACCACAGTCCTGCTCGCCATGCACCCCGAGTGGCAGGAGCTCGCCCGGCAGGAGGTGCTCCAAGTCTGCGGGGCGCGTGACATCCCCTCCCGCGAGCAGCTCACCAAGCTCAAGACAGTAAGCTCCTGTCCTGTCCCCCCCTGCACTGGCCGCCTGACAGAATCCTCTAACAACGGGCGGTGAGCTGATGCATGCTGCTGGTTCCTCTCTGGCAGCTCGGGATGATCCTGAACGAGACGCTGCGGCTGTACCCGCCGGCGGTGGCGACGGTGCGTCGCGCCAAGGCGGACGTTGAGCTGGGCGGGTGCCTGATCCCGCGCGGCACGGAGCTGCTGATCCCGATCATGGCCGTGCACCACGACGCGCGGCTGTGGGGGCCGGACGCCACGCAGTTCAACCCGGCGCGGTTCGCCAGGGGCGCGGCGCAGGCGGCCAGGCACCCCACGGCGTTCATCCCGTTCGGGCTGGGCGCGCGGATGTGCATCGGCCAGAACCTGGCGCTCCTGGAGTCCAAGCTCACGCTGGCCATCGTCCTCCAGCGGTTCGACTTCCGGCTGTCTCCCAGCTACCTCCACGCGCCGACGGTGCTGATGCTCCTCCACCCGCAGTACGGTGCGCCCGTGGTCTTCCGGCCGCGACCGTCTGAGCCGTCCGATCGCGACAGTAGGGATGTGTGAGGAGATGACGGAGCTCGTACTAACCTTGTCAGTGTCAATTGCGCCTGGCATGATAACCAATAACCACCTCCGCAGCATGCTGCTTTGCCCTCAAGAGCAGAGACCAAACGAGCAGAGCAGCCGCCGCCACCGCCCAGAACCACCGGAGGAACAAGTGACTAGAAGGAGCACCACCGTACCGTACTAAGTACTAACAAATATATCCTGCTGAAGGTGCCAGCAGCAGCAGCTTAGACTAGTAGAGCAGAGTAGAAGGCTTGACCAGTGCCTCCCAATTTTTCAGTCATTTGGGTTGATGATTTCCTTCCTTCCATGAGGTTTTGCCAGGTGTGGTTGATGTATGAAGGATTGCAAAATTGTACACACGTCGTGTTCCGTTTGTTCTTTCGATCTGCGATGATACGTACATGGGAGGAAAAGGTGGGCAGGGAAAAGGGGGAATGCAGGCGTATGGTATGGGAGGTGCATGCATGATGTTTGAGGATCGTGGCGCCACAGTGCGTCTGCTTACTTCCCTGTCATTGCTCTCCTCCGTGGTCCTCCTTGCGATGCAGACCAGAAGCCATTAATAAAGGAAGAGATGGGTGCCCTGCTGCTGGGTGCTGGCCATTTAAGAGTGCCTTGCAAGGGGAACAAACGGTGTGCGACAGTACAGCACAGACAGACGGCGGGGCGGGGGGGGAGTAAACGCGGCGGCCAAGAAAGTGGAGCCGGTGGGTGGATAGATAACACAGCGAGCGACGGTCGGGCGGGCGGGCGGACGGCGGAGGGAATCATCAGGGTCTGCTACTCTGCTCTGTTCTGATCTGCCAGCGCCACCACCCCATCAGCAGCAGCAGCAGCTTCAATTCATTGCCTTGCCACCTCTGCGCCTGCGAGGGCATCGAGTGTGTTTGCGCCCGCCCGAGCCAATGTGCGAGTACGCACACGGTGCCCCTCCAGCCAAGCTGGCACCGGCCGCGGGCCGACCAGAGGACCAGAACTGTAGCGGCCGATGAGCCTCGCCTCCTCCCCATAAAGGTGCTGCCGCATCGGACCGCGGTGAGGAGTGGTGGGGGGTCCTGGCCTGTCGTGATGGTGCTGCTGCCTGCTGCCTGCTGCTGCTCGGCCCTTGTGTAACTGTTCATCTCCTCTCCCCTGTCAGACTGCGCTGGCCGGCACCGGCATAGCAGCGCTGCCACACCGCATTGCATCGGGAGCGTGAAATGGAAATGGGGGTGGGATGCCCACCTGCAGCTGCAAATGCTGCTGGATTGGATTGGCCTGACTCCACTCCACTCCACTCCACTGCTCTGTGGGGTGAGCAGTACTACTTGCGACAGGCAGGCGACCTGCTCTTGGGATCTGCGAAAAAATGATTCAAATTTTAGTTTTGGATCTGGATCATGCATGCCAAGTACAGCTCAGATTCGTTTCATGCGACACAAGAACTCGGCTCGCTCTACTGCTCACCTGCTTGCCGGTTCTAACGGGATTAAACAACTGCGGTTTACATACAGATACAGCCCACCATTGTCTTGCGGTCTTGCCTTGCCAGTGCCCAGTAGAATGTCTTAGTAGGCCTCCAGGAAAAAAAAATAGATATATAAATATAACCAAGACTGATGCTGCTCAGTAGTAGACTGATATCACCAGATCAGGGGCACAGGCTGCGGAAACCATATACACAGCTCAAGCTAGCCGCCGTCCAGTCCGGGGTAGTGAAGACACAGGTTTCACAGGCAAGTGGTAAGTAGCATAGGCATAGCATGATGCCGATACGTATAGGTAGGTGTAGTTGCCAGCATCAAAGTTTCAAGTGCAGAGCTCCTTTTTACCTCTTTGGTGAAAAAAAAAGGAAGGCAAAGGCATTTGACAGAGCATACAGTACAGCAGCCAGCCACTGCACTGCCCAGGTGGAGCGCAGGCTCTTCTTCCCGAGGCCGGGTTCAATAGGGCAAGCAGAAAACACATGGATGCACTGCACAACGTCCAACACCTCATTGCGTTGCGCATCTGCCCACAAGATATTACCAAACTCCTCTTGTGCCGTCGCTTCACTACTACTACCAGCCACCACCCACCAGGATTCGGAATTGTAAAGCAGCCACCGGACCGGAACAACAAAACTGAAAAAAAAAGCGAACCTGTTGTTGTTACTTTAAACTGCCGCTCTGATGTTCTACACAATGTCATTTAATTCGGGAATTTGGGCCAGCGGCGAGTGGCGGCGTTATGGGCAAGAAAGCTCTCATCTTTAGAGATCTCCAAAGGGGTCCACACCCTTTGTTCTTCCTCTCGAACGGAGGGAAGTTCTAGATTTGTAGCTCCCATGTGTTTCTGGTCCCCATAACGGACGGCATGTGCCAGAGGGCATCCTTCCTCCTCAGTCCTTGCCCTCCATGCTTGTGAGGTGGCATTTTTTTTTCTTCTCGCTATATAGCAACGAGCCATAAAGAAACGAGGCAATTGGCATGCGAAAGAGCATGTGACCCCCAGCACGCTGCATAATCACCTTTGCGATTAGAATAAGCATGCGATGGGTTTTAACCCTCTTGATTGTTTTTCATGAACCAGGGTCAGGGCTAACTATTGTATAATACTATAATCACACACCCGCGAGCATACTAGCGTCCTCCATTAGCCCCTAGCCGACAAGCGAAGCATGCTTTTGGTATCAAAACCAGAGGGCCTAGAAACACCTTTACCGTCACGACGGCAGCATGAAAAGCCGTGAATTGTTGTAAACAATTGAGCAACTCATGGGCGAGTTTTAACTTTTAAGGAATAGTGTGTGTGCTTGTGTGTGTTTAGCAGCCGAACTAGTAGAACCGTTGCACAGCACCATGGTGTAAAAAACATCTGACTGCATGGGACCGCATTGACATTTCTAAATGATCCTACTGTTTGATGCGTATTCATGACATGCTGCAAAAGTTTGCACTATATTTCTGCATGACTGGGAGGCTTACTTTCACTTTCGAGCTCATCATTCATGTGACTGAAGCATGCAAAGAGAAGCCCTTTGCAGTAGCAAATGATAGGAACACCGGTTTAGGACTCAAGGATGGATGCATGTTGCAGGATGATATATGGATTCAAAGATGGATATTTGCGAGCAGCAAAGAGAGGGAAAGTAAGAGTGGAACGGGACAAGTGGATCTCTTACCAGGGAATCGTCTCTTGTCCTTTATCTACTGTAGTACCTTTTGTTTGCTGATGATATTTCTGCTTGTACATCTCGCCAACAATCTCCGCCTCTCATCGGCTAGTCAACTATGTGAATCTCTAGGAAACTTCTTTTTCTTACACCAATCAATAAAGATATTCAGTCCTCATGCCGCATTATTTATACTGCAAAGAAGAGATCGCAGGATCATAGAACTTGAACCCAACCCTTCAACAGTAGCGTATATTATGGTACTGAAATTGCCAGCTAATGCAAAGTAGTTTAATCATAGCACACTCCATGTGACGAAAATAGATGGCACTTCTATACTGGCATTTTTTTACTATGTTCTACAAAATAATGGGTTATTCGGAACATATGCATGTGTACTACCACTAATATTGATATTGCATAAGAAACAAAGTAAAAGCTGGACAAAGAAGGGCTACGCAGTGTACCCATACAGAACGTCCAAGTGGCGAAACAAAACTGTCATTACAAAAAGGAAGGGGCTACTAGTACTAAAATGGCACCTCGTTACCTTTTTACGTCAGGCCAACTGAAAAAACAAATGGAAACAGTACGTTCTCGTACAATCATGGAGGGGTCACTTGCTTGTTAATTTATCCAGTGCAGCCACTCATCTACTATAAAGACCGTTATGCACTTGCGTAATTTGTAATATTGCTAAAAATAATATGGGATAACAAGATATCAAATATGCACGTTGATTCACTGTTTAAGCTAGCGACACAAGAAGACCAAGAATCACAACAAAACGTCCAAAATATTCAGAGAAATATATTCTGTAATTTGTAAACTAACCTTTCATGTTTATCTTTTTTTTTAAATAAAGCAAATACAACTGTTGTTAAGAAATGCGAAGGCAATCACGCTCGATTCTTTATGAGACTTGAGAAGACATCAGAGAAATATCTTGTCAGCTAGCTGCAAAAGTGAGCCATGTTTTTTTTAGTCATTTCTCTGAAGCACCTACAGGATGCAGCTATCCTGGAGAAACTGATTGACACAAAAAATAGAGAACTAAAGGTCACAGCAAACAATAACCAATGAGCCACAAAAGTTGGAATCAAATTAAGGCCCTGGGATGGAGACATAACAGAGAACAAGCTGGTCCACCAGACCACCACTGCGTACTGCAGCACCGGTTCTACTACCACCAACCAAACAGACCTGATTTTGAAGAAAGCAGTGAACAAGTGACAGAGAATGCATATACAAGTCCCCTTCAACCGTACCTTCCGGGACAGACCAAATGACAGGATCCAGAGGGTCTACCGTCACATGGCACAGCAGATCCTCCGGAAAGCTTCCCGTCTGTTAACAAACTGTACCTCCGACAGCAGTCCGACCATCCGGTGCACAGCTGTGATCGGGCTGTGGAACGGCGTATTTTAACAAAGACAGACAGCCCCCAAAGCTACCGATACCGCCACAGAGAACAAATCACAGGGACACGCCAACCGAGCCTTCTCCCCACTCTGAAAATATGATGAGCAGAGCATGCTTGGAGTTGGAATGCACACCCCTGTGGATCCAGCTTATGGACTTACCCTCGAAGACCCCAGCTCTACATAGTTATACTACCATTGCAGTTGCAGGCCCCCAGTACACTCCCTAAGATGCTTGACCACTGTGCTACTCTAATTCTTCATCAAGTAGCACTTTTGGTTTTTGTCTAATTTGATTAGGTTGGCACAGTAAGTTCAACAGCAGCAGCGCGCTAAGCTGCTTCGTGATGATTGGAGTCCTTTCAGCTTTTATTGCCCTCAAATCTGTTAATCGATAAATGACTTCAATGCTCTTGCCATTAAATTAGCTGCATCCACTGACATGCACAGTGCAGGAAGCAAAGCAAGATCGGAACAAGTTTTTCACTATCATAACTTCTAGTGGGGCTTGACCCAACAACGTGGTCCAATCTGGAAAAGGAACGCACAAATAAGACACTGTATGTTTGGAGATCCCAGATTTGAAGAAAAGTAAGCAGATAGCTGCTAGCGTTACATATTCTGCATATTGCTAGCGTTTGTACGATTTGATAAAGAGCAAATACATGTGCTAATCATGAAACTCCCAATAGTTATCCAAAAAAAGTTCTGTATCCTAAAATTCTCAAGAAGTTCACAGTTAACACAAGCTAGGCTAATAGGATAATGAATCCAATGATCACTGGATAGGGACGGGGAAAGAGAAAAAGGCAAGTTTGATGCTATTGCTAATTCAGTGGATTCTTATTTACTTGCCATTTGCTAAAAGGTGCTTATCTTTAATCAGCATGTGGTGGAGGAGAATTTGATGATTTCGAACAAAATTATATGCTATTAGTACAACACCAAATATTTCATTTTTAGCCAATTAATGCTAAATCAAATGAAGATCATG
The DNA here is from genome assembly GCA_029449295.1 of Zea luxurians. Taxonomy (NCBI): domain Eukaryota; kingdom Viridiplantae; phylum Streptophyta; class Magnoliopsida; order Poales; family Poaceae; genus Zea; species Zea luxurians. Next base: position 94,087,834 of record JAOPSE010000014.1, on the reverse strand, counting down.
CAGTTTAGGCAAAGGAAAAAAAGAAAATTCACCACGTTCCAGAGGGCCTTATAGTTTGATTTTTAATTTAGGTGGTAAAAGGATCAAGATGGTTAAGAGGGGATTGAATTAAGCTTATCTAAAAATTCTCGCAGCAATTTAATTCTATCATATAGCACACTTCACCCCTGTGTCTAAGAGTGTTTTTTATTCTATCACAAAGTTTTGTTCCTCGGTTTCAACCGTATTTTAGCATGGCAATTATAGTAAAGACAAAAATTAAATTACTGAAATATAAATGCTTAAGGTAAACAAGGGTTACAAACACTATGATGTTTATCGATGTGTCGAAGAGTCAACACATCCTACTAGTACTCATTGGAGCACTCGCTCAAGAGTGTCGTCTCCTCTTGATCCACACAAGAATCAAGTGCTCTCCATAGGTTGATTCTTGGTAGCTTAGACACGGTGAACAACCACAACCGTCTACACCTTGAGTTGAACCAATATCCACCATGCGATTACCAAACTCTCAATGGCCACCAACTCGTCTAGATGGCACCAATCAACAAGAGTAATAAGTATAAACTCTCACTTGACCTGACCATGACTAATGAGAATGATTAATATACACTTGCTACTCTCAATGCACTAATGAGTCTACTAACCTCAAGATTATCAAATCTCAATCATCTTACTAGGCAAAGGATCTCCATTTTTCTACAAATGGTTTCTTCAGCTGAACAAATAGGCAAGCAACCTTAAATATATGAGTTGTATGAGTATATATAACCCCAAGGCACGAAACTAGTCGTTGCCCCTCCACTCAACATTCACGAGTGTACCGGACATGCCCAGTGCAGCTCCAACAGCTAGTTCAAGAAAATGTCCGTTATTGTACAGGTATCTGATGCTATGACCGATGTCTCATCGAACACGTCCAGTGAGTATACCGCTCGAGGTGTAGGGTTACATACTTTTCTAAGTGTCCTATCCGATAAGTGTATAGCCTTTCACACCCGTTTGCAAAGATCTCTAGGTGCCCTGTACGGTACATAATGGACACGTAAGTGTTCTCTCTGTTCCTAAAAGGGCAACCTCCTATCCGGTAGCACATACCCGATGCACATCAGACATATCTGGTGCAAGTACAACATTGTCAACTTGCTTGATTCAAACAATTTTTAAGTTAGGTTTGATCTCGAACTTCTATTGGGCTTCCACAGGGCAACTTCTTCACAAGTGTGCATCACCACTAAACTTACCTAGGTCAAGCTAATAATCTATGTCGGCCTTTACAGTACAACCAAAGGAAAAATAAAAGTCATATCAATAATCTATGTGTCTACCAACTCCATTGACCTTAGAACTAGCTAATCCTTAAACCTCTTGCTCATCCTTTGAAAACCAATAATTGAATACCATCAATAGGGGCATGAAAATAATGTATATTCAATCAATCACCATTATTGTGACCTAACTCAAATTGCCTCTACAAAAAAATCATGTTAATCACAATAATCTAGTGTTATCATTAATTATTGGAATCCAACTAGGGGTCTAGAGGCTTTAGATCTGCCCTTTTTGTGATTGGTGACAATACAACCTCGAGTACGTGGAAGAAGGATTTAAGGTTTTCAAAGTACTTGATTTGCATAAACTTGTGGCATTAAAACATGAATGTTAGTGCAAATTCATACAAACCAAGTCCACAACATGTACTTTAGGAGTGAAAGGTTAAGCGCGAGTACATGATTAAATAAGCTTGCTTGCATGAAATTTAAATGGAAGAGCATAAACAAGCAAGAGTGACATGGTATGGATAAAAATAGAATAGCACGTGTCATGGCATATCATACACATACAAACATAAAATATCATAAAATGCATCAAAAGGAATGCACACATTGTTGAAGTGTATAAATGGATTGGCTACCTTCTTCCATCAGCTTAAACTTTTGGGTTTAACTGGTTAGTGTGTCCACTCTAACATGGTATCAAAGCCAGAGGTCTCGAGTTCAAATCCTGGCAGAGCTTTATTTGTGAGTGGGGTGTTGAAGTGTATAAGTGGATTGGCTAACTTCTCCCATCAACTTAAGCTTTTGGGTTGAACTGCTTAGTGCGTCCACTCTAACACACAAAGTATCATGCAATTCATGAAAAGGAATGCACATGCAACATATGAGAGTATCACATAAAAATAGCAAATCTTCTTGCTTCTCTCCCCAATACATCACATACTCGCTCCTCTCCTCCTTTGGTGTCAAGCACCAAAAACTCCAAAAATCTAAGGATCCTATGGGGGTCAACACAGTCTCATTAAGCATTGAGATGTGGAGAGAGCTCAAACTACATGAAATGCATCCTCATCTGTATTAGAAGAAGCCTCAGTCTGTCCAACGGACTCAGATGTGGTAGCTCCTATCTCATGCTGAGTTGTGACTAACTGTGGGGGTGTCCAATGATGCCACTGAGGATAATAGAGTCTCACCTGTGAGTGTCAAAGGAGTAGTTGAAACTAGAGGCACAAAAGCAGTCAGAAGTGCAACTATCTGAGACATAGCTGGCATAACTCTTTAACCTGACTATGACTCTATGAGTGATCACTATCATCTAAGTGGGTGGTGCAGCAGTGTCACAAGTGTTACTTATGATATCAAAAGTGCTAAAGAGAGTAGAGCATGTGACACTAGTTGCGACATGTCATGGTGAAGAGAAGACAAGGGGTATGCGTCCGGGTAGGTTACAAGATCAATATTGAGTCAGTCGCCTAATACGAGTCGTGACCGAGTTGGTCCCAAAACATGTAAGTTGTATTCTATCCTTTTACATGTCTCTTCCTTATCTGCGATGATTTTACCATATCTACATGTATATCAATCTTATTGCCTAGTTTGGTAGGATCTTTGCCATATTTATCTTCCCAGAACTTCCTTGCGAACGAATTCTTCCCCAAACCGTGTGGGTTGAGCCCTAAGGCACTTGGCCGAGCTCATGGACACACCTGTCACGTCCTTCTTCACATAGTTGCATCTAGATATCCCTTTTATATATACTTTACAATTATGTTTCTAGATATAAGTGTATATCTAGATATAAGTGTACCTAGAAATGCTAAAACGTCTTATAATTTGGAATAGGTGGAGTAGAACATAAAACTCACTTAAATCATGGCTCATTTTGAAGTCCCCTTAGGGCTCGTTTGGGACCAAGTGTAATGGAGGGTATTAAGGGGACCTTGAATAGTAGGGGATTTTGGCCCCTCACTACCCTCCATTACACATGATTCCAAACAAACCCTTAAAGTGAGCGTGACTACATGTGTTTTTTGGGGCACATGATCCCATCATATTTATGTGCACATAAGCATATTATAGATCAAATTCAACAAATAGTGTTATTGTAATTAATGTTGGCATTTTTTTCTCAAGATACTAGTATAAATATCTAATAGACTGAAGATTATCTTTCTTAAAATAAAAGATTCAAAAAATCTTAAGCATCAATTAACACAAACTACAACGATATCATATTTTTTCTATTGAACTCATTAAGAACTTCATCAATGAAGGTTTCACACCTGACTGAGCATCACGATAATGATCACTATGACATTCTAATGTGTGCATTTACTTGTGCTTTTTTTCCTCGAACACGCAGGAGATCTGCGTATCTTTCCATTAATAGATAGAAGAAGGTACAGCACAACACAACACACACAACTCAACCCACACGACACAACAAGACATAGCACAACCACCACACATGTAAGATTGCTGCATTTACTTGTGCTTATTTCCTAACTTTTAAGCAAAGATCCAGCCTAGCATGCAAACTTAAAATATGTGGTCAATGACATGGAAAGGATAAACACACAAAAATTATCAATTACTTATAATATAAACAATGTTTATCAGAAATCACATGAATATTCTTTTGAAGAACCAAAAAGTCATCTAACATATATATTACAAATTAAATTGTGTATAACATGTCACATGCCTTGATACCGACATTGGACTATGTGATTCATACATGTTGTGTGAGATGCAAGACCACGTGTATAACAGGAAATAGTGGGCAGGTTTGTCTGGGACTTTTAGGCCAATAGAAATGTGGCAAACTTAATTAATGCGCTAATCATTTCTCTAATTCCCTTATGGTGCCAAGTCAAAGGACAAGCCTGATATAGTGGTAAGAGTTGTCTCACCGAATCATCATGTTGTGGGTTCGAAAAAACCTCTCTGTATTTAGGGAAATGCTTGTCTTGGTTTATCACCATTCTCAAGACTCCATTAATAGGAGTCTCCTGCATTGAATGTATCTTTTTTTATTGTGTAAGGTTCCACCGGTACAAGGGCATTATCACCTTGAACATAAAACATAAATAGGATGATAAAAGACAGGTCAGATTGAAACTGTACTTGCTGTAGTCTGACATGGGCAGGCTAATGGAACAGAGAAGCCATTTAGCAAGAACAGTCCAGATATGACTAATATAAGTACGCAGAAGGTATATGAAGCAGATATATCTATCTGAAGCCTGACACCGACTCATCAATATGCCACTGCTTCCCTAAGGCAAATAATTGATAACTTGCAGAAATTACATAAGAACAGCTAAACACAAAGCTGTAAAGAATGCCTATTGCTCAACAACTGTGCGTGATATGAGGACGAATGACCATATTATCACTATAAGCATACCTGATGGCAGGACATATTTCCCATGCTAGCCCAGCAGTTTTTGGTATTCAATTCATGTTTACTGGATCTGGACCTGAGTTGACTACACTGCTTACATCCGCATTATCCAAAATTTCCAATGCAATTGTGATTTAAGGGGTTAGAGCATCTCCAACAACGTGACCTATAAAAATTCCCTATAATTTAAAAATGAGTATATTTTATAGAATTTAGGACACCAACAAAACATCACGTTCCAACAGCAAAGCCTCAAATCTAAATTATAGGGAAGCACACTACGGCGTAGTATATTTGAGGCATTTGAGAGGGTACCCTATAATTTTTTGACTAAATTTTATAAAATGAGGCACTGTTGGAGTAGTTTTCTTGCGTAGAGCCTCATATTTAAATTTGAGGCACCGATTTGAGGCATTGCTGGATATGCTCTTATAGCTCTAGCTACAAGATAGCCTATACCCAATTTTGAGCAGCCTTATCTCAGTATTTCACTATAAAACTCAATTTCTCAAATTAGAAGCTAATTGATTTGCTCTCTGCAGCTGAAGAATCAACTTGAACTCGGTCAAGAAAATGCTATCCTTGCCACAGACAAGCAAAAGTGTGATTGAATGCAGTCCAGTAACACAGTAATCTCAGTTTTAACAAAAACAGCCAACTGGTCATTTCGTCAAATACTGTCGATGTATTGATTATTAATGTTGTCAAGTTCAGAATGTAGTAACATTAGCATATTCACTTTCCATGAAGAGAGAGATAAGTGTACTTAACAGTGAAATCTTTTACAACTAGGCATGATGTGGACAAGGTACCTCTTGAGTTATTGACTTCATATGGACAAGGTATGCAGAGTCTACACCAACTGGCAACAGAGAGAAATCATCAGTTCATGTACAGATTATGTGAGAGCAGTTGCATCTTCAGGCATATCAGTCTTTCACTTGTGCCTCTCCAGCCCCATGCCTATCTTCTGTTAAGAAAGATGCAGTCCTGTCATCATTTCCCCTTCTCATCCCACAACTTTAAATTTTCAATACCACCACTTCTCACATGATTCTATCTCCTAGCAAAACAGCACACTTCCACACGCTCAAAACCGCAGGTGCCATCTAAATATTATTTTTCTCATCTTGTAATCTACTGTCCTAACAATTAATGTGGTGTAGCAACATCAAGATACTGTAGCTACCCAAGAGTATTGATGAGTGAAGAACAGAGCGAGGGACACAAGATAGAGGCATACTGATCCTGGATACTGTCAAGTTACTAGCATACGAGAGATTTATAGATGTTCGGTCCACCAAATGCATAATACCCTATGACTTCTTTATTTATAGTTACTAGTTAGGGATGGATTCGGATACTTATTCGAATGTCAAATTTTTAGTCTTCTTTCTTCGATTACGAACAAATACAATATAGAATTTGTTATACAAATTTCTATTCTTGTTTTTAGCATTGAACTTATTAGGATTAAAAAAAGTAAACCTCAAGTTCATTCTATATTTTTTTAAAACAATTGATATAAAATTCGGATACAGATACAAATTCGGATGTTTTTTCACCTTTTCCGTTATAAAGAGAAAGTAATACACAAAAAATATACAAAATTTTATTCTTGTCTTCCATAATATTATTAAAAAACTTGAGTAAAAATTAGCACCAAATTTTATGCTTATCTATATTAAAATATTAATTTTGTCATATAACTCGGATGCATCCCTATTTACAGTGGATTGAGGAATACAAACGTGAAGAAAATCACATGCTCGGATATCAGCCAAGTCCCATGAACAACTAGCACCCACTTTTCTTTTGGTTCTAGTAAGAGTTCTAAACTAGCTGATCCCTAGTTCACCTGTGTCTATCCTACCTAGAGTTGAGAGATCGATCCTAAAGGCTAAAAAACAAATACTAATAGGTTTGAAGTTCAAATTCGTTTCTAAGTTACTCTACCCTCCCTTTTATAGCTCGAGAGAGGACAGAGTGATACATGTCTGCTGGACAGTGGACCCTTCCTAGCAGAGTTCAAGTGTTCAACTACTGCTATGTTGTCTCAGACGTGGAGTCATACGTGGTGCATCCTTGGCCATTGCCATAGTGTTGAGATCATCATGTACATGTACTCATGCTGTAGGGGTTGATACGTACTTTCGTAGTGGCAGGACCTATGACCTAAGATCACACCATGGGTACAACGTAGTTGATAAACGGTGTAGCTGCTTGCACTTTATAATGCTTGCAGGTATGTTGGCAAATTCAGGCGTGACTACAAGGACAATGGCACGCACTGTACAATGATCTCGGGTACCCTTGCTATCCATTGTTGTGCCTACAGGGACAATGGCATGTACTGTACAGTGGTCATGAATACACCGTCATGGCAACAGTGCATCTCTTTGACCATAATGTCTCACATCACATTTAATATGATGGAAGAAGCCTTATCTTAACAGCTCAGCACCCAGTGGTTGTCCTAGGTAAGGGTATACATGGCACCAGGGTTATACCGCTAGGGTCGTCTTGCCCTAAGGGCTTCGACTACCAAGTTGTGGATGTAGCCTACAGGGGTCCTTACACTTGGCAGAACAGTGAATTTGATTTCCGGCCAGTAGAGCCCTGAACGCCAAGAGAATCCTAAAGGCCAAGAGGTTCTTGGATCTGGTCTTTTGACATGGGGGCACCAGACTTAGCCAGAGCCGAGCATGACCCCTAGAGTACGAGATCTCTGGGACGAGATCTCTGGGACATGGGGCTCGTATCAGCGCCCCCTTTAGGTTTCTTCTACTGATGTAATCTTCAGAAGGCGTTTGAACAATATGCGGAGATATGATTTTTCCTAGGCGCTAACAGAAATTATTCTTAATCGTGCAGGATCCAAGAACTTAGGGCTTCCCGTCCTCTAATCTACTAGTTCAATATCGTGTGTCATAGTTATTTGCCTTGAGCTCTTCTACATGTCACTCATTGCCTTGTATTTTAGGAGATTTTTCCATTACCATGTGAGCCAATGGTATGCCAAATAAGTTAATCAAATACGCATGACTTGAATGCTCTGCCTTCTGCAACCATGCGTAATTAATTTAAGAATTACATAAACTGAATTCATTTGCATAATTTCAGGAATAACAGATGGTAACCACAGGGACGGAAGCCAAGCATCATAGAACTATTCTGCATTGTGTGCCATTATATTAAAAAAGGTAGATTCCATACATATAAGAATCTTAAAGACATAATTATCAGCTCCATTCTTTCAACTAATGAGGATTCTAACAGAGTGAACTGTTTCATGCTTAAGCCAAATCAACTAAATGGATTTTCTATTTCCATTGCATGCCACACACAATGTTTCAGTTTGTTAATCCTATTGAGCAAGATTAGGGAGCAAACACAGGCCCCGCATGTTTGCGATTCGACTCCTTTTGTCAGTGCATCTGTTTGCAAACAGTTAGGAGCCTGTAGTTTTGCCGATAAAGGCAGCATATTACTCTGTCCAAGACAAGAGAAACCAGGAGGATACTATGTCCAAGACAAGAGAAACCAGGAGGAGACTATCAATGCTGAACAAATAACTGGACCCTGGAGGCAATACAGTAGTTTCCGAAATGGATTAGTGTAACCATACCCTTCTAAGACTACTACTTAAAAACGTGCAATATTATTTACTAGTCCCGAAAATCTAATAGTAATATAAACTACAAGCAGCTGCCTAAAAAAACGACTAAATGTAAAAATGAGGACAGCTCAGCTGAGGGCACCAGCTTAAAAAACTAAAAAAAAATGCATGGCCGCAAACACCACGTAACTGGTAAGTGGTAAGTAGCATTCGATTTCTCCGCGTGATCAGGAAAACCGAGAACAGCTAAACCGAGAACAGCTAAACCGAGAACAGCTAAACCGAGAACAGCTAAATTGAGCCTAACTTTCGCAGAAACCGGTAACCTCACACCCCTTTATCTCGGCGGCCGCACCTGGCGCCGCTGCAGGGCACAGCAAGGAGGAAGATACAGCCGCCCTAGGGAGGGGGCGAGCCCGCCATATGATCAGGGCAGGAATCTGGCAATATCCAAGCAGGTAGAGACAAGGCGCAGGCGGGAATGGGAAGCGAACAAAAATCCAGGCAGGGAAGGGGGGCGATCATGTACCAGCGCCTCCTAGGATCGTGGATCTTGTCGCGGCCCGCTTGCCCTTGTCATCATCATTCATCTGCCTCCCGCCCCGCGTCGCGTGGCGTACACTCCGTACGCGCCGCTCACGCGATCCTTCTCACTCCCAATCATTCGCGGCGGCGTCGTGTTTCGCGGTGTCGCCATCGCCTGTTTTTTTTTTAACCTCGGTTTGGGCCTTTGGGAGCGGAACTTGAATGGAGGATTGGAGGCTGGGTGCAGCCACAGTGCATGACACCTGTGGATCGATGCCGCCGCGGGGTCGGTCGGTAGGACGAGAGCGTTTTGGAAGGCCGCTTGGTTTTGGTGCAACTGCCAAACGTTTCTACTGTTATCTACGTGAGATCCCATAAAATGACTCCTAAAATTAGTTTTAAGAGATATCTGAAAAATTAGTGGATAACTTTTAATCATTTCTTTAATAGACCCTTAAAACGACAGATTCTAGGGAGTTCAAAAAATCACTCATTTGTAACTATAAATAGGTTGTTTTAAGGTTACGAAAAGATCAGTAGTATTTTAGTGGAACTGTTGGAGACACATTTTTTTACTTTTTTCAAAAACAACTTAATTTATGAGAGAATTACAAGAAGCAGACGTTATCTCTATTTTAAGGTATTGTTTAGTTGAGGAGCTAAGTAGAACGGAGCCGTTCCATCCCTGATTTTAATAACGGAGCTGCTCTGTTCTGTATTTGGTAAGCTGGAATGGAGCGGCTCTGTTTTTTGTTTGGTTGCAGAGTGAACTGGAATGGAGCGACTCCGTTTTTTGTTTGGTTGCAGAGGAAGGCGCGCGAGCTGCTGCGTACGGATGGGAGGGCGAGCTGTGAGAGCGGGCTGGGAACGGAGCGGCTCCGTCCCATTGATTTTTTAGAGTGAGATGGTTCCGGATCTGAGGAGAATATTCCCTAATTGGAGCCACTCCGTTCTAGTTACTTTGTAACCAAACAACAACAAAACTGAAACAGAACGACTCCATTCTACTTGGCTCTTCAACCAAACACTTTTTAAAGAGCGGAGAGGATTGGAACGACTCCATTCTTATTTTTTGATGTCTGGTTTCCATGGAGGAGAGCGGAACGGCTCCTAAAGTCTATAAATAGTAAATATTTAGAATGCTCTCGCTCAACCAAAACGACCGGATGCGAGCGCTCTCGCGAACACGAGCGTTCTCATCCTTCTCCTCCACTCAACAGTCATATGGCTCTCTAACCAAACAATAAGGGCCCGTTTGGCACAGCTCCAGCTTCTGATTCTAAGCGAGGATCTAGAGGAGCCGTGCCAAACGGGTATTTTTTAAAACTGATTCTCGTGTGGAGCTGAAAGATCGGGAGTCGTTTTTGTGAAGAAAGGTGGGATCTAAAAAAACCTGCTCCACCCTCCCTTAAAACAGCTCCTCAACCAACCAAATATGGACCTCCCCTTAAAGTTTGATCGAAATTACCCGCAGTTGCCATTGGACAAAAAAAATAACGAGCCAATTTATGGATTAAACATTTGAGACCATTTTATGCACTACTATGGTGGAAATATTTTATATGTTATTGTTTCATATCTTTTTCCATATATGCATCCTACTTATTGGTTTGTAACAAAGTTGAACTGCAAAGGGTAAAACAGACAATCACCACAGACCACCAACTCTCAGAAGACAAGAATCAGTTTACTTGCCAAACGGTTTTAAAAATGATTCTGATTTTCTAGGAGAATCAGGAGGATCAGCTCCTCATGAGGATCAGGATCTGGAGCTAAAGAAGCAGGAGCTGGAGCTTTGCCAAACAGGCCCTAAATAGAGCGGCTCCGCTCTATTCTACTCTTTAACTAAACAAAAAATGGAGCGGTTTCGTTCTGCTTGCCAAACACATAATAAAATGGCTCAATTTTTAGAAACTGGAATGGAGCCGATCTATCCTAGTTGGCTTTCCAACCAAACACATCCTCAGTTGCAGTAGAAACGAGGGTATGATTATCTTTCTGTGATAGTAATTTTAAAACTAAAAAGTACCGGTGGCCTTTTAGGCTGTTTGTGACCTTCCTTAAATATAGGAATTCCTTACGTAGAAGCCCATGTAAATTAAAGCTCAGAAAAGCAGACCAGATAAGTTGATCACTATGTATGCCGGGCTGTGTTAAGGCCCGTGTCCCGAAACCTCCAACCCAATTCATAACGTCATGGGCTTACAGCATAACGCCGGTCTTGATTCTTAAATAAATACTCAATCGGCTCATCTAGATCAAAGTGAACTTCGCACTTTTGGCATTTCTATCTCTCTCTTCTCTTTCATGTCTCTTCTCTATTTCTATTCATATAAAACATTTTATATCAGTTTACCTGGTTTGCACCATCATACCTTTTGCAAAAAAAAAATCATTATACTCCTTTCTAATCTAACTCGTGGTCCAAATATTTTTATCTCTTTTAAAAAAATCCTTATACTTCTTTCTAGTCTAACTCGCGGTTCCACGGTCATCGTGTGTTACCCTTCCCCTTTCCGCTTTATACATAAAATAAGTTTACATTGGTTGTTGGCTTCACATTCACATCTAGCTAACCAATAGTTTACACATATTTTTGTGTTTAATTAAAAAAATCTACTCATATGATATATAAAAATCGTAGCAACACACGGCTATATGACTAGTGCTCCTTTAAAGCACGAGTCAAACATGGAACATGTCGGTACCTCGTAACCAGGGTATCCACTTCAACTGTGTCAAGGCGGATGCCTGCATGGTTAGGTCTAACAGTGTACTAAGAAACTAAGCAGTCGGGCCTATAGGATCGGACCCGTCTAACCGGACCACTGGCCTCGGAACCCACTCCCAGCTCAGGGACAACTCTGGTGCTGCCACGTGTCCCAGAAGAGAAGATGCTCAGTGACTACTCCCATGGGCTTGGACCCCCACGGGTGGGCCCGAACCCTTACGCATGCCACCCGGACCCCATGTGCGGATCCTGGTCCTCCACGTAAGCCGTCCAAGCCCCATGGGCGGGTCCTGGACCTCCACGTATGTCGACGGGTCTTGGACCTCCACGTGTATAGTACGGACCCACATGGGAAGGTCCTAGACCTCCATGTATGTTGTCCAAACCCCCATAGGTGGGTCTCGGACCTCCCTGTCTTACATCCAGACCCCGACACGCAGGACCCAAGTCTTCAGGACGGCATGTGCCCTTGGTCCCCACTCTCCGCTCGGATAGGAGTCCATGTCGACACATGGCTCATGGGCGCGTGGCAGACGCCTTCGGATAGAAGCAAGCTCACCGCCCGCATTCAATGCGAGTGGTTGAGGTGTGCCCTGCTGCGCACAGGGAAGGGAAAGCTTTTGTACGGCTACGCAGACCCGAATGACCGGGTCGAACATTACCGAGGTGGGTAGTCATGTCGCAGCACCGCGCATAGGGCTTGCACAGTACGTCGTGTGATACTAAGGTGGGCGGTTGTACCTTAGTGCCTCATGTGTGGGTGGTGCCATCATAATCTACCATTAGCTCGCATAGTCCACCCGATGTACCATCGCCAGCCCGCGTCTATTGCATTAACTCCGTCACAATCAACATGACCGGCCCCTACATATATCAGCATAACCGTCTCTGCTCCATATTAGGTCTGCGCTTGCAGGCGGCACAAAGGCACGCCTGGTTGGAAGATATAGTTTCACTAATCTAATTTTAGTCCAAGTTTGTTTTGTTAAGCTGTTTTTTTATAGGATCACCTATTCACCCCCCCTCTAGGTGCTCTCAGTTTTGTAACATATATTTGATCACATCGGTTTGACCAGAAACGGTGCAATGACTAGATAATAATAATACCTACACTTGGTGCATGCATAAAACACACATAAGCATAACTTCTCGATGAAAGTGTACCTCATTTCAGCATCCACTAGCCTCCGACTTAAGTAGGTTATCACATCTCTTTTCCTTCGGTCTCTTGTGTCAGAACAGTTCCAATAACTTTATCTTCGGTTGCAATGTATAACCTGAATGGCACTCCTACTTGTGTCGCTTTTAACACGGGAGCTAAAGACAAATAATTTCTAATAAGATCAAATGCTTCCTGTTGTTCTGCCTCTAGGTGAATTCGACATCATTTTTAAGCCGAAGGATATGAGTGAAGGCATCAATCTTTCTGGTTAGGTTAGAAATAAACCTTCGTAAATAATTTACCTTGGCGAGGAACTTCTGCATTTCAAGCTTACAAGTCGGAGGTCCCACATTCCGAATGGATTTATTTCGGTCAGGGTCGATCTCTATACTATGTTCATGAATAATAAATCCTAAGAACTTTCCAGCCGACACTTCAAAAGCACATTTACGTGGGTTCATTTTTAGACCGTACCGACGCATTTTATCAAAGGCTTTGCACAAATCAGCTACATGAGAACTAAATTCAGCCAATTTGAATACAATATAATCGATGTAAACTTCCACAGTATTTCCAAGAGCTCGTGAAAGATCAAATTCATAGCCCTCTGATAAGTAGCGCTAGCATTCTTCAGACCAAATGTCATGACAACCCACTCAAATCTCTACTACTTATTAAGACAGTAAAGGGTAGGCTGTCATTCCGTGTTCTGCCATTCCCATTCCTCCATTCCTTTTTCTCATTCCCCCTCCCCGTAAAGCCTATTCCCATTCCCGGTTATCATTCCATGTTCTGTCATTCCCATTCCCCCTCCCGGCACTGTCTTTCTCATTCCCCCACTCCCGGCACTGTCTTTCTCATTCCCCCACTCCCCGCAAAGCTCATTCCCATTCCCACGCGCATCCCACGCCTAGCTAAAATTAAATTAAAAAAACACAAATGTGACCCTAATGGGATTCGAACCCGCGACCCCTCAAGCAAATGTGCTCGTAGCTATTACTACACCACATGTGTGTTTATGTCAATAACTGTTACAGTAAAAATATCTACTACATCTCTCCCAAAGACCACCTACTACCCTTGCACAATGTGTATTAGTAGATAATTATCAACGAGATTTCTGAATTATATTTTTGAATGGAGGGAGTAGTATTTAAAGAAGAGCCTTGCATGCAATTTCTTTTGTTTGAATAATGTTTTCAACTTAAATCCCTTTTTTATATGTGTGACATTTATTCTCCGTAATATTTTCCATGGATCTGACTTATGAGTCATTTTCATAAACCAACACCAAAAATGAATCCAAGTTTCTTACTTGGAAACCCCGAATAAACATCACTGGCAGGAGGCGCTCGCGTTGGCGTCGCTCATCGACGACGAGAAGAAGCTTGACGACTACCAGTTCGACCTCTGGAAGCAGTCCTACGTGCCCGCATGCGCCGTGTGTTCGGCAAGCTCCGTCGCAGCTGTCGCTTGGACGCGGTCCAGAGCGGCTGCACCGCGCTGTCCATCTTCAAACAGGAGAACCTCATGGTCGTCGCCAACGCCGGCGACTCTCGGGTTGTTCTGGGCACCGCATTCGACGACGGCGCCGCCACGCCGTCCAGCTCATCATCCACCTGAAGCTCAACCTGCCATGTAAGTCGCTACTGACCGGCCATAAATTCTTGTGCGCTGGGACGACGGCCGTTGCTGACATTGTGTGAGTGTCCTCGAACAATATGTATGTAGAGGAGTAGCACATCCGGTGGTGCAATGGCTAGGTGTACTACCTCGCCGATGAGCCCAGGGTGCACTTCGTTTGGCAGTCCAGCTAAGAGTCATCGGTACTCGTCATGTCGTGCGCGTTCAACGACTACTATATTAAGGATTGTGGCGTCATCTTGACACCAGAGGTGACGCAGAGGAGGACCGACATCAATGACCACTCGCCATCATCGGGGTAGCTTTTGTGCCGGTCTGCCTTTAATTCTCTTCGCAAACACATACACTTGCGTTTTTAAGCAAGTGTGTATGGTGATGCGTACCTGATGAGTGACAATGTACGAGGGAACTTGTACTAGCAGGTGTGGCACGTGCTCTTCAATGATGAGACCATACAAATCGTGGCATATATCGAAGTCTGCATGATACTGATGGTTGCAATGTAGTAGTGAAACAGCTAAATTAAAATAACAAAATTTATGTATGACCAGGATTACAAATGAATTATGAAACATTTTCTTATAACAATATAAGACACATTTTGTATATAAGTTATCATGTTATTATATGTTCTCGTTGCAATGCACGGGTACTCACCTAGTAAACCAATGAAGCTTGTACATATAAAGGTTGTTTTAGACGCATCTTCTTCGGCCATAAAAATCTGATTATATCTGGCATTACCATCAAGAAAGCTAATAATTCTATTTTCTGATGCATTATTAATTAACATGTTGGCTATAGTTATAGGATATTCATCCTTAGGAATTGTTCTATTTAAATTATGGAAATCAATGCACACTCTGAGCTTACCTAATTCCTTCTTCTCCACCGCCACAATATTGGAGACTCACTCTACGTATCTGCAAGGTCTAATAAAATTAGCTTCTAAAAGCCGATGAATTTTGTCCTTTATCCGTGGCAGTAAGTCTGGATGAAATAATCTGGGTTTCTGCTTGAAAGGCCTGAAACCGGACTTAATAGGCAGCTAATGCTCTACTATCTCTTGGCTTAATCTTGTCATCTCAGTGTAATTCCAAGCAAAGCAATCAGAATATTCTTTTAATAGGTCAATCATTTCATCTCTAGGATCGGCCTCCATGGACTTTTTTACAAAGGTTGGCTTTAGAGTTTTATCATCTCTCATGTCGATCTCCTCCAAAGGATCGGTCGATTTAACCCCTGTCCTAACTTGTCGAGAGCCCTAAATTCCTATATCATGTGCTCTCTACGCAGTGGCGGACCGTCCATGTCACTAAACCTGTGCTGTAACGACTACCTGGCCTTGAGGGCTGGACTGCCCAGAAAAAGACCGAACCATTCAGCCTCAGGGGCTAGACTGTCCGCGACCTGGGCTGAACCCTAAGAACCTTCTTGCCTTTCCTTGGACCGTTCGACCTCGGGGCCGAATAGTTCGCGACCTGAGACATGTTCCTTATGGGTGTACTCATCATTTAAACTTTACTTGGGATTCAGCAGATTTTCCATCGGCTCTAGCATTGCATGGATGAAGTATTTTCTATCTATACTTATGGATTGATAATCAGAAAAGTCAACTCCTGTGAGACATGTAGCGGTCTTATAGGTCCAAAGTACAGGGGCATCGGCCACGGCAATGCAGGACGATGCATCAGCATGCACTTGTTCTACATCATTGCCTACCCATTGTAGCAACATTTGATGTAAAGTAGAAGGTACACATTGATTAGCATGAATCCAATCTCTGCATAATATTAGACTATAATTTTCTTCTACATCAATAACGAAGAATGCAGCAGCAAGAGTCTTGGTCCCGATGGTTAACTCAACGGACGTGACTCCATCGGCTTTGATCGAACTATCAGTCCCTACACCGATGAGCGTCATATTGGTATTGACTAGTTCGTCGTCTTGCTTTCCTAATTTTCTGTACAATGAGTAACGCATTAAATTTACGGACATCCCTCCATCTACCAACATCTTAGCAATCGATATTCCGTCAATATGACCGCACACGAAGACAAGCTTTAAATGATTGATCGATTCTTTTAGCTTAGTGAAGGCGACCTCTTTAGGACCAAAATCGATTTGAGCAACGACAGGTTCATCGTCACCGATAATAATACAATCAACTAAGAACATAATAACATTTACGTCCATACCTAAGTGTTATGGTGTAGCTCCATAGTCGACCAAGCCCTCTCCCAACAGGTCCTCCTCCTCCATAGGTGTTGGCACATCATTGGAGGTGTTCTAGCATAGAGCAGACGGTCCGAACTCGAGCGTCAGATGGTCCGTGTCATCCACGGATAGTTCGACTTCCACCGTACCTGCAGAGAGTTGTAAAGTTGTTGTCTCGTTTTCTGTCTTCATGGCCATTTGATTTACTTCAACGGCCTTTGGCCTCCACCTCTTTTGCGGTGGTGGGTACTGCGGATGTGTATCATTAAATATTTTCTTTGCTTCTTTTTCCTTGCTCTCATTTTCTCTCAAGTGCTGTAATTTTCACTTTTGAGACCACGTCAGTCCCGATGGGCACCATCGGGGCATGGAGTGTTTTGAGCTGGCTGAGTTGCTGGCAGTTATGTCTTCTTCTTTGCTTGTATTGGCCGATTTACCAAAAATCATTGGCCCTTCGTTATTTTCCTGTATGACAACATCTGTTGTGTCTATTTTGATGATGTCCCCTTTTGTCGTCCTCTTGGTGGTTGCAGATATATGCCCCTTGTCGGATTGGCCAGCCTTTACGGCTAAATAGTTAGGCAATCTTGTTGTACCTGTGCCTAGTGACCGGATTGAGGGGCACGCAATCGGTCCTGTGCTGGAGGCGCCAACCTGTCAAATACATATGTTTGAGGTGCCCCCCTAAGTGGGGTACTGTGGCATCCCAAATGGATATGGCGGCATATGCACCACATTTGATTCAGGACATAGGGCGGTGGTATGTATGCATATTGATATGGCACGGGTGAGTAAGGGGTGGAGGTGTCCATGCAGGCACGTTAGGTCTTAATTGGACATTATGACCTATCAGCCTTTCTGATTTGTGAGTGGTACAATTGATCTTACCTGCTGTCATTCCTAAGTAGATGAGCGAGGTCACTTTAGTGGCCGGTCACTTGGGCCGGTCTTCTTTTTCACATATGTAGATAACAATTGATCAAAGGTCGAGCCTAATTTGACCAGTCAACCAGTAGCCTTGAATGTGTTAGTTTTCCACATACCTATTTCTGGTCGCCGAGGCTTGAAGGTATGCGGTCGTCGCTATCTTGGATGTTGCCGGACCGCCCGCTGGAATGATCTGAACCGTCTGGTGATGTCCTAGACCGTCCGCGATGTGCAGAACAGGGGCTCGCGCCTGGCTACTTACCTGCGCTTGTCCCCCGGTGTTGGAGATAGTGATGGTAACCTTTAGAGTCTCCTCTCCATTAGGAGTCCTTTCTGTCATCACTTTCCTGCAAGATTTTTTGGTAATTTCATCGGCCTCTCGTGCATCGCTGATGATGACCTCCTTTCCTTTGCCCTTATTGATCGCGCTAGGCCAAATCAGGACTTTTTTGCCATCAAAGCTGATCATATTTATTAGAAAGGGCTCCATGTCCACCTGTATTTTCTGAAATTTCAATCGTCCCTCGTTAATGGATGATTGGATTTATCATCGAAACACATTACAATCGCTAGTGGCATAAGAAAATGAGTTGTGCCACTTGCAATATGCATGATGGTTAAGTTCATCGTTGGGTGGAACAATATGTTTTATTTTAATGATGCCATTTTTGAGTAATTCATTGAATATTTTATCACATTTGTCCACATTAAATGTGAACTTAACCTCCTCATGTCGTTTCTTTTGAATCGGTTGTAAGGAGGAACGAGCAGAAGATTTGGTCTGCTTGGGCCAAACCATTTCGGTAGCGTATACCTCTTTAGTCCACAATCATTACACAAGATGAACCTGAGTTTGATGAATGGAAGTTGGCCTTAGGTGTAATAGGACTCCCAGTTACTGCGCGTGATCGTATACTGGGGTGCTCCTCGTCGGTTGTTGGTTCATCACCCGAGCTGGGATGGATGCGGATGTGGATAATAATATTCCTCATAAGGCTCTACATAATCTGCATCGGACTGTCCGGTTAGGTATGCAGACTATCCAGGTGCGTGCGTGGACTGTCTGACCATATGGTAGGACCGCCTGTGTTGTATTCGGACTGTCCGGCGCTACACGTGGATGGCCCGAATGGGTCGTTTAGTGTTTGTGCAGTACGTGGCGGCTCGGGCGTAGGTCTCTATAATTCGTTTCTAAAAATAGGACTGGCGCCGCTAGCCCAGACGGTAGGCGCTCATGCGCGAACGGTCCGGTCGTCCATAGATTGGCGAATTTACTGTCGATGTGCGTAAGAGGATGTGGTTGTCTAAAGCACGTGTTTATCGGCATCCCATAAAGGGGTTGTGATTGGTCATGACAACCTGTAGCCGATGAATCACGCATGTTTTCCTCCGATTCAACATCGTGCGAGGGAAAATTTGCGATGGTAGATTTATCAAAAACACGTACTAGCCTTTTATAATCATCTTGCATACCCCCTATGATCTGTTGCATTTGGTCTTGTTGCTCATCTATGTAAGCTTTAAAAGATTATAGTTCGTTTGTGTTACTTACCTTGGGGTAGCTGCAGTGGGTTGAAGTGAAGCCAAATCAGTCACTCGTTGCTGAACGACCTTGTTGTTTCTGTCCACTTTGAAATTGGCCAGGAACTTCACCTTTGCCTCCTTGATCAACTGCTCTTGGTGCTCCTCAAACTCGAGCTATTCTTCAGCCGATAAGGTTTCTCAAGTCGTCTCTATGATGTTGCTGGTGTAAACGTTAGAGCTATCTTTTGAACCAACTGTCGGAGAGAAAATCCTCCGGCCGGGTGGCGGAATGCACCCGCCCTAATCCTAAGATGAGGAGGGGGCCTAAGCGTTCGCCTGATTGGTGGATCGTCGATGAACACAAGAACACACGAGGGTTTATAGTGGTTCAGGCCGCAAGAGCGTAATACCCTACCTCCACTGTATGTAAGTTGTATGGAGTGTGTGTATTGAGCCTAAGTCTTGAGCGTGTGATTTTAGCCTGAGTCTTGAGCTTGTGATTTTAGCCTGAGTCTTGAGCGTGTGATTTTAGCCTGAGTCTTGAGCGTGTGATTTTAGCCTGAGTCTTGAGCGTGTGATTTTAGCCTGTCCCTTGTAACGCTATTGTCGGGGACCATAATTAGGGGTATCCCCAAGACTCCTAATCTCAGCTGGTAAACCCCATCAGCACAAAGCTGCGAAGGCCTGATGGGAGCAATTTAGGCCAAGGCTCCGCTCAAGGGACACGATCTCGCCTCGCCCGAGCCCGACCTCGGGCAAAGACAGCTGACCCCGGAAGATTCATGCCTCGCCCGAGGGTCCCCTCAAGCAACGGACGCACCATCGACTCGCCCGAGGCTCAGCTCGGGTAGGCTTCACGGAGAAGCAACCTTGGCCAGATCGCCACGACAACCGACCGTATCGTAGGAGCATTTAATGCAAGGATCGCCTAACACCTTATCTTGACGCTCGCTCTTCAGTCGACAGAGCCGAAGTGACCGCAGTCACTTCGCCGCTCCACTGACCGACCTGACAAGAAAACAGCGCCGCCTGCCCCGCTCCGACTGCCGTGCCACTCACCAGAGTGAGGTCGACAACGGCTAAGTCCAGCCTCGGGCAACATAGGAAGCTCCGCCTCGCCCGACCCCAGGGTTCGGCCCCCGTCTCGGCCTCGGAAGATGGACTTCGCCTCGCCCGACCCCAGGGCTCAGACTCAACCACGACTTAGAAGACGACGAACTCTGCCTCGCCCGACCCCAGGGCTCGGACTCAGCCTCGGCTCCGGAAGACGACAAACTCCGCCTCGCCCGACCCCAGGGCTCGGACTCAACCTCGACCTCGGAGGAATCGCCACCTCGCCCAAACTCGGGTCCGGACCGGCCATGTCGCCAGGGGGCCATCATTACCCTGCACCTAGCTAGCTCAGGCTACGGGGACAAGACCGGCGTCCCATCTGGCTCGCCCCAGCAAACAAGTAATGATGACACCCCGCACGCTCCATGACGACAGCAGCTCCCAGCCCCTTACGTCAGCAAGGATCCGACAGCCCCGACAGCTGTACTTCCGCAGGGCTCCAGCGCTCCTCCGACGGCCACGACATCACATGAACAGGGTGTGAAAACCTCTCCGACTGCCACGACGGCATGTACTTAGGGCTCTAGCTCCTCTCTGCTAGACACGTTAGCACACTGCTACACCCCCCATTGTACACCTGGACCCTCTCCTTACGCCTATAAAAGGAAGGTCCAGGGCTCTCGTACGAAAAGGTTGGCCGCGCGGGAGAACGGGCCAACGCATATGGCTCTCGCTCTCTCTCTCCCCCACGCGAACGCTTGTAACCCCCTACTGCAAGCGCATCCATCCGCCCTGGGCGCAGGACAACACAAAGGCCGCGGTTTCCCCTTACTGTTCTCCCCCCTTTGTGTCCCATCTCGCGCTGACCCATCTGGGCTGGGACACGCAGCGACAATTTACTCGTCGGTCCAGGGACCCCCCGGGGTCGAAACGCCGACAGTTGGCGCGCCAGGTAGGGGCCTGCTGCGTGTTGACGAACAGCTTCCCGTCAAGCTCCAGATGGGTAGTCTCCAGCAACCTTTCCAACCCGGGACGATGCTCCATTTCGGGAGTCTTGAGTTCATGTCCCTCGACGGTAGCTACGACATGATACTCCTTCCTCCGCCGTGCGACAGCGACAATGGCGACTGTCAGCCCGCCCACCGGCGGCGGAATCAACGACGTCTTCCCCACATGGCGGAAGAACAACATCCGGGTTTGTCCCGTCACCTCCCCCACCGACGGAGGAGGAGGCGGGGCAACCATGGCCAAGCAGGAGGCGACACCTCGTCGGCTGTCGAGCAAGTCGACGAAGCCGGCGCCCCAGCGGGGGACACGTCGGGCTTCGACCTTGCGTCTGAGATGAAGACGAGCGCCGTTTCCCCGCAACACGCCAACCCCAAGCAGACGAACGACGCCAGCACGCTTGCGAAGGACTTGCTGGGCGTCGCCCTCGTACCTAAGACAACGGTGCAGTCCGCCCCTGACGCGACTTCGTCACCGCCCGTCGACCAAGAGGTACCGACCGATTCCCATCTCGTGCCTTTTGGATTCAGCTTCGACCCACCAAGCGACCTCGCTTCGGTGGAAGCCTCCATAGAGGATGTACCAACCCTCCGGGGTACCATATGCGGTCGCCCTGGGACAGATTGACGGCCGTCTCGACCTACGGACCCTCGGGTTCCGAGGAAGATGACGAGCCCGACTTTTGTTGGGATTTCTCCGGGCTTGGTAACCCCAGTGCCATGCGGGACTTCATGATCGCATGCGACTACTGCCTCTCCGATTGTTCCGATGGTAGCCGTAGCTTCGGCGACGAGGACTGCGGCCCAAGTCGTGAATGTTTCCACGTCGATCTGGGGGGTCCCGGTGAAGGCAACCATCTTGGTATGCCGGAAAACGGCGATCCCCCTAGGCCTGCGCCTCGCGTTGACATCCTTCGGGAGCTAGCTGTGGTCCCAGTCCCTGCGGGGGGTCAGGACGCACAGCTCGAGCAAATCTGCGAGATGCAGGCCAGGCTCGACGAGGGAACAGGAACACTTGAGCAGTTCCGGCGGAACATCGGGCAGGAATGGGCAGACCAAGTTCTGGCCGGAGAAGCGCGTCATCTACCCCAGGGCATCTAGCACCGCATTGCCGACGACGTCAGGGCAAGGCCGCCACTAGCTTCCAGTGGAGTCGGCCAGAACCTGGCTGCAGCAGCAATACTACTCCGCGCGATGCCAAAACCATCGACCACCGAAGGGCGGCATATCCAGGGAGAGCTCAAGAATCTCCTGGAGGATGCTGCGGTCCGACGGGCCGAAAGCTCTGCCTCCCGAAGCTAGGGGTACCCCTCAGAGCATCGCACCGCGACTTCCCGATTCGTGCGGGAAGCCTCGGTCCACACCGGGCGCACGCGCAACACAGCGCCTGCGGCCCTGGGTCGCCTCGGCAACGAGCACCACCACCGCAACCGTTGAGCCCACCTCGACGAGAGGGTGCGCCGAGGCTACCACTGTGGGGGACAGATATCCCCCGGGTCCATTTGAAGGATAAAAGACCTCACGAAAGGCCCAAGAGCCCAATAACCCGTGAGGTCACTCCTTCATGGGCCTAGGGAGGAATGACCAGCGAAGCAGATCGACATAAGGCCGGGTTGGCGCGAACCCGGACGACCCCACAGCGTTGAACAAGCGACCGCAACAGAAGACCCGACTTTCCCGCGCTGGAACCCCGTATGACGGAACCAAGTGAGGATAAGTCGGCCAAGTCATAGGAAGATAAGCTCAAACAGTTCACTATCTTTTAGGTGCACGTTGTTATCATATCAGCTTGTATTGCCTCACGGTCAAATATATAAGGCCTAGGGGGCACCCCTTAAAAACGATCGATCCCACCACTCAGCCATCCACCTCAACTCTCCGTGTTCTCACTTTAGAGAGCTACCTTGTAACTCATATACATAGCAAACTCGCCAGGACGTAGGGTGTTACGCGTCTCAAAGCGGCCCGAACCTGTAAATACTGTCCATTGTTCTTCGTGCATCTGACACGAACCATTTAGCTACAGTCGGCGACACCGTCCTACTCCTAAAACACCTTGAGGGGCAACCCCGGGTGTGCGGTCGGACCCAAAACACCGACAGCTGGCGCGCCAGGTAGGGGGTGTGTCGACGATCTAAGCTAGCTCAATGGCCGTCACCTTCCACAGCAAGATCACCTTCCGTCCTGGATCCATGTTCTACTTTGGAATGATCTCATCCATAACAGACAAAGAGGGAACTCTACACCGCATCGCAGATCCGCCAAAAAAGAAGTCTCCTCCAACAAACTTCGAAAATACCGGAGAAGCGCAACCTCCAGCTCTCCGAAAGAAGATCGCCATGACAGCCGCGCCATTCTACCCCGACGTTCTTTTCATCGGGAGAGTGGAGTCGCCTCCCGTCTCCGACAACGAGCCGACCACGCCTGGAGAAGAACCACCTCAGCGGGAGTCTCGTCGACGAAGAAATCGGCGCCAAAACATCCGGTGACATCACGAGGCCAGAGAACGGGATCCGAAGCAACCTGTCTCGCGAGACGAGGTCTCGGAGATGGGAGAAACTCCGGAGGAACGTGTCTTCAGAGAACGAAGGAACTCCCGATGGCGTGATCGTCGACGAGCTTAGGAACAAGCCGAGCAAGACGCAAGGCAGCGTCGGGAAAATCCACTCTTCGGTCGCAACCTGAACCACGACTTCGCCCGAGCCATGAATACACCGAGTGAAGTCAGAGGAGTACTGGCTCGGATAGCTGATGGACTTCCTCGGACTCCCGACACCGAGGGCTATCGACGCCTGTTCACCCAAGCAGCCAACCATCTTCTACCTCTCGCTCACCCGTCGAACGATTTGCGACACGCCATCAACAGTCGCTAGGACGCACAGAGCTCCATCAACGCTTCGTGTGAACGACGGCATGAGAACAAGATCCGCCGCTGGGAGGAGTACGACAGGGATCATGGCATCCCAACTCGGAGTCAAGCCACCAGAACCGAGTCAACGACGGCCTCGACTGGCGGTACCACCCGGGGACGGTCGAGGAATCTCAACAACTACTCCCCTCCCCGGGACAGACATCATCTCCGACGACAGGAGGACACATGTGGAGTGTCTGCCCATACTCCGCGCCTTAGGGCCATTCAGTGGCCCCCTAACTTCAAGGTATCCAATGTCGACAAGTATGAACCAAAGCAAGATCCAGGAGGCTGGCTGGCCGTCTACACCACCGCCGCTCGAGCCGCCAGAGCATCCGAAGAAGTGATGACTGCGTACTTACCCATTGTCCTCGGGCAAGACGCACTACAATGGCTATGACATCTACCCCGGCACTGCATCGACGACTAGAGCGATTTCAGCCGACGTTTCACCGCCAACTTTCAGTCCCTCTTCGACAAACCGGCGCAACCATGAGACCTCAAATCCATCAAGCGCCGGGGGACGAAACTCTCCGATCGTACCTCAAAAGGTTCTAGACCATGAGAAATCGTATCCCCGAGGTCACGGAGGCGGTTGTGATCGAGGACTTCTACAGAGGATCCAATGACTCGGCCTTCGTCCGAGCCATATTGCAGAAAGCGCCGACTACCTCTGAGCAGCTGTTCTGGGAAGCCGACCTCTATATCACCGCCGACGAGTGAGCTCAAGACCTCATCGGAGGAGCGAAGCCCGCACCGACAGCACCACGATGCGACGTGAACCAGCAACCCGACAAACGCTGGGAGAAGAGACCGCTCGAAGAGGTGCATGCCGCCGGACCACCTGCCTCTCGCGTTCGGGGAGGACCCCGCGGAGGCGAGCGTACGCTGGACGACATCCTCGACGCCCAGTGCCCGTACCACAAGGACATGCGCCACACTCTTCGAAATTGTAGGGACTTCAAACACTCCGTCGGGCACGGCCGACCCTTCCAACCTCTACCTCCTCCTCCGCCGCGGGGAGGACCCAAAGGACCAC
Source organism: Zea luxurians (assembly GCA_029449295.1). Classification (NCBI taxonomy): domain Eukaryota; kingdom Viridiplantae; phylum Streptophyta; class Magnoliopsida; order Poales; family Poaceae; genus Zea; species Zea luxurians. The sequence goes on along the minus strand of JAOPSE010000014.1, from coordinate 94,062,792 downwards.
GACAACCCCAGCTGCAGGAGGAGGGAGGAGAAGGAGCCTTCCCGCGCGTTGACAGGGAGGTCAACGTCATCTTCGGCGGACACGGATCGCAGGAGAACAGAAGACAACAAAAGCTCGACGATCGCCAGATACTGGTGGCAACCACCGGTCCTCCCGCTCCGTACCGATGGTCGGAGCACCCGATCACCTTCACTCGGGCGGACCAATGGCTCAACTTCGACCACCCAGGCAAATACCCGCTCCTCGTCGATCCGGTGACCCGAGAGAGCAGGGTGAAGAAGGTGTTAGTGGACGGGGGGAGCAGCATCAACGTCACCTTCCCCGGGACACTCCGAGGCTTGGGAGTTCACCTCAAAGAACTCCACGAGTTAGACACTCCTTTCTTCGGCATTGTGCCGACTGAAGGGGAATATCCGCTGGGCCACATCTACATGCCCGTCACCTTCGGAACTCCGGAGAACTACAGAACCGAGTTCCTGAGGTTCGAAGTGGCGAATTTTGACTGCGGGTACAACGCCATCATCGGGAGGCCGGGATTGGCAAAATTCATGGCCATTCCGCATTACACGTACATGATATTGAAGATGCCGGGACCGCAAGGAATCATAACTGTGCGTGCTGACCTCCAAGGCGCCGCAGAATGTTTCTGAGTGGCCATCCAGGTGGCCCTCACCACCAAATCGTCGGTGACTTCATCGATCCAGGCGAACTCTAAGGCTGAGGAAGACCTTACCACACTAGCGAATGAAGCTCAAGCCGTGACCTCTATGCGGCCGACTGAAGAAACCAAAAGAATCGACCTTGGATTCGCTGATGAGCGCAAGACTGCCATCATCAGCTCCAGCCTGGATGATAAATAGGAAGGCGCGCTCGTCTGGTTCCTGCAAGATAACCGAGACGTATTCGCATGGCAACCTGCGGATATGCCGGGAGTCCCGAGAGAACTGACCGAGCACAAACTGAAGGTCTACCCCCAGGCAAGGCCGATCCGGCAAAAATTACGTCGTTTCACGCCCGACAAAAGAGAAGCCATTCGCGCTGAACTGACCTGCTTGATCGCGGCTGGGTTCATTAGAGAAGTGTTACATCCCGAGTGGTTGGCCAACCCTGTTCTTGTACTCAAAAAGAATAAAGTGGATTGGCGCATGTGCGTCGACTATACAGATCTCAACAAACATTGTCCGAAGGATCCCTTCGGGCTCCCTAGGATAGATCAGGTGGTAGACTCCACCGCCAGATGTTCTATGCTGTCTTTTCTGGACTGCTATTCCGGATACCATCAGATCAGTCTGGCAAAGGAAGACAAGGAAAAGACAGCGTTCATTACTCCCTTTGGTGCTTTCTGCTATACCTCCATGCCGTTTGGCCTCAAAAACGCTGGAGCAACTTATTAGAGATCCATTCAAACATGCTTAGCCGATCACTGGGGCAAGCGTGTGGAAGCCTACGTGGATGACGTGGTAATCAAAACAGAGAACTCGGAAAACTTCATCGAAGACTTACAACTCGTTTTCAACAGTCTACGGCGATATCGATGGAAGCTTAATCCCGAAAAATGTGTCTTTGGGGTACCGGCAGGGAAGCTACTCGGATTTATTGTCAGCCACCGGGGAATTGAAGCTAATCCGGAAAAGATTGAAGCTATCATGAAAATGGAAGCTCCACGATCACAAAAGAAGGTTCAGCGACTTACCGGATGTATGGCAGCCCTGAGTAGATTTATATCCAGGCTGGGAGAAAAAGGTTTACCATTTTACAAGCTACTCAAGAAGGTGGACAAGTTTCAGTGGACTTCAGAAGCGCAGGAAGCTCTAGACGTACTGAAGAAATTCTTGACAACCCCACCAGCACTGAAACCACCACGGCGAGCCACATCGACTCAACCGGCTGAAGATCTGCTGCTGTATATCTCTTGCACGACTCACGTGGTAAGCACCGCGTTGGTAGTCGAGCGAGCTGAAGAAGGACATGCCTACCCAGTGCAGCACCCTGTTTATTTCATCAGTGAAGTTCTGGGTCCCTCGAAGAAAAAGTATCCTCAAGTTCAGAAGCTATTATACACAGTACTTCTAACTGCCCGCAAGCTACGTCACTACTTTGATGACCACAAAGTCATAGTAGTCACCGGTTTTCCGATAGGGGATATTCTTCACAACAAGGAAGCCATTGGCCGAATAGCCAAGTGGGTCTGTAAACTGGGATCTCATGACATCGAATTTCGACCTCGTATTGCCATTAAAACCCAAGCGTTGGTTGACTTCGTATCAGAATGGACTGAACAACAAGTACCAGAGAACCCAGAAACTACAGAAGTATGGCGGATGTATTTTGACAGCTCGCTGAAGCTGCAGGGAGCAGGCGCGGGAATTCTCTTCATCGCACCTGGAGGCGAACACCTCAAATATGCCCTCCAGTTGTTATTTCCAGCCTCCAACAATGCAGCCGAGTATGAAGCTCTGATCCATGGACTAAACATCGCCATATCATTAGGCATCAAGAGACTAATGGTATACGGAGATTCTCTGGTAGTCATAAGCCAGATAAACAAAGAATGGGACTGTTCGAATGATTCAATGGGAAAATACTGCACTGCCGTCCAAAAACTAGAAGATAAATTTGAAGGCCTAGAATTTCATCATATAGAAAGAGATCGTAACACGGCAGCTGATGTATTGTCCAAGCTAGGATCCAGTCGAACTCAGGTCCCACCCGGAGTCTTTGTACAAGAAATACCACAACCAAGCATCTCAATGGATCAGGCAGAAGAGTGTAATATCGTGAATCAACCAGAGTCAGACTCTGATGACTGGAGAAGGCCGATCATCAGATATATAAAGAATGAAGAGGAACCAGATGACAAAAATGTAGCCGAGCGCATCGCCAGACAGTCAGCCCACTACACACTCATTGGGGAGACATTATACAGACGAGGCGCGTCAGGCGTCCTCATGAAGTGCATTCTCTCATCAACTGGGAAGCGACTTCTAGATGAGGTCCACGCTGGGCAATGTGGAATACACGCAGCATCCAAGATGCTAGTCGGGAAGGTCTTCAGGTCAGGATTCTATTGGCCAACCGCGAAAAGCGATGCAGCCGAGTTAGTGCAGAGGTGCGAAGCTTGCCAGTACTTGTCAAAGCAGCAACATCTACCAGCACAGCAGCTGCAGACCATACTAGTAACATGGCCGTTCGCATGCTGGGGACTGGATATGATTGGACCTTTCAAGAAAGCTCAAGGAGGATACACTCATGTACTGGTAGCAATCGACAAATTCACCAAATGGATAGAATTCAAACTCATTGCTTCTTTAACCTCAGCCAAGGCCGTGGAATTCATACAAGACATAATATTCAGATTTGGAATACCAAACAATATCATAACTGACTTAGGATCCAACTTCACAAGTTCAGAATTCTTCGATTTCTGCGAGCAAAAGAGCATTCAGATCAAGTATGCTTCGGTAGCACACCCGAGGGCCAACGGGCAGGTCGAACGAGCTACCGGGATGATATTGGAGGCACTCAAGAAAAGGGTCTTCGAAAAGAATGAAAAGTTTGCAGGGAAGTGGATAAGGGAATTGCCCTACGTTGTTTGGAGCCTAAGAACTCAACCTAGCCGAGCTTTGCATGGAAACACCCCTTTCTTCATGGTCTATGGGTCAGAGGCAGTATTGCCCGCCGATCTCAAGTTCGGGGCGCCGAGGTTGGTCTTCGAAAGCATAGCAGAAGCCGAAGCTACTAGGCTAGAGGACATTGATGTACTCGAAGAAGAACGGCTGAATGCAGTAATTCAATCAGCACGATACCAGCAGACTCTGAGACGCTATCATGACAAGGCCGTGCGACAACGATCCTTCTCGATGGGAGATCTCGTCCTCCGCCGAATTCTAACGGGGGAGGGACGGCACAAGTTGTTGCCCTTATGGGAAGGACCGTTCATAGTAGCAGAAGTCGCTCGGCCAGGATCATATCGTCTCACTCAAATGGACGGCACAGAAATTGGGAATTCCTGGAATATAGAACACCTCAGGAAATTTTATCCTTAGCTATATTTCAAAAGCTATCAGGACAACGACGTACTCTGTAAAACAGGAAATATGTCATCAATAAAGAAGGCTTCAAAGATACTCAGTTTGTTCATGATTGACTAGCATTCTTACTTAACTCGGGATGACCACTATGCCCTGCTAACGGAGCAATCGGCTTAAGTCGGCAAAGACTTAAGACGGTACAACATGCTCACGCTTACTTAACTCGGGGTGACCACTATGCCCTGCTAACAGAGCAATCGACTTAAGTCGGCAAAGACTTAAGACGGTGCAACATGCTCACGCTTACTTAACTCGGGGTGACCACTATGCCCTGCTAACGGAGCAATCGGCTTAAGTCGGCAACGACTTAAGACGGTGCAACATGCTCACGCTTACTTAACTCGGGGTGACCACTATGCCCTGCTAACAGAGCAATCGGCTTAAGTCGGCAAAGACTTAAGACGGTGCAACATGCTCACGCTTACTTAACTCGGGGTGACCACTATGCCCTGCTAACGGAGCAATCGGCTTAAGTCGGCAATGACTTGAGGCGGTGCAACATGCTTGCGCTTACTTAACTCGGGGTGACCACTATGCCCCGCTAACGGAGCAATCGGCTTAAGTCGGCAACGACTTGAGGCAGTGCAACATGCTCGCGCTTACTTAGCTCAGGGTGACCACCATACCCTACTAACAAAAGCAATCGATTTAAGTCAGTAACGACTTAAGGCGATCTCGCATGCTTACGATTACTCATATAGGGGTGACTTCTATACCCCGTAAACAAGTCTCAAAGCCATCACTCAGCATTTTACTACTGCAAATTTATGTACTGTTGAATTCTAAAACAATAGGAGAGTAGCAATATCATTCAAATGCTGAACGGGTGTCCTCTAGCAAATATCCAACCATGCTAACTGCACGATCAAAGCACACAAAATATTTCTCTATTTTGCAATATCTTTCTCAGGAGCAACCGACGAAGACGGGCGACTTGAGGAATCAGGAGCAGCATTCACATCAGCCCTTATGTCGTCGGGAACAACTCGCCGGGTCTCGTCATCAAGATCCGCCCCGCACGAATGGCTTTATCCATAGCCCTGTCGCGCTGGGCCCTCAGAGTAACGGAAGTTTCTTCAGCAACTTTGATGGCCAGCTGAGCGGTCTCCAGCTCCTGGGCGATGGACTTCTTGGAAGCGCGCAGTTCCCTGATAGCAGCATCCTTAGCCGATATCAACTGCCTGAGACGGATCACGTCATCCGTGGATTCCTGCAGCCTACAGCGAAGATTATCTAACTCCTCCATGGTGAAACGATGACTCCTTTCCAGAATGGTCAACGAGTTGCTAGAGTCACGATACAGTCTGTCCAGATTATCGCGAGAAGCAACAAGGGCACGTTTTTCTTCCTGCGAGCAAGAATCAACTCCTTCAAATATCAGGCCAGCAATAAGAACGCAACAATACAAGGCACAACCTCACAAGTCACCTTTTCAGAATCAAGCTGAACGCGAAGAGTAGAGTTCAGCGTGTTAGCAGCATTTAGAGCAGCAGAGACCTGGGCCAGCTCAGTTTGGCTTTGGGAATACTTTTCCTCAAAATCAGAACACCGCTGGACCAGTTCAGCCTGACCTTGAGAATGTTTTTCTTCAAGAACAGAAATCTGCCGAGCCATGCCTGGCGAGAAAAAATCAAGCAAAGGGGGTCAAAATGTGAAACAATTCAACGAGGCAGACGAAAGGAATCAAAAGAGCACTAACTAGCATTCGCCGCTTCCAAGACAGAGACACGCTGTTGAAGCAACACCGGATTCCAACGTGCCAGAGACGAAGCTCCTTCTGGAACAGACACACCTTGCGACCTCAGCTGACTAGCCATCCCGTCCACCAATGCCTGATATTGAGAACAGATAAATGTAATAAATAGCAGTTCATGCGGTATAAAAGTCAAGCTAAAATATATCACAATACTTGGAGGTTGGAGAAGAACGAAGGGACACCCAAATCGTGAGAGATCAATTGATGGCCTGGCATAAAGTCGCCACCCGATGCAGCTTGCAATGAACCAGCAGGGACCAACTCAGTACCGTCAACAGAGCCCAAAACTTGGTCAGCGGGAACGCTAGCCTCTAAGGCGACTCCCTGACCAGAAACTTGGGCCACCACCATGCCACCAGAGTGTGGAGGAGATCCGACGTGAACATCCATGGAAGTACAAGAGGGAGACCCCGCTCGGACACCCTCGGGGGCTGGGTCATAGCTCGCGCTGCCCACTTGAGCCGGATCGTCTCCAGCAACACCCTCGGGGGCTGGGTCGTGACTTACGCCACCCACCCGAGCCGAACCATCCCCGGCAACACCCTCGGGGGCTGGGTGAGCGTTAACACCATCCCTGAGGGTCAGGCTCTCTGCGGCAGCTGCCTCTAAGGCTGAAGGCCCCTCAGTTACTTCCATGAGAGCAAGACAATCAAAGTCAGTTTCCTGGCCCTCAAGACCGCGCTCTAAGGTCGACGAGGCGCGGGACGCTGCCCGGGATGACCCCAACCCGGCGTCGAACACATCAGCACAAACATCCATCGCGTCACCATCTGCTGGCTCTGATAATAAGTCCTCTAGAACCATATCTTCTAGAGTCTGATCAAAGTTCGCCAGAGGTAACTCCTGTAGACCGACGAGGGCTGACAGAGCAGGAGAAGGAACTCCACTACTCTCCCCACTGGCAATATACTGCCGACTGTTCTTCCGAGTCAAAGGGACCTCATTTTCTTCCTCCCCATCATTTTCATCAGCAACACACCCATTGGGGTCAGCGACAGATGGATCACACCCATTGGGGTCAGCGACAGATGGATCGCACCCATTGGGGTCAGCGTCAGTAAATTCAGGCACGGGAACTTCTTCAGCAGCAGGAACCGAGGGACCAGCGCCCCGATCCAAACTAGATACTTGCCGAAGACGTCTCTTTTTCCTTTTCTGCTCATCAGCAGAAGGATCAAGTTGATTGGCTCGGCAAGGACGTCTCCGGCGAACACTGACAGGTCTCTGAACATCCAAGGTTGTACCAGCTTCTGGGAGAGGCGCCACCGCCAATGTCCCAGCAGGAGCAGCATCAGAAGAATCTTCGGCCAGCATATCAAGCATAGCACTTATTTCTGCATCATTAGGATCCAAAGGCACCTCAAAGTGGACTTGCCGTTCATCATCGGGAATTTCTCCAATTGAAGAAACTAAGGCGCTAACTTCTTCAGCAGAGGGTCGCACTCTAAGGCCCAAACTGCCATCAGCGACAGGTGGATTCGACACAAAAAGAGTGAAGGCCTTGGAAGGAGGCAGGTTCCAGGCTGAGTATGCCACTGGGGCACCAACATTTGATACCTTGCCTCTAAGAATCATCTTAAGTCGGTTCACCAAGTCTATAGAGGGAATCCTTCTATCGGTAACCCGAGTTGGGTCAGCTAGGCCTCTGTACAGATAAGCCGGGTAAGCCCTGTCCTTCAACGGCTGAATGTTCTTGAAAACAAAATCAGCAACCACAGCCTCTGCAGTCAGACCCCTCTCCTTCAGCAGTCCAACTTCAGCTAGCAAAGCCCTAGCCTCAGCCACCTCCTGATCTGTGGGGGACTCGGTCCAACTCGGCGTACGAACATCCGGCTGTCTCCCCGACCGTGGGGGGAGAGAATTTCCATGGTTCTCAACGATAAACCACTCCAAACGCCATCCCTTAATACTGTCCTTGAGATGGATTTCAAGATAATCAGGCTTCCTTCCACGGCGCATCTCTAAACTAGCACCCCCAACCAGCTGATGCTGCCCCCCGGCCATTCTAGGGCGACAGTGATACAGATACTTCCACAGTCCAAAATGTGGCAGAACACCAAGAAAAGCTTCGCACAAATGAACGTAAATGGAAATTTGCAGAATAGAATTGGGATTCAGATGGGTCAAGTTAAGGTGATAGAAATCAAGGAGGCCGCGGAAAAAGGGGGAAATAGGAAGAGCGAGACCGCGGAGAAGAAAAGGAACGTAAATCACGGATTCATGGGTATCCTCTGTCGGAACAGTGACCCCGTGGCAAATCCGCCAAGAACAGAGCTCCCTCGGGGGAAGAACCCCGATGGACACGAGGTGGAGGAGGTCAGGCTCGGAGACAACAGACATATGGTTACCTGCGAAAGGCAACTGGCTGTTGGGGTCGATGAGGGGAATCACCGCAGCGGATGAACTCGAGGCCTTTCTCTTGGGCGCCATCTCAACTCTACTGGCGAACAGAGCGAGAATCGAATTGCAGAGAGGATCTGGAGGCAGGAAAGCAAGAACTAGGGCACGGAAAGCAGAGGCAGCTGAAAGCGCAGTATATGCGGGATATTCCCGAGTCAGATACCGTCTCCAAAAGCGCCCAGTCAGCACCCGACAGTTACTTCTAAAACACCGGCATGCCACGTCGGCATCCGGCGGCCACTTCTAAAACCCCGGTGTGCCACATCATCACTCGGCTATTATCCTCAAAGTGGCCGACACGACCCGTTTTAACTCGGCTGTCATTTCTAAGACGCTGACGTTATCACCAGTCGCTCGGCATTTATCTCTAAAGCGCCGACGATATCTTCAGTCGCTCAGCGGTTACCTCTAAAGCGCCGACGATGTCTTCAGTCGCTCAGCAGCTATCTCTAAAGCGCCGACGATGTCTTCAGTCGCTCGGCATTTATCTCTAAAGCGCCAACGATATCTTCAGTCGCTCAGCGGTTACCTCTAAAGCGCCGACGATGTCTTCAGTCGCTCGGCAGCTATCTCTAAAGCGCCAATGATGTCTTCAGTTGCTCGGTAGCTATCTCTAAAGCGCCGACGATGTCCTCAGTCGCTCGGCGGTTATCTCTAAAAAACGCTGGCGTTGTCACAGGTCACTCGGCTGTCGCATCTAAGAGCGTCGACGTGGTCAATAGTTATTCCGACGCTGACATGGTTTCATCATCACTCGGACTCTATTTCAAATGCGTAAATATCGACAATAATAGCTCGGCCATCACCCCTGAAGCGGTGATATGATGCCCGAGTTATTCAGTTACTATTCCGAATGAATCAACTCCACAAATGAGAGATCGACTTACTACGAAGCAATGTAATTGGTACAGGAGGAGATAAAGTCATTCTTCATTAAGGGAAGTAACAGTACTTACAAATCAACTCATTATGAGTTGATACTTCACTACCACTACTACTACTACTACTACTACATTATGTCACTATACTACTTCTAATCTATACTAATATCTAAAAACCAGTGGCATCTAGCCACTGGCCTTGTTGCTGCCCTTGCTGCTGCCGCCGCCGCCGCTGCCCCTGCTGCTGCAGTCGCCGCCCCTGCTGCCGCCGTTGCCGCCCCTGATGCCGCCGTTGCCGCCCCTGCCGCCGCCGTCACCGTCGTCGCCGCCGTCGCCTCCGTCGTCGTCACCTTCGCCGTCCTCCTCGGGCGAGTCCTCCTCGTCCGAGGAGTACTCCGACTCATCTGAGCCCTCGAGCCCGGAGCGCTCGACGGCCCGGATGTAAGTCCAGATCTCCGCGGCAATCCCCTGAGAGTCGTTCGAGTCATCGGACGACGCTGGGGGAGAGACAGGAGCTGGAGACCCCTCGGACTCAGAGGAGAACTCCTCCTCTAAGTATTCCGAGTCGCCAAAATCCTCTGATGGAGGAGTCGGCTCGCGCTTGCGTTTGTTGTTCTTGCCCATGGTGGGAATGCAAGGAGAGGAAGAAAGCAAGCAGCGGAGAACAGCAAGAGATGTGAAAAAACCAGAGAGGAAAAGGCACTATTTATAGAAGAGGAAGGCAACCGCTCACCTCCAACCACGGTCACTGAACAGTCGCGAAGCATTCAATACACACTTCAACCCGTCTGAAGACATGTCAGGCGGCTGACGCCGTTTCACGCAACGCAACACCCATTGGGACTCCAGTCAACAACGCGAATGATATGATTACGCCCGTTGTCACATCACATTACTACTCAGAAGCAGCCAGCTAAAACACTCAGCGTACCAAGCCGTCCCTTGCCCACACCCATTGGGGGGACGCCCAGGAATTATCAGTACATTTTTCAAAACTGTCACATCCGTGCAGGACATGCAATGAATACCTCAAGACAAAAATGAGATATCAGTAAGGATCAAAGGAAAGCCAAATATAGCCGGTGGAGTACAAAATCTGACCGACAGAAGCGACGTGAAGACTAGCCAGGGAACGTCCATCAAATGTCCAATCAGTCGCAGAGCAAATAAATTGCACCACTTAGCAAGATATGGGCGGATCACGAACTCGGCTGCAAAAGACAAAATACATGCTGACCTCTGAAGCATAATATTGATGACATCATGCTGACCTCTGAAGCATAATATGGATGACATAATGCCGACCCCTAAGGCACCCGAAAGAAGAAAAGATGACCCTCAGCAAAAAGACACGAAATGAAGACCTTCGAATGGATTATCTTCAAAAATCCACTCGAAGCTCGGGGGCTACACCCATTGGGTGCACCTCCGGCGCACCCAATGAATCACCATTTCAAGAGAAGACAACACCAATTTCTAAGGCATAAGGCAAGATTGAAGGCAAGGCTGACCTCCAACCAAAGTGCAAGTGGGAAATAAAAGTGATTTCTGATGAAGACCTTCGAGTGGATTATCTTCAAAAATCCACTCGAAGCTCGGGGGCTACACCCACCCAATGAAGTTCAGGGTCCTACAAAATGAAATGCCGACCTCTAAGGCACAAGTATGAGGCAAAACTCCAGATTTCGAGTGAAGCAAAGCAGAAGAAAAAAGTAAGAAATCGTTTTTACCAAACTGCCCGAGAAGCATTTCTTATCATAAACGAAGCCCGCAAGTTGGGCCTAGGATCTTTGGGCCGATTATCTCAAAATCAACCCAAAGATCGGGGGCTTGTGGGGGACAGATATCCCCCGGGTCCATTTGAAGGATAAAAGACCTCACGAAAGGCCCAAGAGCCCAATAACCCATGAGGTCACTCCTTCATGGGCCTAGGGAGGAACAACCAGCGAAGCAGATCGACATAAGGCCGGGTTGGCGCGAACCCGGACGGCCCCACAGCGTTGAACAAGCGACCGCAACAGAAGACCCGACTTCCCGCGCTGGAACCCCATATGACGGAACCAAGTGAGGATAAGTCAGCCAAGTCATAGGAAGATAAGCTCAAATAGTTTACTGTCTTTTAGGTGCACGTTGTTATCATATCAGCTTGTATTGCCTCACGGTCAAATATATAAGGCCTAGGGGGCACCCCTTAAAAACGATCGATCCCACCACTCAGCCATCCACCTCAACTCTCCGTGTTCTCACTTTAGAGAGCTACCTTGTAACTCATATACAGAGCAAACTCGCCAGGACGTAGGGTGTTACGCGTCTCAAAGCGGCCCGAACCTGTAAATACTGTCCATTGTTCTTCGTGCATCTGGCACGAACCATTTAGCTACAGTCGGCGACACCGTCCTACTCCTAAAACACCTTGAGGGGCAACCCCGGGTGTGCGGTCGGACCCAAAACACCGACAACCACCCCAGGCGTGGGGGACGCTACGATAGCAGGGAGGATCGGAGCCCCTCGCTCGAACCACCCGGTCCGCAGGCTTTCTGCCGGTCCATACGACGGGCACCGTTCCCGACCCGGTTCCGAACCCTGACTACCATCACAAAGTACTCAGGGGAGACGAGGCTGGAACTGTGGCTCGCGGACTACCGACTGGCCTGCCAGCTGGGTGGAACGGACGATGACAACCTCGTCATCCGCAACCTCCCCTTGTTCCTCTCCAACACCGCTCGAGCCTGGCTGGAGCATCTGCCTCTGGGGCAGATCTCCAACTAGGACGACCTGATCCAAGCCTTCGCCGGCAACTTCCAGGGCACGTACGTGCGCCCTGGGAACTCCTGGGACCTCCGAAGCTGCCGCCAGCAGCCGGGAGAGTCTCTCCGGGACTACATCTGGCGATTCTCGAAGCAGCGCACCGAGCTACCCAACGTCACTGACTCGGACGTCATCGACGCGTTCCTCGCTGGCACCACCTGCCATGACCTGGTGAGCAAGCTGGGTCGCAAGACCCCCACCAGGGCGAGCGAGCTGATGGACATCGCCACCAAGTTCGCCTCTGGCCAGGAGGCGGTTGAGGCCATCTTCCGAAAGGACAAGCAGCCCCAGGGCCGCCAGCCAGAAGACGTTCCCGAGGCGTCCGCTCAGCGCGGCACCAAGAAGAAGAAGAACAAGAAGAAGTCGCAAGCGAAACACGATGCCACCGACGTGGACCTTGTCGCCGCCGCTGAGTATAAGAACCCTCGGAAACCTCCTAGAGGTGCCAATCTGTTCGATAAGATGCTCAAGGAGCCATGCCCCTATCATCAGGGGCCCGTCAAGCACACCCTTGAGGAGTGCGCAATGCTTCAGCGCCACTTTCACAAGGCCGGGCCACCTGCGGAAGGTGGCAGGGCCCACGACAACGACAAGAAGGAGGATCACAAGGTAGAGGAGTTTCCCGAGGTCCACAACTGCTTCATGATCTACGGTGGGCAAGTGGCGAACGCCTCGGCTCGGCACCGCAAGCATGAGCGTCGGGAGGTCTGCTCGGTAAAGGTGGCGGCGCTAGTCTACCTAGACTGGTCCGACAAGCCCATCACCTTCGACCAGGGCGACCACCCCGATCGCGTGCCAAGCCCGGGGAAATATCCGCTCGTTGTCGACCTCGTCATCGGCAACGTCAGGCTCACCAAGGTCCTCATGGACGGAGGCAGCAGCCTCAACATCATCTACGCCGAGACCCTTGGGCTCCTGCAGATCGATCTGTCCTCGATCCGGGCTGGTGCGGCGCCTTTTCACGGGATCATCCCCAGGAAACGTGTCCAACCCCTTGGACAACTCGATCTGCCCGTCTGCTTCGGGACTCCCTCCAACTTCCAAAGGGAAACCCTCACATTCGAGGTGGTCGGGTTCCGAGGAACCTACCACGCAGTACTGGGGAGGCCATGCTACGCCAAATTCATGGCCGTCTCCAACTACACCTACGCCAAGCTCAAAATGTCGGGCCCCAACGGGGTCATCACCGTCGGCCCCACGTACCGACATGCGTACGAATGCGACGTGGAGTGCGTGGAGTACACCGAGGCCCTCGCCGAATCCGAGGCCCTCATCGCCGACCTGGAGAGCCTCTCCAAGGAGGCGCCAGATGCGAAGCGCCACACCGGCAACTTCGAGCCAGCAGAGACGGTTAAGTCCATCCCTCTCGACTCCAGCAATGACGCCTCCAAGCAGATACGGATCGGCTCTGAGCTCGACCCCAAATAGGAAGCAGTGCTCGTCGACTTTCTCCGCGCGAACGCCGAAGTCTTTGCGTGGAGTCCCTCAGACATGCCTGGCATACCGAGGGATGTCGCCGAGCACTCGCTGGATATCCGAGCTGGAGCCCGACCCGTGAAGCAGCCTCTGCGTCGATTCGACGAAGAAAAGCGCAGAGCCATAGGCGAGGAGATCCACAAGCTGATGGCCGCAGGGTTCATCAAAGAGGTATTCCATCCCGAATGGCTTGCCTACCCTGTGCTTGTGAGAAAGAAAGGAGGGAAATGGCAGATGTGTGTAGACTACACTGGTCTAAACAAAGCATGTCCGAAGGTTCCCTACCCTCTGCCTCGCATCGATCAAATCGTGGATTCCACTGCTGGGTGCGAAACCCTGTCTTTCCTCGATGCCTACTTAGGGTATCACCAAATTAGGATGAAAGACTCTGACCAGCTCACGACTTCTTTCATCACACCTTTTGGCATGTACTGCTACGTTACTATGCCATTTAGTTTGAGGAATGCGGGTGCGACATACCAAAGGTGCATGAACCACGTGTTCGGAGAGCACATTGGCCGGACCATCGAGGCTTACATCGACGACATCGTAGTCAAGACGAGGAAAGCCTCCGACCACCTCTCCGACCTTGAAACGACATTCAAATGTCTCAAGGCAAAGGGCGTAAAACTCAATCCCGAGAAGTGCGTCTTCGGAGTCCCCCGAGGCATGCTCTTGGGGTTCATCGTCTCCGAGCGGGGCATCGAGGCCAACCCGGAGAAAATCGCGGCCATCACCAACATGGGGCCCATCAAGGACTTGAAAGGCGTACAGAGGGTCACGGGATGCCTTGCAGCTCTGAGCCGCTTCATCTCGCGCCTTGGTGAAAGAGGCCTACCTCTGTACCGCCTCTTAAGAAAGATTGAGTGCTTCACTTGGACCCCCGAGGCCGAGGAAGCCCTCGGGAACCTGAAGGCGCTCCTTACGAACGCACCCATCCTGGTGCCTCCCGCTGCCGGAGAAGCCCTCTTAATCTACCACTCATGTGGTCAGCACCGTGATCGTGGTCGAAAGACGAGAAGAAGGGCATGCATTGCCCATCCAGAGGCCGGTCTACTTCATCAGTGGGGTACTGTCCGAGACCAAGATCCGCTACCCACAAATTCAGAAGCTGCTGTACGCGGTGATTCTGACGCGGCAGAAGTTGTGACACTACTTCGAGTCTCATCCGGTGACTGTGGTGTCATCCTTCCCCCTAGGGGAGATCATCCAGTGCCGAGAGGCCTCGGGTAGGATTGCAAAGTGGGCGGTGGAAGTCATGGGTGAGACAATCTCGTTCGCCCCTCGGAAGGCCATCAAGTCCCAAGTCTTGGCGGACTTTGTGGCTGAATGGGTCGACACCCAGCTCCCGGCAGCTCCGATCCAACCTGAACTCTGGACCATGTTTTTCGATGGGTCGCTGATGAAAACAGGGGCAGGCGCGGGCCTGCTCTTCATCTTGCCCCTCGGGAAGCACCTCCGCTACGTGCTACGCCTCCATTTCCCGGCGTCCAACAACGTGGCTGAGTACGAGGCTCTGGTCAACGGGTTGCGCATCGCCATCGAGCTAGGGGTCCGACGCCTCGACGCTCGCGGTGACTCACAGCTTGTCATCGACCAAGTCATGAAGAACTCCCACTGCCGCGACCCGAAGATGGAAGCCTACTGCGACGAGGTTCCGCGCCTGGAGGACAAGTTCTACGGGCTCGAGGTCAACCACGTCGCCCGGCGGTACAACGAGACTGCAGACGAGCTGGCGAAGATAGCTTCGGCGCGAACAACGGTTCCCCCGAACGTCTTCTCCTGGGACCTACATCAACCCTCAGTAAAGACCAACGACACGCCCGAGCCCGAGAAGGTCTCGGCCCTGCCCGAGGCGCCCTCGTCTCAGCCTGAGGCACCCTCGGCCCCCGAGGGTGAGGCACTGTGTGTTGAGGGAGAGCGGAATGGGGTCCCGCCTGATCGAGACTGGCAGACCCCGTACCTGCAATATCTCCACCGAGGAGAGCTGCCCCTCGACCGAGCTGAAACTCGGCGACTGGCGCGGCGCGCCAAGTCATTCGTCTTGCTGGGTGACGGGAAGGAACTCTACCACCGCAGCCCCTCCGGCATCCTCCAGCGATGCATATCCATCGCCGAAGGCCAGGAGCTCTTACAAGAAATACACTCGGGGGCTTGCGGTCATCACGCAGCGCCTCGAGCCCTTGTTGGAAACACTTTCCGACAAGGTTTCTAATGGCTGACCGCGGTGGCCGACGCCACTAGAATTGTCCGCACCTGCCAAGGGTGTCAATTCTACGCAAGGCAGACGCACCTACCCACTCAGGCTCTGCAAACAATACCCATCACCTGGCCGTCTGCTGTGTGGGGTCTGGACCTCGTCGGTCCCTTGCAGAAGGCATCCGAGGGCTACACGCACCTGTTGGTTGCCATCGACAAATTCTCCAAGTGGATCGAGGTCCGACCCCTAAACAGCATCAGGTCCGAACAGGCGGTGGCATTCTTCACCAACATCATCCATCGCTTCGGGGTCCCGAACTCCATCATCACCGACAACGACACCCAGTTCACCGGCAGAAAGTTCCTGGACTTCTGTGAGGATCACCACATCCGGGTGGACTGGGCCGCCGTGGCACACTCCATGACGAATGGGCAGGTTGAACGTGCCAACGACATGATTCTACAGGGGCTCAAACCGAGGATCTACAACAACCTCCATAAGTTCGGCAAGCGATGGATGAATGAACTCCCCTTGGTGGTCTGGAGCCTGAGGACAACGCCGAGCCGAGCCACGGGCTTCACACCGTTCTTTCTAGTCTATGGGGCGGAGGCCATCTTGCCCATAGACTTAGAATACGGTTCCCCGAGGACGAGGGTGTACGACGACCGACGCAACCAGACCAACCGAGAAGACTCACTAGACCAGCTGGAGGAGGCTCGGGACGTGGCCTTACTACACTCGGCGTGGTATCAGCAGTCCCTACGACGCTACCACGCCCGAGGGGTTCGGTCCCGAGACCTCCAGGTGGGCGACTTGGTGTTTCAGCTGCGACAAGACGCCCGAGGGCGCCACAGGCTCACGTCCCCTCCTGGGACAGCGAGAGAGCCCTCTCCCACGGCGTGAAGACGACGCGCCCGTGTTCCGTTCCTCGAACGGCTCGCGCACGCACAACGACTGCCCCACGAACCACTCGTCCCGTCGCATTAACTCTGCAGCAGGGCAGGCGGCACCTTTGGTAGGCGAAGCGGGCGACGCTTCACCTCCGCCATAATGACCGCGTCAAAAAAGGTGCGCCACGTCACTCAATTTCGTATCCTTTTCCTCTTCCCCTTTCTCTCTCTTGCTACAGGGACTGGGAAAGGGGATACTCCGAAAGGGATCCTTCTCCGCGAAGGAAGCGGTCCCCGAGCCCCCTACTGATCAGAGGTTCGAAGGCTGGCCCCTCGGAAGGGTTCAACAGCCGCCTCAGAGCACTCGGGCTCCGCGCCCACTACTGGTCAGAGGTTCGAAGGCTGGCCCCTCGGAAGGGTTCAACGGCTGCCTCAGGCCACTCGGGCTCCGCGCCCACTACTGATCAGGGGTTCGTAGGCTGGCCCCCGAAGGGTTCGACAGCCGCCTCAGAGCACGCAGAGCAAGGGATGACTCTGGGTACGTTCGATACACAACCAAGGCTCGGGCTACGCTCCCGAGGTACCCTAGGATATTTCCGAGACCAGCGGGAGCGATTTCGTAACGGAATCCCACCAGAGGGAGGCATCGAGCCCTCGGACCCTGTCAAAAGGGGACCGGGTCCGGCGAATCACCCGCAGGTACTTTTGGAGCGCGCCTCCGGGCCACTAGCCGACCCCTAACGAATGGGGCACGGGTGTCCACTCGGATTACCCGTTAGCAACTCACTGGAGACACCATGTTCGGCGCCCTCCGAGGGCAACATGGCGCTTTCCCCCCTCCTCCTTGCGGAAAGGCGACGCAGGGGCGTATGAAAAAAGCCGAGTCTGTCCTTGACCGTCCCCTCGCTCTGTGCGGAGGCTCGGGGGCTGCTCTTGCAAACCCAGCTCCGGCCAAACTATTGACAGCGTCAACATACCAGCCCGAGAACTTGGGACCTGACTAAGCACCCGGGCAACGACCAGTTCGCATGAGGGAACAACCAAACCGGCCGAGCCATCACGAAAGGCACTAAGACCTCAAAGGAGTCAAACCACTCCTCCGAGGCCTCGGGGGCTACACCCGGCGGGTGCGCTCGCACGCACCCACCGGAACAAAATGCAACCGAGAAAGGCCGGTCCCCTTGCAAAAAAGTGCGACAAAAGCCTCCAAGCGAGTGCCAACACTCCCTTTGAGGCTCAGGGGCTACTGTCGGGGACCATAATTAGGGGTACCCCCAAGACTCCTAATCTCAGCTGGTAAACCCCATCAGCACAAAGCTGCGAAGGCCTGATGGGCGCAATTCAGGCCGAGGCTCCGCTCAAGGGACACGATCCCGCCTCACCTGAGCCCGACCTCGGGCAAAGACAGCCGACCCCGGAAGATTCACGCCTCGCCCGAGGGTCCCCTCAAGCAACAGACGCACTATCGACTCGCCCGAGGCTCAGCTCGGGTAGGCTTCGCGGAGAAGCAACCTTGGCCAGATCGCCACGACAACCGACCGTATCGTAGGAGGATTTAATGCAAGGATCGCCTGACACCTTATCCTGATGCACGCTCTTCAATCGACAGAGCCGAAGTGACCGCAGTCACTTCGCCGCTCCACTGACCGACCTGACAAGAAAACAGCGCCGCCTGCCCCGCTCCGACTGCCGTGCCACTCGCCAGAGTGAGGTCGACAGTGGCTAAGTCCAGCCTCGGGCAACATAGGAAGCTCCGCCTCGCCCGACCCCAGGGTTCGGCCCCCGTCTCGGCCTCGGAAGATGGACTTCGCCTCGCCCGACCCCAGGGCTCGGACTCAACCACGACTTAGAAGACGACGAACTCCGCCTCGCCCGACCCCAGGGCTCGGACTCAGCCTCGGCTTCGGAAGACGACGAACTCCGCCTCGCCCGACCCCAGGGCTCGGACTCAACCTCGACCTCGGAGGAATCGCCAGCTCGCCCAAACTCGGGTCCGGACCGGCCACGTCGCCAGGGGGGCCATCATTACCCTGCCCCTAGCTAGCTCAGGCTACGGGGGACAAGACCGGCGTCCCATCTGGCTCGCCCCAGCAAACAAGTAATGATGACACCCCGCACGCTCCATGATGACAGCAGCTCCCAGCCCCTTACGTCAGCAAGGAGACGTCAGCAAGGATCTGACAGCCCCGACAGCTGTACTTCCGTAGGGCTCCAGCGCTCCTCCGACGGCCACGACATCACATGAACAGGATGCCAAAACCTCTTCGACTGCCACAACGGCATGTACTTAGGGCTCTAGCTCCTCTCTGCTAGACACGTTAGCACACTGCTACACCCCCCATTGTACACCTGGATCCTCTCCTTACGCCTATAAAAGGAAGGTCCAGGGCTCTCGTACGAAAAGGTTGGCCGCGCGGGAGAACGGGCCAATGCATAAGGCTCTTGCTCTCTCTCTCTCTCTCCCACGCGAACGCTTGTAACCCCCTACTGCAAGCGCATCCATCCGCCCTGGGCGCATGACAACACGAAGGCCGCAGTTTCCCCTTACTGTTCTCCCCCCTTTGTGTCCCGTCTCGCGCCGACCCATCTGGGCTGGGACACGCAGCGCCCCGGGGCTCATCGAAGAGCGGCCGAGGGTTTCCTTTAACTAAGCAAGAGAAGCCTCGGGCGGCAAGGCCGACTGAGCCGAGGGACTCCTACGCCTCCGGGATACGAATACCTCACTCATCGCCTTCGCACGAGGCAACTCACACTTGGTGAAGCAGTTCGGATAGCTGACAGGCGAGTCCTAGTGCTCGGAATGAGGGAGAAACACGGCTTCATGCCAAAAGATACATACATGTTCAGGCCCCGACAGCCACAACGAACATACGCCAACACTCAATGTGCCATTACAAACGGAACTCAGGTTCCACCCCCGCAGGTACGAACAACCCCCCACGTCAGAGGGCCTGCGGGGCGACAGAACTCCAAGCGGCTCACCATCGCCCGCTCTAACAGCAGCGGCAACGACCTCCATCCCAGGTGGCAAGACAGCTGCAGCAACGGCTTCCGGGCAGACGCTGTGGCAGAAAGGCTCTCACCCACAAAGGACGAGAACCAGCCATTCAAGCCAGGGGGATGGAGGTCCAGGAGTGCAGGCGGAGTCGGCAATCTCGTCGGTAGAGAAACCTTCTCCGACTGCTGCCACCTCAACACCGCAACAGCGGGCACCGGCCGCCCCAAAGCGCACCGGCAGGTCCTCGCTCCCGCCCTCGCCGAGGCCACCCCAGAACATGAGCACCGCCCTCGCGGCGCACGACGTGCTGGGCAACCCTCTGGCGCGACTGTCGGTGCAAGGAAGACCTGGACATGGCCGGCCCGTACGCGGCGCGACCATCGCCCGGACAAAGGACGGAATGCTGCACCCTGGCTGGGCAGCAGCAGTTCGCCTTCCTCGGCATGGCTGAAGGAAGCCTCCGCGGGGCTGGAGGATGCCTTCCCCCCCCAAATGCCGAGGGAAGAAAAGGGTTACCGACCCACGCGGGGGAACCCCCCACTCGGTGCGCTCCTCCGCCTCAGCCCGGATGACGAAAATCCTTGAAGCTGAGGGCGGGGCGGAGGCCACAGCCCGGCTCGCTTCTCTCCACCAAATTGCCCATTGGTGGGGGAAGGCGGCCGGGCTGCCTGACGAAAATCCTTGAAGCCGAACGATGGCTGAAAGGTACCAATTTCCGCGAAGTAGCATTCCCCCAACGACGACGAGGCGGAAGAACCACGGGCGCCACCCGTCTGAGGGCTCAAAAGGTGGAAAGACACAACGCATGAGGAGAGCACGAAGACATGGTTGCCTTTCGAGGGGGTCACCCTCCTTTTAAAGGCAACTCTCTCCACTTGCGTCCTCAACCGTCGCGGGCTGAGTCGTCTCCAACACGCTCCAAGGTCCTCCCCCTACGACACGGGGGCTGGGCCCCGCGCGTCATGCAAGTTGGCGTAGGGCAGACAGGGCCAAACCGCCGCCCACGGTGCGCGCAACGACCCAGCGGTTACAAGCACTCCTCCACTTTCGCCCAGGCCAGCGGGTGAAAGGGCAGGCCGCCATGCAGGCGGCGTGCAACCGCACCCAGGGGGACGCACCCTTTCGACTTCGACGCATCCAGCGTGGAGGCCCAGGCCCACACGTCATGTAACCGGCGCGCCGGTTACTACGTGCAAGAAGCTGCACCGCCACTCACGCCAGTACCACGCCTTCTCGACTGCGGAACTAGTACCGCGACTCGAGGCGACCCTACGCATGACCCGACAGTGCCAACCGAGCACATCGGTCACGGGCCGGTGAGCCGCGGGAGAGGGCGCGACGGTCGATATGGCCAGAAATGGGCCGGCAGTAATGGCGGTGGCAAGCGGGTGGAAGCGGCAGTCGAGTCGTCAGCAAGCTCACGTCCCCTCCTGGGATAGCGAAAGGACCTTCTCCCACGGCGGAAGACGACACGTCCGCGTTCCGTTCCTCGAACGGCTCGCGCACGCGCAACGGCCGCCCCGTGAACCACTCGTCCCATCGCATTAACTCTACGGTAGGACAGGCGGCACCTTTGGCAGGCGAAGCAGGCGACGCTTCACCTCCGCCATAATGACCGCGTCAAAAAAGGTGCGCCACGTCATTCGATTTCGTATCCTTTTCACTTCCTCTTGCTCTCTCTTGCCTCAGGGGTCGGAAAAGGGGATACTCCGAAAGGGATCCTTCTCCACGAAGGAAGCAGGCCCCAAGCCCCCTACTGATCAGAGGTTCAAGAGCTGGCCCCTCGGAAGGGTTCAACAGCCGCCTCAGAGCGCTCGGGCTCCGCGCCCACTACTGGTCAGAGGTTCGAAGGCCGGCCCCTCGAAAGGGTTCAACGGCTGCCTCAGGCCACTCGGGCTCCGCGCCCACTACTGATCAGGGGTTCGAAGGCTGGCCCCCGAAGGGTTCGACAGCCGCCTCAGACGCAGAGCGAGGGATGACCCTGGGTATGTTCGATACATAACCGAGGCTCGGGCTACGCTCCCGAGGTACCCTAGGACATTTCCGAGACCAACGGGAACGATTTTGTAACAGAATCCCACCAGAGGGAGGCATCGAGCCCTCGGACCCCGTTAAAAGGGGACCGGGTCCAGCAAGTCACCCGCAGGTACTTTTGGAGCGCGCCTCTGGGCCACTAGCCGACCCCTAACAAATGGGGCACGGGCGTCCACTCGGATTACCAGTTAGCAACTCACTGGAGACACCATGTTCGGCGCCCTCCGAGGGCAACATGGCGCTTTCCCCCCTCCTCCTTGCGGAAAGGCGACGCAGGGGCATATGTAAAAAGCTGAGTCTGTCCTTGACCGTCCTCTCGCTCTGTGCGGAGGCTCGGGGGCTGCTCTCGCAAACCCGGCTCCGGCCAAACCGTTGACAGCGTCAACATACCAGCCCGAGAACTTGGGACTCGACTGTTCACCCGGGCTACGGCCAATTCGCATGAGGGAGCAGCTAGACCGGTCGAAGCATTACGAAACGTACTAAGACCTCGAAGGAGTCAAACTACTCCTCTGAGGCCTCGGGGGCTACACCCGGCGGGTGCGCTCGCGCGCACCCACCGGAACAAAAGGCAACCGAGGAAGGCCGGTCCCCTTGCAAAAAAGTGCGACAAAAGCCTCCAAGCGAGTATCAACACTCCCTTCGAGGCTCGGGGGCTATTGTCGGGGACCATAATTAGGGGTACCCCCAAGACTCCTAATCTCAGCTGGTAACCCCCATCAGCACTAAGCTGCAAAGGCCTGATGGGTGCGATTAAGCCAAGGCTCAGTCCACTCAAGGGACACGACCTCGCCTCGCCCGAGCCCAGCCTCGGGCAAGGGCAGCCGACCCCGGAAGATTCATGTCTCGCCCGAGGACCCCCTCAAGCGACGTGCACACCTTCGGCTCGCCCGAGGCCCAGTCTTTGCCAAGAAGCAACCTTGGCCAGATCGCCACACCAACCGACCGAATCGCAGGACCATTTAATGCAAGGATGGCCTGACATCTTATCCTGTCATGAGCCCTTCAGTCGACAGAGCCGAAAGTGACCGCAGTCACTTCGTTGCTCCACTGACCGGCCTGACAAGAAGACAGCGTCGCCTGCATCGCTCCGACTGCTGTGCCACTCGACCGAGTGAGGCTGACAGCAGCCAAGTCCGACCTCGGGCGCTATAGGAATCTCCGCCTCGCCCGACCCTAGGGCTCGGACTCGGGCTCGGCCCCGGAAGATGACGAACTCCACCTCGCCCGACCCCAGGGCTCGGACTCGGGCTCAGCCCCAGAAGACGACGAACTCCGCTTCGCCCGACCCCAGGGCTCGGACTCGGGCTCGGCCCCGGAAGACGACGAACTCCGCCTCGCTCGACCCTAGGACTCGGACTCGGGCTCGGCCCCGAAAGACGACGAACTCCGCCTCGCCCGACCCGGGGCTCGGACACGACCTCAACCTCGGAAGACCGACTCGACCCCGACCTCGAAGGAGCCTCCGCCTTGCCCGACCCAGGGCTCGGACCGACCACGTCACAGGGGGGCCATCATTACCCTATCCCTAGCTAGCTCAGGCTATGGGTAACAGGACCGGTGTTGGGGCTGTCTCTCGACAGCAAGGAGAACCAACACAGGTGAATGGAGATGGCAACAGGGCACTCGCGCGTGATGGCAAAAGCTCTGTTAATCTGGCCTCTCACGGGCACAGTGCGGGGGTATTTATAGGTATCCGTGTGCACGGCGCCTTGCGTTAAGGACGCATGTGCCCTCAGGTACCTAGTTTATCCCCGGAATATTCCTATAAAGCGGGGTTACAAGTTGTAATTACATGTACGCCTTTACAAATTAGGCCCGTAACACAACCGCGGCCACGCAGGGCCTGTTACAATGGGCCCGACCTCATGTGGGCCTCGGGACCGACCGAGGCCGTGCCGTAGGGAGGCGTTGCCGCAGGCCTTCGTCTGGTGCCGAATCGAGCGGAGGGTCGCCATGTTGTCCCTGGTGTCGATCAAGCGAAGGGTGTCCCTGCCTGCTTTGCCTGTCAGAGCGGGGGCTGAGCTGTGGAGACTTCGGGCGAAGGGTGGCGTTTCTGCCTTCGCTCCAACATTTGCCCTCCGAGGGACCAGTTCGACAAAGTCACCTGGTGCCGAAGACGTCGCTAGATGGCGGAGACGCTGCCCTCGCTCGAAGTGGTTCCGCGGGGGTTTTTGATGTGACCGTTGATGGACATCGTACTGTTGGACTGCGGGTTTTCCGAAGCGTCGCGCCCTGTGGGATTGCGGGTTTCCCGAGGAGCCGCGCCCTGCCTATAAAAGGGGGCGGGGGACGGCGCTGCTTGCACTTTGCCTTCCGCGCTCCGTGAAAACCCTAGCCGCCCGCCGTTTTTCTGCTCCTCTTCTTGTACTGCTCGCTTTGCTCCTCGGAGATCTGGCTCGAGTGAAGCAGACCGCCCGCCGCCGCCGACGGTACGTAGCAATGCCATCCTCTTCTTCTTCCGCCGACGCCACGGCGCCGGCCGCCGCCTCGTCTGAGGAGACGTTGAGTGGCGTGATGGTGGAGGAGCTGCGCGCTGGCGACTCTGTTGATTTTGGTGTGTCGCGGATGACGTCGGCCCGCGTCGAAGAAATGCAGCGCTTGGGCTACTTTGGCGGCGGAGTCGCTCGTGCTCCGGGGACGGAGGAAGTCCCCGAGCCGGAGGGTGAGTTGGTAGTTTTCGAGGCGTTCTTCGTCGCCGGTCTCCGCTTGCCTGCGCACCGGTTTGTTGGCGAAGTCCTGCGTAGATTCAACGTGCAAATTCATCAGCTGACACCGAACGCCGTGGTGGCGCTGGCGAAGTATGTCTGGGCGACGACTTCGTACGGCGGACAGCCGTCGGTTGAAGTTTTTGCGAAGAATTACTGCTTGCATTGGCAGAAGAGGGTGATTGAGGGCGGAGTCGCCCAGTTTGGGTCGTGCACATTCACGCCGAAGACCGGCAAGACCACGATGCCAGTAGTGGAGTTGGTTCCGTGCGCCCGCAACAAGTGGGGCAATTGGAATGAATTTTGGTTTTACGTTGCTGAGGCTACTGTCGAAGGCCATGAAGGACTGCCCGTATCTGAGATGTGCTCTCATTATTACTCTGCGTATCCGCACTTCGAAGTAGCAGAAGAGGATGCAGACGAAGGGGCCCTTCGATGCGCCGCCGGCCAGAGCAGTGGTCGTGATTTAGTTGAAGAGTTTGTGGCGTACGGGGTCTGGCCCTTGGCGCACGGCTGGGCGTTGGGCGAAGTGTGCCCTCGCCAGATGCCCTTTCACGGAGGAAGGGTGGTGCGAAGTCCAGCCTTCGCACTGAATTTGCGAAACCGTGACCCGGCCGCCTTTGTGCGTGATGCTGAGGACTTGGCGGTGCGGCTCGTGGGGCGGTACGTGGCGAGGACGGAAGGCCAGCGCAGCTTCGATATTCGCGGCTCAAATGAACGTTTGAACAGGGTCTTCGAACTGAATCAATTGCCGTACGACGGCTACCCTGGACAAGACGAAGCGGACCGCCGTGGGAAGAAGCCGGCGGTGGAGACTGGAGGCGACCCTGCGCTGACGGCCGCCCCCTCCTCAAAAAAGAGAAAATTAGGTACTGCGATGGGAGGAATCGGGGTGTCTGATAGTTTTGCTAGGGAGTTGATGAGGACGTGCGCGGCCCCGGGGGAGAGGATGTCTTCGCCCGAGCTCCGGGAGTCTTCGGCTCGGATGCTGAGGGTTACCGGGGGCTGCTGGCCTAGAAATGTTCCTGTCCCCTGCGCGGCTGAGGAAGACTGTTTTACATCTCGTACGGTTCGTCAGTGGAGGGTTTTTCCTTACGGGCGAAATATCGGTACTGTTGTGTGGGCAGTGATGGACAAGGATCGCCAAGGGGCCGCGCAAAAACGCCAGGCGACCGTAAGGATTCACGACGCCCGGCCGAAAAGGCAACGGGGAACGGCGAAGGCTGCGGCCTCCAGTGGAGGCAAGCCGCCGCTGGCGGCGAAGGCGGGCGCCGCTGCGCCCAGCAAGGCGCCGGAGACAGCGGCGGGCGCCGGAGTCTCCAAGCCGACGAAGGTGGTGCCGCCGGCCAGCGGAGTGGCGGAGGCTGCGAAGGCGGCCCGAGCGTTGCCGCCGCCGGGCAAGCGCGTCGCCGACTTCGGCACCGACATTAGCGTGGACGATTATCTTGGGGGTAAGTCACCCGGCCGCTTTTTTTTTTTTTTTTTTTTTTTTTTTTTTTTTTTTATATATATATATATATATTTTTTTTTTTTTTGATTGTTGATGCGCTACAGGGTCGGACGAGGGCCGGCTTGTTATAGCTGTGCCTGCCGGGGCAATCGCGGCGGCGAAGGGCGGGGTCCTTGGCGCCGGAGGCGAGGTGTCGGCCCTCGCGAAGGTCAGGGACGAGGCCGGCGCGGCGACCCGCCGGCTGAAGGGAGTGACGGAGGCGCTGAATCAGGCGACGGAGGCGCTGAGTCAGGTCCGCCGAGTCTTTTTTTTTTTTTTTTTTTTTTTTTTTTTTTTTTTTTTTTTTTACGGCCCTGGCCTTGTGTGTTCTCTGCAGGTGGCCGACTTCACCAGCCGCACTGCGTCGGGGGCGCTCACGGCAGCCTTATCTGCCGAAGTCGAGAGACTTCGGACGCAACATGCTGACGCTGTCCGTGAGAAGTCTGCCTCCGACAGCAAGTGTCGTAAACTGGCGGACAAGGTGGCCGCCCTGGAGGAAGAAAAGGCTGATCTCCGGCGCCAGCTGGCGGAGGAGAGGAGGGAGGCCAACGAGGCCGTCGCCAAAGAGCAGGCCGCGCAGGCGGAGGCTAGGCTGGCACGGGCGGAGGCCAATCTTGCCAAGGGGCTCGCCGAGGACCTGCGGGGGCGGCTCACCGCTCTGGAGAGCCGCACGAAGGGGGCCGAAGCCGCGGCACGGACGGAGGCCGAACGGACGCGCACGCAGCTTATGGCCACATACCGCGAGCTGGGTGCGCGGACCGGTGACTTCGTGGTGCCGGAGCGAGAGGCCGGACTTCGCTGCTTGGAATGGGTGCAAGAGGAGCTGCGGGAGCTCCCCACTGTCTTGGCTGGCTTAATGTCGTACGCCTCTTTGGTTACCTGCGAGGGGGCGATGAACGCACTCTCTCGCGAAGGGTGCCGGCACTATGAGGCCTTCGACCAGGCAGATGAAGATTTTGGGCGAGACATCTATAAGGTCGAAAACCCCGTGGTGAAGGAGTCCGCCGGCGCCCTCTATGATCGGATGTGGGGTCTGTATGGTGGAGAAGTGGTCAGGGAGCGGGCCGAGGCTGCGAGGGCTCAGGTAACGTTGTCGTTTGTTTGGCGTTTGCTGGATGTGGTCTGTGCGTGTGTTTGCTGACTTTTTGTAAGTTTTGTTTTAGGCGGAGCGAGGCGAGCGGGTGGACGATTTCGGAGCACTGAACGACGCCCTGCCTGACCCGGAGCCGGCCCCGGAGACTACGGGAGACGCACCAGGCGCCCCCGCATCTGCCGCGACAGTTGAAGACCTGCCCGTGAAGGTGGCCGAAGGCGCTCCCGATGCCCTCGCAGCAGCTGCGCCGACTGTCGAAGAGCCGACGGCGGAGGCGGCTGGAAGAATGGCGGGAGCGGCGGCGGAGACAACGGCGGAGGCGCCCGCCGCGTCAGGGCCCTCGCAGGTGGCATAGCGGTTGTCTAGGGTTAGGAAATTTTGGATGTTTGTACTGAACTTTGGTTGCTGCGCAGGTTCAAGATTTTGGGCCTGCGCACGCAACCACTGCTACTGAGTTTTTGGCGGCCTCGACCGCGGAAGATGGTAATCAAAATAGTGGGTCTGCATCTGAGTTTTTTGACTTTGCTGACTCCGGGAGCTCGGTTGAGTGGACTGAGGAGTCGTCGGAGGAGAATTTGGATTATTTTACGGCCCTGGACGTGGCTGCGGCGGAGGCCGCGCCACACGCCGCGGATGCGTCGGATGCGCCAGGCCCTAGCGCCGGGCGCCGTCGACGAAGGGCGGTTGCAAAACGTAGGGTTAGCGCGGAGGAGCGGGCTTTGCTTCGTGTGAGTGGGGCCGGTCGGCAGGAACTGTTGTCTCTGCCGACCGCCGAGGGTGTAGGTGAGGGGGAACTGCGAAGGCTTTTTGCGGGTGAGGAGCTCAGGATAATGTTATTTAATTATAGGGAGATGGGAATTATTCCTAAAGTTGAACCGATGTAGAGTGTGGTGTCCTCGCTTGTGTATGTAGAGTCTTGTATGGTGGAATTGTGTGCCCTCGCGTGCATGTGTGTGAAGGCATTTTGTACTAACTGATTCGTTCGGCTGCGCTGTGCTTGGTTGATTATAATTGGTCTTGGCGTGAATGGTTCGATGTTGTCGTTTCGGCCGTTGTTGTGCTAGTCCACGTGTACCCTTAAGTGTCTTCTGCACCGATAGTCTTCGGTTTTTTTTTTTTTTTTTTTTTTTTTTTTTTTTTTTTTTTCGCGCTTGCTGTGTCTTCGGCGCGGATAATCGCGATAGACTTAAATTTTTTCCGCACTTGTTGTGCTAATCCGGCTGCACCCGTAGGCGACTTCGGCACAGATAGTCTTCGCGATAGACCTCGATTTTTCTTCGCACTTGTTGTGCTAATCCGGCTGCACCCGTAGGCGACTTCCGCACGGATAGTCTTCGCGATAGACTTAGATTTTTTCCGCACTTGTTGTGCTAATCCGGCTGCACCCGTAGGCGACTTCCGCACGGATAGTCTTCGCGATAGACTTAGATTTTTTCCGCACTTGTTGTGCTGATCCGGCTGCACCCGTAGGCGACTTCGGCACAGATAGTCTTCGCGATAGACCTCGATTTTTCTTCGCACTTGTTGTGCTAATCCGGCTGCACCCGTAGGCGACTTCCGCACGGATAGTCTTCGCGATAGACTTAGATTTTTTCCGCACTTGTTGTGCTAATCCGGCTGCACCCGTAGGCGACTTCCGCACGGATAGTCTTCGCGATAGACTTAGATTTTTTCCGCACTTGTTGTGCTGATCCGGCTGCACCCGTAGGCGACTTCTGCGCGGATTTGTCGCACGCGAGGGTGGCTAGCGCTTAGCCTCGCGGTGACCTCGTGGTGGTCGAATGTCGAAGACCGTCAACACGGTCTTTTTCGACGCATGTCTTTTTGCGGGGGATTTTTTACGCATATATTACATGACTCCGCCTCGTTAAAAACCTCACCCCCCGGGAGGAAAAGAGTGCGGGCCGGTGCAAGATTGTTTTTGCAAATTACAAGGGCGA
This sequence comes from Zea luxurians, assembly GCA_029449295.1. Taxonomy (NCBI): domain Eukaryota; kingdom Viridiplantae; phylum Streptophyta; class Magnoliopsida; order Poales; family Poaceae; genus Zea; species Zea luxurians. Next base: position 94,034,028 of record JAOPSE010000014.1, on the reverse strand, counting down.
AGACAGCCCTGAAGAATCAAACAAAAAATTTGCGAAGGTTGTCAATGTTCCAGGAATGCTCCAGGTCCTCGCCGGCTTGTGTTGTGAGCCTGTATGCGCTGGGGGAGGCCTTCGTCTTGACGATGAAAGGGCCCTCCCACCTGGGCTCCAGTTTGCCCCTTGACTCCGTCCGAGCTGTCCGAATGAGCACGAGGTCCCCCTCGCTGAACTCCCTCGGGGTGACTGAGTGGTCGCGCCATGCTTTGGTCTGGGCTTGATACTTGTTCAGAGCTTGTAGGGCGAAGACACGGTCTCCGTCGATGAGATCCTTTGAAGTCGGCTCGTCCACATCTGGGACGGCTGACGGGACCGTTCGCGGGGACCCGTGCCTTATTTCCTGCGGGGTCATGGCCTCCGATCCGTATAACAGACGGAAAGGAGTGAACCCGGTCGCCCTGCACTCAGTCGTGTTTAGTGCCCAGACTGCCTCAGGTAAGAAATCGCTCCATTTACCCTTTTTTTCATCGAGGAGCATTTTTTTGATGGCTGTGAAGATTTTTCCGTTGGCGCGCTCCACGACCCCGTTGGACTGCGGATGATAGACTGAGGCGAAGGCAAGCTTGGTGCCAATGGAGAAACAGAAATCCTTGAAGTCTTGGTTATCAAACTGTTTGCCGTTGTCGACCGTTAACTCGGACGGTACTCCGAAGCGGCAAACGATATTCTGCCAGAAGAATTTCTGGGCAGTCTTCGATGTTATTGTGGAGACAGCCCGTGCCTCGATCCATTTGGTGAAGTACTCGACCGCGACGAAGGCGAACTTGAGGTTCCCCTGAGCGGTGGGCAGGGGTCCAACAATGTCGAGACCCCAGCGCTGGAGAGGCCATGTGTGGGCGATCAGCTTTGTGTACTGCGAAGGGCCGCCTGGTCGAGAAGAGAACTTCTGGCAGGCTTCGCAGGACCGAGTGACCCGATTCGCGGCGCAAATCATTGCTGGCCAGTAGAAACCCTGGCGGATCACCTTAGCAGCTAGGGCCCTTGGGCCCGCGTGCGAGCCGCAAGTGCCACTGTGGACTTCACGTAGGATCTGCATGCCTTCGGCCTCGGTGACGCACTTAAGCATTGGTTGGCTGACTCCTTTTTTGTATAGCTGGCCTTCAATCAGAGCGAAGTCCCGGCTTCGATGTCTGAGGCGCTTAGCCTCACTGATGTCAGCCGGGTGATAATACCCCTGCAGGAACAGGGTAATGGGTGCTCGCCAGTCTTCGGTCATGATGAGGTTGACTGTACGGTGGCCCTCGATGTCGTTGGTTATATGGAGCCCTTCGGGGCTCCGGACTGCTGGCGTGCCGATGACGTGGAAGAACACGTCGGAGGGCAGAGTTTCGCCCCTGGCCGCAGCCTTGGCCAATGCGTCGGCCTCCTCATTCTTGGCCCGGTCCACATGCTGCACGGTGAACCCCTTGAACTGTCTCTCAAGACTTCGGATGGCCGCGAGGTACTGCATGAGCGCGGGGTCCTTGGCTGCATAGTCTTTGTCGACCTGGCCGGCGACTACCTTGGAGTCTGTTTTGATGATGCAAGTGGTGACTCCGAGGGCCCTCAGCTTGCGGAGGCCGAGGATGACTGCTTCGTATTCTGCTATATTATTTGTGCACCTGTCGGATTCCAGATTGAAGCTGAGTCGTGCTGCATATCTGTGCTTGACTCCGACTGGTGATGTTATGATTGCAGCGACGCCTGCCCCCGCATGGCACCATGCGCCATCGCAATGGATCGTCCAGACCTTCTCTGTGGTCGGGTCCGGCTGTGTTGCTGGCCCGGTCCAGTCGACGACGAAGTCTGCCAGGACTTGTGATTTGATGGCTGTCCTGGGCTCGAAACTGATGTGGTAGCCGGAGAGTTCGGCTGCCCACTTGGCGATCCTTACCGATGCCTCCGGGTTTCTAAACAATTCGCCGAGCCCCCTATCTGAGGTGACACGGACCTTGAATGCTTCAAAATAATGGCGCAGCTTGCGCGAGGACATAACGACTGCGTAGGCGATCTTCTCCAGCTCTGTCATGTTGCATTTGGACGGAGTCAGGACCTCGGAGACGTAATAAACAGGGCACTGTCTGACAGCGCCTTCGACTGTCTGCTCCTGCACTAGTGCCGCGCTGACCGCGTGCGGCGAAGCCGCGACATAGAGCAATAAGGGGAGCGAGGAGTCGGGGCTCGTGAGGGTGGCCAGTTCCGTTAAGTACTGCTTTAATGGGGCGAAGGCCGCTGCTTGCTCCGGCCCCCAAGCGAAGTCTTTTGCGCCGCGGAGAGTTTTGAGGAAAGGAAGACTTCGCTCGGCCGACCTGGAAATGAATCTGTTGAGAGCAGCCAATCTGCCTGTCAGACGCTGGACATCCCTGGTGGACTGCGGAGGCGACATGTCGATGATGGCCTGGATCTTGGTTGGGTTGGCCTCGATGCCGCGGTGTGACACCAGGTAGCCCAATATCCTGCCCTGGCGAACACCGAAAACGCACTTTTCCGGGTTTAAGCGGAGTCGTGCGTCTCGCATGTTTGCGAATGTCTCGGCCAGGTCGGCGAGGTGGTCCTCCTTATTTTTGCTGGCGACGACGATGTCGTCGACATATGTAAATATATTTCTGCCGACCTGGCCCTCGAGTACTGTTTTGGTGAGTCTGGAGAATGTGGACCCGGCGTTCTTGAGACCCTCCGGCATTCTGATGAAGCAATAGGTGCCGAAGGGTGTTATGAAACTGGTGCTGGCCTTGTCTTCCTCCTTCATGTATATCTGGTGATAGCCGGAGAAGCAGTCGAGGAGAGACATGACCTCGCAGCCGGCCGCGCTATCGACTATTTTGTCGATCCGCGGCAACGGGAAATTGTCTTTTGGGCAGGCCTTATTGAGACTGGTGAAGTCTATGCACATTCGCCATTTCCCGCTTTTTTTCTGCACCATTACAACATTGGAGAGCCATGTGGGATAAGCCACTGGCTCAATAAATTTAGCCTCTAGGAGGCGGTGCACCTCCGCCTTGGCGGCCTCTGTCTTTTCATCGGACATTTTGCGAAGCTTTTGCTTTCTTGGTCGCACCGAGGGGTCGATCCCCAGACCGTGCTCGATTATGGATCGGCTGACTCCGACCAGGTCGAGGGCGGACCAGGCGAAGACATCTTTATTTTTGGCCAGGCAGCAGAGAAGCTTCTCTTCTTCATGCGGGGTAAGGTCTTCGCTGATGGTGACTGTCTGCTTGGGCGTTGCCTGATCGAGGGGGACAGTCTTGGTCCCATCCTGACTCTGCAACTGAGCCTTGGCGTGCTGCTTGTCAGTGGGGCTGGCGGGCGCAGGGACCTCGCACTGTGTCGTGAGACAGTGCACGTTCCTCTGACCAGGCACGAAGTCCCGCTCTATGTTGCGCGCAGCTTGCTGGTTACCGCGGACCGTAATTACGCCCAGAGGGCCTGGTATCTTCATGCACAAATACAGTCCGTGGATGGCAGCTTCAAACTTATTGATGGAGCCCCGACCCATGATGGCGTTGTATGGATATACCATATCCACGATGTCAAAAGTCACTTGCTCGCTTCGGGCATTGGGTGCTACACCGAAGGAGAGGGGCAATTCTATTTTGCCGACGGGGAAGGTGCCCTTGCCGCCGAAGCCATACAACGGGTTGTCCGACGGCTTGAGCAGGCTGTGGCTGATGCCCATGCGATCGAAGGCATGGAGGAAGATGATGTCCGCCTGGCTGCCGTTGTCGACGAGGACCTTGTGCAGGTCCCAGCCTGCCACGCTGCAATTGATGACCATGGCATCGCAGTGGGGGGCACTGCGCAAGTCGACGTCCCGTGCGTCGAAGGTGAGCGGTATGTGGGACCACTTCGTCTGCACAACTGGGCCCGTGACAGCGACATGGTTTACGCTGCGGTAGTGGTCCCGCTTCTGCCGCTTGGTGTCGAAGTCGGTGCTGGACCCCCCAGTTATCATATGAATGACTCCGCGATACGGTTGATCGGCGAAGTCTTCCTGTTTTGGGGCGTGGGGGATGTTTTGTTGTTGCTGGTGTGGTGGTGGAGGCGGAGGATGTACGATTTGTACTTCCTGATGATGTTGGTAAGCGTGGTGCGGTGGATGCGGGGCGGGAGCGTGGATATATGGTGGAGGGGGTGGCTGGTAATTATGCGCGACAATTCTGGGGTTGTCGGCTGGCTGCGCCCTCGCCATTCTGTCTCTGGTGGCCTTTACTTCGGGGCAGTCTTTAGTTTGGTGGGCGCAGTCTTCGCCATGGAAAAGGCAGTAAAATCGGCGCGGCGGAGGGAGTGGCTGCGCACGCCCTCGGCCCCTGCCGCGAGTTCCACTTCCGCGGCCCTGGGGGGGATATTCTTGGCGACGAAGGGGGTCAGCGGCCGGCTGCTGGTTGGCGATGTTGTGCACTTGCTGCTGACCGCGGCCATCCCGACCGGAGTCTGGCTGCGGAGTCCTTGTCCACGTGCGGCTGGACTGCGGAGCATCTTTTGGCTTCCGCTGGGACTCAATCTTGCGCTGGTGGAGCTCCTCGGACCTGGCGTACTTTTCAAACAGCTGGTATAACTCTTGGAGGTTCTTGGGCGGGTCCCTGATGCAATGGCTGTAAAGGACGCCCGCGCGAAGACCACTGATAGCATAATGGATGGCAATCTGGTCATCGACTGAGGGTAGCTGTGATTTGAGGGTCAGGAATTTGCGGTAATATTCCCTCAGGGTCTCCTTCTCTAGCTGCTTGCAGAGCGAGAGCTCGGCCAGGGCGTCGGTGTCCGGGCGGTACCCCTGGAAGTTGAGGAGGAACTTGTCCCGGAGACTTCTCCAGGAATCGATGGACAACGGGGGCAACCTGGTGAACCAGGTGAGCGCGGGGCCCTCGAGGGCGATGATGAAGGACTTTGCCATTGTGGCGTCGTCCCCTCCGGACGATGCGACGGCGACCTGGTAACTCATTATGTATTGAGCCGGGTCGGTGCTGCCGTTGTACTTGGGGTAGGTCCCAGCCCGGAAGTTAGCTGGCCACGGCGTCACTTGCAGGTGAGGCGCCAGGGGGCTTCGCTCATCGAGATAGTTGACCCCTTGGAATGGCGCGGCGTGCTGGAAAGTGAAGTCGCGCTGGGGGAAACGCGGGTCCTCCGGTTGTGCGCGGTGTTGCAGGGGTGGCCCATGCTGCAGGCCGGGGTGGCCCTCGCGCGTGTCTTCGTTTTGTGCGCGCTGCTGGAGGGATGATTCGTGCCGCGGGCTGAGGTGGCCTTCGCGCTGCATCAGCGCGATCTCCCGCTCGAGTTCCTGGGCCTTGAGTTCTTCGTCGCGGATCATCTGCCGCACTTTGGCGAGTGCAGACACACGCTGGCGCTTGGCCTCCAGTATCTCCTTCTGCCTCTGGAGGTTGCGGTTCTTGAGGCGCAGGGCGCGCAGCTGTAGTTGTTCCTCTGCTGAGATGCCGAGGACCTCACCGTCCTCGGCGAGGTCCGCGCCCTCCGGTGGTGCGAAGCCTGAGGGAGGTGCGAAGCCTGGGGGAGGTGCGAAGCCTGAGGGTTGTCCCTCGGGGTCGCTGGTGCGGAGGGTGTCGTCTTCGGGGGCCTCTTGGTGGGTGGATTGGGTGAGGGCGAGGGCCTTGCCCTTTCTTGCGGCGAGCAGTGCTGCCTTCGCAGCCTCGTCAGCCTTCGGGTTAGCTCTCTTGGGTGCCATCGCGGGTGGTTGTCTCGTAGCACGAACGGTGGGCGCCAAATGTTGGGGCTGTCTCTCGACAGCAAGGAGAACCAACACAGGTGAATGGAGATGGCAACAGGGCACTCGCGCGTGATGGCAAAAGCTCTGTTAATCTGGCCTCTCACGGGCACAGTGCGGGGGTATTTATAGGTATCCGTGTGCACGGCGCCTTGCGTTAAGGACGCATGTGCCCTCAGGTACCTAGTTTATCCCCGGAATATTCCTATAAAGCGGGGTTACAAGTTGTAATTACATGTACGCCTTTACAAATTAGGCCCGTAACACAACCGCGGCCACGCAGGGCCTGTTACAATGGGCCCGACCTCATGTGGGCCTCGGGACCGACCGAGGCCGTGCCGTAGGGAGGCGTTGCCGCAGGCCTTCGTCTGGTGCCGAATCGAGCGGAGGGTCGCCATGTTGTCCCTGGTGTCGATCAAGCGAAGGGTGTCCCTGCCTGCTTTGCCTGTCAGAGCGGGGGCTGAGCTGTGGAGACTTCGGGCGAAGGGTGGCGTTTCTGCCTTCGCTCCAACAACCGGCGTCCCATCTGGCTCGCCCTGGAAAACAGATAATGATGGCGCCCCACGTGCTCCATGACGACGGCGGCTCTCAGCCCCTTACGGAAGCAAAGAGACGTTAGCAAGGACTCGACAGCCCCGATAGCTGTCCTTCCGCAAGGCTCCAACGCTCCTCCGACGGCCACGACACCACATGAACAGGGTGCCAAAACCTCCCTGGCTGCCACGACGGCATGTACTTAGGGCACTAGCTCCTCTCTGCTAGACACGATAGCGCACTGCTACACCCCCCATTGTACACCTGGACCCTCTCCTTACGCCTATAAAAGGAAGGCCCAGGGCTCTCTTACGAGGAGGTTGGCCGCACGGGAGGACAGGGCGACGCGTAGAGTCCCTCGCTCTCCCCCCCGCGCGGACGCTTGTAACCCCCTACTGCAAGCGCACCCGACCTGGGCGCAGGGCAACACGGAGGCCGCGGGTTTTCCCCTTTTCTCCCTCTCTTCTACCCCCTTCGTGCTCCGCCTCGCGCCGACCCATCTGGGCTGGGACACGCGGCGACAATTTACTCGTCGGTCCAGGGTCGAAACGCCGACAGTTGGCGCGCCAGGTAGGGGCCTGCTGCGTGTTGACGAACAGCTCCTCGTCAAGCTCCAGATGGGTAGTCTCCAGCAACCTTTCCAACCCGAGACGGTGCTCCGTTTCGGGAGTCTTGAGTTCATGTCCCTCGACGGCAGCTACGACATGATACTCCTTCCTCCGCCACGCGACAGCGACAATGGCGGCCGACAACCCGCCCGCCGGCGGCGGAATCGACGACGCCTTCCCCACGAGGCGGAAGAACGGCGTCCGAGTTTGTCCCGTCACCTCCCCTGCCGGAGGAGGAGGAGGCGGGGCAACCATGGCCAAGCAGGAGGCGGCACCTCATCGGCTGTCGAGCGAGTCGACGGTGCCGACGCCCCGATGGGGGACACGTCGGGCGTCGACCTCGCGTCTGAGACGAAGACGAGCGCCGTTTCCCCGCAACACGCCAACTCCAAGCGGACAGACGACGCCAGCATGCTCGCGAAGGACTTGCTGGGCGTCACCCTCGTACCTGAGATGACGGTGCAGTCCGCCCCTGACGTGACAACGTCACCACCTATCGACCAAGAGGTACCGACTGACTCCCGTCTCATGCCTTTTGGATTCGGCCTCGACGCACCAAGCGACCCCGCTTTGGTGGAAGCCTTCATAGAGGCACGCACCAGCCCTCCGGGGTATCATAGGCGGTCACCCTGGGACTGGCTGACGGCCGTCTCAACCTACGGACCCTCGGGTTCCAAGGAAGATGACGAGCCTGACTTTGGTTGGGATTTCTCCGGGCTCGGTAACCCCAGTGCCATGCGGGACTTCATGACCGCATGCGACTACTGCCTTTCCGATTGTTCCGACGGTAGCCACAGCTTCGGCGATGGAGACAGTGGCCCAAGTCGTGAATGTTTCCACGTCGATCTAGGGGGTCCCGACGAAGGCAACCATCTTGGTATACCGGAAAACGGTGATCCCCCTAGGCCTGCGGCTCGCGTTGACATCCTTCGGGAGCTAGCTGTGGCCCTAGTCCCTGCGGCGGGTCAGGACGCACAGCTCGAGAAAATCCGCGAGATGCAGGCCAGGCTCGAAGAGGGGGCAGGAACACTTGAGCCGCTCCGCCGGAACATCGGGCAGGAATGGGTAGACCAAGCTCTGGCCGGAGAAGCGCGTCATCTACCCTAGGGCGTCCAGCTCCGCATCACCGACGACGTCAGGGCAAGGCCGCCACCGGCTTCTAGTGGGGTCGGCCAGAACCTGGCTGCAGCAGCGATACTTCTCCGCGTGATGCCGGAACCATCAACCACCGAAGGGCGGCGGATCCGGGGAGAGCTCAAGAATCTCCTGGAGGATGTCGCGGTCCGACGGGCCGAGAGCTCTGCCTCCCGAAGGCAGGGATACCCCTCAGAGCACCGCGCCGCGACTTCCCGATTCGTGTGGGAAGCCTCGGTCCACACCGGGCGCACGCGCAACACAGCGCCTGCAGCCCCGGGACGCTTCGGCAACGAGCACCACCACCGCAACCATCGAGCCCGCCTCGACGAGAGGGTGCGCCGAGGCTACCACCCCAGGCGTGGGGGACGCTACGACAGTGGGGAGGATCGGAGCCCCTCGCCCGAATCGCCCGGCCCGTAGGCTTTCAGCCGAGCCATACGACGGGCGCCGTTCCCGACCCGGTTCCGAACCCCGACTACCATCACAAAGTACTCGGGGAAGACAAGGCCGGAACTGTGGCTCACGGACTACCGGCTGGCCTGCCAACTAGGTGGAACGGACGATGACAACCTCGTCATCCGCAACCTCCCCCTGTTCCTCTCCGACTCCGCTCGGGCCTGGCTGGAGCATCTGCCTCCGGGGCAGATCTCCAACTGGGACGACCTAGTCCAAGCCTTCGCCGGTAATTTCCAGGGCACGTATGTGCGCCTTGGGAACTCCTGGGATCTCCGAAGCTGCCGCCAGCAGCCGGGAGAGTCTCTCCGGGACTACATCTGGCGATTCTCAAAGCAGCGCACCGAGCTGCCCAACGTCACCGACTCGGATGTCATCATCGCGTTCCTCGCAGGCACCACCTGCCGCGACCTGGTGAGCAAGCTGGGTCACAAGACCCCCACCAGGGTGAGCGAGCTGATGGACATTGCCACCAAGTTCGCTTCTGGCCAGGAGGCGGTTGAGGCCATCTTCCGGAAGGACAAGCAGCCCCAGGGCCGCCAGCCGGAAGATGTTCCCGAGGCGTCCGCTCAGCGTGGCACCAAGAAGAAAGGCAAGAAGAAGTCGCAAGCGAAACGCGACACCACCGACGCGGACCTTGTCGCCGCCGCTGAGTACAAGAACCCTCGGAAACCTCCCGGAGGCGCCAATCTATTCGACAAGATGCTCAAGGAGCCGTGCCCCTATCATCAGGGACCCGTCAAGCACACCCTTGAGGAATGCGCCATGCTTCGGTGCCACTTTCACAGGGCTAGGCCACCTGCGGAGGGTGGCAGGGCCCCCCACGACGACAAGAAGGAGGATCACCAGGCAGAGGAGTTCCCCGAGGTCCGTGACTGCTTCATGATCTACGGTGGGCCAGTGGTGAACGCCTCGGCTCGGCACCGCAAGCAAGAGCGTCGGGAGGTCTGCTCGGTGAAGGTGGTGGCGCCGGTCTACCTAGACTGGTCCGACAAGCCCATCACCTTCGACCAGGGCGATCACCCCGACCGCGTGCCGAGCCCGGGGAAATATCCGCTCGTTGTCGACCCCATCATCGGCAACGTCAGGCTCACCAAGGTCCTCATGGATGGAGGCAGCAGCCTCAACATCATCTACGCTGAGACCCTCGAGCTCCTGCAGATCGATCTGTCCTCGGTCCGGGCCGGTGCGGCGCCTTTTCACAGGATCATCCCCGGGAAACGCGTCCAACCCCTCGGACGACTCGATCTGCCCGTCTGCTTTGGGACTCCCTCCAACTTCATAAGGGAAACCCTCACGTTCGAAGTGGTCGGTTTCCGAGGAACCTACCACGCGGTATTGGGGAGGCCATGCTACGCCAAGTTCATGGCCGTCCCCAACTACACCTACCTCAAGCTCAAGATGCCGGGCCCCAACGGGGTCATCACCGTCGACCCCACGTACTGACACGCGTACGAATGCGACGTAGAGTGCGTGGAGTACGCCGAGGCCCTCGCCGAATCCGAGGCCCTCATCGCCGACCTGGAGAGCCTCCCCAAGGAGGCGCCAGACGTGAAGCGCCATGCCGGCAACTTTGAGCCAGCGGAGACGGTTAAGTCCGTCCCTCTCGACCCCAGCAACGACGCCTCCAAGCAGATCTGGATCGGCTACGAGCTCGACCCCAAATAGGAAGCAGTGCTCGTCGACTTTCTCCGCGCAAACGCCGAAGTTTTTGCGTGGAGTCCCTCGGACATGCCTGACATACCGAGGGATGTCGCCGAGCACTCGCTGGATATCCGAGCTGGAGCCCGACCCGTGAAGCAACCTCTGCACCGATTCGACGAAGAAAAGCGCAGAGCCATAGGCGAGGAGATCCACAAGCTGATGGCCGCAGGGTTCATCAAAGAGGTATTCCATCCCGAATGGCTTGCCAACCCCGTGCTTGTGAGAAAGAAAGGAGGGAACTGGCGGATGTGTGTAGACTACACTGGTCTAAACAAAGCATGCCCAAAAGTTCCCTATCCTCTGCCTCGCATCGATCAAATCGTGGATTCCACTGCGGGATGCGAAACCCTGTCTTTCCTCGATGCCTACTCAAGGTTTGACCAAATCAGGATGAAAGAGTCCGACCAGCTCGCGACTTCTTTCATCACACCTTTTGGCATGTACTGCTATGTTACTATGCCATTTGGTTTGAGGAATGCGGGTGCGACGTACCAAAGGTGCATGAACCACGTGTTCGGCGAACACATTTGTAACACCCCTGGTGTTTATATTCCGCTCGACAACGAGTATGAATTTAAGCACATAATGTCAGTGGATAAAATAGATGCTAAATTTTAATCATCTTCGTCTATCGCGATTTTAATATCGCATCTGTTTCTGTCTATTTAGACTCCTAAAATTTTCGCGAATTTCGGGACGTAATTGTTCTGAAAGCTAGCGAGCTTGTGCCCAATTAAAATCGCATCTGTTTTGTCTGTTGCGAGGTTGACATCATTTTTATCTATCCGGGCTCTTCCTAAATTTTCGTGATGCTCGGAACATAGTTGTCCCGAAAATCGGTGCGTCCGGTGATTATTTAAAATTCATCGCTCGCGCGAATACGAATTCGGAAGCCCGACCCACTCGGATGATTTTATCTCGAACAGATTAAGAAGAACTCGGCGACTAAGTTTTCAGTGCAAAATAATTTAATCCCCTTTTTGTTATCCATAACATCGCGTCTACGATTTCAATTGAATTGTTCTCTAGTCGAGTGTTCGAGTAGCGAACGAAATTCGTCTAAATTCAACTAAATCGAACGTCGACTAAAATATCGAATCTAATCTCTTCCGGTTTGAACCCGTCTCCAACTCGCTCCCATGACGATGCTGACATTGTCTCCAGGGAATTCCGATTGCGATGCCGCATTCGGCTTGCACGATTTAAAATTTATTTCTTTCTAAAGGTCGAGCCTAGTGCCAGTTTAAAATTAATCAATTAAGCCTAATTGGAAAGATCACCTAAGTATTTCTCTCTTGTTCGAGCGGTCTCTACGAATTCGGTGGACACTACTAAAGGCAGACTGTTTAAATAAAATGAACCTGAACTAACCAAAACTAGAGCAATTGTTAGCATGTTCATTTTCCTATTTAAATATCTGAGAAAATAATATGGTAACCAAAAACGATTTAAATTGACCCATTTGATCTCGTCCAAACTAAATTCTAATATCGAAACATGGGTTTCTGAAATTCATTTGTTAAAGGAAAATATCTCCTTCTCAGATTTTTCTCCAGCGCTCACTGCCTCTACTTATCCAAGTCGTCACCGCCCTGCTGAAGCTACCGATTGGTCTTATCTCAACATGCAAGCTCCTTCACGTAAAAATCTTCATGTGTTCTTATCGCAAGGACGCGAGCCCAGCGATGCCCAGCCGATTTTTTTCCAGCCAATCTCTATCCCTATCGCCGTTCTTCATCCCTGATATTCTTCAAGCCATCGCCGCTTATCTCTTGTATAAATCCATCGCGCGTTCTCTGTCTTCCTTATCTTCTCCCAGCCAAGTCCTAGCGCGCGGTGCTCCAGTGGCGTCTTCTCCCTGCTGTGCTCGCCGGAGCTCCTCCAGCTCGACCGCTCGGCTTCCCCTAGCCTCTTCCCCTGCGAGCTCGACTCCTGCTCGCCTATGGAGTTCGCCCAGCTCCCTGCTCCGGTGACTAGGGCTCGGCGTCCGGCTCCCTAGATGCTTGCCCTGCTCGCCGCCATCCTGCTCGGCCAGCGCAGTCCCTTCTCTGCTCTCTCTCTATTCCCTGCTCACTGGCAGCTGACTCCCTCTACCTCCCATGGACGCCAGCCGCGCCCCTGGTTCCTGCCTCTGCTCGCCGTGGAGTCTACGCGCGCTGCTCCCCTATTGGCCGCGACGAGCTCGCCCTTTCTTCAGCCTGGTTTCTGTTTCTCATCTGCTCCTGCGTCACGCGCGAGTCCCTCTGGCCGTCTTCGCTCTCAGCGCCGCGCACACTGCTCCTTGGGGCTCGGTCGCGACCTCGCCGTCGTTCGGCAGCTCCAGCGCCTCTATTCTTCCCTGCGCGCGCGTTCCATCTCGCGCTCGGCGCCTTTCCTGCTCCCAATTCCGGTACCCTGCCGAGCTTGACCCTTACCGCACGCATCTCAGCTGGTGCCCATGGCCGCGCCCGGCTTCTTGCTCCACCCATAGTCGAAGCACCTTCTGGTTGCCGTCGCTCGCCGTCGTCTCTTCGTGCTGGCCGACTAGTTTGCCGTGGTCGCGCGTAGTTCCCTGCTCGGCCAGGATAGTCGTGCCGTCGATTCCGCTTGAGCCCCTTCATGTTCGTCGATGCCCCCTGGCTCGACTCTGCCCAGTTCACATCCTGCTCGCCTTTGCATCGCGCGCGTAGCGTTTCGTTGTTCCTGTGCGTGCTGCCGCGAAGCTCTCTATTCAGTTCACCCCCGTCGCGTTGTCGTACGCGCGAAATTGCTCGTGGTTGATATCAAGTCCGTGACGCGCGCGCTGGACATGGTAAAACGTTGCGTGGGCTTGTGTCCGAGCCCGCCCGACCGTGACCTCGCTTTGCTTCTCACGTCGCTACTCGCCAAGTCCTTCCCCAGTCCGCGCCATAAAATTCACTCGGACACAATCTCGTCGTCGTTCCGCGCGTCAGCAAGAAATCCCAAGAATCGAGTGAAGACGAAGCTAGCAGCGCGATATTCCCCAAGCGCTCGACAAATTGCCCGGATCGGAAAATCGCTATCGATCTCGCGGATTCGAGTCAGCTGTTGAAACGGTAAGCTGATAAATTATTCAGAATAGTTCAATCGATGAATAAATTAATGTGCTAGTGTGATGCTCATTAAGGTGCTCGATAAATTGCGTAAGTCACGAAACTCTCGTCGACTTCGTAGTTCTTGCGATTATTGAGCCAGATTTAGTTTTGGCGAATTATTTCGCTATTCTGATTAATTAGCTGAATTAGTGTACCGAGTAGAATATTAGTAGGCCTGTGTGATAAAGAAATGTTTGATTAATTGTTGACATGTAAAATATGTGAGGAGTGAAATAAAATTAAAATAGTTCTTTATGAGCGATGTAGTATAATTTATAAAGCAAGGAATAAGTTTAGAATTTAATTAATTAACTGATAAGTTGTGTTAGGCTAATCGTATTAAATGTGTATAATTTGTTGTTTTGTGATGTTTGCGATAGGTTCGAGAAGCGTAATTATTGCGCGTAGTCGTATATTAATAACTAGTGTTTCCGTGTAAGATTGTACAATGCCTCGCCCTTAGGTGTTTAATACACTATCGTATAGCACTATTCTGATTTGCGCTATTCCTGTTTATATGCATTCATGTGCATCATGTATTTCATTCAGGTACGTTAATTAGTCGCGTGATACGAAAGACGAACCAAGTCGACCTCAAGCGCGGGCTACTCCACATGGTGAAGCTGAAGGACGAACGCATGGATGGATGACCTGACAAGTGCCAAGACAAAGAATGATCGTCAAGTGCTCATCGCCTAACCAACACTAACCTAGTGTTACTCAGGCAAGCCCCGGTGCATGCAACCCCTTCCTTGTGTTTTTAAATAATTTTTACACACTTTAAGTCTAGCAAAATGTGCATTAGGTTTATAGGAGTTGCTTGGAACCCTTTGATGCATTGCCTTCCTTGATATCCATACCTTTATAGATACTTCTGATGAAGTATCAAAATATGATTTATAAAAATGCTTAGCTCTGCTTAGATCTTGTGGATGGAAGTTGTCTTTCGCAATAAGGCCTTGCTCAGGGGTTATCCTGAGGAAAGGTGGCTTCTACCTGCAAGATTATTTTCATTGGGAGCAATGGTGGGATCTTACTGCAAAGTTCCCTATAATGCTCTTTTCATCCTAAGGAATACAAACAATCCTAAGGATGGAAGTACTTAAATCGAGACTTGGGCTAGGAACAGGTGATGTTCTACCCAGGTTGATTAAGGATTGGATGTGTATGTAGGCTTGATGATCGAGGACCCTTTAACTGGTCACATGCCTCGTCATGGGTAAGCCTTGCCTCGGGCAGACTAAGGCCAGAATAAGATAACACGGAATGGGCGTGGAGCGGTGGCGAGAGTAGCGTGTACCCTCCGTGGCAAGAGGCTGGACGGTGGTGTATCTGTGCTCTCAGTTCGCGTGAACCTAATCTGGTCTTAAGAACCCCGGTGGCAGGTTGACATATGCAAGGGTTAAGTGCTACATATGTCGTGTGATCGGAGATCCTCAGCTGAGTATAATCGATTCGGATCGCCGTACCTTCGCGGTTATGAAGACTTGGTCACTGCCCTACAACCTAAGTCAGGATGTGAACATTATGAATAAAAATGATGTTGTATTGATGAGATGGTGAAATTAGACCAGATGCAAACGGAGTCTATTAATACTTAATTTGGCGTTAAAATATTGAAAGTAAGGACTCACTTTAGTAAGTTATTTCTGCAAAAATATATAAGTTGATTCTTGCTAAAGCCTCTCCTTGATTCCCAATTCCAGCATACCCTTGAGAGTCTTTTCTTTAGTCGGGTAAGTCTTGCTGAGTAATTCCATACCCAGGGTTTTATTCCCTATTGTTTTTCAGGTTATAGTTTTGTGCTGCTGACAATGGTGTTAAGTGCCGGTGGGCTCGACCTTCTTATATAAGTATACCCCGTCTTTATCTTCTTACTGAGGATGGTCATTTGAGCTAGCATATATTTCAAACTTATACGTTTGTAATCACTCCGATAAAATAATATAAAACTTTTGTAACTTGTAAACTTTGGTAATAAGATTTCCGCTACAAAAATATTGGTGTGTGTGATTTGTGTTACTTAATCCCGCAGTTCTGGTTGTAAGTGGTTTATCCGATGTCCTTGGGGCAATCGGACAGTTCCTGTTAAGTTATCTGGTGTACATGCATAGCCGTCTGAGGTCTTTGGGACAAGGACAGGTGCATGTGGGCCCAATACCTTGGGAGGTTCTGCCACAACATTGGTCGAACGGTCGAGGCTTATGTCAATGACATCGTAGTCAAGACGAGGAAAGCCTCCGACCTCCTTTCTGACCTTGAAACGACATTCCGGTGTCTCAAGGCAAAGGGCTAAAACTCAATCCCGAGAAGTGTGTCTTCGGAGTCCCCCGAGGCATGCTCTTGGGGTTCATCGTCTCCGAGCGGGGCATCGAGGCCAACCCGGAGAAAATCGCGGCCATCACCAACATGGGGCCCATCAAGGACTTGAAAGGCGTACAGAGGGTCATGGGATGCCTTGCGGCTCTGAGCCGTTTCATCTCGCGCCTCGGCGAAAGAGGCCTACCTCTGTACCGCCTCTTAAGAAAGACCGAGTGCTTCACTTGGACCTCCGAGGCCGAGGAAGCCCTCGGGAACCTGAAGGCACTACTTACGAACGCGCCCATCTTGGTGCCCCCCCGCAGGAGAAGCCCTCTTGATCTACGTCGCCGCTACCACTCAGGTGGTCAGCGCCGCGATCGTGGTTGAGAGACAAGAAGGAGGGCATGCATTGCTCGTCCAGAGGCCGGTTTACTTCATCAGTGAGGTACTATCCGAGACCAAGATCCGCTACCCGCAAATTCAGAAGCTGTTGTACGCGGTGATCCTGACGCGGCGGAAGTTGCGACACTACTTCGAGTCTCATCCGGTGACTGTGGTGTCATCCTTCCCCCTGGGGAAGATCATCCAGTGCTAAGAGGCCTCGGGTAGGATTGCAAAGTGGGCGGTGGAAATCATGGGCGAGACGATCTCTTTCGCCCCTCGGAAGGCCATCAAGTCCCAAGTCTTGGCAGACTTTGTGGCTGAATGGGCCGACACCCAGCTCCCGGCGGCTCCGATCTAGCCGGAACTCTGGACCATGTTTTTCGATGGGTCGCTGATGAAAACAGGGGCAGGCGCGGGCCTGCTCTTCATCTCGCCCCTCAGGAAACACCTACGCTACGTACTGCGCCTCCATTTCCCGGCGTCCAACAACGTGGCTAAGTACGAAGCTCTGGTCAACGGGTTGCGCATCGCCATTGAGCTAGGGGTCCGATGCCTCGACACTCGCAGTGACTCGCAGCTCGTCATCGACCAAGTTATGAAGAACTCCCACTGCCACGACCCAAAGATGGAAGCCTACTGCGATGAGGTTCGATGCCTGGAGGACAAGTTCTACGGGCTCGAGCTCAACCACATTGCCCGACGACACAACGAGACTGCGGATGAGCTAGCTAAGATAGCCTCGGGGCGGACAACGGTTCCCCTGGACGTCTTCTCCTGAGACCTACATCAACCCTCAGTCAAGACCGACGACACGCCCGAGCCCGAGAAGGCCTTGGCCCAGCCCGAGGCACCCTCGGCATAGCCTGAGGCGCCCTCGGCTCGGCCCGAGGCACCCTCGACCCCCGAGGGTGAGGCACTGTGCGTCGAGGAAGGGTGAAGTGGGGTCCAGCCTAATCGAAACTGGCAGACCCCGTACCTGCAATATCTCCACCAAGGAGAGCTGCCCCCCGACCGAGCCGAGGCTCGGCGACTGGCGCGGCACGCCAAGTCGTTCGTCTTACTAGGTGACGGAAAGGAGCTCTACCACCGCAGCCCATCCGGCATCCTCCAGCAGTGCATATCCATCGCCGAAGGCGAGGAGCTCTTACGAGAAATACACCGGGGGCTCGCGGTCATCACGTAGCGCCCCGAGCCCTTGTTGGAAACGACTTCCGACAAGGTTTCTACTAGCCGACCGCGGTGGCCGACGCCACTAGGATTGTCCGCGCCTGCCAAGGGTGTCAATTCTACGCAAGGCAGACCCACCTACCCGCTCAGGCTCTGCAGACAATACCCATCACCTGGCCGTTTGCTGTGTGGGGACTGGACCTCGTCGGTCCCTTGCAGAAGGCACCTGGGGGCTACACGCACCTGCTGGTCGCCATCGACAAATTCTCCAAGTGGATCGAGGTCCGACCCCTGAACAGCATCAGGTCCGAACAGGCGGTGGCATTCTTCACCAACATCATCCATCACTTTGGGGTCCCGAACTCTATCATCACCGACAACGGCACCCAGTTCACCGGCAGAAAGTTCCTAGACTTCAGCGAGGATCACCACATTTGGGTGGACTGGGCCGCCGTGGCTCACCCCATGACGAATGGGCAGGTGGAACGTGCCAACGACATGATTCTGCAAGGACTCAAGCCGAGGATCTACAACGACCTCCACAAGTTCGGCAGGCGATGGATGAAGGAATTCCCCTCGGTGGTCTGGAGTCTGAGGACAATGCCGAGCCGAGCCACGGGCTTCACACCGTTCTTTCTAGTCTATGGGGCCGAGGCCGTCTTGCCCACGGACTTAGAATACGGTTCCCCGAGGACGAGGGCGTACGACGACCAAAGAAACCAGACCGACCGAGAAGACTCACTGGACCAGCTTGAAGAGGCTCGGGACATGGCCTTACTACACTCGGCGCGGTACCAGCAGTCCCTGCGACGCTACCACGCCCGAGGGGTTCGGTCCCGAGACCACCAAGCAGGCGACCTGGTGCTTCGGCTGTGACAAGACGCTCGAGGGCGGCACAAGCTCACGCCTCCCTGGGAAGGGTCATTCGTCATCGCCAAGGTTCTGAAGCCCGGGACATACAAGCTAGCCAACAGCCAAGGCGAGGTGTACAGTAACGCTTGGAACATCTGACAGCTACGTCGCTTCTACCCTTAAGATGCTTTTCAGTCATTCGTACACCTCATTCACGTTCAAAGTCTAACCATCAAGGAAGGGTCAGCCTTGCCTCGGCAAAGCCCGACCCTCCCTCGGGGGCTAGAAGGGGGGAACCCCCTCTGCGTCAAAATTTTCCTTGGAAAAAGTCTTTCTGTCAGAACGTCTTTCATGCTTTTTGACCACTTCAAAAGTGGGGTCCTGAAAACGACGGAGTACACGTAAGCAGCCAAGGCCGACCGAGCCGAGGGACTCCTACGCCTCTGGGATACGGATACCTCACTCATCACCTTCTGTGATAAGTAACTCACGCTCGGATAAGCGATTCCGCCGATCGAACAAGTCTTAATGCTCGAGACCTTTCTGCCGAAACGGTTTTTCGGGTCTTCTCAACTACATCGTTAGCAGAATCCTACAGACGAGTAAGAGTACACATAAGCGGCAAGGCCGATCGAGCCGAGGGACTCCTACGCCTCCAGGATACGAATACCTCACTCATCACCTTCCGTGAAAAGTAACTCTCGCTCGAACAAACAATTCTGTTACCGACGAATAAGTCTTGATACTCGAAACAAAGGGAAAAAGAAACGCAGCTTTACAACATAACGACAGTATGTTTGGGCCTCGGCGGCCGCAGAAAACATACGCATACTACAAGGTAAACCGATCCTGCAGGTTCGGACCTCGATGGAGGGGGAGCAGCAGCACCCTCGACGTCAACACCACCTTCGGCAAAGTCCGACCGAGCCTCGAATGGCGACACAGTCGGAGGATCTCCGCTCTGAAGGACGACGTCAGCACCACGCCCGGGCCATTGCCGCCAGGGTCTCCTCCAGGAGTCCGGCTCAAGCAGACGGCTCGGCCGGTCGCCCTGAAGCCTCAGCCAGCTGTCCCCCAAGGACATCAGCCCGGCTCATGGCCTCGGCAACTCGACTCCGGCGCCGGTCCCGCCAGTGGACGGCCCGGTCAGGCTCCGGCCGATGAAGTCTTCTTTCCGAGCCAACTCTACCTCTGTCCACGCTGATACCGCTGCCTCCGGCTCTGGCTCATCGAAGAGCGGCCAAGGGTTTCCTTTAACTAAGCAAGAGAAGCCTCGGGCGGCAAGGCCGACTGAGCCGAGGGGCTCCTACGCCTCCGGGATATGGATACCTCACTCATCGCCTTCGCATGAGGCAACTCACACTTGGTGAAGCGGTTCGGTTAGCTGACAGGCGAGTCCTAGTGCTCAGAATGAGGGCGAAACACGGCTTCACGCCAAAAGATACATACATGTTCAGGCCCTGACAGCCACAATGAACATACGCCAGCACTCAAGGTGCCATTACAAACGGAACTCAGGTTCCACCCCCGCAGGTACGAACAACCCCCCACGTCGGAGGGCCTGCGGGGCGACAGAACTCCAAGCGGCTCACCGCCGCCCGCTCTGACAGCAGCGGCAACGACCTCCATCCCGGGTGGCAAGACAGCTGCAGCAACGGCTTCCGAGCAGACACTGCGGCAGAAAGGCTCTCGCCCACAAAGGACGAGAACCAGCCATTCAAGCCAGGGGGATGGAGGTCCAGGAGTGCGGGCGGAGTCGGCAATCTCGTCGGCAGAGAAACCTTCTCCGGCTGCTGCCACCTCAACACCGCAACAGCGGGCACCGGCCGCCCCAAAGCGCACCGGCAGGTCCTCGCTCCCGCCCTCGCCGAGGCCACCCCAGAACATGAGCACCGCCCTCGCGGCGCACGACGTGCTGGGCAACCCTCTGGCGTGACTGTCGGCGCAAGGAAGACCTGGACATGGCCGACCCGTACGCGGCGCGACCATCGCCCGGACAGAGGACGGAATGCTGCACCCTGGCTGGGCAGCAGCAGTTCGCCTTCCCCGGCATGGCTGAAGGAAGCCTCCGCGGGGCTGGAGGATGCCTTCCCCCCCAAATGCCGGGGGAAGAAAAGGGTTACCGACCCACGCGGGGGGAACCCCCACTCGGTGCGCTCCTCCGCCTCAGCCTGGATGACGAAAATCCTTGAAGCTGAGGGCGGGGCGGAGGCCACAGCCCGGCTCGCTTCTCTCCACCAAATTGCCCATTGGTGGGGGAAGGCGGCCGGGCTGCCTAACGAAAATCCTTGAAGCCGAACGATGGCTGAAAGGTACCAATTTCCGCGAAGTAGCATTCCCCCAACGACGACGAGGCGGAAGAACCACAGGCGCCACCCGTCTGGGGGCTCAAAAGGTGGAAAGACACAACGCATGAGGAGAGCGCGAAGACATGGTTGCCTTTCGAGGGGGTCACCCTCCTTTTAAAGGCAACTCTCTCCACTTGCGTCCTTAGCCGTCGCGGGCTGAGTCGTCTCCAACACGCTCCAAGGTCCTCCCCCTACGACATGGGGGCTAGGTCCCGCGCGTCATGCAAGCTGGGGCAGGGCAGACAGGGCCAAACCGCCGCCCACGGTGCGCGCAACGACCCAGCGGTTACAAGCACTCCTCCACTTTCGCCCAGGACAGCGGGTGAAAGGGCGGGCCGCCATGCAGGCGGCGTGCAACCGCACCCAGGGGGACGCACCCTTTCGACTTCGACGCATCCAGCGTGGAGGCCCAGGCCCACACGTCATGTAACCGGCACGCCGGTTACTACGTGCAAGAAGCTGCACTGCCACTCGCGCCAGTACCACGCCTTCTCGACTGCGAAACCAGTACCGCGACTCGACAGTGCCAACCGAGCACATCGGTCACGGGCCGGTCAGCCGCGGGAGAGGGCACGACGGTCGATGTCGGCGTTTCGACACCGGGGGGGGGTCCCTGGACGGACGAGTAAATTATCGCCGCGTGCCCCAGCCTAGATGGGTCGGCGCGAGACGGAGCGCGAAGGGGGAAGAAGCCGGAGGGAGATAGGCGTAAAAGGGGAAACTCGCGGCCTTCGTGTTTGTCCTACGCCCAGGTCGGGTGTGCTTGCAGTAGGGGGTTACAAGCGTCCACGCGGGAGGGAGCGAGAGGCTTACGCGAGCGCCGTCCCGTCCTTCCCCGCGCGACCAACCCTCTGTAAGAGGGCCCTGGACCTTCCTTTTATAGGCATAAGGAGAGGATCCAGGTGTACAATGGGGGGTGTAGCAGTGTTATAACGTGTCTAGCGGAGAAGAGCTAGTGCCCTAAGTACATGCCGTCGTGGCAGCCGGAGAGGTTTTGGCACCCGGTTCATGTGGTGTCGTGGCCGTCGGAGGAGCGCTGGAGCCTGGCGGAAGGACAGCTGTTGGGGCTGTTGAGTCCTTGCTGACGTCTCCTTGCTTCCGTAAGGGGGCTGAGAGCCGCCGTCGTCATGGAGCATGCGAGGCGCCATCATTACTTGTTTATCGGGGCGAGCCAGATGGGACGCCGTTCTTGTTCCCCGTAGCCTGAGTTAGCTTGGGGTAGGGTAATGATGGCGCCTCCTATGACGTGGTCGGTCCGAGCCCTGGGTTGGGTGAGGCGGAGGCTCCTCCGAGGTCGAGGTCGAGTCTGTCTTCCGAGGCCGAGGTCGAGTCCGAGCCCTTGGGTCGGGCGAGGCGGAGACCGTCGGCTGAGGCCAGGGCTGAGTCCGAGCCGTGGGGTCGGGCGAGGCGGAGTTCGTCGTCTTCCGGGGCTGAGCCCGAGTCCGAGCCCTGGGTCGGGCGAGGCGGAGTTCGTCGTCTTCCGAGGCTGAGCCCGAGTCCGAGCCCTGGGGTCGGGCGATGCGGAGTTCGTCGTCTTCAGGGGCCGAGCCCAAGTCCGAGCCCTGAGGTCGGGCGATGCGGAGTTCGTCGTCTTCCGGGGCTGAGCCCGAGTCCGAGCCCTAGGGTCGGGCGAAGCGGAGTTCATCGTCTTCCGGGGCTGAGCCCGAGTCCGAGCCCTGGGGTCAGGCGAAGCGGAGTTCGTCGTCTTCCGGGGCTGAGCCCGAGTCCGAGCCCTGGGGTCGGGCGAAGCGGAGTTCGTCGTCTTCCAGGGCTGAGCCCGAGTCCGAGCCCTGGGGTCGGGCGAAGCGGAGTTCGTCGTCTTCTGGGGCTGAGCCCGAGTCCGAACCCTAGGGTCGGGCGAAGCGGAGTTTCCTATGGCGCCTGAGGCCGGACTTGGCTGCTGTCAGCCTCACTCTGCCGAGTGGCACAGCAGTCGAAGCAGCGCAGGCGGCGCTGTCCTCTTGTCAGGCCGGTCAGTGGAGCGGCGAAGTGACTGCGGTCACTTCGGCTCTGTCGACTGAAGGGCGCGTGTCAGGATAAGGTGTTAGGCCACCTTTGCATTAAATGCTCCTGCGATATGGTCGGTCGGCGTGGCGGCTTGGCCAAGGTTGCTTCTTGGTGAAGTCTGGGCCTCGGGCGAGCCGAAGGTGTGTCCGTTGCTGGAGGGGGTCCTCGGGCGAGACGTAAATCCTCCGGGGTCGGCTGCCCTTGCCCGAGGCTGGGCTCGGGCGAGGCGAGATCGTGTCCCTTGAGTGGACCGATCCTTGACTTAATCGCACCCATCAGGCCTTTGCAGCTTTGTGCTGATGGGGGTTACCAGCTTAGATTAGGAGTCTTGAGGGTACCCCTAATTATGGTCCCCGACAGTAGCCCCCGAGCCTCGAAGGGAGTGTTAATACTCGCTTGGAGGCTTTTGTCGCACTTTTTTTGCAAGGGGACCGGCCTTTCTCGGTTGCATTTTGTTCCGGTGGGTGCGCGCGAGCGCACCCACCGGGTGTAGCCCCCGAGGCCTCGGAGGAGTGGTTTGACTCCTTCGAGGTCTTAATGCGTTTCGTGATGCTTCGGCCGGTCTGGTTGTTCCCTCATGCGAGCTGGCCGTAGCCCGGGTGCACGGTCGGGTCCCAAGTTCTCGGGCTGGTATGTTGACGCTGTCAACGGTTTGGCCAGAGCCGGGTTTGCGAGAGCAGCCCCCGAGCCTCCGCACAGGGCGAGAGGACGGTCTAGGACAGACTCGACTTTTTTACATACACCCCTGCGTCGCCTTTCCGCAAGGAGGAGGGGGGAAAAGCGCCATGTTGCCCTTGGAGGGCGCCGAACATGGTGTCTCCGGTGAGCTGCTAACGGGTAATCCGAGTGGACGCCCGTGCCCCATTTATTAGGGGTCGGCTAGAGGCCCGGAGGCACGCTCCAAAAGTACCTGCGGGTGATCTGCCGGACCCGGTCCCCTTTTGACGGGGTCCGAGGGCTCGATGCCTCCCTTTGATGGGATTCCGTTACAAGATCGTTCCCGCTGGTCTCGGAAATGTCCTAGGGTACCTCGGGAGCATAGCCCGAGCCTTGGTTATGTATCGAACGTACCCAGGGTCATCCCTCGCTCTGCGTCTGAGGCGGCTGTGAACCCTTCAAGGGTCAGCCTACGAACCCCTGATCAGTGGTGGGCACGGAGCCCGAGTGGCCTGAGGCGGTCGTTGAACCCTTCCGAGGGGCCGGCCTTTGAACCTCTGACCAGTAGTGGGCGTGGAGCCCGAGCGCTCTGAGGCGGCTGTTGAACCCCTCCGAGGGGCCAGCCTTCGAACCTCTGATCAGTAGGGGGGCTCAGGACCCGTTTCCTTCGCGGAGAAAGAGGAACAGGAAAAGGATACGAAATCGAATGACGTGGCATACCTTTTTGGACACGGTCATTATGGCGAAGGCGAAGCGTCGCCCGCTTCTCCTGCCAAAGGTGTCGCCTGTCCCGCGGCGGAGTTAATGCGGTGGGACGAGTGGTTCGCGGGGCAGCCGTTGCGCGTGCGCGAGCCGTTCGAGGAACGGGACACAGGCGCGCCGTCTTCACGCCGTGGGAGAGGGCTCTCCCGCTGTCCCAGGAGGGGACGTGAGCTTGGCTGACGACTTGACCGCTGCTTTCGCTCGCCTGCCACCGCCATTACTGTCGGCCCATTTCTGGCCGCATCGACCGTCGCGCCTTCTCCTGCAGCTGACTGGCCCGTGATCGATGTGCCTGGTTGGCACTGTTGGGTCATGCGCAGGGTTGCCTCGAGTCGCGGTACTAGTTCCGCAGTCGAGGAGGCGCTGTAGTGGCGTGAGTGGCGGTGCGGTTTCTTGCACGTAGCGATCGGCGCGCCGGTTGCATGACGCGTGGGCCTGGGCCTCCATGCTGGACGCGCCGAAGTCGAAAAGGTGCGCCCCTTCCGTGCGGTTGCATGCCGCCTGCATGGCGGTCCGCCCTTTCACCCGCTGGTCTGGGCGAAAGTGGGGGAATGCTTGTAACTGCTGGGCAGTTGCGTACGCTGCGCGCGGTGGTTTGGCTTCTTCTGCCCTGGGCCAGCTTGCATGACACGTGGGACCCAGCCCCTGTGTCGTAGGGGGAGGACCTTGGAGCGTGTTGGAGAAAACTTAGCCCGCGATGGCTGAGGACGCAAGTGGGGAGAGTTTCCTTTAAAAAGGGGGGTGACCCCCTTGAAAGGCAACCATGTCTTCGCGTTCCCCTTATGCATCACGTCTTTCCACCTTCCGAGCCCCCGGATGGGGGATACTCGCAGCCTTTCCGCCTTGTCGTCGGAGGAACGCAACTTCGCGGAAGTTGGTACCTTTCAGCCATCGTTCGGCTTCAAGGATTTTCGTCGGGCAGCCCGGCTGCATCCCCTCGCCGGTGGTCACCCAAGACGGTGACCTCCAGTTCGGTGGTGGGGAGAAGCGAGCGGGGCTGCGATCTTGGTTCCGCCCTCAGCTTCAAGGATCTTCATCATCCTTGCTGGGGCGGAGGCCGGGCTGAGCCGGAGCTCTACCTCTGCACGGGTCGGCCGGCCACCTCTTCTTCCAGCTTCTGGTGGTGGAAACCATCCCCCAGCTCTGCGGAGGAGGCGTCCTCCAGCCATGCCGGGGAGGGCGGACTGTTGCTACCCAGCTGGGATGCAACATTCTGTCCTCTGTCCTTGCTTTCGTGGCGAGGACGGGAGCGAGGACCTGCCGGTGCGCTTTGGGGCGGCCGGCGCTTGCCGGTGCGGTTTTGGCGGACAGGTGGATGCCGCCGTCGGTGGCAGCTGGAGAGGTGGGCTTTTCTGCCGACGAGACCGTCAGGGCCACCCGTGATCCAACCTCCAGCTCTTTGGCTCTGACAGCTTGTCCTCACCCCTCGAGTGGGGGCGTGGGCGAGGAGATCGTCGCAGCAGCGTCCGCCCTGAGGTCATTGCTGCTGCTGTTTGGCCACTTCGGAGCGGGCGTTGGCGAGCCACCAGGGGTTTTGTCGCCCCGTAGGCCCTCCAACGTGGGGGGTTGTTCGTACCTGCGGGGGCGGAACCGGAGTTCCGTTTGTAATGGCACCTTGAGTGCTGGCGTATGTTGATTGTGGCTATCGGGGCCTAAACATGTATGTATCTCTCGGCGTGAAGCCGTGTTTTTCCCTCATTCCGAGCACTGTGACTCGCCAGTCGGCTAACTGAACCGCTTTACCAAGTGCGAGTTGCCTCGTGCGAAGGTGATGAGTGAGGTATCCGTATCCCGGAGGCGTAGGATGTGGCAGAACCTCCAAGTTATTGGGCCCACATGCACCCGTCCTTGTCCCAAAGACCTCAGACGGCCATGCATGTGCACCAGATAACTCAACAGGATCTGTCCGATTGCCCCAAGGACATCGGATAAACCACTTTCAACCAGAACCGCGGGATTAAGTAACACAAATCACACACACCAATATTTTTGCAGCGGAAATACTATTACCAAATTTTACAAGTTACAAAAGTTTTATATTATTTTATCGGAGTGGTTACAAAAGTATAAGTTTGAAATATATGCTAGCTCAAATGACCATCCTCAATAAGAAGTATAGAAGGGTTACTTAGACTTATAAGAAGGCCGAGCCCACTGGCACTTAACACCATCACAGCAGCACAAGGTTAGAACCTGAAAAACAACAGGGAATAAAACCCTGAGTATGGAATTACTCAGCAAGACTTACCCGACTAAAGAAAAGACTCTCAAGGGTATGCTGGAATTGGGAATCAAGGAGAGGCTTTAGCAAGAATCAACTTAGATACTTTTGCAGAAATAGCTTACTAAAGTGAGTCCTTACTTTCAACATTTTAACGCCAGATTAAATATTAATAGACTCTGTTTGCCTCTAGTCTAATTTCACCATCTCATCAATACAACATCATTTTTATTCATAATGTTCACATCCAGACTTAGGTTGTAGGTCAGTGACCAAGTCTTCATAACCGCGAAGGTACGGCGATCCGAATCGATTATACTCAGCTGAGGATCTCCGATCACACGACATATGTAGCACTTAACCCTTGCATATGTCAACCCGCCACCGGGGTTCTTAAGACCAGATCAGGTTCACGCAAACCGAGAGCACAGATACACCACCGTCTAGCCTCTTGCTACGGAGGGTACACGCTACTCTCGCCACCGCTCCACGCCCATTTCGTGTTATCTTATTCTGGCCTTAGTCTGCCCGAGGCAAGGCTTACCCATGACGAGGCATGTGACCAGTTAAAGGGCCCTCGATCAGCAGGCCTACATACGCATCCAATCCTTAATCAACCTGGGTAGAACATCACCTGTTCCTAACCCAAGTTCCGATTTAAGTACTTCCATCCTTAGGATTGTTTGTGTTCCTTAGTATGAAAAGAGCATCACAGGGAACTTTGCAGTAAGATCCCACCATGCTCCCAATGAAAATATATTCTTGCAGGTAGAAGCCATCTTTCCTCAGGATAACCCCTGAGCAAGGCCTTAACGCAAAAGACAACCTCTATCCACAAGATCTGAGCAGAGCTAAGCATTTTTGTAAATTATATTTTGATACTTCACCAGAAGTATCTATAAAGGTATGGATATCAAGGAAGGCAATGCATCAAAGGGTTCCAAGCAACTCCTATAAACCTAATGCACATTTCACTAGACTTAAAGTCTGCAAAAATTATTTAAAAACACAAGGAAAGGGGTT
The DNA here is from genome assembly GCA_029449295.1 of Zea luxurians. Lineage (NCBI taxonomy): Eukaryota > Viridiplantae > Streptophyta > Magnoliopsida > Poales > Poaceae > Zea > Zea luxurians. The sequence continues at coordinate 94,007,044 of JAOPSE010000014.1, read as the reverse complement.
GCATGCTGGGGCTTGCCTGGGATAAACACTACGTTAGTGTTTGTTAGACATCGATCACTTGACGACCATTCTTTGTCTTGGCACTCTTTCAGATTATCCATCTTCAGGTTCGTTTATCAGCATCACCTCGCAAAGGAGTCCTCGCTTAACGGCATCTCGTGGTCGACTCAGTTCTTATCCTCCACATCACGTGATTACTTAACGTACCTAAATGATATGCATAATGCACATGAATAAATATAAATAGGAATAACACAAGCCTAATTATTGTTACATGATAGTGAATTAAATATCTAGTGGCGAGGCACATAATAATATTTAAAAGCAATCACTAGGTGCTGAGATATTACTAAGTACAACCAGCACACTTCTCTAGCTTAAACGGATCTAACTCAAACATCAAGAACAATGTTCTAAACAAGTCCTATACCATCATTAGCTAACGCCTAATGTCAAACGACTCGCCAAACTTTGATTCACTATTTTTAAATACCAATAGTTCAGAATACGGATAGAAATATATTAATCAACTTTGTAAACCACTTATATCCTAAACATTTAAAACACTAAAGAACAATGTCCACTAACTAGTTTTTAAAGCGGACCAAACGATGTTTCTCGAATTTTAACTGAAACCGATTTTCCGATGTTATTCTCCTTTAATTATTCAGAGCAACAGTTAACATCTATTTAAGACAATTAACCAGTCACAAAACGTAGAAGATAATGACTCTAGATCAGCACATCGACTCCATGGCATAAATAAAATTGGCACAGCAACACCGATACAACCTGTCGGTAGGCTGATAAAAATATTAAACTTATCCTACGCATCACCAATGCGCACGTGACATCTATAGAAACAATACACACTCTGCCTATTCCGCACCTCGAACCTAAACTTTATCAAACAAATATAAATACCACAATGTGCCTATACTACAGACAAGATATTCGTCGCGACCAACATATTTATTCGATCTATCTAATAATTCAATCAAAAAGAGTAACGCGGCAGCTCACCATGCCCAAAATTGACTCCATAAGCGCAAAATGATGACGATATCTGGTATAAGCTGTTTGTCGAGCACCCGGCAAACGCCACGTGGGTTTCTTCACTCAATTTCTCAAGATTCCTCTCCTTAATTTCGCACACAAATAAACTTAATCAATATTACAGTACATATGTCGGAGTACGAACGAACAACAGGTCTCACCGGCGGTGATCGATGTTGAGCATGCCGAGACAGAGAAGTTCATTCGAGCAGCTGCAAACGACCATGAAGGGGACATGCCGAGACACACACAAATGGCACGAACGCACCAGCCGTGGCAAATGGCACAGAAGCAAGCGGCGCCGGGTGGATAGAACAGGGCGAGACCGACGATACACACGCGTGATGAGGCGGGGTCTTGCAGCTCCCCGATGTGTGTCCTCACGGACAAGGAATAGCGTAACAACACGACGGCAGCCGTGCACCGCAACGAGGTGGAGGACGATGGCCAGGGGAGCGTGAGGGCATGACGACTGAGCCTCCCCGGCAAGGACGTGGAGAACTGACGCGAGTGCAAGGCGGCGATGGTCGGCTGGGCACAACACGTGGCCTGGTTCCAAAGCGATATGGGGTGGGCAGGAAAACCGGCTAGCGGCTGAGAACGACGCCCCAGGCAAGATAAGGATTGAGCACCGGAGAGCCATGGCTTGGGCACTAGCGAGGAAGGAGACCTGGGCGTAGCGATCAGCGCCCAGCGCGCGATGGAGGAGGAGATGAGAACAAGTGACTGCTGCCGTGAGGGAGACGTCCGTTATACAAAATTCTGGGTACGGCTAGATAAGGATAAAAGAGTATGGAACAGCGGTGAGATTTTTGTGTTCCGGACTGAGCGGTGGCGGGATAAGATCAGGAAGAGATCATGTGGAGACATCTTGATTAACTGCTTCAAGAGAACTCCCAAGCAATTCTCGTGTAAGGAGATAGCAAGGAGATGAATGGTAGATAAAGTTTCCAAAGAAATCAACTCACGGATAAGAAACAGAGAAATAAGCACGTAGAGGATAAGAGAGAAATGAGATTTCTCTTTTTTTAAAAGAAATTCACTGATATTTTGGATCACAATTTTTAGCGATGACTAAAGGGTCGACACGCTACATAACTACGCATATTATTTTATCAGATTTTGAAATAGGAAACCGAATTGTCTAGCAATTGTTCTTGTTTCGGTTTATCTAACAGCCTACCCCAAGTAGTGCATTTACCGAATTTATAGAGATTGCTCAAACTGAGCAAAATACTTAGGTGACAATTTCAATCTGTCTTGATCGATTAATTTTAAATTGGCACTAGGCCCAACACTTTAGAAATAAATAAATTTTAAACTGTGCGAGCCGAATGCGGCATCAAAATCGAAATTCCCCGGAGACGATGTTAACATCGTCACGGGAGCGAGATATAGACGGATTAAACTAGACGAGATCGGATTCGATATTTTAGTCAATGTTTGATTTAGTTGAATTTAGACGAATTCCGTTCGCTACTCGAACACTCGACTAGAGAACAATTCAATTAAAATTCGTAAACGCGATGTCACGGATGACAAAAGGGGACTAAATTATTTTTACACCGGAAACTTAGTCGTCGGGTTCTATTTAATTTGTTTGGGATACACTCAGAGGGCTGAACTAAAATTCCGAATCCGTCTTTTGCGCGAGTGATGAATTTTAAATAATCACTGGATGCACCGATTTTCGGAACAACTAGGTTTCCAACATTACGAAATTTGAGGAAGAGCTCGGATAGATAAAAACGATGTTGACTCACGACAGACGAAACAAATGCGATATTAAAATCGCGATAGGCAAAAATAATTATACCTTAGTATCCGTCTTATTCACTAATATTACGTGTTTAGATCCATACTCGTTGTCGAGCGGAGTGTAAACACCTGGGGTGTTACAGCCCTCCCCCCTTAAAAGAATCTCGTCCCGAGATTCGGAGTGAAAGACATTTAAGAGTAGAGAAGCATGTAACCCATGTCCACATCAGCGGTAATCATAAGACAGTCTTGGGCGAAGGCGAGTGTCTCAGGATATCGTTTCTCCAGTGGACATATCATGTATCGCCTTAGGCTAAGTTAGAAATGTCCACCAATAGAGACAATGTCTGCCAGAGGAACACATAAGGTTCCATGTGTGCAGTTTGCTTTTTTTTCTGATGACACTGTACTATGTGAGTCTGTTGGGCGAGTGGCAAATACGCGATTTTACCCAAACAGAATCAGATGCAACCTCTTGGGTAAAACACACAAAAGGAGGTTTACCAACAAGTGGTCACGGTAAGTTCATAGCACACGAGACGGGTGTGAATGTCGAATAACATCACAGTTAACTCGTGTTAGCTAGAAAATCCAAGTCCAAGAAAAAAAATGATAAAGGCTTGAAAAATCACCAGCGGAGGGATCTGTAGATGCTGCCTTCGCAACTAGTCCATTTTATCTAACACTAATTATGGCTCGACTTGATCACACATGCAGGAAAAGCACACGTGAGGCGATCGAGGCATGGCTAGAGCGATAATTAGGTGGTTACTGGCCGACTTAATTTCGATTCTTGTAAGTACTTTCTTTAGGATGGGTTGAACTAAAGTGAGTTTAGACAACTCGATAAAACAATCTCTAAACTCAACCTTCGTTCATTGGGCAGTTACAAGTTAGTCAAAACCAACTTGTTGAACTACTTTTGACATTGGGCATGTCCTCTCAATACCATCGGTAAGCCAAGGGTTGAGAGTAAACATTTGCTAATAGGAGATCATGTATTTGGGTAGAAATTCATTTGGTCTGGTCGTTCATCCATTTCTTCTATACAAGATGAACCGACTTGGTTAGGGAATACATGGATTAAATAAGAGAGCGAATGAACAAACTCCTGCATTTCAGCAGCAGGGGAAACAAATCTCCATTTTGGGAACTAATTGGTTGTCTTGCAACACTAAAAAGCTCCAAGGCTTCACCTTTACACAAAGGATGTAAAGGGAACTTGTATGTGTGAAGTCACCATCAAAGTCAAGAGATAAGAGATCACACATGAAAGTGGTATGCCCTTTTGATCCAACAGAGATGATAGATGTTGCTTGATCACTTCGACAAACAACACTGAAATTGTTTCAAGGAAGTAGTCCACAGAAGATTACACATCGGTGTAGTTCCACAATGGATCATGACTAGAGACATCGATACCAGCATGCGCCAAGCAGCATAACCTTGCGTGTACATTCACAAGGGGCTCTCAGTTTCGCTGTGGCACCATAAGTCCTTAATCGTGACACCACTACCGAACTGGCACCAAGAATGAATCTCACGTGGTAAGAACAATTTGTGCAAAGATAACATATCGATATAGTCTCATAATGGATTATGACTACTAACTGTGATACCAGCGCGTGCCAAGTAGCGCAACCATGTGTATGCATCCACAGGAGGCCCTCGATTTTGTCGCGGCACCATCAGTTTTAGTCACAACACCATTATTAGACATAACCAATAAGAAATCTCACGCATCACAAATAGACTGAGCAAGGGTGACGATATACAAGAGACTCTACCTGTCAGAACGGTTACAAGTAGAGAGCCAAATAGATTATGGCCCGATGAAATGAATAAGGCATGGCCATAACCTAAATTTGATGAAAGGGGTACGATGGGAGACTGTTACTTCAGCCCCAAGCATATTTCTATGCCCATCGTAGAGATCACAAGGTCAAGGATCAGTATCTGACTAGATACAGGGGAAAACAATCTTAAGATTAAGTTGGAATGCCTTCGATAGATATGGAGGAAACCAAAGACATCAAATTCCAGAAAAATGGTTGGCCATGTCTTTCCTAGGTTGGGTCGATAAAGTAACATGGTAATCCACAAGGAGAGGCCAAATACCATAGAGACCTCAACTTGCATCAACTGAACAAGGAAATGGTTCTAGAAGGAGACATGGTTTGAGATCCTTGTTTTAAGCTTAGGTACATTTTATGTCCAATAAGGAAATTGTCTAAACATTCATTTACATGAGTTTAGTCATAGAGGGATAATGGTAAATTCAAATTTGGGTCTCAGTTTACCTAATAAGAACATGGCCTAATTTCTGGTTTAGGCAAACAGTTCACCAATATTCTACTGGCACATCAAACACAAGAGCAAGCACATAAAGCACCCTAAGAGGTCACCTAAAGAATGGAGGGCACCTATTTCATCGAAGTTCATAATTCAGCATTACACCACATTATCTACAATCAATGGTTACTGGAATAAAGATGAGAGAAGCATTTTGGGTGTATAGGTGACAAACATGATGCAACAATCAGGATGCATGCTCGTCCTACACGTCCTCACTGATTTTGCCACCACTGTGGCAATAACGTTCTATCTCGGTGGCATACTTACGATTCTCACGGTATTTTACTAGGCGTCAGCTACACATACGTTTTCGAGGTTAGTGTACCTGCAGAAAATTCCATCACAGCCCAATTTCCCAATGATGCAATTCAAACATGACAGTTTATCACAGTTTATACTCCATATATTGTTATATGGAGGCCAGCTCATCATTAAGCGCCGAGCCACGCATAGGCGCCGTTGCCACACTTTAACCATAGGGCAACTCATTATGGTAACTCACCTTCTTACCTGAGCGTAGGTGCGTCGTTACAAGTACATTACACTTCTCAGTACTCCCATGTCTGTATACCCATACACATCCATGGGGTACTGAATCCCAAAAAAAATAAATACTCCACATCGCAGTCTTCATATATACATATGTAGAACATGTATATAATTGGACGCCACATTTAAACACTCCCCTAGACCGACGATTGTTCGGTCATGCTCTCACAACTCACCTTACCTGAGCGTCGATCCATTCAAAACTGAATGGCGTCAAAAATAACATTACACATGTATGCAATACCCACCCGGTTGTGGGTTATTGGTTTTCAACTAAGCCACCTGATAGTCCTTAACTTAGGGCTTAATAGAGGATGTCGCTAGCATTATAGTTTTTCAAAGCTGTTTTTCAAAGCCAAATAATGTGTTTAGTTGAAAATAGGTTTTTCAAAACCAAAACTTTTATTTTGAAAATATGTATGTGACCGTATATACTTAATCCAGCTCCGATACCAGCCTGTGGCAGAACCTCCAAGTTATTGGGCCCACATGCACCCGTCCTTGTCCCAAAGACCTCAGACGGCCATGCATGTGCACCAGATAACTCAACAGGATCTGTCCGATTGCCCCAAGGACATCGGATAAACCACTTTCAACCAGAACCGCGGGATTAAGTAACACAAATCACACACACCAATATTTTTGCAGCGGAAATACTATTACCAAATTTTACAAGTTACAAAAGTTTTATATTATTTTATCGGAGTGGTTACAAAAGTATAAGTTTGAAATATATGCTAGCTCAAATGACCATCCTCAATAAGAAGTATAGAAGGGTTACTTAGACTTATAAGAAGGCCGAGCCCACCGGCACTTAACACCATCACAGCAGCACAAGGTTAGAACCTGAAAAACAACAGGGAATAAAACCCTGAGTATGGAATTACTCAGCAAGACTTACCCGACTAAAGAAAAGACTCTCAAGGGTATGCTGGAATTGGGAATCAAGGAGAGGCTTTAGCAAGAATCAGCTTAGATACTTTTGCAGAAATAGCTTACTAAAGTGAGTCCTTACTTTCAACATTTTAACGCCAGATTAAATATTAATAGACTCTGTTTGCCTCTAGTCTAATTTCACCATCTCATCAATACAACATCATTTTTATTCATAATGTTCACATCCAGACTTAGGTTGTAGGTCAGTGACCAAGTCTTCATAACCGTGAAGGTACGGCGATCCGAATCAATTATACTCAGCTGAGGATCTCCGATCACACGACATATGTAGCACTTAACCCTTGCATATGTCAACCCGCCACCGGGGTTCTTAAGACCAGATCAGGTTCACGCAAACCGAGAGCACAGATACACCACCGTCCAGCCTCTTGCTACGGAGGGTACACGCTACTCTCGCCACCGCTCCACGCCCATTTCGTGTTATCTTATTCTGGCCTTAGTCTGCCTGAGGCAAGGCTTACCCATGACGAGGCATGTGACTAGTTAAAGGGCCCTAGATCAGCAGGCCTACATACGCATCCAATCCTTAATCAACCTGGGTAGAACATCACCTGTTCCTAACCCAAGTTCCGATTTAAGTACTTCCATCCTTAGGATTGTTTGTGTTCCTTAGGATGAAAAGAGCATCACAGGGAACTTTGCAGTAAGATCCCACCATGCTCCCAATGAAAATATATTCTTGCAGGTAGAAGCCATCTTTCCTCAGGATAACCCCTGAGCAAGGCCTTAACGCAAAAGACAACCTCTATCCACAAGATCTGAGCAGAGCTAAGCATTTTTGTAAATTATATTTTGATACTTCACCAGAAGTATCTATAAAGGTATGGATATCAAGGAAGGCAATGCATCAAAGGGTTCCAAGCAACTCCTATAAACCTAATGCACATTTCACTAGACTTAAAGTGTGCAAAAATTATTTAAAAACACAAGGAAAGGGGTTGCATGCCGGGGCTTGCCTGGGATAAACACTACGTTAGTGTTTGTTAGACATCGATCACTTGACGACCATTCTTTGTCTTGGCACTCTTTCAGATTATCCATCTTCAGGTTCGTTTATCAGCATCACCTCGCAAAGGAGTCCTCGCTTAACGGCATCTCGTGGTCGACTCAGTTCTTATCCTCCACATCACGTGATTACTTAACGTACCTAAATGATATGCATAATGCACATGAATAAATATAAATAGGAATAACACAAGCCTAATTATTGTTACATGATAGTGAATTAAATATCTAGTGGCGAGGCACATAATAATATTTAAAAGCAATCACTAGGTGCTGAGATATTACTAAGTACAACCAGCACACTTCTCTAGCTTAAACAGATCTAACTCAAACATCAAGAACAATGTTCTAAACAAGTCCTATACCATTATTAGCTAACGCCTAATGTCAAACGACTCGCCAAACTTTGATTCACTATTTTTAAATACCAATAGTTCAGAATACGGATAGAAATATATTAATCAACTTTGTAAACCACTTAAATCCTAAACATTTAAAACACTAAAGAACAATGTCCACTAACTAGTTTTTAAAGCGGACCAAACGATATTTCTCGAATTTTAACTGAAACCGATTTTCCGATGTTATTCTCCTTTAATTATTCAGAGCAACAGTTAACATCTATTTAAGACAATTAACGAGTCACAAAACGTAGAAGATAATGACTACTAGAGCAGCACATCGACTCCATGGCATAAATAAAATTGGCACAGCAACACCGATACAACCTGTCGGTAGGCTGATAAAAATATTAAACTTATCCTACGCATCACCAATGCGCACGTGACATCTATAGAAACAATACACACTCTGCCTATTCCGCACCTCGAACCTAAACTTTATCAAACAAATATAAATACCACAATGTGCCTATGCTACAGACAAGATATTCGTCGCGACCAACACATTTATTCGATCTATCTAATAATTCCATCAAAAAGAGTAACGCGGCAGCTCACCATGCCCAAAATTGACTCCATAAGCGCAAAATGATGACGATATCTGGTATAAGCTGTTTGTCGAGCACCCGGCAAACGCCACATGGGTTTCTTCACTCAATTTCTCAAGATTCCTCTCCTTAATTTCGCACACAAATAAACTTAATCAATATTACAGTACATATGTCGGAGTACGAACGAACAACAGGTCTCACCGGCGGTGATCGATGTTGAGCACGCCGAGACAGAGAAGTTCATTCGAGCAGCTGCAAACGACCACGAAGGGGACATGCCGAGACACACACAAATGGCACGAACGCACCAGCCGTGGCAAATGGCACAGAAGCAAGCGGCGCCGGGTGGATAGAACAGGGCGAGACCGACGATACACACGCGTGATGAGGCGGGGTCTTGCAGCTCCCCGATGTGTGTCCTCACGGACAAGGAACAACATAACAACACGACGGCAGCCGTGCACCGCAACGAGGTGGAGGACGATGGCCAGGGGAGCGTGAGGGCATGACGACTGAGCCTCCCCGGCAAGGACGTGGAGAACTGACGCGAGTGCAAGGCGGCGATGGTCGGCTGGGCACAACACGCGGCCTGGTTCCAAAGCGATATGGGGTGGGCAGGAAAACCGGCTAGAGGCTGAGAACGACGCCCCAGGCAAGATAAGGATTGAGCACCGGAGAGCCATGGCTTGGGCACTAGCGAGGAAGGAGACCTGGGCGTAGCGATCAGCGCCCAGCGCGCGATGGAGGAGGAGATGAGAACAAGTGACTGCTGCCGTGAGGGAGACGTCCGTTATACAAAATTCTGGGTACGGCTAGATAAGGATAAAAGAGTATGGAACAGCGGTGAGATTTTTGTGTTCCGGACTGAGCGGTGGCGGGATAAGATCAGGAAGAGATCACGTGGAGACATCTTGATTAACTGCTTCAAGAGAACTCCCAAGCAATTCTCGTGTAAGGAGATAACAAGGAGATGAATGGTAGATAAAATTTCCAAAGAAATCAACTCACGGATAAGAAACAGAGAAATAAGCACGTAGAGGATAAGAGAGAAATGAGATTTCTCTTTTTTTAAAATAAATTCACTGATATTTTGGATCACAATTTTTAGCGATGACTAAAGGGTCGACACGCTACATGACTACGCATATTATTTTATCAGATTTTGAAATAGGAAACCGAATTGTCTAGCAATTGTTCTTGTTTCGGTTTATCTAACAGCCTACCCTAAGTAGTGCATTTACCGAATTTATAGAGATTGCTCAAACTGAGCAAAATACTTAGGTGACAATTTTAATCTGTCTTGATCAATTAATTTTAAATTGGCACTAGGCCCAACACTTTAGAAATAAATAAATTTTAAACTGTGCGAGCCGAATGCGGCATCGAAATCGAAATTCCCCGGAGACGATGTTAACATCGTCACGGGAGCGAGATATAGACGGATTAAACTAGACGAGATCGGATTCGATATTTTAGTCAATGTTTGATTTAGTTGAATTTAGACGAATTCCGTTCGCTACTCGAACACTCGACTAGAGAACAATTCAATTAAAATTCGTAAACGCGATGTCACGGATGACAAAAGGGGACTAAATTATTTTTACACCGGAAACTTAGTCGTCGGGTTCTATTTAATTTGTTTGGGATACACTCAGAGGGCTGAACTAAAATTCCGAATCCGTCTTTTGCGCGAGTGATGAATTTTAAATAATCACTGGATGCACCGATTTTCGGAACAACTAGGTTTCCAACATTACGAAATTTGAGGAAGAGCTCGGATAGATAAAAACGATGTTGACTCGCGACAGACGAAACAAATGCGATATTAAAATCGCGAAAGGCAAAAATAATTAGACCTTAGTATCCGTCTTATTCACTGATATTACGTGCTTAGATCCATACTCGTTGTCGAGCGGAGTGTAAACACCTGGAGTGTTACATAGGAGTCTCTCGGCTCAGTCGGCCTTACCGCCCGAGGCTTCTCTTGCTTAGTTAAAGGAAACCCTCGGCCGCTCTTCGATGAGCCAGAGCCGAAGGCAGCGGTATCAGCGTGGACAGAGGCAGAGTTGGCTCGAAAAGAAGACTTCATCGGCCGGAGCCTGACCGGGCCGTCCGCTGACGGGACCGGCGCCAGAGTCGAGTTGCCGAGGCCATGGGCTGGGCTGATGTCCTCGGGGGACAGCCGGCTGAGGCTTCGGGGTGACCGGCCGAGCCATCTGCTTGAGCCGGACTCCTAGAAGAGACCCTGGCGGCGATGGCCTGGGCGTGGTGCTGATGTCGTCCTTCGAAGTGGAGATCCTCCGACCGCGTCGCCGTCCGAGGCTAGGTCGGACCTCGCCGAAGGTGTAATTGACGCCAAGGGTGCTGCTGCTCCCTTCAACCATCAAGGTCCGAGCCTACAGGATCGGGTTATCTTGTAGTGTGCGTATGTTTTCTGCGGCCGCCGAGGCCCAAACATACTATCATCATGTTGTAAAGCTGCGTGTCTTTTCCCCTTGCTTCGAGTATCTGGACTTATTTGTCGGTAACAGAGTTGTTTGTCCAAGCGAGAGTTACTTTTCACGGAAGATGATGAGTGAGGTATCCGTATCCCGGAGGCGTAGGAATCCCTCGGCTTGGTCGGCCTTGCCGCTTACGTGTACTCTTACTCGTCCGCCGGATTCTGCTATCGATGTAGTCGAGAAGGCCCGAAAAATCGTTTCGGCAGAAGGGTCTTCGAGCATTGGGACTTGTTCGATCAGCGGAATCGCTTATCCGAGCGTGAGTTACTTATCGCAGAAGGTGATGAGTGAGGTATCCGTATCTCGAAGGCGTAGGAGTCCCTCGGCTCGGTCAGCCTTAGCTGCTTACGTGTACTCCGTCGTTTTCAGGATCCACTTTCGAAGTAGTCGAAAAGCACGAAAGATATTCTGGCAGAAAAGATCTTTTTCCGAGGAAAAATTTTGACGCAGAGGGGTTCCCCCCTTCTAGCCCCCGAGGGAGGGTCGGGCTTTGCCAAGGCAAGGCCGACCCTTCCTTGATGATTAGACTTCGTGTGTGAATGAGGTGTATGAACGACTTGAAAGCATCTTAAGGGTAGAAGCGACGTAGCTGTCGGATGTTCCAAGCGTTGTTGTAGACCTCGCCTTGACTGTTGGCCAGCTTGTACATTCCGGGCATCAGAACCTTGGCGACAACGAACGGCCCTTCCCAGGGAGGCGTGAGCTTGTACCGCCCTTGGGCGTCTTGTTGCAGCCGAAGCACCAGGTCGCCCACCTGGAGGTCTCGGGACTGAACCCCTCGGGCGTGGTAGCGTCGCAGGGACTGCTGATACCGCGCCGAGTGTAGCAAGGCCATGTCCTGAGCCTCCTCCAGCTGGTCCAGTGAGTCTTCTCGGTTAGCTTGGTTGCTTTGATCGTCATAGGCCCTCACCCTCGGGGAACCGTATTCTAAGTCTATGGGCAAGATGGCCTCGACCCCATAGTCTAGAAAGAACGGTGTGAAGCCCGTGGCTCGGCTCGACGTTGTCCTCAGACTCCAGACCACCGAGGGGAGCTCCTTCATCCATCGCTTGCCGAACTTGTTGAGGTCGTTGTAGATCCGCGGCTTGAGTCCTTGCAGGATCATGCCGTTGGCACGCTCTACTTGCCAATTCGTCATGGGGTGAGCCACGGCGGCCCAGTCCACCCGGATGTGGTGATCCTCGCAGAAGTCCAGGAACTTTCTGCCGGTGAACTAGGTGCCGTTGTCGGTGATGATGGAGTTCGGGACCCCAAAGCGATGGATGATGTTGGTGAAGAACGCCACCGCGTGTTCGGACCTGATGCTGTTTAGGGGCCGGACCTCGATCCACTTGGAGAATTTGTCGATGGCGACCAGCAGGTGCGTGTAGCCCCCGGGTGCCTTCTACAAGGGGCCGACGAGGTCTAGACCCCACACAACAAACGGCCAGGTGATGGGTATGGTCTGTAGAGCCTGAGCGGGCAGGTGGGTCTGCCTTGCGTAGAATTGACACCCTTTGCAGGTGTGGACAATTCTAGTGGCGTCAGCCACCGCGGTCGGCCAGTAGAAGCCTTGTCGGAAGGCGTTTCCAACAAGGGCTCGAGGTGCTGCGTGATGACCGCAAGCCCCCGAGTGTATTTCTTGTAAGAGCTCCTGGCCTTCGGCGATGGATATGCATTGCTGGAGGATGCCTGAGGGGCTGCGGTGGTAGAGCTCCTTTCCGTCCCCCAGCAAGACGAACGACTTGGCGCGCCGCGCCAACTGCCGAGCTTCGGCTCGGTCGAGGGGTAGCTCTCCTCGGTGGAGATATTGCAGGTACGGGGTCTGCCAGTTTCGATTAGGCGTGACCCCGCTTCGCTCCTCCTCAACGCGCAGTGCCTCACCTTCGAGGGCCGAGGTTGCCTCGGGCTGAGCCGAGGGTGTCTTGGGCAGAGCCGAGGGTGCCTCGGGCCGAGCTGAGGATGCCTCGGGCTAGGCCGAGGCCTTCGCGGGCTTGGGCGTGTCGTCGGTCTTGACGGAGGGTTGGTGCAGGTCTCGGGAGAAGACGTCCGGGGGAACCGTTGTTCGCCCCGAGGCTATCTTAGCCAGCTCATCCGCAGTCTCGTTGTAGCGTCGGGCGATGTGGTTGAGCTCGAGCCCGTAGAACTTGTCTTCCAGGCGCCGAACCTCATCGCAGTAGGCTTCCATCTTCGGGTCGCGGCAGTGGGAGTTCTTCATGACTTGGTCGATGACAAGCTGCAAGTCACCGCGAGCGTCGAGGCATCTGACCCCTAGCTCGATGGCGATGCGCAACCCGTTGACCAGAGCCTCATACTCGGCCACATTGTTGGACGCCGGGAAGTGGAGGCATAACACGTAGCATAGGTGCTTTCCGAGGGGCGAGATGAAGAGCAGGCCCACGCCTGCCCCTGTCTTCATCAGCGACCCGTCGAAAAACATGGTCCTGAGTTCCGGTTGGATCGGAACTGTCGGGAGCTGGGTGTCGACCCATTCAGCCACAAAGTCCGCCAAGACCTGGGACTTGATGGCCTTCCGAGGGGCGAACGAGATCGTCTCGCCCATGATTTCAACTGCCCACTTTGTAGTTCTACCCGAGGCCTCTCGGCGCTGGATGATCTCCCCCAGGGGGAAGGATGACACCACAGTCACCGGATGAGACTCGAAGTAGTGTCGCAATTTCCGCTGCGTCAGGATCACCGCTTACAGCAGCTTCTGAATTTGTGGGTAGCAGATCTTGGTCTCGGACAGTACCTCACTGATGAAGTAGACTGGCCTCTGGACGGGCAATACATGCCCCTCTTCTCGTCTCTCAACCACGATTGTGGCGCTAACCACCTGAGTGGTAGCGGCGATGTAGATCAAGAGGGCTTCTCCGACGGCAGGAGGCACCAAGATGGGCGCGTTCGTGAGGAGCGCCTTCAGGTTCCCGAGGGCTTCCTCGGCCTCAGGGGTCCAAGTGAAGCACTCGGCCTTCCTTAAGAGGCGGTATCAGAGCCGCAAGGCATCCCGTGACCCTCTGTAGGCCTTTTAAGTCCTTAATGGGCCCCATGTTGGTGATGGCCGCGATTTTTTCCGGGTTGGCCTCGATGCCCCGCTCGGAGACGATGAACCCTAAGAGCATGCCTCGGGGGACCCCGAAAACGCACTTCTCGGGATTGAGCTTTACGCCTTTCGCCTTGAGACACCGGAATGTCACTTCAAGGTCGGAAAGAAGGTCGGAGGCTTTCCTCGTCTTGACTACGATGTCATCGACGTAGGCCTTGACCGTTCGACCAATGTGTTCGCCGAACACGTGGTTCATGCACCTTTGGTATGTCGCACCCGCATTCCTCAAACCGAACGGCATGGTAACATAGCACTACATGCCGAAGGGTGTGATGAAAGAAGTCGCGAGCTGGTCGGACTCTTTCATCCTGATTTGGTGATACCCTGAGTAGGCATCGAGGAAAGACAGGGTTTCGCACCCAGCAGTGGAATCCATGATTTGATCGATGCGAGGCAGAGGGTAGGGAACTTTCGGACATGCTTTGTTTAGACTAGTGTAGTCTACACACATCCGCCATTTCCCTCCTTTCTTTCTCACAAGCACAGGATTGGCAAGCCATTTGGGATGGAATACCTCTTTGATGAACCCTGCTGCCATTAGCTTGTGGATCTCCTCGCCTATGGCTCTGCGCTTTTCTTCGTCGAATCGGCGCAGAGGCTGCTTCACGGGTCGGGCTCCAGCCCGGATATCCAGCGAGTGCTCGGCGACATCCCTCGGTATGCCGGGCATGTTCGAGGGACTCCACGCAAAAACATCGGCGTTTGCACGGAGAAAGTCGACGAGCACTACTTCCTATTTGGGGTCGAGCTCGGAGCCGATCCGGATCTGCTTGGAGGCGTCGTTGCTGGGGTCGAGAGGGACGGACTTAACCGTCTCCGCCGGCTCGAAGTTGCCGGCATGGCACTTCATGTCTGGCGCCTCCTTAGAGAGGCTTTCCAGGTCGGCGATGAGGGCCTCAGATTCGGCGAGGGCTCGGCGTACTCCACGCACTCCACGTCGCATTCGTACGCATGTCGATACATGGGGCCGACGGTGATGACCCCGTTGGAGCTCGGCATCTTGAGCTTGAGGTAGGTGTAGTTGGGGACGACCATGAACTTGGCGTAGCATGGCCTCCCCAGCACTGCGTGGTAGGTTCCTCGAAACCCGACCACCTCGAACGTGAGGGTCTCCCTTCGGAAGTTGGAGGGTGTCCCAAAGCAGATGGGTAGATCGAGTTGTCCGAGGGGCTGGACGCGTTTCCCGAGGATGATCCCATGAAAAGGCGCAGCGCCTGCCCGGACCGAGGACAGATCGATCCGCAGGAGCCCGAGGGTCTCGGCGTAGATGATGTTGAGGCTGCTGCCTCCGTCCATGAGGACCTTGGTGAGCCTGACGTTGCCGATGACGGGGTCGACAACGAGCGGGTATTTCCCCGGGCTCGGCACGCGGTCGGGGTGATCGCCCTGGTCGAAGGTGATGGGCTTGTCGGACCAGTCTAGGTAGACCGGCGCCGCCACCTTTACTGAGCAGACCTCCCGACGCTCTTGCTTGCGGTGCCGAGCCGAGGCGTTCGCCACTGGCCCACCATAGATCATGAAGCAGTCGCGGACCTCGGGGAACTCTCCTGCCTTGTGATCTTCCTTCTTATCGTCGTCGCGGGCCCTGCCACCTTCCGCAGGTGGCCCGGCCTTGTGAAAGTGGCGCTGAAGCATGGCGCACTCCTCAAGGGTGTGCTTGACGGGCCCCTGATGATAGGGGCACGGCTCCTTGAGCATCTTGTCGAAGAGATTGGCACCTCCGGGAGGTTTCCGAGGGTTCTTGTACTCGGCAGCGGCGACAAGGTCCGCGTCGGCGGCGTCGTGTTTCGCTTGCGACTTCTTCCTGCCTTTCTTCTTGGTGCCGCGCTGAGTTGACGCCTCGGGGACATCTTCCGGTGGGTGGCCCTGGGGCTGCTTATCCTTCCGGAAGTTGGCCTCAACCGCCTCCTGACCAGAGGCGAACTTGGTGGCGATGTCCATCAGCTCGCTCGCCCTGCTGGGGGTCTTGCGACCCAGCTTGCTCACCAGGTCGCAGCAGGTGGTGCCGGCGAGGAACGCGCCGATGACATCCGAGTCGGTGACGTTGGGCAGCTCGGTGCGCTGCTTCGAGAATCGCCGGATGTAGTCCCGGAGAGACTCCCCCGGCTGCTGGCGGCAGCTTCGGAGATCCCAGGAGTTCCCAGGGCGCACGTACGTGCTCTGGAAGTTGCCGGCGAAGGCTTGGACCAGGTCGTCCCAGTTGGAGATCTGCCCTGGAGGCAGGTGTTCCAGCCAGGCTCAAGCGGTGTCGGAGAGGAACAGGGGGAGGTTGCGGATGATGAGGTTGTCATCGTCCGTTCCACCCAGGTGGTAGGCCAACCGATAGTCCGCGAGCCACAGTTCCGGTCTCGTCTCCCCCGAGTACTTTGTGATAGTAGTCGGGGTTCGGAACCGGGTCGGGAACGGCGCCCGTCGTATGGCTCGGCTGAAAGCCTGCGGACCGGGTGGTTCGGGCGAGGGACTCCGATCCTCCCCACTGTCGTAGCATCCCCCACGCCTGGGGTGGTAGCCTCGGCGCACCCTCTCGTCGAGGTGGGTTCGACGGTTGCGGTGAGGGTGTTTGTTGCCGAGGCGACCCGGGGCCGCAGGCGCTATGTTGCGCGTGCGCCCGGTGTGGACCGAGGCTTCCTGCATGAATCGGGAAGTCGCGGCACGATGTTCCGAGGGGTACCCCTGCCTTTGGGAGGCGGAGCTTTCAGCCCGTCGGACCGTGGCATCCTCGAGGAGATTCTTGAGCTCTCCCTGGATACGCCGCCCCTCGGTGGTAGATGGCTCCGGCATCGCGCGGAGAAGTATTACCGCTGCAGCCAGGTTCTGGCCGACCCCACTAGGAGCCGGTGGCGGCCTTGCCTTGACATCGTCGGCGATGCGGTGCTGGATGCCCTGGGGTAGATGACGCGTTTCTCCGGCCGGAGGTTGGCCTGCCCATTCCTGCCCGATGTCCCGGCGGAACGGCACAAGTGTTCCTGCTCCCTCGTCGAGCCTGGCCTGCATCTCGTGGATTTGCTCGAGCTGTGGGTCATAACCCCCCGCCAGGACGGGGACCACAGCTAGCTCCCGAAGGATGTAAACACGAGGCGCAGGCCTAGGGGGATCACCGTTTTCCGGCGTACCAAGATGGTTGCCTTCGCCGAGACCCCTAGATCAACGTGGAAACATTCACGACTTGGGCCGCAGTCCTCGTCGCCGAGGCTGCGGCTACCGTCGGAACAATCAGAAAGGTAGTAGTCGCATGCGGTCATGAAGTCCCGCATGGCACTGGGGTTACCAAGTCCGGAGAAATCCCAACAAAAGTCAGGCTCGTCATCTTCCTCGGAACCCGAGGGCCCGTAGGTCGAGACGGCCGTCAGCCGGTCCCAGGGTGACCGCATACAATACCCCAGAGGGTTTGGACTCGCCTCTATGAGAGCGTCCACCGAAGCGAAGTCGCTTGGTGGGTCGAGGCTGAATCCAAAAGGCACGAGATGGGAGTCGGTCGGTACCTCTTGGTCGACAGGCGGTGACGAAGTCGCATCAGGGGCAGACTGCACCGTCGTCTCAAGTACGAGGGTGACGCCCAGCAAGTCCTTTGTGAGCGTGCTGGCATCGTCCGTTTGCTTGGAGTTGGCGTGTTGCGGGGAGACGGCGCTCATCTTCGTCTCAGACGCGAGGTCGATGCCCGACGTGCCCCACGTTGGGGCGCCGTCGACTCGCTCGACAGCCGATGAGGTGCCGCCTCCTGCTTGGCCTTGGTTGCCCCGCCTCCTCCTCCGTCGGCGGGGGCGGGGACGGGACAAGCTTGAATGTCATTCTTCCACCACGTGGGGAAGACATCGTCGATTCCGCCGCCGGCAGGCGGATTGTCGGCCGCCATTGTCGCTGTCGCGCGGCGGGGGAAGGAGTATCATATTGTAGCTGCCGTCGAGGGACATGAACTCAAGACTCCCGAAACGGAGCACCGTCCCGGGCTGTAAAGGTTGCTGGAGACTACCCATCTGGAGCTTGACGGGGAGCTGTTCGTCAACACGTAGCAGGCCCCTACCTGGCGTGCCAACTGTCGGCGTCTCGACCCCGGGGGGTCCCTGGACCGACGAGTAAATTGTCGCCGCGTGCCCCAGCCTAGATGGGTTGGCGCGAGACGGAGCGTGAAGGGGGGAAGAAGCCGGAGGGAGACAGGCGTAAAAGGGGAAACCCGCGGCCTTCGTGTTTGTCCCGCGCCCAGGTCGGGTGCGCTTGCAGTAGGGGGTTACAAGCGTCCACGCGGGAGGGAGCGAGAGGCTTACGCGAGCGCCGTCCCGTCCTTCCCCGCGCGGCCAACCCTCTGTAAGAGGGCCCTGGACCTTCCTTTTATAGGCGTAAGGAGAGGATCCAGGTGTACAATGGGGGGTGTAGCAGTGTGCTAACCTGTCTAGCGGAGAAGAGCTAGTGCCCTAAGTACATGCCGTTGTGGCAGCCAGAGAGGTTTTGGCACCCGGTTCGTGTGGTGTCGTGGCCGTCGGAGGAGCGCTGGAGCCTGGCGGAAGGACAGCTGTTGGGGCTGTCGAGTCCTTGCTGACGTCTCCTTACTTCCGTAAAGGGGCTGAGAGCCGCCGTCGTCATGGAGCATGCGGGGCGCCATCATTACTTGTTTATCGGGACGAGCCAGATGGGACGCCGGTCTTGTTCCCCGTAGCCTGAGTTAGCATGGGGTAGGGTAATGATGGCGCCTCCTGTGACGTGGTCGGTCCGAGCCCTGGGTTGGGCGAGGCGGAGGCTCCTCCGAGGTCGAGGTCGAGTCTGTCTTCCAAGGCCGAGGTCGAGTCCGAGCCCCTGGGTCGGGTGAGGCGGAGACCGTCGGCTGAGGCCAGGGCTGAGTCCGAGCCCTAGGGTCGGGCGAGGCGGAGTTCGTCGTCTTTCGGGGCTGAGCCCGAGTCCGAGCCCTGGGTCGGGCGAGGTGGAGTTCGTCGTCTTCCGGGGCCGAGCCCGAGTCCGAGCCCTGGGGTCGGGCGATGCGGAGTTCGTCGTGTTCCGGGGCCGAGCCTGAGTCCGAGCCCTGGGGTCGGGCGATGCGGAGTTCGTCGTCTTCCGGGGCTGAGCCCGAGTCCGAGCCCTGGGGTCGGGCGAAGCGGAGTTCGTCGTCTTCCGGGGCTGAGCCCGAGTCCGGGTACTGGGGTCGGGTGAAGCGGAGTTCATCATCTTCCGGGGCTGAGCCTGAGTCCGAGCCCTGAGGTCGGGCGAAGCGGAGTTCGTTCTCTTCCGAGGCTGAGCCCGAGTCCGAACCCTGGGGTCGGGC
This sequence comes from Zea luxurians, assembly GCA_029449295.1. Classification (NCBI taxonomy): domain Eukaryota; kingdom Viridiplantae; phylum Streptophyta; class Magnoliopsida; order Poales; family Poaceae; genus Zea; species Zea luxurians. The sequence goes on along the minus strand of JAOPSE010000014.1, from coordinate 93,987,575 downwards.
GAAGCGGAGTTTCCTATGGCGCCTGAGGCCGGATTTGGCTGCTGTCAGTCTCACTCTGCCGAGTGGCACAGCAGTCGGAGCGGCGCAGGCGGCGCTGTCCTCTTATCAGGCCGGTCAGTGGAGCGGCAAAGTGACTGCGGTCACTTCGGCTCTGTCGACTGAAGGGCGCGCGTCAGGATAAGGTGTCAGGCCACCTTTGCATTAAATGCTCCTGTGATACGGTTGGTCGGCGTGGCGGCTTGGCCAAGGTTGCTTCTTGGTGAAGTCTGGGCCTCGGGCGAGCCGAAGGTGTGTCCGTTGCTGGAGGGGGTCCTCGGGCGAGACGTAAATCCTCCGGGGTCGGCTGCCCTTGCCCGAGGCTGGGCATAGGCAAGGCGAGATCGTGTCCCTTGAGTGGACCGATCCTTGACTTAATCGCACCCATCAGGCCTTTGCAGCTTTGTGCTAATAGGGGTTACCAGCTGAGATTAGGAGTCTTGAGGGTACCCCTAATTATGGTCCCCGACAGTCGATATGGCCAGAAATGGGCCGACAGTAATGGCGGTGGCAGGCGGGCGGAAGCGGCAGTCGAGTCGTCAGCAAGCTCACGTCCCCTCCTGGGATAGCGAAAGGACCTTCTCCCACGGTGGAAGACGACACGTCCGTGTTCCGTTCCTCGAACGGCTCGCGCACACGCAACGGCCGCCCCGTGAACCACTCGTCCCGTCACATTAACTCTGGGGCAGGACAGGCGGCACCTTTGGCAGGCGAAGCAGGCGACGCTTCACCTCTGCCATAATGACCGCGTCAAAAAAGGTGCGCCACGTCATTCGGTTTCGTATCCTTTTCACTTCCTCTTTCTCTCTCTTGCCTCAGGGGTCGGAAAAGGGGATACTCCGAAAGGGATCCTTCTCCGCGAAGGAAGCGGGCCCCGAGCCCCCCTACTGATCAGAGGTTCAAGAGATAGCCCCTCGGAAGGGTTCAACAGCCGCCTCAGAGCGCTCGGGCTCCGCGCCCACTACTGGTCAGAGGTTCGAAGGCCGGCCCCTCGAAAGGGTTCAACGGCCGCCTCAGGCCACTCGGGCTCCGCGCCCACTACTGATCAGGGGTTCGAAGGCTGGCCCCAAAGGGTTCGACATCCGCCTCAGACGTAGAGCGAGGGATGACCCTAGGTACGTTCGATACATAACCGAGGCTCGGGCTGCGCTCCCGAGGTACCCTAGGACATTTCCGAGACCAACGGGAATGATTTTGTAACGGAATCCCACCAGAGGGAGGCATCAAGCCCTCGGACCCCGTCAAAAGGGGACCGGGTCTGGCAAGTCACCCGCAGGTACTTTTGGAGCGCGCCTCCGGGCCACTAGCCGACCCCTAATAAATGGGGCACGGGCGTCCACTCGGATTACCCATTAGCAACTCACTGGAGACACCATGTTCGGCGCCCTCCATTGCCGCTTTCCCCCCTCCTCCTTGCGGAAAGGCGACGCAGGGGCGTATGTAAAAAGCCGAGTCTGTCCCTGACCGTCCTCTTGCTCTGTGCGGAGGCTTGGGGGCTGCTCTCGCAAACCCGGCTCCGGCCAAACCGTTGACAGCATCAACATACCAGCCCGAGAACTTGGGACTCGACTGTTCTCCCGGGCTACGGCCAGTTCGCATGAGGGAGCAGCTAGACCGGTCGAAGCATTACGAAACGTACTAAGACCTCGAAGGAGTCAAACTACTCCTTCGAGGCCTCGGGGGCTACACCCACCGAAACAAAAGGCAACCGAGGAAGGCCGGTCCCCTTGCAAAAAAGTGCGACAAAAGCCTCCAAGCGAGTATCAACACTCCCTTCGAGGCTCGGGGGCTACTGTCGGGGACCATAATTAGGGGTACCCCCAAGACTCCTAATCTCAGCTGGTAACCCCCATCAGCACTAAGCTGCAAAGGCCTGATGGGTGCGATTAAGCCAAGGCTCGGTCCACTCAAGGGACACGACCTCGCCTCGCCCGAGCCCAGCCTCGGGCAAGGGCAGCCGACCCCGGAAGATTCACGTCTCGCCCGAGGACCCCCTCAAGCGACGTACACACCTTCGGCTCGCCCGAGGCCCAGTCTTCGCCAAGAAGCAACCTTGGCTAGATCGCCACACCAACCGACCGAATCGCAGGAGCATTTAATGCAAGGATGGCCTGACATCTTATCCTGTCATGCGCCCTTCAGTCGACAGAGCCGAAAGTGACCGCAGTCACTTCGCTGCTCCACTGACCGGCCTGACAAGAAGACAGCACCGCCTGCGTCGCTCCGACTGTTGTGCCACTCGACCGAGTGAGGCTGACAGCAGCCAATTCCGGCCTCGGGCGCCATAGGAAACTCCGCCTCGCCCGACCCCAGGGCTCGGACTCGGGCTCGGCCCGGAAGACGACGAACTCCGCCTCGCCCGACCCCAGGGCTCGGACTCGAGCTCGGCCCCAGAAGACGATGAACTCTGCTTCGCCCGACCCCAGGGCTCGGCCCCGGAAGACGACGAACTCTGCCTCGCCCGACCCCAGGACTTGGACTCGGGCTCAGCCCCAAAAGACGACGAACTCCGCCTCGCCCGACCCGAGGCTCGGACACGACCTCGACCTCGGAAGACCGACTCGACCCTGACCTCGGAGGAGCCTCCGCCTCGCCCGACCCAGGGCTCGGACCGACCACGTCACAGGGGGCCATCATTACCCTATCCCTAGCTAGCTCAGGCTACGGGTAACAGGACCGACGTCCCATCTGGCTCGCCCCGGAAAACAGATAATGATGGCGCCCCGCGTGCTCCATGACGACGGCGGCTCTCAGCCCCTTACGGAAGCAAAGAGACGTCAGCAAGGACTCGACAGCCCCGACAGCTGTCCTTCCGCAAGGCTCCAACGCTCCTCCGACGGCCACGACACCACATGAACAGGGTGCCAAAACCTCTCTGGCTGCCACGACGGCATGTACTTAGGGCACTAGTTCCTCTCTGCTAGACACGATAGCGCACTGCTACACCCCCCATTGTACACCTGGACCCTCTCCTTACGCCTATAAAAGGAAGGTCCAGGGCTCTCTTACGAGGAGGTTGGCCGCGCGGGAGGACGGGGCGACGTGTAGAGTCCCTCGCTCTCCCCCCCCCCCCCCCCCGCGGACGCTTGTAACCCCCTACTGCAAGCGCACCCGACCTGGGCGCAGGGCAACACGGAGGCCGCGGGTTTTCCCCTTTTCTCCCTCTCTTCTACCCCCCTTCGTGCTCTGCCTCGCGCTGACCCATCTGGGCTGGGACACGCGGCGACAATTTACTCGTCGGTCCAGGGACCCCCCGGGATCGAAACGCCGATAGGTCCATACACGCGAGGGTCCTGGACCAAACTTGGAGGTCCGGACTGTATATCCAGGGGTCCGGCACTTTCCCATGGGGTCCGGACTCACTGTTGATGCCTTAGAGTATAACACTTTCTCTGGACACATGGCGGCTCCGGACCTGCCCATGTGGTGGGGTCAGGCACTGTTGTGGACCCAGAGTAGTCGCCCGAGGCTAGAGTGAGTCATGGCCTGGTCCCACATACAGCTCTTTTACCACGCGACTAAGAGTAGCCGCGTGGGTACTGTGCTTTTATACAGTAGTAAGGGGTACCCTAATTTTAGGGTACCGACACCTACCATTGAGGGCCGATTTGATAGGTCTATCATCTGTACGCGAATTCCCCAGCAGAGTCGCCAAAAAGTGTGTTGGTGCCGATCCTGGCGCCAATCATTGCGATGATAACCGGCAGCGGTACTCTCTGCGGAGGAGCAAATGTTCTCGGCCAGGGGCTGGACGGTCCGTGACCAAGCGCAGTGGCTGGTGGCCGAACGATCCGTGCGTGCGTAGGTGAAAGTCGCCTAGAGGGGGGTGAATAGGCGAAACCTAAAATTTATAAACTTTAAACTCACATTAAGATCGGGGGTTAGCGTTACAATTAAATTAAAGTCCGAATAGAGGGGAAACAAATCAAACAAGAATCAAGGCGGGTGAACACGATGATTTGTTTTACCGAGGTTCGGTTCCAAAGAACCTAATCCCCGTTGAGGAGGTCACAAAGACTGGGTCTATTTCAACCCTTTCCCTCTCTCAAACAGTCACTTAGACCAAGTGAGCCTTTTCCTTAATCTCTTGGGTCACTTAGGCCCCGCAAGGACCACCACACACTTAGGTGTCTCTTACTTCAATTACAAATCACTTGAGAAAAGAAATGAGAAAGGAAGAAGGCAATCCAAGCAACAAGAGCGCAAATGAACACAAAATCTCTTTCTCACAAGTCACTAAGTGTTAGAGATGAATTTGGGACTTGGAGAGGATTTGATCTTTTGAATTGTGTCTTGGAGTGAATGCTAGAGCTCTTGTATTGAATGTGATCTTCAGAAAACTTGGATGCCAAAGGTTGTGGTGGTTGGGGGGTATTTATAGCCCCCAACCACTTTGTAGCCGTTGGCCAAGGCTGCTAGCAATGGGCGCACCGGACAGTCCTGTGCGCCACCGGACAGGTACTTTGCGCTGTCCGGTGCGTCACCACGTCAGCCAACCGTTAGGGTTCGGAGCTGGTCGACCATTGCAACCTTTGTCTTCTAGCTGTACCGGACAGTCTGGTGCCACACTGGACAGTCTGGTGCCCCTCTAACTTCGCTGCTCTGACTTCTGCGCGGCACTGTGCTGCACTGTTCATCCTGTCAGTCGACCGTTGGCGCGCAGAGAGCCGTTGCTCCGCTGGCTCACCGGACAGTCCGGTGAATTATAGCGGAGCGTGCCCTGGAATTCCCAAGAGTGGCTGGTTTAGAGTTGTACGGCCTGGTGCACTGGACACTGTCCGGTGCGCCAAATTCCAGCACACTCTAAGTCCTTTTGCTCCAATAAAATTGTGTCCCTAACTTGGTTCTTTTCTTGGTTTGTGTTGAACCTTATGCACCTGTAATAGATGAATTCTAGACAAACTAGTTAGTCCATGTGTTTGTGTTGATCATCAACCACCAAAAATAATTATAGAAAATGGTTAACCCAATTTCCCTTTCAATTTCCTCCTTTTTGGTGATTGATGCCAACACAAACCAAAGCAAATATAAAGTGTAGAAATGTAACTAGTTTGCAATTGAGATGACAGTGCATAGGTTACTTGGAGTTAAACCAATTGAAAGTATCACTAAGAATGAATATGAGTGAATGGATTGTCTTTCTTTTATTTAACATTTTGGACCACATTTGCACCACTTGTTTTGTTTTGCAAATCTTTTGGAATATCTTTTCAAAGTCATTTTGCAAATAGTCAAAGGTATAAGAATATGATTGCAAGGAGCATTTTTGGGATTTTGAAATTCCTCCCCCTTTTTCAAATGATTTTCCTTTGACTACATAAATGCTCCCCCTGAAGAAATTCTCCCCTTAGCTTTCAAGAGGGTTTTAGAAATAGATACCAAGTGAAATTTATACCAAATAAATTTTTTGCATCCTAATGTGAAGTTTTGAAGATACCAATTTGAAATTTTACTTTCACAAATCAATTTGAAACTTAGATACCCATTGAAAAAATGTATTTCGAAAATTTTGAAAATGGTGGTGCGGTCCTTTTGCTTTGGGCTTAATACTTTCTCCCCCTTTGGCATTAATCGCCAAAAACGGAGAACTTGAGAGCCCTCTTGCATTTTCTCCCCCTTTGGGGCCTAACACTATCTCCCACATGGTAAAATAAATATGAGTGAAGGTCAAACCATTGAGAGTTTGTGGAGTAACGACAAAGAGTAAATGATACCATTAGAGTTGGGTAAAAGCATTGTCTTTTCCAAATACTTCATTTCCCTTTCAATATAAGACTAATACAAGATATACTCATGGAAGCAGATTAGTCTTAGTCTTGACACAAGAAGAATAAGAAATATGCATTTGTACCAAAATGAAAGAGACATGATCAAAGGTATGTAAATGAGCTATGTGTGCAATGTTTCGATCAAAATTCCGAGGATCAAGTATATTTAGCTCATTCCTAAGTTTGCTAAAGGTTTTCTCATCTAGTGGTTTGGTAAAGATATCGGCTAATTGGTTTTGGGTGCTCACATAAGCTATTTCGATATCCCCCTTTTGTTGGTGATCTCTCAGAAAGTGATACCGGATGTCTATGTGCTTAGTGCGGCTGTGTTCAACGGGATTATCCGCCATGCAGATTGCACTCACATTATCACATAGGAGAGGGACTTTGCCCAATTTGTAGCCATAGTCCCTAAGGGTTTACCTCATCCAAAGTAGTTGCGCATGGTGGAAAGAGCTACGAAGTTTTGTTTCTTTGAAGCCCACGACACCAGGGATCTCCCCAGAAGTTGACAAGTCCTTCATGTGCTCTTCCTATCAATTTTACATCCGGCCCAATCGGCATCGGAATACCTAATTAGATCAAAGGTAGATCCCTTAGGGTACCAAAGCCCAAACTTAGGAGTGTAAACTAAGTATCTCATGATTCTCTTCACGACCCTAAGGTGAACTTCCTTAGGATTTGCATGAAATCTTGCACACATGCATACAGAAAGCATAATATCCGGTCGAGATGCACATAAATAGAGTAAAGATCCTATCATCGACCGGCATACCTTTTGATCTACGAATTTACCTCCCGTGTCGAGGTCGAGATGCCCATTGGTTCCCATGGGTGTCTTGATGGGTTTGCCATCCTTCATTCCAAACTTTTTAAGTATGTCTTGAATGTACTTTGTTTGGCTAATGAAGGTGTCTTCTTAGAGTTGCTTGATTTGAAATCCACGGAAATAGCTTAACTCCCCCATCATAGACATCTCGAATTTTTGTATCATGATCCTACTAAATTCTTCACAAGTTGACTCGTTAGTAGACCCAAATATGATATATGGCATATAAACAAGTCTTTTTCAACAGTTTTAGTGAAGAGAGTAGGATCGGCTTTACCGACTTTGAAGCCATTAGTGATAAGAAAATCTCTTAGGCATTCATACCATGCTCTTGGGGCTTGCTTGAGCCCATAAAGCGCCTTTGAGAGTTTGTAAACATGGTTAGGGTACTCACTATCTTCAAAGCCGGGAGGTTGCTCAACATAGACCTCTTCCTTGATAGGGCCACTAAGAAAGGCACTTTTCACGTCCATTTGATAAAGCATAAAGCCATGGAAAGTAGCATAGGCAAGTAATATACGAATTGACTCAAGCCTAGCTACGGGTGCATAAGTTTCATCAAATTCTAAACCTTCAACTTGTGAATATCCCTTTGCCACAAGTCGGGCTTTGTTTCTTGTCACCACACCGTGCTTATCTTGCTTGTTGCGGAATACCCATTTGGTACCTACAACATTTTGGTTAGGACGTGGAACTAAATGTCATACCTCATTCCTCGTGAAGTTGTTAAGTTCCTCTTGCATAGCCAGCACCCAATCCGGATCTCTTAGTGCATCCTCTACCCTGTATGGCTCAATAGAGGAAACAAAAGAGTAATGTTCACAAAATTGTGCAACCCGAGATCTAGTGGTTACCCCCTTGTGTATATCACCAAGAATGGAGTTGACAGGGTGATCTCTTTGAATTGTTTGGTGGACTCTTGGGTGTGGTGGTCTTTGACCCTGTATTTCTTGATCATCTTCCTTATCTTCATCTCCCCCTTGATCATTGTCCTCCTCTTGAGGTGGCTCATCTTCTTGATCTTCATCTTCATCATCTTGAGCCTGATCCTCATCTTGGGTGGGTTGAGATGCTTGTATGGAAGATGATGGTTGATCTTGTGCTTGTGGAGGCTCTTCGGATTCCTTAGGACACACATCCCCAATGGACATGTTCCTTAGCGCGACGCATGGAACCTATTCATCGTCTAGTTCATCAAGATCAACTTGCTCCACTTGGGAGCCATTAGTCTCATCAAACATAATGTCACAAGAAACCTCAACTAATCCAGTGGATTTGTTGAAGACTCTATATGCCCTTGTGTTTGAGTCATAACCAAGTAAAAAGCCTTCTATAGCTTTAGGAGCAAATTTAGATTTTCTACCTCTTTTATTAAGAATAGAGCATTTACTCCCAAAGATTCAAAAATATGAAACATTGGGCTTTTTCACAGTGAGGAGTTCATATGATGTCTTCTTGAGGATTCAGTGAAGATATAACCGGTTGATGGAGTAGCAGGTGGTGTTAATCGCCTCAGCCCAAAACCGGTCCGGTGTCTTGTATTCATCAAGCATGGTTCTTGCCATGTCCAATAGAGTTCTATTCTTCCTCTCCACTACACCATTTTGTTGAGGTGTGTAGGGAGATGAGAACTCATGCTTGCCCTCTTCCTCAAGAAATCCTTCAATTTGAGAGTTCTTGAACTCTGTCCCATTATCGCTTCTAATCTTTTTGATTCTCAATCCGAACTCATTTTGAGCCCATCTCAAGAATCCTTTTAATGCCTCTTGGGTTTGTGATTTTTTCTGCAAAAGAACATCCAAGTGAAGCGAGAATAATCATCCATAATAACTAGACAGTACTTACTCCCGCCGATGCTTATGTAAGCGATCAGGCCGAATAGATCCATGTGGAGTAGCTCAAGCGGCCTGTCTGTCGTCATTATGTTCTTGTGTGGACGATGGACTCCAACTTACTTCCCTATTTGGCATGCGCTACAAATCCTGTCTTTCTCAAAATGAACATTTGTTAGTCCTAAAATGTGCTCTCCCTTTAGAAGCTTGTGAAGATTATTCATCCCAATATGGGCAAGTCAGCGATGCTAGAGCCAACCCATATTAGTCTTAGCAATTAAACAAGTGTCTAGTTCAGCTTTGTTATCATTAAAATCAACTAAATATAGCTGACCATCTAACACTCCTTTAAATTCTATTGAATCATCACTTCTTCTAAAGTCAGTAACCCCTGCATCAGTAAATAGACAGTTGTAGCCCATTTTACATAATTGAGAAACAAAAAGCAAATTGTAATCTAAATAATCTACAAGAAAAACATTGGAAATGGAATGGTCAGAAGATATAGCAATTTTACCCAAACCTTTGACCAATCCTTGATTTCCATCCTCGAATGTGATAGCTCGTTGGGGATCTTCATTTTTCTCACAGAAGGGGAACATTCTTTTCTCCCCAGTCATGTGGTTTGTGCACCCGCTATCGATTATCCAGCTTGATCCCCCGAATGCATAAACCTACAAAACAAGTTTAGGCCTTGTTCTTAGGTACCCAAACAGCCTTGGGTCCTTTGACATTAGAAACAAGCACCTCGGGTACCCGAACACAAGTCTTTGGACTCTTGTGTTTGCCCCAACATATTTGGCAACTATTTTGCCTGATTTGTTAGTTAAAACATATGAAGCATCAAAAGTTTAAATGAAATATTATGATCATTTGATGCAGTAGGAATTTTCTTTTTAGGCATTTTAACATGAGTTGTATGCCTAGAGCTAGAAGCCTCATTTTTATACATAAAAGCATGAGGTTTTCTAGCATGAATCTTCCTAATTTTATGTTTGGGATAGTTTACAGGATATAAAATGTAACCCTCACTATCCTGAACCATGGGAGTTTTGCCCTTAACAAAATTAGACAGTTTCTTAGGGGCATTAAGATTGACTTTGCTCCCCTGTTGGAAATCAATGCCATCCTTAATGCAAGGGTGTCTCCCATTATAGAGCATGCTTCTAGCAAAATTAAATTTTTCATTCTCTAGTTCATGCTCAGCAATTTTAGCACTTAATTTAGCTATGTGATCATTTTGTTGTTTAATCATGGCAAGGTGATCATCCATAGCTTCAATATTAACATCTCTACATCTAGTACAAATAGTAACATGACCAACAGTAGATGTAGAGGGTTTGCATGCATTCAATTCTTCAATCTTAGCATTTAATTTATCATTCTCAATTCTAAGACTAGAAATTGAATCATTGCAAACATTCAACTTTTCAATCTTAGAAACTAAACTAGCATTCTCAGTTCTAAGAGTTGAAATTGAATCGTGACAAATGCTAAGCTCCTTAGATAAGTTTTCGCATTTTTCTACTTCCTGAGCATAAGCATTTTTTAATTTAACAATTTTTTTATTCTCTTTAACAAGGAAGTTCTCTTGACTTTCCAAGAGGTCATCCTTATCATTAATGGTTTCTATTAATTCATTTAATTTTTTGTTTTGGTCCATGCTAAGGTTGGAAAAAAGAGCAAGTAAATCATCTTCATTATCGCTACAGCTACCTTCGTCGCTAGATGTTGTATATTTGGGGGTGGCTCTAGAGTGTACCTTCTTTTTCTTGCCGTCCTTAGCCACGAGACACTTGTGGCCGATGTTGGGGAAGAGGAGACCTTTGTTGACGGCGATGTTGGTGGCGTCATCGTCGGAGGAGGAGTCGGTGGAGCTCTCGTCGGAGTCCCATTCCCGACATATGTGCGCATCGCCGCCCTTATTTTTGGAGTATCTCTTCTTCTCCTTCTTCCCTTTCTTGTCTTCGTCCCTGTCACTTCCACTAGAAATTGGACATTTAGCTATGAAATGACCGGGCTTACCACAACGGTAACACACCCTCTTGGAGCGGGATTTGTACTCTTTCCCCCTCCTTTGTTTAAGGATTTGGCGGAAGCTCTTGATGATGAGCGCCATCTCCTCGTTGTCAAGCTTGGAGGCATCGATTGGAACCCTACTTAGTATAGACTCATTCTCTTCTTCCATCGCTTTGAATGTGACGGGTTGCACCTCAGATGTGGAGGTGGCGCCTTGCTCCAAGTTGACAATGTGTTTGGAGTCTTTGATCATAAGTTCAAAGCTCACAAACTTGCCGATCACTTCCTCGGGAGACATTAGTTTATATCTAGGATCCCCACGTATTAATTGAATTTGAATAGGATTGCAAAATACAAGGGATCTTAGAATAACCTTGACCATTTCATGGTTATCCCATTTGGTGCTCCCGAGGTTGCACACTTGATTCACCATTGTCTTTAGCCAGTTGTACATTGCTTGCGGCTCTTCTCCTTTGTTGAGGACGAATCGACCGAGTTCTCCCTCGATCGTTTTGTGCTTGGTGATCTTGGTCACCTCGTCCCCTTCGTGCGCGGTTTTGAGGACGTCCCAAACTTCTTTGACACTCTGTAACCCTTACACCTTATTATACTCCTCTCGACATAAAGAAGCGAGGAGTATAGAAGTTGCTTGGGAGTTAAAGTGTCGTATTTGGGTGGCCTCATCCGAGTCGTAATCCTTGTCCCCTACTTGAGGTACCTGCGCTCCAAACTCAACAATATCCCAAATGCTTTCATGGAGTGAGGTTAGATGATGCCTCATTTTATCACTCCACATACAATAATCTTCACCATCAAAAAATGGTGGTTTGCCTAGGGGTACGGAAAGTAATGGAGAGCGCTTTGAAATACAGGGATAGCGTAGGGGCATCTTACTGTACTTCTTTCGCTCATGGCGCTTAGAAGTAGTGGACGACTCGGAGCTTGATGTGGAGGGTGATGAAGAGTCGGTATCGTAGTAGACCACCTTCTTCATCATCTTCTTCTTGTCACCTCTCCTATGCGACTTGATGGAGGAAGAGGATTCCTCCTTGTGTTTGTTGCCAGACTCCCTTGAAAGAGTCCTCCCCGAGCTTGCGGTCTTTTCGCTGGTCATGATCTCCCTCTTGGCGTGATCTCCAGACATCACTTCAAGTTGGTTAGGCTCTTAATGAAGTACTGGCTCCGATAACAATTGAAAGTCGCCTAGAGGGGGGTGAATAGGCGAAACCTGAAATTTATAAACTTTAAACACACACTAAGATCGGGGGTTAGCGTTAGAATTAAATTCAAGTCCGAAGAGAAGGGAAACAAATCAAACAATAATCAAGGCGAGTGAATACGATGATTTGTTTTTACCGAGGTTCGGTTCTAAAGAACCTAATCCCCGTTGAGGAGGTCACAAAGACCGGGTCTATTTCAACCCTTTCCCTCTCTCAAACGATCACTTGTACCGAGTGAGCCTTTTCCTTAATCTCTTGGGTCACTTAGACCCTAGAAGGACCACCACACACTTTGGTGTCTCTTGCTTCGATTACAAATCACTTGAGAAAAGTAATGAGAAAGGAAGAAGGCAATCCAAGCAACAAGAGCGCAAATGAACACAAAATCTCTTTCTCACAAGTCACTAAGTGTTAGAGATGAATTTGGGTGTCACACCCGGTTTTAAGGAACAAAGCCAGGTGCATCTCATACATGTGCCAAAGAAGACAACATATATAATAACAGAGTGTATAGAGATAAATGTCATAATATAATCAAAGTACTTATTACATAGCGGAAGTCTTAAAAAATAAAAGATAAATATCACAGGATCTAAAATCCATCCTTGGCGCCAGAAAGTCAACTGGGAGACACCACCTAGATCGGAACGAACTCCTCGATATGTGGCTCCTCTTGAACCACCTGATCTTCTTCTGTGGGGGGTGTGAGACAGCAAGGGTGAGCTCACACATGTTCATCGCTCAACAAGTTGTGGGGAATAATGTGGCATGAACTCACCAAAGGTGGGAGTTCATGTGATGTTGTAACATCCCAATTTCTAACCCAGGTTTGAAACCCTAATCTAACCCCCCTCCCTCTCAGTATCTATCCCAAAACTCCCTTAGATTTTTCCAATCATATGCATACACTTTGTTTGAATATGAACACCTCACTTAGATTTTATTTTCCAGCACCTAGATTATCTATTAAATTAATTGTTCAAAAGAAAAACATATAAAAATGGATATAGGAATTAGAAAATAAAAAGAAAAAGGAAAACTCTCTTTTCCCCCTAGCTAGGCTGAATCCAGCCCATGCCGCGGCCGCCTCCCCCCCTCGCGCCCGCGACTCCCCCCCCCCCCCTTCGGCCCATTTCCGGCCTGTTTCTCGCGCGCGCAGCCTGCTCCGCGCTCCCTCTCTCTCTCGCTGACAAGCCGACCCCACCCGTCAACCACTCGCTCTCTCGCGCGCTCACTCCCGCTGGCAGACCGGCCCCACCGGTCAGCCGCCCCGTCGTCCTCACCACGTACGCGGTCACCTCCGACCGCCGTCCCCTCCATCGCCCCCGTCCCCTCGCCCATCCCCTCGTCGCACAGGGAAGGTTGGCACCGCCTCGTCCTTGCCGCTTGACCGTGTCCTTGCCCCGTACCCCCCCCCCCCCCCCCCCGCCGTGAGGTCTCGTCGTCGCCACTATGCGGCATTAATGCCGGCGCTATGCACCTCACCGGCGCCCGCCGAGCTCCGCCGCTCCCCTTCCCTCGGGCGCCTATAAAAAGGTCGCCCCGAGCACTTCCTTCCCCGCACCGGCCTCAGCCACCCCTCTCCTCCCTCACCCGAGCCCAATTCGCGGAAGCGCCACCGCCGTCTTCCTCTCCGGTAAGCTTTCCCCCTCTTCTCCCTTCCCCTCTGTTGGTCCAACGAGCAATTAGTTAGGCCTATCAGCTTCGCCACACCGCCGTGAACTCAGGACGCCACTCTCCCACCCCAATCCCTCGCCCGAAGCTCACCGTCGGTGACTCCCACCGTGGAGCTCCGCCACCTCCCCGCGGATAGCCCCCTCCCGGCCCCCTCAAGCCAAATTGAGCCCGCCCCTAGGTTCGCCGGCCCCTCCCCGTGCTAAAGCGACCACCCATTGCCCAAGAACCGAGCCACCAGCGGCGAATCGCCGCCGAGCCCACCGGCGGCCGGGTTCCCTCCCCGCGGATGGCCGGTTTGCCCCGCCGTCGACCGTAGCGTCGTTTCTCCCCCTTCCGCTCTCGCTGGCGCGTGGGTCCCGCAAAGACGCCGTCATCCCCTTGCGCGCCCGCGCCGTCACCCGCCTTGGACCGCAGCTGGGCCAGCGCCCTCGCGCCCGCGCGCGCACTACGCCTAGCTGGGCCAGAATCCCCCCGGCCCACCAGTGCTGAAATTCCTTTTCTTTTTCCTTTTTCAGCCTTTTCTCCTTTAATTAGTATTTCTCAATATTTTATGCACCAAAAATTATCAAAATAATTTCTAGAGTCACATGTAATAATAATGTTAGAAAATGACACACTACAATTAGTAAACCACTGTTGATGTATTGTTTTATTGACTGTTTCACTAGAAGAAGCGGGGACCGTTGATCCGGAACCCGTAGCCCCGGAAGAAGGGCCGGAGCCCGATCTCCCGGAAGTAGATCTTTTGTGCCAGGAAAGCTTCGACGAAGGCAAGTCCATCCTTCCCTTGATGCATAAATTACCTATTCTTTCTACCACTGCCTAGGCCAGGATTTCAGGGTGGGATACTTGCATTGTGAGTAGAGAGATAGCCCGCATTAACATATATCTTTTGGATACGAAATGTGGGTTGGGAGAAAGAGCAATATGTTACTTCCAATAAGGTTTCTTTTAAAAAAGGGATGTGCGATGAAGGGTACTCACCCTCATCACCTTGGGAGTGGGATGATCATGGACTCCCTGGTTTAGGGGAGGGCCTAAGGTGTTGGCTCAGCTGGTTTAGGCGTGAGCAGAAGGATTGTCCCCTCATATAAGGACCGGTTTGTCATCTTCACTACTTGTACTCCTTAATAGTACAACCACTCGAGACTGTGTGGGCAGTCACTCAATCTAAACTCGTACGGTCCAGCCCCAGGGTTATGAAGGCTGGGGAGCACCGGGAGGATAAGGAGGGGAAATGTTTTGTCCGGTTTGGACATGGCGGTGGCCTGACTCCTTCCAGGATAACCGTTAAGGTTAGGACGTGCAAGGAAGGAAAGAGATCCGGCATTCGGGTCTCACGACGGTGAGATCGCAGAAACCGGACTAGTGGGTAAAGTGTACCCCTCTGCGCAGAGTTGAAACCTATTCGAATAGTCCGTGTCCACCGGTATGGACGAGTCTGGTGTGGTATGACAATTAGTGTTTTTATAACCTCCATGAACAGGGAAATGTGTGTGTAAGTGCGTTCTGAAAAAAAACTAGGCCACGGGAGCGGGAAGCTCAGTGGTGGTTGAGTGTTTTGTTACTTTTAAGTCCTTGGGAAAAACCTTACAGCAACTGCCTTTCTCTAAGAAAATGAAGAGTGACCTCAACTCCACCAAATAAAGCATGTATGATATAGGTCTCTTTCTCTTTACGGGAGAGGGGTGGGCTTGTGGAATACCTAGTGTATTCACCCAGATTTATTTATGTTTTTCAGCAGCTGAAGACTTCTTTTCTGCTATGCTTGATTGAGAGGGCTGTGTCTGCACCCAGTTCTGCCTATGGCTTGGGCTAGTATATTTTTCCACTGTGTTTTATGTTCGGGCTCCCTCGAGCTTGTACCCCGGTATTGTAATAACCTTTATTTAAACTCTGTACTATTTGAAGTAAGGAATGTGTTTACTAGCCTCCTGGGACTAGTAATTGTATCACATTGGAGTCCCAAAGGATCGGGACGCTTCAGGTGGTATCAGAGGCATAGGACTGGCCGTAGGTCGCAACCCTGACCTTAAAACTTGCCTTAAAAGAAAATACCTCTTACCCCAAGGAAAAAATCTTCTCTCTTTCCCCCGATATTAACAGACCCTTCTTTTACTATTCCAGATGGAAGACTCTCTGGTCATTAGGACATCCTACTGCTCAAAGGTGGAGGGGTTCCCACATCTGTTGCGAAGTTGTGCGCTTCGCATGGGAATTCGCAAGAAGCCAGAATATGTCTGGAAGGAGTATCTCGAGAATGGAATGGAGAAGTGCTCCATGGTAGTTTACTTGGGAGAAAGCCGAAACTATCCAAACCATCCTTCCTTCCAAGTCACTTTCACCGGATACCGCTTTCCAGATACTTGCTAAAATGTCGCCCGAAAAGCCCTCCGACAACTATGCCAGGGCTACAGCAGAGTAATCTTTGAAACCCCCCTCCGCTACTTCCCACCCAGCAACAAAGATACCCCCACCTGGAGGAAAAGACTTCAGGCCCTGTCAGGAGGAGACCCTATCGAGGATGACCCCACCATCGTCTACATGGCTGGGTACCTCCACACCCTCGATAACCAATATGATGACCTTGCCTCCCACTGCACTCACCTAAACTCCCGGGTGGAAAGCCTGGAGCAAAAAGTCAGGGAACTTACGAGGGAAAAGGTGTCCCTTCAAGAAAGCCTCGAGATAGTAGAAGGCGAGGAAACCAACACCCGTGAGGCCTACCGCACTCTGAAGATGGATTACGACAAGAAGCTGAAGAAGCTCACCCCCGCAAGAAAAATCTGCAAGAAGACCAAAAGCCAAGGATGTCAGACTGAGCAGAAGGAAGAAGCCCCTCCAGCCCTACCTCCTACCAGGATAGGAAACTCGTTCGACACTGAGGAAATGTCCCTAGCCAGCCTTGATGACCTTCTCAAGGAGTTTGGGGACACTTTAGAGAAGGAGTTTGGAAGTACCCTAGATAGCACTCGCGTGTAATGAACTTATGGTAGTTGTGTGCTGTAATGAACTGGTGTAATGATCTGGTTTAATGAATAAAGTAACTTAGAAAAAAAATGGCATGTGCATGGTAGTAACTCTTTTCCCCTGGCAGATGGCTTCGGATAAAACCACGCCTACCGCCTCCGGGATTGGAGCAGGTTTTCCCCTAAGAGCAGAAGGAGAAGCTGGCGGAGAAGGGAGTGAGACCCACCTCCCCGCACCTCCAGAACTACCACTAGATTTGGCCCAATTTCTAGCCAATCAGACCCGACTCATTGAAGTCCTCACTAGAAGTCTGGAAAACCAGCGCCCAGGTGGTGGGAGACCACAGGACAGGATGGGAGAATTTCTGAGACTCAAGCCTCACATGTTCGCGGGGTCTAGCAATCCCCTCGATGCAGACGACTGGATGCGCACGATTAAGAGGAAACTGGAAGCCATCGGATGCCCCGAAAATCAGCGTGTTCATTTGGCTGCTCATCAACTTTCTGGGATGGCCCTAGCATGGTGGGATACCTTCAGCGAGGCCGTCAGGGATGCTACCTGGGTAGAATTCGAAACTGCTTTGCGCGAGCACCATGTACCCTAGGGGATCGCCAACTCAAGGAAGATGAATTCCGGGAACTAACTCAAGGTGGAAGATCTGTCAGTGAGTACGTGCACAAGTTCACAGAGTTGGCTCGTTATGCGCTCGACGATGTCAGCGCCGAGACCAGGAAGATGGCCCGTTTTCTAAAAGGGCTAAGACCAGAACTCAAGACCATCCTCGCCAGCCAAGATTTCCTCAGCTTCTCGCACCTCTCCAACAAAGCCATCCAAGTGGAAAGGGCAAAGGAGGAAGAAAAAGGGCACCTTAAGAGGAAATTCTAGGTTCTCCGAGCTCGGCAGCAAGACCGTCACTAGAGAGCTCGATCCTTTGGGCTTCCACCCAAGGGACCAAGCTTCAATAGACCAGCTGGACCCACTCTGTCGCGTTACAGTCAGCAGAGTCAGAGCTCCTTTCAGGCCCCCTCCGTTGCAAGCAACCAACCGCCAGCAAATGCTTGTTGGCACTGCGGAGACCCCAGTCACTTCAAGAATAACTGCCCCGAGTTGAAGGCACCCGGACCTACCTACTCCAACTCGGTGAATGGCCCCAAGATTCCCTTGGCACCTACCTCCAAGGCACCCCTCCCCAACAGTCAGCAGAGCAGGACCCAGTACCTGGGCAGAGTGCGAGTTAATCACGTCGACGCTCAAGAGGCCCAGCAAGCTCCGGGAGTAGTGTTCGGTGAGTTCCTTGTTAAATTTACTCCCGCTACTGTGCTTTTTGATTCAGGAGCATCCCATTCATTTATAGCCACTAGTTTTGTGGAAAAACATGGCATTCCCTCTACACCCCTAGAAATCCCCTTGTTCACCCGAACCCCGGGGTCAGACCTTCTATGCCAACTCAAGTGCTCCCAAGTCAGAATCCTTTTAAGTGGGGTAGTGTTCCTGGCAGACTTAACCGTCTTGCCATCCCAAGGGATTGATATGATCCTAGGAATGGATTGGCTAACTAAGCACAAGGGCATCATAAGTTGTGCAAGTAAGACCGTCCTTCTCACCGACCGCCAAGGAAAAGCAGTTTCCTGTCAGGCCCAACCACCCGCCAACGATCCAATGATGTTTAATCTGGCAGCAGAAAACATATCCGTAATAGATGAATTCGTGGATGTATTTCTGGAAGAGTTGCCTGGAATGCCTCCAGAAAGGGGAATGGAGTTCTATATAGATCTCATTCCTGGCACTGCGCCCATCGCAAAGAGACCATACCGCATGGCCCCCACAGAGTTAGCAGAATTGAAACTCCGGATTGCAGAGCTGCAACAAAAAGGGTACATCCGTCCCAGTTTGTCTCCCTGGGGAGCACCCGTCCTTTTCGTCACCAAAAAGGATGGAAGTATGAGGATGTGTATTGATTACCGGTCCTTGAATGAAGTTACAATCAAGAATAAGTACCCACTCCCTCGGATCGACGATCTCTTCGACCAGCTGCAAGGAGCCAAATATTTCTCCAAGATAGACCTCAGGTCAGGATATCACCAACTGAGAATCAAGGAAGCAAATATTCAGAAGACTGCATTCGTCACCAGATACGGACAATATGAGTTCACAGTGATGCCATTTGGGCTAACAAATGCCCCCGCCTTTTTCATGAACCTTATGAATAAGGTATTCATGGAAGAATTGGATAAGTTTGTCGTAGTCTTCATCGACGACATCCTTATCTATTCCAATAATCGCAAGGACCATGAGCGTCACCTTCGAAACATCCTCGAAAGACTCAGGGCACATCAACTCTATGCTAAGCTCAGCAAGTGTGAATTATGGTTAGAAAAGATAGCCTTTCTTGGGCATATCTTGACTACAGAAGGAATAGAAGTAGACCCATCCAAGGTGGAAGTCGTTTCAAAATGGAAACAGTCATCCAATGTCAGTGAAGTACGAAGCTTTCTGGGAATGGCAGGGTATTACCGCCGCTTTATCAAAGGATTCTCCAGCATAGCAAGACCTATGACCGAACTTCTCAAAAAGGATAATAAGTTTGTGTGGACTCCAAAATGTGAGGAAAGTTTCCAGATCATCAAGGAGAAGCTTACAACCGCGCCCGTTTTGACACTACCAGATATACACCAGGATTTCGTCATCTTCTGTGATGCTTCAAGGCAAGGCTTAGGGTGTGTCTTAATGCAAAATGAGAAAGTTATTGCCTATGCATCCCGCTTACTCAAGCCGCATGAGCAGAATTACCCCACCCATGACTTGGAGTTGGCAGCCATAGTGCACGCCCTAAAAATATGGAGGCACTATCTGATTGGGAACAAATGCCACATCTTCACTGATCACAAGAGTCTGAGGTATATCTTCACTCAGCCAGACCTCAACCTCCGTTAGAGAAGATGGCTTGAACTGATCAAGGATTATGACCTCGAGATCCATTACCACCCCGGGAAGGCCAACGTGGTAGCAGACGCTCTCAGCCGAAAACCTTTCGGGATAAAGGGGACCAACTTTTTAGAAGATTGGAAGAAGGAATCAGCTCAGCTAAATGCATTTCTGGGAGACAACGGTAGCCTGGAAGTCAAGCCAATGCTAGAAGATCTCATATGCAAGGCTCAACGCCTGGACGCGGAGACAACAATACTTATGGAAAGAGCTCGCAAGGAGCAGCTTCCGGACCTTAGGGCAGATGAACAAGGAGTTCTTTGGTTCAAGAACCATCTGTGTGTACCAATGGGAGAGGCACGAGAAGTCCTGCTCAATGAAGCCCACAACTCAGCTTACTCCATCCACCTAGGAACCACCAAGATGTACCTAGACCTCAAAGCCAGATACTAGTGGAGAGGGATGAAGAAGGAGATAGCATAGTATGTGGCCCGGTGTGACACCTGCCAGTGAACAAAGGCCGAACACCAGAAGCCTGCAAGCCTACTGCAACCCCTCCCAGTGCCTGAATGGAAGTGGGAGGAAATAGGCATGGATTTCGTAACCGGATTGCCCCGGACGCAAAAAGGGAATGATTCTATCTGGGTAATAATCGACCGTCTCACCAAGGTGGCCCACTTCATTCCAGTAAAAACCACTTTTGGAGGAGCCGCCCTTGCCCGGATATATCTTAAAGAGATAGTCAGACTCCATGGTATTCCGCGGAGGATAGTGTCAGATAGAGGGACGCAGTTCACCTCAAAATTCTGGAAGAGCCTTCAGCAAGCTTTGGGCACCAAGTTAGATTTTAGCACCGCTTATCACCCTCAGTCAGATGGTCGAATGGAGAGGGTCAACAAGGTCCTCGAAGATTTACTGAGAGCCTATGTCTTGACGTTCGATAGGGATTGGGAGTCCAGTTTGCCGTACGCCGAATTCTCATATAACAACAGCCATCAGACCAGCATCAAAATGTCACCATTCGAAGCATTGTATGGAAGAAAGTGCCAGACCCCCCTAATGTGGTCCAATGTAGGGGAAAGGACACTAGAAGGACCCAACTTTGTTAAAGAAGCCAAAGAGAAAGTTGCCCTGATCCGCAAGAAGTTACTTGAAGCTCAGAGTCGACAGAAAAGTTATCCAGGCAACAGACGGAGAGAACTCAGATTTGAGGATGGAGATTTCGTATACCTCAAGGTCTCCCCGATGTGTGGTGTCAAAAGGTTCCAGATGAAAGGAAAGCTAGCACCGCATTTCGTCGGCCTCTATCCCGTCATTAGCAGAGTGGGACCCGCAGCATACCGCCTTGAGCTACCAGAATCCATGTCAGATATTCACAATGTGTTTCATGTGTCCCAGCTCCGTAAATGCCTGCAAGTACCGGAGAACCACATTGAGGCAGAGACAATTCAGATTCAAAAGGATCTCCAGTACTGGGAAAAGCCAATCAAGATTCTCGACTCAGCAGTCCGAAAGACCCGCAACTCAGAAGTAAAACTCTGTAAGGTTCAGTGGAGCAGAGAAGAAGAGGAAGCCACCTGGGGAAGGGAGGACTCTCTGAGGAGAGAATACCCTTACCTTTTCTCGAGCCCCATCTGAATCTCGAGGGCGAGATTCCTTTAAGTGGGGTAGGTTTGTAACATCCCAATTTCTAACCCAGGTTTGAAACCCTAATCTAACCCCCCCTCTCAGTATCTATCCCAAAACTCCCTTAGATTTTTCCCATCATATGCATACACTTTGTTTGAATATGAACACCTCACTTAGATTTTATTTTCCAGCACCTAGATTATCTATTAAATTAATTGTTCAAAAGAAAAGGATATAAAAATGGATATAGGAATTAGAAAATAAAAAGAAAAAGGAAAACACTCTTTTCCCCCTAGCTGGGTTGAATCCAGCCCATGTCGCGGCCGCCTCCCCCCTCCCTCGCGCCCGCGACTCCCCCCCCCTTCAGCCCATTTCCGGCCTGTTTCTCGCGCGCACGTAGCCCGCTCCGCGCTCCCTCTCTCTCTCGCTGACGAGCCGACCCCACCCGTCAGCCGCTCGCTCTCTCGCGCGCTCACTCCCGCTGGTAGACCGGCCCCACCGGTCAGCTGCCCCGTCGTCCTCGCCGCGTACGCGGTCACCTCCGACCGCCGTCCCCTCCATCGCCCTCGTCCCCTCGCCGCACAGGGAAGGTTGGCACAGCCTCGTCCTCACCGCTTGACTGTGTCCTTGCCCGGTACCCCCCCCCCCCCCCGCTGTGAGGTCTTGTCGTCGCCGCTATGCGGCATTAATGTCGGTGCTGTGCACCTCACCGGCGCCCGCCGAGCTCCGCCGCTCCCCTTCCCTCGGGCGCCTATAAAAAGGTTGCCCCAAGCACTTCCTTCCCCGCACCGGCCTCAGCCACCCCTCTCCTCCCTCACCTGAGCCCAATTCGCGGAAGCGCCGCCGCCGTCTTCCTCTCCGATAAGCTTTCCCCCTCTTCTCCCTTCCCCTCTGTTGGTCCAACGAGCAATTAGTTAGGCCTATCAGCTTCGCCACACCGCCATGAACTCAGGACGCCACTCGCCCACCCTAATCCCTCGCCCGAAGCTCACCGTCGGCGACTCCCGCCGCGGAGCTCCGCCACCTCCCCGCGGACAGCCCCCTCCCGGCCCCCTCAAGCCAAATTTAGCCCGCCCCTAGGTTCGTCGGCCCCTCCCCATGCTAAAGCGACCACCCATTGTCCAAGAACCGGGCCACCGGCGGCGAATCTCCGCCGAGCCCACCGGCGGCCGGGTTCCCTCCCCGCGGATGGCCGGTTCGCCCCACCGTCGACCGTAGCGCCGTTTCTCCCCCTTCCGCTCTCACTGGCACGTGGGTCCCGCAGAGACGCCGTCATCCCCTCGCACGCCCGCGCCGTCATCTGCCTTGGGCCGCAGCTGGGCCGGCGCCCTCGTGCCCCCGCGCGCGCTGCGCCTGGCTGGGCCAGAATCCCCCCCTCCGGCCACCAGTGCTGAAATTCCTTTTCTTTTTCCTTTTTCAGCCTTTTCTCCTTTAATTAGTATTTCTCAATATTTTATGCACCAAAAATTATCAAAATAATTTCTAGAGTCACATGTAATAATAATGTTAGAAAATGACATACTACAATTAGTAAACCACTATTGTTGTATTGTTTTATTGACTGTTTCACTAGAAGAAGCGGGGACCGTTGATCCGGAACCCGTAGCCCCGGAAGAAGGGCCGGAGCCCGATCTCCCGGAAGTAGATCTTTTGTGCCAGGAAAGCTTCGACGAAGGCAAGTCCATCCTTCCCTTGATGCATAAATTACCTATTCTTTCTACCACTGCCTAGGCCGGGATTTCAGGGTGGGATACTTGCATTGTGAGTAGAGAGATAGCCCGCATTAACATATATCTTTTGGATACAAAATGTGGGTTGGGAGAAAGAGCAATATGTTACTTCCAATAAGGTTTCTTTTAAAAAAGGGATGTGCGATGAAGGGTACTCACCCTCATCACCTTGGGAGTTGTAACACCCTTGGTGTTACTGTAACTAAAACTTGAGCATGGCATCATAAACATTGGCATTGCATATGTTTGACACACCTAGAGTGCATTTACTAGGTAAAAATTTCAAACAAGTTGTATTGTTTTGGTGTTTTGCAAACAAGACCCTGGAATAGGAAATTTAACCCTAAATAGGGATTAAAGGGGTAAGACATAAGCCAAATTAAGAAAACCTAAAAGCTTTAGGGGAATGATCACAAAATGTTCCCAAAAATGAAGTTGAATCACTTTTATACCCCTGGGATACCAAAAATCCCCATTTGAACCTTGGAAAACCCTAAAACCAAAACCTAGGGGCTTATGTGCAAAATTGATGCACATTTGGACTAAAGTGCAAAAACCAAGTTAATAAAGTATCTTAAGTCATTTGGGTCACTCATATGTGAATTTGCAAGCTAAACCCTGAGTTTGGACTTATTTGCAAAAGAGCCACATTTGAACTCTTTTGACTAAGTCTGAATTTCAGTGTAATGTGCTCATCTTTGTGACCTTGTAACTTCTAAACAAAAGGGTTGTTGCCCTAGGTCACCACATCAAAATTATAGCCCAATCATAGGAGAATAACTTTGCTTAAGAATGTGAGCTCAGTTGTTAAGAAAATTTTGGAGATATTGAAGCCCAAGGTTGGACTGTCAGGCTGATACAGTCTGAACTTCAGATGGACAGTGACTTTGGTCCAAGTTTGAGAGTCATTTCGACTAAGATCCAGTGGGAATTTACCTAGGATTGCTATAACAAAGTTGTAGAGCTACCATACAAGAACAACTTTGCTGCAGAAACTTAGGTGTGTTGCCATTGGAATTTAGGAGCAATTTGGCCCAAAACCGTGGCTGTCAGGCGCATTTAACTAAACTTCCCCATGGTACAGTATATGGATCAGGATGCCAGCTTGGACAGCTCTCCGCCGGTGATCCGCGCGACCGAAGTTGGGTCGGGCAACGAGATTCGTATCGCGGGTGAATGGATTTCGCTGGCCTTGAAAAGATCTCATTGCAGATGGGTATGAACCACTGTGGCCTCGCTGTCCCTCACCTTTTACGCCGGCGACGTGGCTTCTTGGCCATCGCCGGAGTTGTTGTTCTGCGCCGTGATTGTGCCACACTTCCAGCCGTTAAACACGTTGCCACTAGCCGCACCAGCTCGACGATGACCGCCGTAGCTCCTCAACCAATAAGTGCCACTGTAAGTCGTGCCGGTGACTCACCCTTTCATTCCGGCCGCCGCGCGTCCTCCCCAAATTCGCTGGCCACCGCTTTACCCTTCTATAAATTGAGGGCCAGGTCGGTTGCGCCATGTAATCGTCAAGCTATAGCACCCACTCTCATCTCCACTCGTTCACTGTAGCTCCGCAATTCGGGTTTTCCCCCAAATTGGTCTCCGCCACCGTAAAGCACCACTCCACCGTGGCCAGTCCGTTCTGGTAAGGCACCATCCAATTCGCGCGTTGTTCTCATGTCCCTGTATGCTGGTGATGCTCTCCAAACCGTCCAATTAAACTAGAAGCCCACCAATCACTGGGAACACGAACTAATGTCCATAGCTTTCGCTGTCCCCGTGGACAGAGTACGATAGAGCTCCAATTCAGAAATTGAGTGAGGGGAAATACTCCTTAGGGGTAGAATCAGGTGTGAACCAAAGATTAGCGTCGGTCTTCGCCCTCTCCGGCCGGTATAGCTCGCCGGATTTCGGCTTCCCATGCAGAGCTTCGTCGAGGGCCTCACGCGGTGAAGAAATAGAAACCTGAGGGCATTTCTGCAATGTGTCGGCGACTGTGTTAAACAGTGGAAGGGTCCATCCACAGATAGTGAAAACCTCGGGAGCCCTTCTGCAAGACTGCCAACGCGGGCGCGGGCGCGCCCCGTTTCTCTGAGTGGCTGGGCCGTATGGGCTGCTTCTGGCCCAGTACTATTCAAACTTTTTCATTTTCTTTTTCAAAGAAACTTTAGAAATATGTAGAAAACTACAGAAAATTCATAAAATTGTGAAACAAATTTTCCTAGGCTTCTTATTTTCCCTAGAATTTAATAAAAATAGTTTCATGATTTTTAGGTTAAATTAAGAATTTTAAGGTATTTAAAATAATTTAAGGTAGTGGTTCTGGATTTTTAAAAGATAAATGGTAATCCCAAAAATGCTCAAACTTTTTATATGAGTTCCTCATATTATTTAGAAACCTTGGATAGAGTTTGGCTTGATTTGGACCTTGTTTGACACCTAAACCCCAAACCCCCCTGCCTTGTGAACTCCTTTACTGACTCCGGAAACCCTAAGTTCTCGGAGTTCCGTGAAGGAAGGTTGTATTCAAGACCTTAGATAACAAATTTGTATTATCTTCGCACTCTCATGAGCATTACATGGCATTCATTCTTATATACATATGTATGGTTATGATTAGAATACGAGGAAGAAGTGGAAGCCACTGAAGAGCAAGTACCACCACCTTTGGAAACTCAGGCTGGGAATTGTTTCTACTTCGATATTTGTGGATCCGAGCCTGACTCACCCATAAACAAAGGCAAGCCCCGGTGCATTTGCCACCCCCCTTGTGTTTTAACAATCTTTTTCACTTGCTTAATGCATTAGGTGATAGGCGTTGATTGCTTAAATAATTCCTGCATTACCTTCCTTGGATTTGATTACTCTCCTTGAAATCCCTGTTTTACAAAAGATTTTTTGATGCTTAGCCTTGCTTTAGTAAAACAAAATGTTTTGTTTTTATAAAAGATGATGTGGCAAAAGTGGTTGGGATGTTTTTGAAAACAAAACTCGATGGTGGATCCATCCTGGCCATGATGGGTCCAACATCGGAAAAGATGTACCTCTGCCAGGTACCAACCTTTGGGGTTAAATGATTAAGCTGAGACCGGGCGGGTGACTTGCACGAGAAGAGAGTCTCAGTGTAGTGTCTCCGTCTGAGTCGTTTAAGGACCGTGTCGATGTAGGCCTGCTGACCGAGGACCCTTTAACTGGTCACATGCCTCGTCATGGGTAAGCTTTGCCTCGGGCAGACTAAGGCCAGAATAAGATAACACGAAATGGGCGTGGAGCGGTGGCGAGAGTAGCGTGTACCCTCCGTGGCAAGAGGCTGGACGGTGGTGTATCTGTGCTCTCGGTTTGCGTGAACCTGATCTGGTCTTAAGAAACCCGGTGGCGGGTTGACATATGCAAGGGTTAAGTGCTACATATGTCGTGTGATTGGAGATCCTCAGCTGAGTATAATCGATTCGGATCACCGTACCTCCGCGGTTATGGAGACTTGGCCACTGACCTATACGTAGAATTCCACTAAAGATAAAGGGATTGATGAGAAACTGGCTAGTGTAGGACAAGTGTTTGAACTAGAGTAGAAAGAACTCTAGACACAGGTAATTTACCAACCTGATAATAAAACTGGATTTTAAGGATCCACTTTAGTAAGCAATTCTGCAAACAGAGTCTTTGATTATTGAAAGGCCTTACCTTGACTCCCATATAACCAGCATACCCTTGAGAGTCTTTTCTTTAGTCGGGTAAGACTTGCTGAGTAATTCCATACTCAGGGTTTATTCCCTCGTTGTTTTTAGGTGAGGAGACAACAAACTTTTGTTGTTTTTGTACCAAGGTGGTGAAAAATGAAGACAATCAAGAATGAAGCTGCTAGAGGATCGAGTCCTCCTTAAAAACTTTTATGTAAAGAACTTAATGGGAGGAGTTTTTGCCTCCCAGGTATTGTAATAATACTTTTCAGCACTCGCTTTATACTCTGGTCTGTAATAAATGACTTACTCTTACTTTTTAAATAAATGTAAGTTTATGTAATCACTTCCGCATTTCCGCATCTCCGATGAACATATTGTCTGTCAGACGGGTGAAACGTTCCTGGAAAGGTAAGAGAAAAGATACCGAACTTGTCAAGTGATTCAGGAACATCTACAGGGTTGTATGATGTCTGTTGGACAAGGACAACTGTAGGTGGGCCTAATGACTTGGGAAGTTCCGTCACAGCTGGTATCGGAGCGTAGCCCTTCTTGGCAGATATTATGTAGCATCTTCAAAAAGATTTTCTTAGACTTATCTAGAAAATTTCTTCTCTTCTTACCTAAGCATCTCTGAAGAGTTTATTTCAAAGACCAGATAGGAAGAGTGCAATGTATAGAAGGTTGAATCAACTAAGGTTGATTCTGTAATTATTCATGCATCATGCTAAGAATTGTACTAATAAATTTTCCCCCTTAGAAAATGCCGCCACGTACAAAGAAAACTGCGTGAAAGCATACTGGGCCTATCGGTGTACCTCGACACCAACTTGCCCCACGGGAGGAAGATAGCAGTAGCGGAAGCAATGATCCGATTGGAGAGCTTGAAGCTCGAGTGAATCAGCTTCAAATGGAATTGCAACGCAGGACCAATTTATGGGTCGCGGATGGCGACCGAATAAATGAATTAAAAAGTTACATCCGCCGCCTGCAAGATCAACTTGCTGATCGGGATTTGGCACTTGATTGGGCGGTACAATCTCGTTCAGTAGCCTGGGCTAAGGAAGCGAAGGCTCGAGCCCGAGTTGAAGAACTTAGCACTGCTATTGACAACTTGCAGGCGTATTGCAATACTTTACATGAGGAAGTTCATGTACTGTATTCGCAATTACACCCAAATGCCCCTGCGGATCCTGTCAGGTCGGAAGCCGGACCCTCGCATGTTGTGGGAGAAGCGCTTGGTGGTGAGTTAGACCTTTTTAGGCCCCCTCCTTCTATGAGGCTGGTCGATGAATGGTCTCCCACACCTAACGACGAAGCTGCCAAGAGCAACCAGAAGCAGGAGTAGTAGTGTAGTAGTAGAAATAGAAGTAGTATGTTGTATAATAGGTTGAACTATTGTATAATGGGTAATGTATCCTGTTGTATAACATCGAGTCTGTATCATTACTCTTGATGGTAATGTAAAATGGAAGGTTTCTCTAGCATATTATATTTGTTTCAAATGTTCTTTGCCTCAGATGCCTACCAGGACTCGAGGATAGGATGCAGCAGGAACTTCTGGGGGGAGGGAGGTTACCCCAAATCCACCTCCGGTTCCTCCCACATTGGCCGAGGCGATTGCCGCCTTGGTGAACGCAACTGTAGACAATACCCGCTTTCTGAGAGAAATGGCGGGCCAACAATTCCAGCAGCAGGGTGGAAGGGGTTATCAACAGGGCCCCCGTGAAACCACATATTTGGATTTCTCTGAAACCTGTCCACCACTATTTGTCAAGGCTGAGGACCCGTTGGAAGCAGATGAATGGATACGGGTTATTGAGCAAAAATTTGGTCTTCTGCGCTGTTCAGAGACCCAGAAGCCTTTATTCGCAGCGCAACAACTGCGCGGCCCTGCCAGCACCTGGTGGGGAAATTTCGTGGCTATTCAACCTGCTAACCATCAAGTAACATGGGAAGAATTTAAGGTGGCCTTCCGTGAACACTATATCCCGGAGGGTGTTCTTCATATGAAGCAAGAAGAGTTCATGAAGCTAAAACAAGGAGGAGATACTGTTAATCAGTATCTCAATAAGTTTAATCACCTGTCGCAATATGCAATCGATCAGGTGAACACTGATTTAAAAAAGAAGAATTGCTTTATGAGAGGTCTAAATGATCGATTGCAGAGAAAAATGGCAACCTGCATAGATCTTACGTATGGAAAGGCTGTCAGCACAACCCTATCTGTTGAAGCAAAATATGCAGGTTCCAGGAAAAACAAGGGATTTGGAGGTGAGAAGTCTAATCAGGGCCAGGCAAAAAGGCAACGGTTTGTGATCCGGCCTTCTAGCCAAAATCGCTCTTTTTCTCGTCCACCCTCATTCCCTTTCAAGCAGCCAATAATTATTCGTCCCAATAATTCCCCCACTACCCCAAGTCAGCCGAGTGCCCCGGGCACTCGATTCCCTGCTTTGCCCAGCTCTTCAACCGGGTGTTTCAATTGTGGCAAGTCTGGGCATTTCATCAAGGATTGCCCATATCCCAAGCAGAATCAGTCAAATAATCAGCAAGGATCTGGGAAATCAGCTCAGCCCAAGGGAAACAATGTGGGGAAGAATACAAAGAAGACGGGGCGGATATATTATACTCAAGTGGCCACTACACCGGAAGGTGAACCGGTGATGATGGGTACGTTTCTCGTGGCCAGTCACCCTGCAATTATTCTTTTTGATTCTGGTGCTTCGCATACATTTATTAGCAAGAAATTTGTGGAGCAACATCACATTTCATGCCATGAATCAAAAGAAGGGTTTAAAATTCATTCACCTGGGGGACAAATTTTTACTAGAGAAGTGGCCTATCAAGTGCCAGTAACAATGGCCGGACGGAACTTTCCTGCTAACATGATTGTTCTGAAAGGCCAGGATATAGATGTAATTTTGGGTATGAATTGGTTAACCCAACATAAGGCAATTCTCAACACTGAGCTGAGAACCGTCAGGTTGAGCTATAATCAAGAAGAGATTCTTTTGTCCATCCCCGTAACCAATCCAGTCAAAGCTTCTGGTAGAATATATGAAGCCATTGTACCGGAGATCAAGGATATTCCGGTAGTATGTGAGTTTCCAGATGTATTTCCGGAAGATTTGCCTGGACTGCCACCTGAGAGAGATGTAGAATTTGTAATTGAGTTAAAGCCCGGTACGGCTCCCATTTCCCGAAGATCGTACCGTATTCCTCCTAATGAGTTGGCAGAATTGAAGATTCAATTACAAGATCTACTGAATAAAGGATTCATCCGGCCAAGCTCGTCTCCATGGGGTTGCCCCACCATTTTTGTTAAGAAGAAGGATCAAACCTTACGAATGTGCGTGGATTATCGACCCCTGAATGAGGTCACCATCAAGAACAAGTACCCTCTTCCGAGGATCGACATCTTATTTGATCAACTAACTGGAGCGAGGGTATTCTCCAAGATCGATCTCAGGTCGGGCTATCACCAAATCCGTATTCGGCCCGAGGATATACCAAAGACCGTGTTTACTACGCGGTATGGTTTATTTGAATATTTGGTAATGTCCTTCGGACTAACAAATGCTCCTGCCCATTTCACTTATTTGATGAACTCGGTGTTCATGCCCGAGTTGGACAAGTTCGTGGTGGTCTTCATTGATGATATCTTGATATATTCCAAAAATGAAGAGGAGCATGCTCAACATTTGCGGATTGTATTGACGCGCTTGAGGGAACATCAGTTGTATGCCAAGTTCAGCAAGTGCGCGTTCTGGCTAGAGGAAATTCAATTTTTGGGGCATGTGTTATCTGCCATGGGAATTGCGGTAGATCCTAGCAAAGTCAAGGATATTCTGGAGTGGAAACCCCCAACCATGATTCACCAAGTCCGGAGTTTTCTTGGACTAGCTGGATATTATCGCAGATTCATACCAGATTTTTCTAAGCTTGTAAAGCCAATCACAAGTTTATTGAAGAATGATAGTAAATTTAATTGGTCTTCTAAGTGTAATGAAGCTTTTGAACAATTGAAGACATTATTAACCACTGCTCCGGTATTGGCTCAACCGGACATCACCATGCCTTTTGATGTATATTGTGATGCATCAGGCAGTGGACTCGGCTGTGTATTAATGCAAGAAGGCCGAGTAATTGCATATGCTTCAAGGCAGTTGCGCCGACATGAGGAGCATTACCCAACTCATGATCTGGAGCTAGCTGCTGTGGTTCATGCCCTGAAGATTTGGCGTCATTATCTGCTGGGAAATATCTGTCACATTTATACAGATCATAAAAGCTTGAAGTATATCTTCACCCAGTCAGAATTGAACATGAGGCAAAGGCGATGGCTTGAGCTTATTAAAGACTATGAACTAGAAATTCATTATCACCCAGGCAAAGCTAATGTAGTGGCAGATGCACTTAGCCGTAAGGTTTCCTGTCACTGCCTTACGATGAAGGCCTCTGACAATACGTTATGTCAAGAAATGGAGAAGCTAAACCTGGGAATGGTCCAACAAGGAACCCTGAATCAGCTAAAGCTTGAGTCAATCATCTTGCAAAGGATAATTGATGCTCAAAGGGATAATGCGGGTATGAAACACATTCGTGAGAAGATAAGGGATAGAAAAGCCAAATGTTTCAACGAAGATAATCAAGGCATTGTATGGTTCAATAACTGCATAGTGGTGCCGAAGAATGAAGAGATCCGCCAGCAAATTCTTGATGAAGCACATCTTAGTCGCTATTCTATTCATCCCGGAAGCACTAAGATGTACCAAGATCTGAAGCAACATTACTGGTGGACAAAGATGGAGATCGAGATTGCACGCTATGTGGCTAGGTGTGACACCTGCAGACGTGTCAAAGCCATACACTTGAAAGCTGCCGGTCCATTACAGTCTCTACCTATACCGACGTGGAAATGGGAAGACATAAGTATGGACTTTATTGTGGGATTACCCAGAACTGCAAAAGGGTATGATTCCATCTGGGTTATTGTTGATAGGCTTACGAAGGTTACTCATTTTCTGCCTGTCAAGATAGTGCACCCAGTTGCTGTTTATGCCCAATTGTACATTGCTCGCATTCTCAGTTTGCATGGTGTTCCAAAGACTATAGTGTCGGACCGCGGACCACAATTCGTATCCAAATTTTGGGAAGAACTTCATAAATCCCTGGGTACTAAGCTGCTCCACAGTTCGGCCTACCATCCTCAAACTAGTGGGCAGACTGAGAGGACTAACCAAGTACTCGAAGATATGTTGCGAGCATGTGTTCTGGACTTCTCACAGAAATGGGATGAATGTTTGCCCTTGGTGGAGTTTTCATATAATAATAGCTATCAAGAAAGTATCAAGATGGCACCTTTTGAAGCTTTATATGGGCGACGATGTCGAACTCCGCTAAATTGGTCTGAACCTGGAGAAAGGCACTTCTTTAGTCCTGATATAGTGAAGGAGGCCGAGGAAAAGGTTCAGAAAATTATTCATAATATGAAGAAAGCACAAGCTCGTCAGAAGGGTTATGCAGACAAACGGCGAATGCCCTTGTATTTTCATGAAGGGGACTATGTCTACCTGAAAGTTTCACCAATGAAGGGAATATCGCGTTTCGGGGTTAAAGGGAAGCTTGCACCCAGGTACATTGGTCCATTCCCGGTACTTGAGCAATGTGGACCAGTGGCGTATCGACTGCAGCTCCCCGAAATTCTGTCTGCTATACATAATGTGTTCCATGTGTCACAATTGAAGAAGTGTCTTCGGGTCCCCGATCGAACCATTGAAGTAACAGATGTTGTCCTTGAACCGGACTTGACATACTCTGAGCACCCTATTTGAGTCTTGGATCAAAAGGACAGGGTTACCCAGAGAAAAACTCTCAAGTTCTATAAGATACAGTGGAACCAACATTCTGAAGAAGAGGCTACATGGGAAACTCAAGACTTTTTAGATAAGAATTTCCCAGGCTTTCTAGCCTCATGTAATTTGTAAAGTGTGTATAGTTATTGTAATAAAGGAGTGAACCCCCACACCACCCCCTACCTTGTACCAGAAATAAGGGAATAAAAATGTGACACATTTCCTTTTCCATTACTCACCCTAGGACCTTTAATCTCGGGACGAGATTCTTTTATGGGGGGAAGGATGTAACACCCTTGGTGTTACTGTAACTAAAACTTGAGCATGGCATCATAAACATTAGCATTGCATATGTTTGACACACCTAGAGTGCATTTACTAGGTAAAAATTTCAAACAAGTTGTATTGTTTTGGTGTTTTGCAAACAAGACCCTAGAATAGAAAATTCAACCCTAAATAGGGATTAAAGGGGTAAGACATAACCCAAATTAAGAAAACCTAAAAGCTTTAGGGGAATGATCACAAAATGTTCCCAAAAATGAACTTGAATCACTTTTATACCCCTGGGATACCAAAAATCCCCATTTGAACCTTGGAAAACCCTAAAACCAAAACCTAGGGGCTTATGTGCAAAATTGATGCGCATTTGGACTAAAGTGCAAAAACCAAGTTAATAAAGTATCTTAAGTCATTTGGGTCACTCATATGTGAATTTGCAAGCTAAACCCTGAGTTTGGACTTATTTGCAAAAGAGCCACATTTGAACTCTTTTGACTAAGTCTGAATTTCAGTGTAATGTGCTCATCTTTGTGACCTTGTAACTTCTAAACAAAAGGGTTGTTGCCCTAGGACACCACATCAAAATTATAGCCCAATCATAGGAGAATAACTTTGCTTAAGAATGTGAGCTCAGTTGTTAAGAAAATTTTGGAGATATTGAAGCCCAAGGTTGGACTGTCAGGCTGATACAGTCTGAACTTCAGATGGATAGTGACTTTGGTCCAAGTTTGAGAGTCATTTCGACTAAGATCCAGTGGGAATTTACCTAGGATTGCTATAACAAAGTTGTAGAGCTACCATACAAGAACAACTTTGCTGCAGAAACTTAGGTGTGTTGCCATTGGAATTTAGGAGCAATTTGGCCCTAAACCGCGGTTGTCAGGCGCATTTAACTGAACTTCCCCATGGTACAGTATATGGATTAGGATGCCAGCTTGGACAACTCGTCGCCGGTGATCCGCGCGACCAGAGTTGGGTCCGGTGACGAGATTCGTATCGCGGGTGAATGGATTTCGCTGGCCTTGAAAAGATCTCATTGCAGATGGGTATGAACCACTGTGGCCTCGCTGTCCCTCACCTTTTACGCCGGCGACATGGCTTCTTGGCCATCGCCGGAGTTGCTGTTCTGCACCGTGATTGTGCCACGCTTCCAGCCGTTAAACACGTCGCCACTAGCTGCACCAGCTCAATGATGACCGCTGTAGCTCCTCAACCAATAAGTGCCACTGTAAGTCGCGCCGGTGACTCACCCTTTCATTCCGGCCGTCGCGCGTCCTCCCCAAATTCGCTGGCCACCGCTTTACCCTTCTATAAATTGAGGGTCGGGTCGGTTGCGCCATGTAATCGTCAAGCTATAGCACCCACTCTCATCTCCACTCGTTCACCGTAGCTCCGCAATTCGGGTTTTCCCCCAAATTGGTCTCCGCCACCGTAAAGCACCACTCCACCGTGGCCAGTCCGTTCTGGTAAGGCACCATCCAATTCGTGCGTTGTTCTCATGTCTCTGTATGCTGGTGATGCTCTCCAAACCGTCCAATTAAACTAGAAGCCCACCAATCACTGGGAACACAAACTAATATCCATAGCTTTCGCTGTCCCCGTGGACAGAGTACGATAGAGCTCCAATTCAGAAATTGAGTGAGGGGAAATACTCCTTAGGGGTAGAATTAGGTGTGAACCAAAGATTAGTGTCGGTCTTCGCCCTCTCCGGCCGGTATAGCTCGCCGGATTTCGGCTTCCCGTGCGGAGCTTCGTCGAGGGCCTGACGCGGTGAAGAAATAGAAACCTGAGGGCATTTCTGCAATGTGTCAGCGACTGTGTTAAACAGTGGAAGGGTCCATCCACAAATAGTGAAAACCTCGGGAGCCCTTCTGCAAGACTGCCAACGCGGGCGCGGCCTGTTTCTCTGAGTGGCTGGGCCGTATGGGCTGCTTCTGGCCCAGTACTATTCAGACTTTTTCATTTTCTTTTTCAGAGAAACTTTAGAAATATGTAGAAAACTACAGAAAATTCATAAAATTGTGAAACAAAATTTCCTAGGCTTGTTATTTTCCCTAGAATTTAATAAAAATAGTTTCATGATTTTTAGGTTAAATTAGGAATTTTAAGGTATTTAAAATAATTTAAGGTAGTGGTTCTGGATTTTTAAAAGATAAATGGTAATCCCAAAAATGCTCAAACTTTTTATATGAGTTCCTCATATTATTTAGAAACCTTGGGTAGAGTTTGGCATAATTTGGACCTTGTTTGACACATAAACCCCAAACCCCCCTACCCTGTGAACTCCTTTACTGACTCCGGAAACCCTAAGTTCTCGGAGTTCCATGAAGGAAGGTTGTATTCAAGACCTAAGATAAAAAATTTGTATTATCTTCGCACTCTCATGAGCATTACATGGCATTCATTCTTATATACATATGTATGGTTATGATTAGAACACGAGGAAGAAGTGGAAGCCACTGAAGAGCAAGTACCACCACCTTTGGAAACTCAGGCTGGGAATTGTTTCTACTTCGATATTTGTGGATCCGAGCCTGACTCACCCATAAACAAAGGCAAGCCCCGGTGCATTTGCCACCCCCCCTTGTGTTTTAACAATCTTTTTCACTTGCTTAATGCATTAGGTGATAGGCGTTGATTGCTTAAACAATTCCTGCATTACCTTCCTTGGATTTGATTACTCTCCTTGAAATCCCTGTTTTTCAAAAGATTTTTTGATGCTTAGCCTTGCTTTAGTAAAACAAAATGTTTTGTTTTTACAAAAGATTATGTGGCAAAAGTGGTTGGGATGTTTTTGAAAACAAAACTCGATGGTGGATCCATCCTGGCCATGATGGGTCCAACATCGGAAAAGATGTACCTCTGCCAGGTACCAACCTTTGGGGTTAAATGATTAAGCTGAGACCGGGCGGGTGACTTGCACGAGAAGAGAGTCTCGGTGTAGTGTCTCTGTCTGAGTCATTTAAGGACCGTGTCGATGTAGGCCTGCTGACCGAGGACCCTTTAACTGGTCACATGCCTCGTCATGGGTAAGCTTTGCCTCGGGCAGACTAAGGCCAGAATAAGATAACACGAAATGGGCATGGAGCGGTGGCGAGAGTAGCGTGTACCCTCCGTGGCAAGAGGCTGGACGGTGGTGTATCTGTGCTCTCGGTTTGCGTGAACCTGATCTGGTCTTAAGAAACCCGATGGCGGGTTGACATATGCAAGGGTTAAGTGCTACATATGTCGTGTGATTGGAGATCCTCAGCTGAGTATAATCGATTCGGATCGTCATACCTCCGCGGTTATGGAGACTTGGCCACTGACCTATACGTAGAATTCCACTAAAGATAAAGGGATTGATGAGAAACTGGCTAGTGTAGGACAAGTGTTTGAACTAGAGTAGAAAGAACTCTAGACACAGGTAATTTACCAACCTGACAATAAAACTGGATTTTAAGGATCCACTTTAGTAAGCAATTCTGCAAACAGAGTCTTTGATTATTGAAAGGCCTTACCTTGACTCCCATATAACCAGCATACCCTTGAGAGTCTTTTCTTTAGTCGGGTAAGACTTGCTGAATAATTCCATACTCAGGGTTTATTCCCCCGTTGTTTTTAGGTGAGGAGACAACAAACTTTTGTTGTTTTTGTACCAAGGTGGTGAAAAATGAAGATAATCAAGAATGAAGCTGCTGGAGGACCGAGTCCTCCTTAAAAACTTTTATGTAAAGAACTTAATGGGAGGAGTTTTTGCCTCCCAGGTATTGTAATAATACTTTTTAGCACTCGCTTTATACTCTGGTCTATAATAAATGACTTACTCTTACTTTTTAAATAAATGTAAGTTTATGTAATCACTTCCGCATTTCCGCATCTCCGATGAACATATTGTCTGTCAGACGGGTGAAACGTTCCTGGAAAGGTAAGAGAAAAGATACCGAACTTGTCAAGTGATTCAGGAACATCTACACGGTTGTCTGATGTCTATTGGACAAGGACAACTGTAGGTGGGCCTAATGACTTGGGAAGTTCCGTCACAGGAGTGGGATGATCAAGGACTCCCTGGTTTAGGGGAGGGCCTAAGGTGTTGGCTCAGCTGGTTTAGGCGTGAGCAGAAGGATTGTCCCCTCATATAAGGACCAGTTTGTCATCTTCACTACCTGTACTCCTTAATAGTACAACCACTCGAGACTGTGTGGGCAGTCACTCAATCTGAACTCGTACGGTCCAGCCCCAGGGTTATGAAGGCTGGGGAGCACCGGGGGGATAAGGAGGGGGAATGTTTTGTCCGGTTTGGACATGGCGGTGGCCTGACTCCTTCCGGGATAATCGTTAAGGTTAGGACGTGCGAGGAAGGAAAGAGATCCGGCATTCGGGTCTCACGATGGTGAGATCGCAGAAACCAGACTAGTGGGTAAAGTGTACCCCTCTGCGCAGAGTTGAAACCTATTCAAATAGTCTGTGTCCACTGGTATGGACGAGTCTGGTGTGGTATGACAATTAGTGTTTTTATAACCTCTGTGAAGAGGGAAATGTGTGTGTAAGTGCGTTCTGAAAAAAAACAAGGCCACGGGAGCGGGAAGCTCTGTGGTGGTTGAGTATTTTGTTACTTTTAAGTCCTTGGGAAAAACCTTACAGCAACTGCCTTTCTCTAAGAAAATGAAGAGTGACCTCAACTCCACCAAA
Source organism: Zea luxurians (assembly GCA_029449295.1). Lineage (NCBI taxonomy): Eukaryota > Viridiplantae > Streptophyta > Magnoliopsida > Poales > Poaceae > Zea > Zea luxurians. The sequence goes on along the minus strand of JAOPSE010000014.1, from coordinate 93,950,464 downwards.
TAAAGCATGTATGATATAGGTCTCTTTCTCTTTTCGGGAGCGGGGTGGGCTTGCGGAATACCTAGTGTATTCACCCAGATTTATTTATGTTTTTCAGTAGCCGAAGACTTCTTTTTTGCTATGCTTGATTGAGAGGGCTGTGTCTGCACCCAATTCTGCATGTGGCTTGGGCTAGTATATTTTTCCACTGCGTTTTATATTCGGGCTCCCTCGAGCTTGTACCCCGGTATTGTAATAACCTTTATTTAAACTCTGTACTATTTGAAGTAAGGAATGTGTTTACTAGCCTCCTGGGACTAGTAATTGTATCACATTGGAGTCCCAAAGGATCGGGACGCTTCAGATGTGTAAGGCTGATCAACAATAGGGGTTAAAGTTGAACATTGCTTTTAATAAGTTGGTCAAATTTTATTAGCAATTGCTAAATGTAAGTGAATACCAAACCATAATAAAAGTAATATAAAAAATTAATAAATAATCCCATGCAAATGCAAATGACAAAATTGAATTTTAGTTCCATAAATTAATCATGCGAGAGTCCTGAGCTGCACTTGACCGTGAGCTCGGCTAGTATACCAGTTTTACACTCTACAGAGGTTGTACCCTTTACCCACAAGTCGTGTTTCCCATGTAGCTAGGGTTTGCAAGGCCCTTAGACACTACCGAGGTGAATGGCTAGGGATCCACTATGAGGCCTTTACAAAGTTCCACTTGCTTCTGAAAACCCGCTACAGTTTATGGGAAGAGCACTTGCAAGAATCCCCCGTCTGACCAGCATCGCAGCAAAATCAACCAGAGAACCTCCTTGCATGCAACTCCCCTACTGTCCTTGCCCCTTTTGGGTAAGGTAGTCTTCCACTAGCTTTCCTAATTAGTTAGCCAAGGGGTCCCATTCCTCCCTTGTGGTGGCACGTGTTTCTCAAGTTAAGCTCCATGTTCCAATTAACAATAATATAATGATCTTGACATGAACATAAATAAAATAACATAATAATTGGAACTTGGACATAATGTAGTATTAATCCCAAAACCATATAAAGCAATAGCAAAAACTATGAGAGCACCTAGAGGGGGGTGAATAGGTGATCCTGTAAAACTTGAGACTTAATGCCACAAAACTTGATTAGGCGTTAGCACAATAATGCCAAGTGGCTTAGAGAAGAGTCTTAGCAAAACACAACAACCACAAGAGGATCAACATAGATAGACACAGTGGTTTATCCCGTGGTTCGGCCAAGTACAAAACTTGCCTACTCCACGTTGTGGCGTCCCAATGGATGAGGGTTGCAATCAACCCCTCTCAAGCGGTCCAAAGACCCACTTGAATACCATGGTGTTTTGCTTAGCTTTACTATATCCCGCTTGCAAGGAATCTCCACAACTTGGAGTCTCTCGCCCTTACAAAGATGTTCACAAAGAAGCACAGAGTAAGGGAGGGATGAGAAACTCACACAAGACACAAAGATCATAGCAAATACGCACACACAAGACCCAGACTTGAGCTCAAGAGACTATCACGAGTTTCTCACTAGAACGGAGCTCAAATCACTAAGAATGTCGAACAAGTGCGCAAGAACGAAGTGTGAGTGATCAACTATGCTCAAAGAATGCTTGGATGTCTTCTCCATGCGCCAAGGGGTCCCTTTTATAGCCCCAAGGCAGCTAGGAGCCGTTGAGAGCATTGTAGGAAGGCAATTCTTGCCTTCTGTCGACTGGCGCACCGGATAGTCCGGTGCACCACCGGACACTGTCCGGTGCGGATTTCTTTCCTTATTTGGCGAAGCCGACCGTTGCAGATCCAGAGCCGTTGGCACACCGGACACTGTCCGGTGCCCCCTTGTGACCGTTGGCTTGGCCACGCATCACGCGCGGAATCCTCGGCCGACCGTTGCCCCGGCTGACCGTTGGCTCACCGGACAGTCCGGTGCCTCACCGGACAGTCCGGTGAATTATAGCCGTACGCCGTTCATGGCTTCCCGAGACCGACGGCTTCGCCTGTGAACGACTCACTGGACAGTCCGGTGATTTATACCGTACACCGCCGTCGAAGTCCCGAGAGCAGCAAGTTCGCTAGAGCCAGCCTGGCGCACCGGACAGTGTCCGGTGCACCACCGGACAGTCCGGTGCACCCAGACTGAGCAGACTTTGGCTGAACAAAGCCATCTCTTTTCTTACTTGATTTTTTCTATTTCCAGCACTTAGACACAATACATTAGTCCATAAAACAATGTACTAAGTCTAGAAACATACCTTTACTTTTGATTTGCACTTTGTCCATCACTTGGGATACTTTAACACTTAAGCACTTGTGTTGGCACTCAATCACCAAAATACTTAGAAATGGCCCAAGGGCACATTTCCCTTTCAGTCTCCCCCTTTTTGGTGATTTATGCCAACACAACAAAGAGCAACTAAAAGAAGTGCAATATCAATGCAAATGAGAACTCAAAAAGGTTTTGATTCAAATTTGGTATATATGGATCATACTTTGCCACCACTTGGTTTGTTTTTGCAAATCAACCTCAATTTCCTATCTCTAAGTCAAGCACACTTGTAGAGACATAAAGAGAGTTGTTCCAATAGAAATTGATCACAGTATCAAAAACTCCCCCTATTTCCCATAATCAACCATTCTCCCCACAAGAGACCAACTTTTGACAAAAAGAGCCAATAAGAGTATTTTGACAAAACAAAAGCTCTATTCTATTATTTTCAAAATTCTCAAGTGGTAGCTGATCTATTTATTGCTTTGGCCTTATTTTCTCCCCCTTTGGCATCAAGCACCAAAACGGGATCAATCTTGGCCCTTTAACCCCATTGCCTCACCAAAATCTTCAAATAAGAATACAAGGGCAATAGGAGTACATGAGATGAACTTGGAATAAGTTACCCTCTCATCGGAGTGCAGTGGAAGTCTTTCATGGTCCAAGTCCACCTTTTCCCTTTCAAACCTCCTTTGAGACTAAATCAAGCAAACTCAAGCACACGGTTAGTCTCAAAGGGTCAAGTTGTAGCACAACTCCCCCTAAATATGTGCATCACTTGCAAAAGGACTTGTGAGGTCCGAGGAGTGTTTGTACAACTTGAGCACCACAAGTAAATAACAAAATGCATAAGGAACATGATCAAAGGCATAAACACATGCATGCTATAAATCAATCCAAGTTCCGCGAATCTAAGACATTTAGCTCACTACGCAGCCTGCAAAAGGTCTTCTCATCTAAAGGCTTAGTGAAGATATCGGCTAGCTGGTTCTCGGTGCTAACATAAAACACTTCGATATCTCCCTTTTGCTGGTGGTCTCTCAAAAAGTGATGCCGGATGTCAATGTGCTTTGTGCGGCTGTGCTCAACAGGATTTTCCGCTATTCGGATAGCACTCTCATTGTCACATAGGAGTGGGACTTTGCTCAGATTGTAGCCAAAGTCCCGGAGGGTTTGCCTCATCCAAAGTAGTTGCGCGCAACACTGTCCTGCGGCAACGTACTCGGCCTCAGCGGTGGATAGGGCAACGGAAGTTTGTTTCTTAGAATTCCATGACACCAGGGACCTTCCTAAGAATTGGCACGTCCCTGATGTACTCTTCCTATGGACCTTACATCCAGCATAGTCGGAGTCTGAATATCCAATCAAGTCAAAGTTAGACCCCTTTGGATACCAGATCCCGAAGCAAGGCATAGCTACTAAATATCTAAGGATTCGCTTCACAGCCACAAGGTGACACTCCCTTGGATCAGATTGAAATCTAGCACACATGCATACGCTAAGCATAATATCTGGTCTACTAGCACATAAATAAAGTAAAGACCCTATCATAGACCGGTATGCCTTTTGATCAACGGACTTACCTCCTTTGTTGAGGTCGGTGTGTCCGTCGGTTCCCATCGGAGTCTTTGCGGGCTTGGCGTCCTTCATCCCAAACCGCTTTAGCAAGTCTTGCGTGTACTTCGTTTGGGAGATGAAGGTGCCGTCCTTGAGTTGCTTCACTTGGAACCCGAGGAAGTAGTTCAACTCGCCCATCATCGACATCTCGAATTTCTGCGTCATCACCCTACTAAACTCTTCACAAGACTTTTGGTTAGTAGAACCAAATATTATGTCATCGACATAAATTTGGCACACGAACAAATCACCATCACAAGTCTTAGTGAATAAAGTCGGATCGGCTTTCCCAACCTTGAAAGCATTAGCAATTAAAAAGTCTCTAAGGCATTCATACCATGCTCTTGGGGCTTGCTTAAGTCCATAGAGCGCCTTAGAGAGCTTACACACGTGGTCGGGGTACCGTTCATCCTCGAAGCCAGGGGGTTGCTCTATGTACACCTCCTCCTTTATTGGCCCATTGAGGAAAGTGCTCTTCACATCCATTTGGAACAACCTAAAAGAATGGTGAGCGGCATATGCTAGCAAAATACGAATTGATTCTAGCCTAGCCACAGGAGCGAAAGTCTCCTCAAAGTCCAAACCTGCGATGGAGCTCAAAGAAGAGGGGGGGTCGACGACGAGATGCGGTGGAGCAAAGCCCCGTCGAAGTGCGATCACCGCGAGGCCCGACGGCAAGAATCTGGTAATCACAGCGAGTACCGGCGAGAGCAACGCCATCAGCACCCAACGGTACCGGTGCTCGCGGTCGGCCACCACCTCTGTTTGTTGCTACTGCCGTGCTCCAGCGCACCCTCGTGGCCACCGCGCCAGGCAATAGGCCAAAGAAAACATAGAGAGAAGAGTCGCGAGGGAACACCATGGAATTGCTTGGACGACTGGTCAACCGTGAGATCCACCCACCGCGCCATCCGCGCCGGCAGGAGGTGAGAGAGCGGCAAGTACGCGATGACGCCCGAAAGGGGGGCACGTGATCCATATATACCAGGGTGATGACCCCAACTACCACCGGAGTCTATCGACACGCCCTAGCTGGGATTTGACGCGCGATCCCCATGCGTATAACGACCGGCGCAAGGAGAAGGAGCTGACACACCGGTCCCAGGTGACAGCGGTAGCAAGACCGTCCCAGCCACGTGAACACGGGGCCACATGGCAACGACCACGAAGATGTTCGTGTGCGCACAGGAGAGAGCTAGGGGCAGCGCCGCGCGTGGTATTGGGTCAGATTCAGCTTGGCGGTCACATGACACAGCGACACAGTGCATCTTACAGAGCAGTTCCACGTGGTCAGTGTTACAGTGCTGGTGGGCTGTGGGGAAGAGTGGCTGAGTTGGGCTAGCCGAGGAGGAAAACGGCCCAAAATTTGATATGGTCTCTCACCTTTTCTTTTTTTTTCTATTTTCATTTCTATTTTCTATTTTCTCTCATTTTCATATTTAGGTTTTGAATTTGAATTCAACTATGAATATGAATTTGTACTCAAACTAAAGGTAGATTTTAATATTACTAGTATGAATAGAGTTTACATTTTTATTATGAATTTTATAATATTTCTTTTCTTCCTTTCTCTACATCTTAATTTCCAAATTTAGGTTTAAATACCTATTTCACCATTTGTATAATCCTATTATTATTATTATTATTATTATTATTATTATTATTATTATTATTTTAAATGCACAATCAAATAAACTCCAACATGATGCAAAGTGTATAAATGTTTATTATTATCTCATTTAAGTATCATGTTTTTTTAAATATGCAAATTCACATACACAAAAATAGTTGTTTTTAAGAGGAGAAAATTTCCAGTGTACAACCTTTACTAGAAGATGCTTTATCTAAATTTTACAGTTCAAATAAAAGAGGGAACCTAATTCATATAGATGTCCTTTATTAGAAAACATGTTTATTTTGTAAAAGAGAAGATTCTTTTCTTAGGGATTTACTCAAAAAATTTGGAGAATTTTACTAAATTCTTAAGACAAGATTTTGAGGTGTTACATTGGGACTTGGAGAGGAATTGATCTTTTGAATTGTATCTTGGAGTGAATGCTAGAGCTCTTGTTTTGAATGTGATCTTCAGAAAACTTGTATGCCAAAGGTTGTGGTGGTTGGGGTTCGAAGCTGGTCGACCGTTGGAGCCTTTGTCTTCTAGTCCGGTGCCACACCGGACAGTCCGGTGCCCCTTTGACTTCACTGCTCTGACTTTTACGTGGCACTGTGTTGCACTGTTCATCCTGTCAGTCGACCGTTGGCGCGCAGAGAGCCGGTGCTCCGCTGGCTCACCGGACAGTCTGGTGGCACACCGGACAGTCCCATGAATTATAGCGGAGCGCGCCGTGGAATTCTCGAGAGTGGTTGGTTTGGAGTTGTACGGCCTGGTGGACCGGACACTGTCCGATGGCACACCGGTGTTGGGACTTGCTTTCCTGGGCAAGTAGATCCAACGGGAAAGCAGAGAGAGTGTTTGCAAAGTTCAACGGGGAATGGCAATAACACTGTTAATATGGCCCCTCAAAGGCACTGTACGGGGTATTTATAGGCACCCGAGTGACCACCGTCCTTTGGCAAGGACGTTTATGCCCTCAGGTACCTGGACTATCCCTAGAATATTCTCACAAGAGGGGGTTACATACCATCATTACAGAAAAGGCTATTACAGACGCGACCCGTAACATGCTTATCTGCGCGGGGCCCGTTACAGTGGGCCAAATCCCACTTGGGCCTCTCGACGCGATGAGGACGTGGGACTTAGCAGACTTCGACGGAGCCTTGCCTTTGTCTTGCAACGGAGAGGACGAAGGGCGACCGCGTCGGTCTTCATCCGCCCGGCGCACTCAGCTCGCTCGGGCGTAGTCTTCGCTGGTGTAGCGAGGCGACGAAGGCTTCGAGCGAAGGGTAGCGTCTTTGCCTTCGCCCCAATATTTGCCCTCCGAGGGACCAGTTTGACCAAGTCATCTGGTGCCGAAGACATCGCTAGATGGTGGAGACGCTGCCCTCGCTCGAAGTGGTCCCGCGGGGGTTTTTGAGGTGACCGTTGATGGACGTGGCACTATTGGACTGCGTGTTTCCCGAAGCGCCGCGTCCTGTCTATAAAAAGGCAGGCACGGCCAGGGCTGTTTCTTACCCTTGCGTGTGCTAGAAAAACCCTAACTTTTTCAAACCGCTCACCCCCTCGCCTGCCCCCTTGTTCTTCTGCTTCGGTGATCTGGCTCGCGTCAAGCAGACCGCGCGCCGCCGCTGACGGTACGTAGCAATGTCTTCCACCTCATCTGCTGCAGGTGCGTTATCGGTCGATCCGTCGTCCGAGGATACCCTGAGTGATTTGGTGGCGATAGAGTTGCAGCCAGGCCACACGGTGGAGTTCTCACCTCGAGGATTTCCTCGGTTCACGTGCAGGAGATGCAGCAGCTTGGGTATTTTAGCGACAGTGTTGGACGCGTTCCAGATGCTGAGGAGATTCCTGAGCCTAAGGGCGAATTGGTTGTGTTTGAGGCATTCTTCATCGTCGGCCTTCGCCTACCGGCACATCGTTTCGTGGTAGAGGTCTTGCAGAGGTTCGACATCTAGGTCCACCAGTTGACACCTAATGTCGTGGTTGCCTTGGCGAAGTATGTCTGGGCAGTGACTTCGTACGGCAGTCAGCCATCCGTGGAGGTCTTCGCTAAGAACTATTATCTGCACTGGCAAAAGAGGAAAATTGGAAATAAGATTGCACAATTTGGATCGTGCACCTTCACGCTGAGGACTGGAAAGACTTCGGCGAAAGTCGTGGAAATAGTCCCCTGCGCTCGGAACAAGTGGGGCAACTGGTGGGACTTTTGGTTTTATGTCTCAGGTGGGGAAGTCAAAGATCTTCCTGGCCTTCCTGCGGCCGTTATGTGCTCCCACTTTTACGTGGCGTTCCCACCGTTTGAGGTGCGAGGGACGATGAGAACGAAGGGGCCCTCCGGTATGCCGCCCGCATGAGTAGTGGGCGCGATCTAGTTGAGGAGTTCATTGGATATGGAGTATGGCCCTTGGCGCACGGCTGGGTACTTGGTGAAGTGTGCCGTCGCCAGATGCCGACCTTGGACGAGCAGTTGGTGCGAAGTCCTGCCTTCGCCTTGGATTTGCGCGCCGAAACCCAGTCGCGTTTGTGCATGAAGTAGAGGATGGAGCAGTGAGAGTTATGGGGCGATACGTGCCGAGGACGGAGACTTTACGGAGTTGGGATATTCGCGGTTTCAATGTTCGTTTGAATCGTGTTTTCGAGTTGAACCGTCTGCCATATGGCGGTTACCCGGGAGACGACGCTGCTGTTACTATCGATCGCCGGGGAAAAAGGGCGGCGCTGCAGTTGAGGAAGGCCCTTCGCGGGGAGCCGTGCCGGCTGCGGCCACTAAAAAGAGAAAACTAGGTACTACAACTGAGGGGTTGGGGGTCTCCGATCGTTTTGCTGTGGATTTAATGGGAACTTGTGTGGCCCCTGGGGGAAGGATGTCTTCGCCCGAGCTCCAGGAATCTTCGGCGCGAATGTTGGAGGTTACCGGGGGTTGCTGGCCTAGGAATGTTTCGATCCCCCGGGCGGCCGGCGAGGACATGTTTACGTCTCGCTTAGCCCATGAGTTGAAGATTTTTCCTTATGGATGGAATATTACTGCTGTTGTATCGGCAGTGATGGATAAGGATCGCCAAGATGCGACGCGGAAGCGTCGGGCATTCACTAGGGTCGGGGACCCTAGTCGCGAGGTCAAGAAGGCGCGCAGAATTGCGAAGTCTGCCGCCCCCGGCAGCAGCAAGCCACCGCCAGCTGCGAAGCCTGCCATCCTCGGCCCCAGCAAACCTTCAACGGGTGCGAGGGCCGTCACGCCCGGCTCGAGCAAGCCGCCTTCTACTGAGCCCACGCTGGAGCGAGGGCCACCGTCTCGCTGTGCACTGCCGAGGCGGTGGCGGGTGGGGCCGAACTCTCCATGGACATCTACGTGGATGACTACCGTGTGGGTGGTGTCATGATGTTCGATGCCCGCACGGGGCGGGGACTTGTCGGTGAGTTTTTATTATTTTATATTATTATTATATATATATTCACAGGGTCTGGGTCTTGGACAAGATTGTGATGCAGGGTCGAATGCTGGGCAACTGGCTATTGTCCCAGCTTCGGTGGCGGCCGCGTCGGCCGTGGCGACGGCCGAGGCGAAGGGTGCTTCGCAGGACCCATGGTCCAAGTTTTACACCAGTGGCGAGATTACTTCGGCCGCCACCGCTAGAGACGTGGTGGGCTCAGTTGCGCAGCAGCTGAAGCATGCAACGCAGCAGCTAAAGCATGTAAGTCGTCTTGGACTTCGTCAGTTTGTTGTGTTTATGTGATTGCAAATTTGATGGACTTTTCATGGCAGGCGGCTGCCTTCGCCGATCATGTTGCGTCGGGCGCTCTGACCTTGGAGTTTGCTGCCGAGAGGAAGCGACTCGAGGGGAGGATTGAGTGCCTCCGGACGCAGCATACGGAGGCCGTGCGGGACAAGTCAGCTGCGGAAAACAAGAGTCGCAGACTGATGGAGAAGTTGGCGGCTGCGGAGGCCGAGAAGGAGACCTCAGCCGTCGGCTGGCGGCGGAAAAGAAGGATGCGGACAGGGCCTGTGCTGAGGCACAGGCCGCACGTGCCGAGGCCAAGCTTGCGCGTGCTGAGGCCAATCTCGCTCGCCAACACGCTGAGGAGGCGGAAGCGAGCCAAAGCAGCCTACGCGGCTGCTTGGACAAAGCGGAGGCCTCTACTCACGCAGAGGTCGACCGGACGCATGCACAGCTTATTAACGCGTACCGGCAGCTTGGTGCGCGGACCGCTCCCTTTGATTCGTCCGGTAAGGAAGTGGGCCTCCGCTTCCTCGGATGGATGCAGGAGGAGTTGGAGGTGCTCCCAACGATTGTGACGGGCCTCATGTCCTTCGCCTCGCTCATCACCTGCGAAGGGGCCGTGAATGCCTTGTCCCGCGAGGGATGCAGGCACTTCAAAGTCTTTGACCGATCGGACGAAGACTTCGAACGTGGAATCTTCCAGGTTGAGGACCTGGTGCTGAAGCGATCTGCTGGGGCACTTTATGATAGGATGTGGGGCCCTCACGGCTGTGATACTGTTTGGGAGAGGTCCGACCGGGCGATGGAGCAGGTATGGACTTGTTTTGTGATTGTATGTATGGGTATATATATATATGTATATATTGATATGTGGTTTTTGTTGAATAAGTATGCTATTTTTGTAGATGGCGCGTGATGAGGAGGTCGAAGACCTTGGGGACCTAGAGAGCACGCTGCTTGAGTTGTCGGGTGCGAAGGAAGGGATTGGGGGGCAGCTGGTGCCGCCGTCCGATACTGGCAAAGGCCCCGTGATGACCCCCGCGCCGACCTGTGCTGGCGAGGACCCTATGCCGGCCACTGCGCCGACTGGTGAGGACACTTCGGTGGTGGCGGGCGAACCAACTGTCGAAGACCCTGCAGCGTCGGTCGACCCTTCGCAGGTGGCGGGGTAGGGGCTAGGGCTATCGGATGTAGGACTTTGTTTTTGTGATACTGAAACTCGGTTGCTGCGCAGGTTCTGACATGTGGGCCTGCGCAAGCAACCGCTGGTGACGATACTAATTTTGTGGTGGCCGCAACCGCAGTGCCTGCCAATGATAATTTATCTGGTTCTGAATCTGGTTCTTTTTTGTCTGATGGTGAGTTTGGGAGTCTATTTTCCTGGACCGAAGAGTCTTCGGAGGAAGACTTGGATTATTTTGCTCCGTTAGATGTGGCCGTGGCGGGGTCCTTGCCGTGGGTGGAGGTTGGCGAGGTGTCTGATCTTCCTAGTGCGAGGATCAAGTGCCGGTGACGAAGGGTGGTGTCGAAGCATAGCGTTGGTGAGGTTTCGCGAAGTGGTAGGCGCCGTCAAATGGGGATGGAGCGGGACCATCTTCGAGTAGATCGGTTTGGTAAACGAGAGCTACTGTCTTCGCCGATAGGGACGAGCATTGTTGATGGGGTCTGCAGAATCTTTTTGAGGGTGAGGAATTGAAAATAATGTTGTTCAATTATAGGGAGGCGGGCATCATCCCAAAGGTTGAGCCAATGTAGTATATGATGCCCTCGCGTTGTCCGACGGTAATGGAGGGCATAGTTGTGTTTATGTGTGCGGTGGGTCTAGTGACCCTTCGCAGAGTGTATGTAACTGCATCTTTTATTGTAATTATCGCGCACTTGTTGTGGTAGTCCGGCTGCACCCTTAGGCGACTTTTGCATGGAGTGTCTTTTTAGTAAAAGACTTCGATTGACGCACTTGTTGTGCTAGTCCGGCTGCACCCTTAGGCGACTTTTGCACGGATTGTCTTTTTAGTAAAAGACTTTGATTGACGCACTTGTTGTGCTGGTCCGGCTGCACCCGTAGGCGATTTTTGCATGGGTTGTCTTTTTAGTAAAAGACTTCGATTGACGCACTTGTTGTGCTGGTCCGGCTGCACCCGTAGGCGACTTTTGCATGGGTTCTCTTTTTAGTAAAAGACTTCGATTGACGCACTTCTTGTGCTGGTCCGGTAGCACCCGTAGGCAACTTTTGCATTGAGTGTCTTTTTAGTAAAAGACTTCGATTGACGCACTTGTTGTGCTAGTCCGGCTGCACCCGTAGGCGACTTTTGCACGGGTTGTCTTTTTAGTAAAAGACTTCATTGACGCACTTGTTGTGCTAGTCCGGCTGCACCCTTAGACGACTTTTGCACGGATTGTCACACGTGAGGGTAGTCTACGCTACCTGTCGCGGTGACCTGGAATTGGTCGAATGCCGAAGACCGTCGAAGTGGTCTTTTCCGACATGTTGCACTTGAGTTTTTGTTTTTGCGGGGGCTTTTACTGATATATTACATGGCTCCGCCTCGTTAAAAACCTCACCCCCTGGGAGGAAAAGAGTGCAGGCCGAAACAACATTGTTTGCTGAATTATAAGGGCGCATGGGCCCTGAGGGTTGAACAAAAAATTTTCGGATATTGTCATTGTTCCAGGAGTGCTCTAAATCTTCGCCGGAAGGTGTTACCAGCCTGTACGCGCTGGGGGATGCCTTCGTCTTGACAATGAATGGACCTTCCCATTTTGACTTCAGCTTGCCCCGTGACTCTATCCGGGTGGTCCGGACAAGTACGAGGTCTCCTTTGTTGAATTCCTTTGGGACGACAGCGTTGTTGCGCCAGGCCTTTGTTTGGGCCTGATATCTGTCGAGAGTCTGCAGGGCGAGGACGCGGTCTCCGTCGATGAGATATTTGGAAGTTGGTTCGTCGATGTAAGGAAAAAGGACCCCGGGCCATTTGGCTAGTTGAGTTTTGGTGTTTGATGAACAACACAATCTGTGAACTAATAAGTTCTCTAGTGTTTGTGTTTGTAGTTCACAGGATGCGAACAGAATTGGACCAAGGCAATGAGGATGCAACACCTCAAAAGGAGACATAAAAAGATGCATAGGAGTCCAATACTCAAGAACAAAAGAAGCCCGAAGAAATCAGCGAAGGAACCCAAGAAGCGGGCTGTCAGCCAGCGCCTGGTGGTGCACCAGACAGTGTTGTCCGGTGCGCACCGGACTGTCCGGTGGGACAACCGGACAGTCTGTGCAGAGAGGCCACAGAGAGGCGCTCTCGGCCTGTAGCACTGGTCTGTCCGGTGGGGCACCGGACTGTCCGGTGTGCACCGAACAGACGGCAATGATCGGATCCAACGGTCGACTGCTACAGGCGCCAACGGTCGGCTGACGTGGCGTGCACCGGACACTGCACAGTGGCTGTCCGGTGGTGCACCGGGCTATCCGGTGCACCCGACGACAGAAAGTTGCTGCTTTATGTCCAACGGCTAGTTTGGGATTTGGAGGCTATAAATACCACCCCAACCAGCCATTCTCTAGTGTGGGAGCCCAAGCAACATACCAAGACACATAGTGCATATTTCCAAGAGCTCAAACACCCAAGTGCTTAATAGAATCACTCGGTGATTAGCGTAGGTGCTTTGCGAAGTGCTTAGGTTAGTTAGACCACTTTAGCGCTTGCTCTAGGTGAACCCTAGTTAGTTGAGTGAGTTTTGTAAAACCACACAACCCCTCGGCTCTTGCGTGAGTCATTGTAATTGTACCGAGTGGGGCGAGAGTCTTGCGAGACCGTGACAACCGCGTTTGTGTCACGGCCGCCACCGTGTACCGGAGGGAACGAGGCCCGCGGTGTTTCGGCCGGAAGCTCGATAGTGGAGACGGTGGGGAGCGTCTGAGAGGAGCCGGAAGCGGAGCACCACTTGCGCGTGGAGAAGGCCCGCGGCTCTCTACGGAGTTACTCGACCGTGGTGCTTGGCCCTCGCGTGGGCTTCCCTTTGCGTAGGGGCACCAACGAGGATTAGTCGGGACCTTGCGTGGTTCTAGATACCTCGGTAAAAATATCGGCGTCATCCACGAGAGTTTGCTTCTCTACTTTGCTCTTTAAGTTTTCGCATTTATATTAAGCATTTAAGTTTCAATCTTGTATTCATACTTATTTAGTGTAGATTGAAACTTAGCCATTGCGGTAGAGATAGCAACACTTAGACAAAACCTAGATTGCACTTTCTAGTTTGATTATTTGCATAGGTTTTGCTCTAGGAATTTAATTGTGGCCTAGTTTAGTAAAAGTTTTAGAAGTCCTAATTCACCCCCCCCCTCTTAGGCATCACCCGTTTCCTACAGTCGACATCGGGGACTGCTGATGTGCTTGTCCTGGGCGATCCATGCTTTTATCTCCTGTGGCGTCATGGCTTCGGATCCATACAATAGGCGAAAAGGTGTGAACCCGGTCGCCCGGCATTCGGTAGTGTTTAGGGCCCATACCACTTCGGGTAGTTGGTCGGCCCATTTGCCCTTTTTATCGTCGAGAAGTCTTTTCTTGATAGCGGTAAAAATCTTGTCGTTGGCACGCTCGACAACGTCGTTGGACTGTGGGTGGTATACCGAGGCGAAGACGGGCTTGGTGCCGATGGAAAAAACAGAAATCCCTGAAGTCTTGGCTGTCGAATTGTTTGCCATTGTCGACTGTGAGTTCGGACGGGACTCCGAAGCGGCAAACAATGTTTTGCCAGAAGAATTTCTGTGCGGTCTTCGACGTTATGGTGGATACTGCCCTGGCCTTGATCCACTTTGTGAAATATTCGACGGCGACGAAGACAAACTTGAGGTTCCCTTGAGATGTAGGCAGCGGTTCGACGATGTTCAGCCCCCAGCGCTGAAGTGGCCATGTGTGGGCGATAAGTTTGGTGAATTGCAAGGGGCTGCCCGAGCGAGGTGAGAATTTTTGGCATGCTTCACATGACCTTGTGACTCGATTGGCCATGCAGATTATTGCGGGCCAGTAGAATCCCTGTCGAATCACCTTGGCGGCGAGGGCTCTGGGTCCTAAGTGGGAGCCACAAGTTCCGCTGTGGACTTCGCGGAGGATTTCTATGCCTTCAGTCTCAGTTATGCACTTTAGCATAGGCTAGCTGATCCCCTTTTTGTATAGTTATCCCTCGACTAGTGCGAAGTCTCGGCTTCTGTGTTTCAGTCGTTTGGCCTCGTTGCGGTCGTTGGGGTGATAGTGACCTTGCAGGTACAGGGTTATTAGGGCCCGCCAGTCTTCGGCTATGATGAGATTGACGATGCGGTGGCCTTCTGCGTCCTGCGTTATTTGCAGGCCTTCGAGGTTGCGGACAGCTGGTGTGTCGATGACGTGGTAGAACACGTCGGAGGGCAGGACCTCGCCTTTGGCTGCTGCTTTGGCCAACGCGTTGGCCTCTTCATTCTTGGCGCGGTCGATGTGCTGCAGGGTGAAACCCTCGAATTGCTTCTCAAGGCTGCGGACGGCTGTGAGGTATTGCATAAGCGCAGGGTCTTTGGCTGAATATTCTTTCTCGACCTGGCCGACGACTACTTTGCAGTCTGTTCTGATTATGCAGGTGGTGACACCGAGGGCTCATAATTTGCGGAGTCCCAAGATGACGGCTTCATACTCTACTATGTTGTTGGTGCATCTGTCGGATTCCAAGGCGAAGCTTAGGCGGGCAGCATATCTATATTTGACGCCTGCGGGCGAAGTGATGATTGCCGCAACACCTGCCCCCGCATGGCACCACGCGCCGTCGCAGTGGATGGTCCATACTTTATCTGGGGACTCGTCTTGTTGTCATGTTGGTCCCGTCCAGTCGATGATGAAGCCTGCCAGGACCTGTGACTTGATCGTTGTTCTGGGTTTAAAGGTGATGTGGTACCTAGAAAGTTCCGCTACCCACTTGGCGATTCGGGTGGATGCCTCTGGGTTCTGGAATAGTTCTCCCAGGCCGCTGTCAGAAGTGACCCATACTTTGAATGCCTTGAAGTAGTGACGCAGCTTGCGAGATGCCATGACAACTGCGTATGAAATTTTTTCCAGCTCGGTCATATTACACTTGGAAGCCGTGAGGACTTCGGAGACATAGTACACTAGGCACTGTCGGAGTGTGCCCTCTCTGTCCTGTTCTTGGACCAACGCTGTGCTGACTGCATATGGTGAGGCCGCTATGTGTAGCAGTAAGGGAAGCAAAGGGTCGGGACTAGCGAGGGTTGCCAGATTGGACAAGTGTTGCTTGAGCGACTTGAAGGCGGTCGCTTGCTCTGGTCCCCAAGCAAAGTCTTTGGCACCGCGCAGTGTCTTGAGGAAAGGTAGATTGCGCTCTGCGGATTTTGAAATGAACCTGTTCAAGGTGGCCAATCTACCTATCAGTCGCTGGACGTCCCTGGCGGAATGCGGAGGTGTCATGTTGATAATTGCTTGGATTTTTGTCGGGTTGGCCTCGATCCCTCTGTGCGACACCAGGTAGCCGAGTATCTTCCCCTGGTGAACTCTGAAGACACACTTTTCAGGGTTGAGCCGAAGTCGTGCATCCCGCATATTGGCGAAGGTTTCGGCGAGGTCGGCGAGGTGATCCTCTTTGTTCTTGCTCGCGACGACAATGTCGTCCACGTAGGTGAAAATGTTGCAGCCTACTTGACTTTCGAGGACCTTTTTTGTGAGGCGGGAGAAGGTTGACTTGGCATTTTTGAGTCATTCTGGCATTCTGATGAAGCAGTATGTGCCGAAGGGTGTGATGAAGCTTATGTTGGCCTTGTCTTCCTCTTTCATGTAGATTTGGTGGTAACCGGAGAAGCAATTGAGGAGGGACATGACTTCACATCCTGCTGCACTATCGACTATTTTGTTGATCCGTGGCAAGGGGAAATTGTCCTTGGGACACGCCTTATTGAGACTGGTGAAGTCGATACGCATGCGCCACTTGCCGCTTTTCTTTTGCACCATGACCACGTTGGCAAGCCATGTAGGGTAAGCGATTGGCTCGATGAAGTTGGCTTTGGACAGGCGATGCACCTCGGCTTTGGCGGCTTCAATCTTCTCGTCGGACATTTTGTGCGGTCGTTGCTTTCTTGGGCGCACCGAGGGGTCGATGCCCAGGCCGTGCTCTATGATGGTGCGGCTGACTCCGACCAGGTCGTGGGCGGACCAAGCGAAGACGTCCTTGTTGCGGGAGAGGTAGGAGATCAGTTTCTCCTCGTCTTGCGAGGTTAGGTCTTCGCTAATTATGACTGTTTGCTTAGGGGTGGCCGGGTTGAGGGGTACCGCCTTCGTTTCATCGTTGCTTTGCAGCTGTGTCTTTACTTTTTCGTTGGCGGCTAGGCGGGTCCCTTCAAAGCCTTCGCGTCGTGTTGTGAGACAGTGCACGTTCCGTTGCCCTGGGACGAAGTCTCTTTCAATATTGCACGCGGTCTGCTGGTTGCCATAGACTGTGATCACGCCTTGCGGACCCAGGATTTTCATGCATAGGTAAAGTCCGTGGATTGCCGCTTCAAACTTGTTGATGGAGCCCCGCCCCATTGTAGCATCCCAAAAATTCAAATCTTGAAATTTTCTCAAACCCGCTCTAAATTCAAAATGAATTTCAAATTTCATTTTAAAATGTTTGTTTGCGAGTTGATATCAACAAATAAAATATAGTGGTCTATATTCTCTCCATAATCCTCCTCAAAATATCCTACAAATATTTCCTCAGTGATCCCCTCAAATTCTTTCCAGAAATACCGCCCAGATATTTCCCCAGTAATCCCCATCAAGTTCTTTCCAGAAATACTGCCCAAATATTCCACCGATATATCTCCAGATATTTTCCTCTTGAGAAATACCTTCAGAATCATTTTTCAAGTCCCCACAAATATTTTCTTCATAACTTTTCTCATGCTCATATGTATACTTATGCCTCCAGTGTCATACGGTGAGCTCTACAAGCTAATTACACTCATATAAGACAAATCCATGCTAATCTCCCACTAATCCTCTCATCCTCCCACTAATCCCATCATCCCTCCCCCTAATCCCCCCCCACCATGGCTATAAATAGAGGGGCAAGGGCCTCCTCTCATCCCACCCCAAGCGATTTCATGGCAACTCCCCCCCCCCACACGCCCACTCCCACTCCACCTCCCACACAAGCACCCACTAGCACAAGGATCGTTCGGTCGTTCTTCGATCGTTCGTCCCCCTGTTCTTAGTTTGTTCGTTCGTTCGTCCGATCATTCATGGTTCATTCGTCCGTTCGTTCGTCCAAATAATATTTTCCTATCGTTATGCTACCGAAATTCCGATCGTTCGTTCGTTCGATCATTCGATCGTTCATCGTTCGTTCATAGTTCCTATTCATCGTTCATCGTTCGTTCATCGTCACTATTCACCGTTCATCGTTCGTTCACCATTACTATTCACCGTTACTATTTATCGTTACTATTCATTGATCATCCGATCACCCCAAATTTCAACTATTCATCCACCATGCTGTCCAGTCCACCTAAGACCAGCCAGACCTATATTCCAGTCATACGAACTCCGGTGACTGTGATTTTCATTCCAGTAGGGAACTTCCCATCTGGTCACCCATCCTAGATTTCTCCAAGTTGAGCACGCTTAACTTTGGAATTCCTTCAAGCCAGACTTCCAAAAAGAAAGGCAAACCATGTTTGTATGGATACGTCTTCAATCCTATAAAACCTGGCCCAAGATACCACAGCCCACTCGGACCAGAATACCACAGCATTCCAGCTATTTGGGTCTCGCCTCACTACTGTCTGATGTGACACAGTAGGTAGGAACAGTTTCCACCAACATAAACCTCTGCCCAAGAAAAGCCCAAAAATAATTCCTCGCACCCCGCTCATTTGTATTTTTGATTTTCCAAATATCTATAAATATTCAAATTCTAGAATATTCCAAGAATATTCCTTTCCTTTTCTTTTCTCCCTATGATTATAAAATCCAAAACTCCTCCATCCAAACTCAGATTTCAGTCATTCTTGTTTCTAAAATTCTTGTCAAACTATTCCCTATCCAACCATGTCATCCCTTAAGCATGGTTCATATTCCAGAAAACTCCCAAAATACTCTTGTCTCATATTCTGCCTATAACTCTCCGGTTCATATTAAGTCAGACGATTCATTCGTCACTATTCTCACCAACAGTGAACTTCACTGTGCTACACCACATACACCCAGCTATAAATACACCCAGCTACCCTCTCCCACTCCACACACTCAACACCCTCAGCCAAGGCAAACACCCCACCCACTCACTTACTCCGCTCTACCGGCTACACGCATAGTGTCGCTTCGTCTCCAGTCCACCCTCCTGGTAAGCACCTTCGCTCTACTACCAGCAGTATCTCAACACCACGTGACACAGATTCTACTCAAGACTCTACCCATCCATATATCGCTATTCTGACCACTATACTAAATATTTGTTGGTATACTTGTTGGTTTGTATGTTTGCTTATTCATGTTGCATAGTTATCGGAGCGTTCGTGCCGTCTTGTGGAGGCCAGATCTGCAAGTCTGCCAGGCAGTGGAGCTAGAAGCCAGTTCTGCGAGCTCCTCTTCCCCCTTCGCCAAATAAGCACGGCAAGCTCACTGGATCCCTTTGATGCATAAATTACCTATGATTTTTCAACCACAACCCTCAGTCTGTTATTTTATGCATGATATGATTTTGAGACAAGTTATTATGGCCACCCAGCCGCTTGCCGCAAGCAATCCTTGATATATTTGTTACAAATGATTTGAGAAAAGGTGTGAGTTTTCAAAAGAAAATGCTTTCAAATGTGTATGATGAAGGGTTTTCACCCTTATCACCTTTGAGTACGGATGATCAGGGACTCCCTGGTTTAGGGGAGGGCCTAAGGTGATGGCTCAGCTGGTTTAGGTGTGAGCAGAAGGATTGTCCCCTCATATAAGGACCGGTTTGTCATCCTTCACTACCTATACTCATGATAAGTACAACCACTCGAGACTGTGTGGGCAGTCACTCAATCTGAACTCGTACGGTTCAAACCCCAGGGTTATGAAGGCTGGGGAGCACCGGGAGGATAAGGAGGGGGAATGTTTTGTCCGGTTTGGACATGGCGGTGGCCTGACTCCTTCCGGTATAACCGTTAAGGTAAGGACGTGCGAGGAAAGAAAGAGATTCGGTGTCGGATCTCATGGCAATGAGATCGCAGAGCCGGACTACTGGGTAAAGTGTACACCTCTGCGCAGAGTTTCAAACCTATTCGAATAGTCTGTGTCTACAGGAATGGACGAGTCTGGTATGGTATGGCAATTAATATTTTGTTTTCAAAAAAGGGTGCGTTTGAGAAAAGTGGTTTTTAAAAGGTCCAGCGGTTGAGCCGTGAGCTATGGTGGACGGGAAGTCCAGTAGCTATTTTTGAAAATGAAAACCAGTGAGAAACTGCTGAGATACCTGGATGGTTTAGTCCAGGGGATTTTGTTCTAATACTGAAAAACTTCCTGCTCCTTTTGGAGAGGATGTGCTTTGCAAAATACAAAATGTTTTTCAAAACAACCCTGCAAAAAATATTGCTGTTTCTGCAAAATATCCTGAGCTCCACATATTCCATGCATTATATCTGATTTCCCCATTCCACGGGTGAAGGTGGGCTGCTGAGTACGTTTGTACTCACCCTTACTTATTTATTTTTTCAGAAAAAGGAGATCGGGTAAGAGTTACGACTGTTCCCAACCTTTCTTGTGGTTGTTGGACCGCTGATTTGCTTCGTTGCGTATATCGGGCTGCTTCAGCCCCATTCTGATGATATGTCCCGAGTTGTGGACCAACTCTTAAAGTTGATCGCCACCTTTATAGGTTTGTCTCGTTTAAGCAGATCTGTAATCATCTGATGTATAAATGTGTTTACTAGCCTCCTAGGACTAGTAATTGTATCACATTTGAGTCCTAGAGGATCTGGGGCGCTTCACCCATTATGGCGTTGTACGGGTATACCATGTCGACGGTGACCTGCTCACTTCATGCATTGGGTGCTACACCGAAGGACAGGGGTAGCTCGATCTTGCCGACGGGAAAAGTGCCCTTCCCACCGAAGCCGTAAATGGGGTTGTCTGAAGGCTTGAGCAAACTATGGTTGATGCCCATGCGGTCGAAGGCGTGTAGGAAGATGATGTCGACTTGGTTGCCGTTGTCGACCAAGACTTTGTGGAGGTCCTAGCCTGCTATGCTGCAGTTGATCACCATGGCGTCGACGTGAGGGGCACTGCGCAGGTCAACGTCCCTGGCGTCGAAGGTGAGTGGCACATGAGACCACCTTGTTTGTACGACTGGGCCGGAGAGGGCGACGTGGTTAACACTTCGGTAGTGGTCCCTCTTTTGCCGCTTCGTTTCGAAGTCCACGCTAGACCCTCCGGTGATCATGTGGATGACTCCGCGATATGGTTGTTCGGCGAAGTCTTCTGGCTTTGGTGCTTGGGGTGATTATGGTGGTCTGGATTTGGGTGATGTGGAGGTGGAGGCAGGGGTGGCAGGACTCTCGAGTGCGATGATGAAAGATTTGGCCATTATGGCATCATCCCCTCTGGACGATGCGACGATGACTTGGTAGCTCATGATGTATTGTGCTGGGTCAGTGCTGCCGTTGTACTTGGGGTAGGTGCCTGCCCTGAAGTTGGTGGGCCAAGGTGATGCTTGGAGTTGCGGAGCCAGGGGCTTCGCTCGTCAAGGTAGTTGATCCCTTGGAAAGCTGTGACATGCGGAATGAAGGGCCCACGCTGAGGTATAAATAGATCTCCGGCTGGGACGCGCTGTTGGAGGGGCGGTCCATGCTGTAGGTCATGCTGGCCTTCGCTCTGCATGACCGCGATTTCTTGCTCGAGCTCCCGAGCTCTCTGCTCCTCGTCTCGTATCATCTGGCGCACCTTGGCCTGCGCGGTGACACGTTGGCGCTTGGCCTCGAGGATGTCTTTCTGCTTTTGGAGGTTGTGGTTCTTGATGCGCAGGGCCCACAGTTGTAGCTGTTCCTCGGCTGAGATGTCGATGACTTCGCCGTCCTCTATTGCGTCTTCGCTCTCTGCTAGAGCGAAACCTGGGGGTGGTGCTTGGGGTACGCCTCCGGAGCTGCAGGTGCGCAGGGTGCCTTCGGGGGTGGGGTGGTCTTGGCGCTGTCTTTTGCTGACAGCTTCATCTTCAAAGGCCTCTTGGGGGGTGTTGTCTGCGAGGGCCTTGCCTTTTTTCTTAGCCAGCAGCGCTGCCTTCGCTGCTTCGTCGATGGATGGGGCTGCCTTCGAACTAGCTCGCTTGGGTGCCATCGCGGGTTATTTGTTCGTAGCACGAACGGTGGGCGCCAAATGTTGGGACTTGCTTTCCTGGGCAAGTAGATCCAACGGAAAAGCGGAGAGAGTGTTTACAAAGTTCAACGAGGAATGGCAATAGCACTATTAATCTGGCCCCTCAAAGGCACTGTACGGGGGTATTTATAGGCACCCGAGTGACCACCGTCCTTTGGCAAGGACGTTTATGCCCTTAGGTACCCAGACTATCCCCAGAATATTCTCACAAGAGGGGGTTACAGACTGTCATTACAGAAAAGACTATTACAGACGCGGCCTGTAACATGCTTATCTGCGCGGGGCCTGTTACAGTAGGCCGAATCCCACTTCGGCCTCCCGACGCGATGAGGACGTGGGACTTAGCAGACTTCGACAGAGCCTTGCCTTCATCTTGCAACGGAGAGGACGAAAGGCGACCGCGCCAGTCTTCATCCGCCCGGCGCACTCGGCTCGCTCGGGCGTAGTCTTCGTTGGTGTAGCGAGGTGACGAAGGCTTCGAGCGAAGGGTAGCGTCTTCGCCTTCGCCCCAACAACCAAATAGTCCGGTGCGCCAAATTCCACCACACTCTAAATCCTTTTGCTCCAATAAAATTGTGTCCCTAACTTGGTTCTTTTCTTGGTTTGTGTTGAACCTTATGCACCTATAATAGATGAATTATAGACAAACTAGTTAGTCCATGTGTTTGTGTTGATCATCAACCACCAAAAAAATTATAGGAAATGGTTAACCCAATTTCCCTTTCAGCAGGGGCGGCGGAGTACGCCGACGACGCCTGAATCTCGTTCTCGGGAGGGACCCCGTTGGGAAGGAGAGATCCTAGGCTTTGTATTGGGATCGGTAGACCACCCATGACTCCTCTAATTGACATAGAGCCGGAGAGACAGTGGAGGACGCGGGACAAGAATTGAGGGGGGGGGCAAAAAACACATGATAAAATCAACCAACATAGTAAACAACTACTATCGTACAGAATTCACATGATACAAGTCACACGGTCAAACGGGAGGGAGAGCAGATGGTTAATGGACAAGCTCAATAGAGTGATTTTGGCCCACCATGTCTTTTATATTTTCTATTTTTTCAATAAAACATATGATACATATAAGTACTTCCAAAATTTCAGAGGGCATGACCCACTTTACCCCCTGTGGGTCCGCCACTATGGAGAGAGGTGAAGATTAGAGAGAATGATCTAATTTACTGTCTACTCATAGGGCAAAATATAAAGAACTAGATGTATATTGATTGGTTGATCGATTGTTGGTGTTCCAATCGGTCGTAGCCCTTCATATATATAGAGGGGGTATGGACCCATCACAAAACTGATTCCTGAGTTAATCTCACGGATTTAGCTAACAAATCTCGTAAGAAACTCAAAATTCTGACTGATTCTGCGCGCGCGGACCGTTCACGCCACCACCGCGGACTAGGGGTGGAAATCTAGCTCGGGCTCGATGAGGCTCGGCTCGAGCCGGCTCGCAAGCCAAAACGAGCTCGAGTCGAGCCTGGTTTTGTGGCTTGCTAGAACTACGAGCCGAGCCGAGCTGGCTCGGTTCAGCTCGCGCGCCGAGCTAACAATGTCAAGTATACTATTATATCATTGTCGGGGACCATAATTAGGGGTACCCTCAAGACGCCTAATTCTCAGCTGGTAACCCCCATCAGCATAAAGCTGCAGAGGCCTGATGGGTGCAATTAAGTCAGGGATCAGTCCATACGAGCGACTCGATCACGCCTCGCCCGAGCCTAGCCTCGGGCAAGGGCAGCCGACCTCGAGGGGTTTCCGTCTCGCCCGAGGCCCCCCTTTTTAACAGCGGACACATCTCCGGCTCGCCCGAGGCCTTGCCTTCGCTAAGAAGCAACCCTGACTAAATCGCCGCGCCGACCGACCGAGTCGCAGGAGCATTTAACGCAAAGGCAGCCTGACACCTTTATCCTGACGTGCGCCCCCCGGCAGAGCCGAAGTGACCGTCGTCACTTCGCCGCTCCACTGACCGGTCTGACAGAAGGACAGCGCCGCCTGCGCCATTCCGACTGCAGTGCCACTTGACAGAGTGAGACTGACAGGCAGTCAGGCCTTGCCAAAGGCGCCATAGGAAGCTCCGCCCGACCTAGGGCTCGGACTCGGGCTAAGGCCCCAGAAGACGGCGAACTCCGCTCCGCCCGACCTAGGGCTCGGACTCGGGCTAAGGCCCCGGAAGACGGCGAACTCCGCTCCGCCCGACCCAGGGCTCGGACTCGGGCTAAGGCCCCGGAAGACGGCGAACTCCGCTCCGCCCGACCCAGGGCTCGGACTCGGGCTAAGGCCCTGGAAGACGGCGAACTCCACTCCGCCCGACCCAGGGCTCGGACTCGGGCTAAGGCCCCGGAAGACGGCGAACTCCGCTCCGCCCGACCCAGGGCTCGGACTCGGGCTAGGCCCCGGAAGACGACGAACTCCGCTTCGCCCGACCCCAGGGGTCGGACTCCGCCCTGGCCTCTGCCGAACGACCTCCGCCTCGCCCGACCCAGGAGCTCGGGCTCGGCCTCGGCCATGAAAGACAAACTCGACCTCGGCTTCGGAGGAGCCTCCACGTCGCCCGACCTAGGGCACAAGCCCGCCACGTCAACAGGAAGCGCCATCATCACCCTACCCCGAGCCGACTCGGGCCGCAGAGAACAAGACCGGTGTCCCATCTGGCTAGCTCCGCCAGATAGGCAATGATGGCGCCCCGCTGGCCCCGTGACGACGGCGGCTCTCAGCTCCCTTACGGAAGCAGGGGGACGTCAGCAAGGACCCAACCGCTCCGACAGCTGTCCCTCCACCAGGCTCCGTTGCTCCTCCGACAGCCACGACACCACACCAGCTGGGTGCCAAGATCTCTCCGGCTGCCACATTGGCATGTACTTAGGGCGCTAGCTCTCCCCCGCTAGACACGTAGCACTCTGCTACACCCCCATTGTACACCTAGATCCTCTCCTTACGCCTATAAAAGGAAGGACCAGGGCCTTCTTAGAGAAGGTTGGCCGCGCGGGGACGAGGACGGGGCAGGCGCTCTCTTGGGGCCGCTCGCTTCCCTCACCCGCGTGGACGCTTGTAACCCCCTACTGCAAGCGCACCCGACCTGGGCGCGGGACGAACACGAAGGCCGCGGGATTTCCACCTCTCTCACGCCCGTCTCCGGCCACCTCGCTTCCCCCCTTCGCGCTCGCCCACGCGCTCGACCCATCTGGGCTAGGGCACGCGGCACACTCACTCGTCGGCTTAGGGACCCCCCGGTCTCGAAACGCCGACAGTTGGCGCGCCAGGTAGGGGCACGCTGCGTGTTGACGAGCAGTTTCCCGTCAAGCTCCAGATGGGCAGTCTCCAACGACCTCTCCAACCCGGGACGGTGCTCCGTTTCGGGAGTCTCGAGTTCATGTCTCTCGACGGCAGCTATGACATGATGCTCCTTCCACCGCCGCGCGACGACGACAATGGCAGCCGACAGCCCGCCCGCCGGCGGCGGAATCGACGACGTCTTCCCCGCGTGGTGGAAGAACAACATTCGAGCTCGCCTCGTCCTCTCCCCCGCCATCGGAGGAGGAGGCGGGGCAACCAAGGCCGAGCGGGAGGCCGCGCTCCGTCGGCTGTCGAGCGAATCGACGTCCCCAGCGCCCCAACGGAGGGCGCGTCGGGCGTCGACCTCGCGTTTGAGACGAAGGCGAGCGCCGTCCCCCCGCGACACGCCAATCCCGAGCAAGTGGACGACGCCAGCACACTCGCGGAGGGCCTACAGGACGTCGCCCTCGTACCCCAAGACGACGGCGCAATCAGTCCCCGACGTGACTATGTCGCTCCTCGTCGACCAAAAGGTACCGACTGATTCCCATCCTACGTCATTTCGACTTGGCCTCAACCCGCCTAGCGACCTCGCTTTGGCGGGCGCTCTCGTTGAGGCGAGTGCAACCCCTCTGGGGTTTCGTATGCGGCCGCCTTGGGACCGATTGACGGACGTCTCGACCTACGGGCCCTCTGGGTCCGAAGAAGATGATGATCCCAGCGTCTGTTGGGATTTCTCTGGATTTGGCAACCCCAGTGCCATGCGGGACTTTATGACCGCATGTGACTACTGCCTCTCCGACTGTTCCGACGGCAGCCGCAGCCTTGACGACAAGGACTGCGGCCCAAGCCGCGAATGTTTCCATGTCGAGCTAGGGGATCCCTCCGAAGGCAACCATCTCGGCATGCCGGAGGACGGTGATCTCCCTAGGCCGGTGCCTCGCGCCGACATCCCGCGGGAGCTAGCTGTGGTCCCCGTTCCGGCGGGGGGTCACGACCCACAGCTCGAGCAAGTCCGCGGGGCGCAGGCCAGGCTCGACGAGGGAGCAGGAGCGCTCGAGTCGATCCGCCGGGACGTCGGGCAGGTATGGGCGGGCCAACCCCCGGCCGGAGAAATACGTCACCTGCCCCAGGGTTTCCAGCACCGCGTCGCCAACGATGTCAGGGACAGGCCACCACCCGCATCCAGCGGGGTCGGTCAGAACCTGGCAGCCGCAGCGATGCTCCTCCGCGTGATGCCAGAGCCATCAACCACCGAGGGTCGGCGAATCCAGGGAGAGCTCAAGAATCTCCTGGAAGGCGCTGCGGCCCGGCGGGCCGAGAGCTCTACCTCCCGAAGGCAGGGGTACCCCTCGGAACCTCATGCCGCGACTTCCCGATTCATGCGGGAAGCCTCGGTCTACACCGGGCGCACGCGCAACACCGTGCCTGCGGCCCCGGGCCACCTCGGCAACGAGCACCATCGTCGCGACCGTCGGGCCCGCCTCGACGAAAGGGTGCGCCGAGGCTACCACCCCAGGCGTGGGGGACGCTACGACAGCGGGGAGGATCGGAGTCCCTCGCCCGAACCACCCGGTCCGCAGGCCTTCAGCCGGGCCATCCGGCGGGCGCCGTTTCCGGCCCGGTTCCGACCCCCGACTACCATCACAAAGTACTCGGGAGAAACGAGGCCGGAATTGTGGCTCGCAGACAACCGCCTGGCCTGCCAACTGGGTGGAACGGACGACGACAACCTCATCATCCGCAACCTCCCCCTGTTCCTCTCCGACACTGCTCGCGCCTGGTTGGAGCACCTGCCTCCGGGGCAGATCTCCAACTGGGATGATTTGGTCCAAGCCTTCGCCGGCAATTTCCAGGGCACGTACGTGCGCCCCGGGAATTCCTGGGACCTCCGAAGCTGCCGGCAACAGCCGGGAGAGTCTCTTCGGGACTACATCCGGCGATTCTCGAAGCAACGCACCGAGCTG
Organism: Zea luxurians; assembly: GCA_029449295.1. Taxonomy (NCBI): domain Eukaryota; kingdom Viridiplantae; phylum Streptophyta; class Magnoliopsida; order Poales; family Poaceae; genus Zea; species Zea luxurians. Next base: position 93,923,636 of record JAOPSE010000014.1, on the reverse strand, counting down.
CCCAACATCACCGACTCAGATGTCATCGGCGCGTTCCTTGCTGGCACCACCTGCCGCGACCTGGTGAGCAAGTTGGGTCACAAGACCCCCACCAGGGCGAGCGAGCTGATGGACATCGCCACCAAGTTCGCCTCTGGCCAGGAGGCGGTCGAGGCCATCTTCCGAAAGGACAAGCAGCCCCACGGCCGCCCGTCGGAAGAGGCCCCCGAGGCGTCTACTCTGTGCGGCGCCAAGAAGAAAGGCAAGAAGAAGTCGCAAGCGAAACGCGACGTCGCCGACGCGGACCTTGTCGCCGCCGCCGAGTACAAGAACCCTCGGAAGCCCCCAGGAGGTGCTAACCTCTTCGACAAGATGCTCAAGGAGCCGTGCCCCTACCATCAGGGGCCCGTCAAGCACACCCTCGAGGAGTGCGTCATGCTTCGGCGCCACTTCCACAAGGCCGGGCCACCCGCAGAGGGTGGCAGGGCCCGCGACGACGACAAAAAGGAAGATCACCGAGCAGGAGAGTTCCCCGAGGTCCGCGACTACTTCATGATCTACGGAGGGCATGCGGCGAATGCCTCGGCTCGGCATCGCAAGCAAGAGCGTCGGGAGGTCTGCTCGGTGAAGGTGGCGGCGCCAGTCTACCTAGACTGGTCCGACAAGCCCATCACCTTCGACCAAGCTGACCACCCCGGCCACGTGCCGAGCTCGGGGAAATACCCGCTCGTTGTCGACCCCATCATCGGCGACGTCAGGCTCACCAAGGTCCTGATGGATGGGGGCAGCTGCCTCAACATCATCTACGCCGAGACCCTCAGGCTCCTGCGCGTCGATCTGTCCTCCGTCCGAGCAGGCGCTGCGCCCTTCCACGGGATCATTCCTGGGAAGCGCGTCCAGCCCCTCGGACGGCTCGACCTTCCTGTCTGCTTCGGAACGCCCTCCAACTTCCGAAGGGAGATTTTGACGTTCGAGGTGGTCGGGTTCCGAGGAACCTACCACGCGGTATTGGGGAGGCCATGCTACGCGAAGTTCATGGTCGTCCCCAACTACACCTACCTGAAGCTCAAGATGCCGGGCCCCAACGGGGTCATCACCATCGGCCCCACATACAAACACGCGTTCGAATGCGACATGGAGTGCGTAGAGTACGCCGAGGCCCTCGCCGAGTCCGAGGCCCTCATCGCCGACCTGGAGAACCTCTCCAGAGAGGTGCTAGACGTGAAGCGACACGCCGGCAACTTTGAGCCAGCGGAGACGGTTAAGGCCGTCCCTCTCGACCCCAGTGGCGACACCTCCAAGCAGATCCGGATCGGTTCCGGGCTCGACCCCAAATAGGAAGCAGTGCTCGTCGACTTTCTCCGTGCAAACGCCGACGTCTTTGCGTGGAGTCCCTCGGACATGCCCGGCATACCGAGGGATGTCACCGAGCACTCGCTGGATATTCGGGCCGAAGCCCGACCGGTCAGGCAGCCTCTGCGCCGATTCGACGAGGAGAAGCGCAGAGTGATAGGCGAGGAGATCCACAAGCTAATGGCAGCAGGGTTCATCAAAGGGGTATTCCATCCCGAATGGCTTGCCAACCCTATGCTTGTGAGAAAGAAAGGGGGGAAATGGCGGATGTGTGTAGACTACACTGGTCTCAACAAAGCATGTCCGAAGGTTCCCTACCCTCTACCTCGCATCGATCAAATCGTGGATTCCACTGCTGGGTGCGAAACCCTGTCTTTCCTCGATGCCTACTCAGGGTATCATCAAATCAAGATGAAAGAGTCCGACCAGCTCGCGACTTCTTTCATCACGCCCTTCGGCATGTACTGCTATGTCACCATGCCGTTCGGTTTGAGGAACACGGGTGCGACGTACCAGCGGTGCATGAACCATGTGTTCGGCGAACACATCGGTCGTACGGTCGAGGCCTACGTCGATGACATCGTAGTCAAGACAAGAAAAGCCTCCGACCTCCTCTCCGACCTTGAAGTGACATTCCGGTGTCTCAAGGCAAAGGACATCAAGCTCAATCCCGAGAAGTGTGCCTTTGGGGTGCCCCGAGGCATGCTCCTAGGGTTCATCGTCTCCGAGCGGGGCATCGAAGCCAACCCGAAGAAGATCGCAGCCATCACCAGCATGGGGCCCATCAAGGACTTAAAAGGTGTACAGAGGGTCATGGGATGTCTCGCGGCCTTGAGCCGTTTCATCTCACGCCTCGGCGAAAGAGGCCTGCCTCTGTACCGCCTCTTAAGGAAGGCCGAGTGCTTCACTTGGACCCTTGAGGCCGAGGAAGCTCTCGGGAACCTGAAGGCGCTCCTCACCAAGGCGCCTATCTTGGTACCCCCAGCTGATGGAGAAGCCCTCTTGGTCTACGTCGCCGCGACCACTCAGGTGGTTAGCGCCGCGATTGTGGTCGAAAGGCAAGAAGAGGGGCATGCATTGCCCGTTCAGAGGCCAGTTTACTTCGTCAGCGAGGTGCTGTCCGAAACCAAGATCCGCTACCCACAAGTTCAGAAGCTACTGTATGCAGTGATCCTGACGAGGCGAAAGTTGCGACATTACTTCGAGTCTCATCCGGTAACTGCGGTGTCATCCTTCCCCCTGGGGGAGATCATCCAGTGCCGAGAGGCCTCGGGCAGGATCGCAAAGTAGGCGGTGGAAATCATGGGCGAGACAATCTCGTTCGCCCCTCGGAAGGCCATCAAGTCCCAGGTATTGGCGGACTTCGTAGCCGAATGGGTCGACACCCAGCTGCCGATGGCTCCGATCCAACCGGAGCTCTGGACCATGTTTTTCGACGGGTCGCTGATGAAGACGGGAGCCGGCGCGGGCCTGCTCTTCATCTCGCCCCTCGGGAAACACCTATGCTACGTGCTGCGCCTCCATTTCCCGGCGTCCAACAATGTGGCTGAGTACGAAGCTCTGATCAACGGATTGCGAATCGCCATCGAGCTAGGGGTCCGACGCCTCGACGCTCGCGGCGACTCGCAGCTCGTCATCGACCAAGTCATGAAGAACTCCCACTGTCGCGACCCGAAGATGGAGGCCTACTGCGATGAGGTTCGGCGCCTGGAAGACAAGTTCTACGGGCTCGAGCTTAACCACATCGCCCGGCGCTACAACGAGACTGCGGACGAGCTGGCAAAAATAGCCTCGGGGCGAACGACGGTTCCCCCGGATGTCTTCTCCCGGGATCTGCACCAACCCTCCGTCAAGGTCAACGACACGCCCGAGTCCGAGGTACCCTCGGCCCAGCCCGAGGCGTCCTCGGTTCAGCCCGAGGTACCCTCGGCCCCCGAGGGCGAGGCGCTGCGCATCGAGGAGGAGCGGAGCGGGGTCACGCCTGATCGAGATTGGTAGACCCCGTACCTGCAATATCTCCGCCAAGGAGAGCTACCCCTCGACCAAGCCGAGGCTCGGCGGGTAGCGCGACGCGCCAAGTCGTTCGTCTTGCTGGGCGATGAGAAGGAGCTCTACCACCGCAGCCCCTCGGGCATCCTCCAGCGATGCATCTCCATCACCGAAGGTCAGGAACTCCTGCAAGAGATACACTCGGGGGCTTGCGGCCATCATGCAGCGCCTCGAGCCCTCGTCGGGAACGCTTTCCGGCAAGGCTTCTACTGGCCGACGGCGTTGGCTGACGCCACTAGAATTGTCCGCACCTGCGAAGGGTGTCAATTCTATGCGAAGCAGACCCACCTGCCCGCTCAGGCTCTGCAAACGATACCCATCACCTGGCCCTTCGCTGTGTGGGGTCTGGACCTCGTCGGCCCTCTACAGAAGGCGCCCGGGGGCTACACGCACCTGCTGGTCGCCGTCGACAAATTCTCCAAGTGGATCGAGGTTCGACCCCTGAACAGCATCAGGTCCGAGCAGGCGGTGGCGTTCTTCACCAACATCATCCATCGCTTCGGGGTCCCAAACTCCATCATCACCGACAACGGCACCCAGTTCACCGGCAGAAAATTCTTGGATTTTTGCGAGGATCACCACATCCGGGTGGACTGGGCTGCCGTAGCTCATCCCATGTCGAATGGGCAAGTAGAGCGTGCCAACGGCATGATTCTACAAGGGCTCAAGCCTCGGATTTACAACAACCTCAACAAGTTCGGCAAGCGATGGATGAAGGAACTCCCCTCGGTGGTCTGGAGCCTGAGGACAACGCCGAGCCGAGCCACGGGTTTTACGCCGTTCTTCCTGGTCTACAGGGCCGAGGCCGTCTTGCCCACTGACCTGGAATATGGCTCCCCGAGGATGAGGGCCTACGACGATCAAAGCAACCAAGCTAGCCGAGAAGACTCGCTGGACCAGCTGGAAGAGGCTCGGGACAGGGCCTTACTACACTCGGCGCGGTATCAGCAGTCCCTGCGACGCTACCACGCCCGAGGGGTCCGACCCCGAGACCTCCAGGTGGGCGACCTGGTGCTTCGGCTGCGGCAAGACGCCCGAGGGAGGCACAAGCTCACGCCCCCCTGGGAGGGGCCATTCGTCATCGCCAAAGTTCTGAAGCCTGGAACGTACAAGCTGGCCAACAGTCAAGGCGAGGTCTACGGCAACGCTTGGAACATCCAACAGCTACGTCGCTTCTACCCTTAAGATGTTTCCAAGTTGTTCATATACCTCGCACCCACGCAAAGTTTAGTCAACAAGGAAGGGTCGGCCTCGCCTCGGCAAAGCCCGACCCTCCCTCGGGGGCTAAAAGGGGGGAAACCCCCTCTGCGTCAAAATTTTCCTCGAAAAAAAAATCTCTTTTACCAGAATATCTTTCGTGCTTTTTGACTACTTTGAAAAGTGGGTCCTGGAAACGACGGAGTACACGTAAGCAGCCAAGGCTGACCGAGCCGAGGGACTCCTACGCCTCCGGGATACGGATACCTCACTCATCACCTTCTGCGATAAGTAACTCGCGTTCGGATAAAGTGGCTCCGCGGATCGAACAAGTCTTTACATTCGGAAGCCCTTCTGCCGAAGCGATCCTTCGAGCCTTCTCGACCGAGTCGGTGACAGGGCCTCATGGACGGGTGAAAGTACGCGTAAGCGGCAAGGCCGACCAAGCCGAGGGACTCCCACGCCTCCGGGATACGGACACCTCACTCATCACCTTCCGCGAGAAGCAACTCTCGCTCGCACAAACATCCCTGTTACCGACAAAAAGTCCAGATACTCGAAACAAGAGGAAAAGAGACGCAGCTTTACAACGCAGCGAGGGTGTGTGTTCTGGCCTCGACGGCCGCACGAGGCACACGCTACAAGACAATCTGATCCTGCAGGCTCGGGTCTTGATGCTGGAAGGGGGCAGCAACACCCTCGGCATCGACGGCACCTTCGGCGAGGCCCGACCTAGCCTCGGACGGCGACGCGGTCCGAGGGTCTCCGCTCCGAAGGACGACGTCATCACCACGCCCGGGCAATCGCTGCCAGGGACTTCTCCGGGAATCCGGCCCGAGCAGGCGGCTCGGCCGGTTACCCCTGGGGCCTCGGCCAACCATCTTCCAAGGGCGCCAGCCCGACCTGAAGCCTCGGCTGATCAACTCCGACGTCGATCCTGCCAACGGATAACCCGGCTAGGCTCCGGCCAACCAGGTTTCATTCTCGAACCGACTCCGCCTCTGTTCATGCTGATATCGCTACCCCTGGCCTCGGCTCGTCGAAGAGCGGCCGAGGGGTCTCTTTAACTAAGCTAGAGGAGCCTCGGACAGCAAGGCCGACCGAGCCGAGGGACTCCTACGCCTCCGGGATACGGATACCTCACTCGTCACCTTGACACGGGACAACTCATGCTTGGTGAAGCGGTTCAGATAATCAGCAGACGAGTCTTAGTGCTCAAAAATGAGGAAAGAACACGGCTCCGTGCCGTAATTACATACATGTTCAGGCCTCGACGGCCGCAATGAACAAAAAACCCTGGCATTCGAAGTGCCATTACAAACAGAACTCCGGTTCCCCCTCCGCAGGTACGAACAACCCCACTCGATAGGGGCGGGCCTGCGGAGCTACAGAAGACTGACGGGCGGCTCGCCGCCGCCCGCTCTGACTACGACGACAACGGCCCCCACTCCGGATGGCCAAACTGTAGCAGCGCAGGCCTCAGGGTAGGCACTGCTGCAGTCTTGCCCTCGCCCACGCCGACGCTCGAGGGGCGAGGACAAGTACAAAGAGCCGGAGGCCCGAAGCGCGGATGGTGGCGGTGATCCCGTCGGCGACGGGGACTTCTTGAGCCGCCTCCGCCTCGGCACCGACGGCAGGAGCCATCAGCCCTCCGGCAGATCCCCACTCAAATCCTCCCAGATGAGTGGGGCACCGGCCTCCGCGTGAAGGCGCCGTCCCGATGCAAAGGCAGGACCACCCCAGAACACGAACGCCGCCCCAGCAGCGCGCGGCATCTAGGGTGGTCCTCCCGTGTACACGGCGCGGCAGCCGCCCCCCTGCAGAAGGGGCCGCCGGGAGCCAAGCCGACGAACCCGACACGCTGGAGGTGACGACGCCTGCCGTCGACCCGCCTCGCGTTGACGAAGTCCAGGCCGCCCGCAGGGCCAGTGAGCGCCCTCTCCCTCGAACCCGTGCGGGAGGTAGAGCGCCGGCTCAGCCCGGCACCCACCCCAGCGAGGATGATGAACATCCTTGAAGCTGAGGGTGGGACCAAGATCGCAGCCCGGCTTGCTCCTCCCCACCTAGGAGCTGGTGGTCACCGTCTCGGGTGACCACCAGCGGAGGGGAGCAACCGGGCTGCATGATGAAAATCCTTGAAGCCGAACGATGGCTGAAAGGTACCAACTCCCACGGAGTTGCGTTCCTCCAATGGCGAGGCAAAAAGACGGCGGGTTCCCCCCATCCGGGGGCTTGGAAGGTGGAAAGATACGGTGCATAAGGGAGCAAGAAGACATGGTCGCCTTACGAAAGGGGTCGCCCTCCTTTTAAAGGCGACTCTCCCTGCTTGCACCCCCAACCGTCACGAGCTGAGTCTTCTCCAACTGTCCAACACGCTCCAAAGCCCTCCCCTGCGGCGCGGGGGCTGGGTCCCGCATGTCATGCAGACCGGCTCCGAGCAGAAGAAGCCAAACCGCCGCGCGTGGTGCACGCAACCGCCCAGCGGTTACAAGTGACCCTCCACTTTTGCCCAGACCAACGAGCGAAAGGGGCGGGCAGCCATGCAGGCGGCATGCAACCGCGCCAAGTGGACGCGCTTCTCCGACTCCCGACACGCCAGTATGGAGGCCCAGGCCCACGCGTCGCGCGACCGGCGCGCCGGATGCTGCATGCAAGCAACCGTACCGCCTGTGCCACCACCGCGCCTCCTCGATTGCGGAACCAATACCACGACTCGAGGCGACCCAGCGCGCGACCCAGCAGCGCCAGCCTGACGCGGCGGCCAACGCGGCCAAAGGTGGGCCGGCAGTAATGACGGTGACAGGCGCGCGGGAGCAGCGGTCACGTCGTCAGCCAAGCTCACGTCCCATCCGGGGGCAGCAAGAGAACCCCCTCTCACGGCGTGAAGACAACGCGCCCGTGATCCGTTCCTCGAATGGATCGCGCACGCGCAACGGCCGCCCTGCCAACTACTCGCCCCGTTGCATTAACTCCGCGGCTGGACAGGCGGCGCTTCTGGCAGGAGCAGCGGGCGACGCTTCGCCTTCGCCGAAACAACCGCGCCAAAAAAGGTACGCCGCGTCGTTCGGTTTCGTATCCTTTTTCCTTTTTTCCTCTTTCTCTATCTCTTGCGACAGGGACCGGGAAAGGGGGATACCCCGAAAGGGATCCTTCCCCGTGAAGGAACTAGGCTCCGAGCCTCCTTACTGATCAGGGGTTCGAAGGCTGGCCCCCCGAAGGGTTCAACAGCCGCCTCAGATCGCGTGGGCCCTACACCCACTACTGGTCAGAGGTTTGAAGGCCGGCCCCCCGAAGGGTTCCACGGCCGCCTTAGGCTACTCGGGCTCCACGCCCATTACTGATCAGGGGTTCGAAGGCTGGCCCCCGAAGGGTTCACAGTCGCCTCAGACGCCGAGCGAGGGATGACCAGGGGTACGTTCGATACATAACCAAGGCTCGGGCTGCGCTCCCGAGGTACCCTAGGACATTTCCGAGACCAGCGGGAATGATCCTGTAACGGAATCCCATCGGAGGGAGGCATCGAGCCCTCGGACCCCGTCGCCAGGGGACCGGGTCCGGCAGATCACCCGCAGGTACTTTTGGGCGTGCCTCTGGGCCCCTAGCCGACCCCCAACGAACGGGGCATGGACGTCCACTCGGATTACCCGCTTGCAGCTCACCGGAGACACCATGTTCGGTGCCCATCGAGGGTAACATGGCGCTCTCCCCCCCTCCTCCTTGCGGAAAGGCGACGTAGGGGCGTATGTAAAAAAGCCGAGTCTGTCCCTGATCGCCCTCTCGCCCTGTGCGGAGGCTCGGGGGCTGCTCTCGCAAACCCGGCTCCGGCCGAACTGTTGACAGCGTCAACATACCAGCCTGAGAACTTGGGCCCCGACCGTGCACCCGGGCTACGGCCAGTTCGCATGAGGGAACCACCAGACCAGCCGAAGCATTACGCAAGGCATTAAGACCTCGAAGGAGTGAAACCACTCCTCCGAGGCCTCGGGGGCTACACCCGGCGGGTGCGCTCGCGCGCACCCACCGGAACAAAATGCAACCGAGAAAGGCTGGTCCCCTTGCAAAAAAGTGCGACGAAAGCCTCCAAGCGAGTGCTAACACTCCCTTCGAGGCTCGGGGGCTACTGTCGGGGACCATAATTAGGGGTACCCTCAAGACGCCTAATTCTCAGCTGGTAACCCCCATCAGCATAAAGCTGCAGAGGCTTGATGGGTGCGATTAAGTCAGGGATCAGTCCATACGAGCGACTCGATCACGCCTCGCCCGAGCCTAGCCTCGGGCAAGGGCAGCCGACCTCGAGGGGTTTCCGTCTCGCCCGAGGCCCCCCTTTTTAACGGCGGACACATCTCCGGCTCGCCCGAGGCCTTGCCTTCGCTAAGAAGCAACCCTGACTAAATCGCCGCGCCGACCGACCGAGTCGCAGGAGCATTTAACGCAAAGGCAGCCTGACACCTTTATCCTGACGCGCGCCCCCCGGCAGAGCCGAAGTGACCGCTGTCACTTCGCCGCTCCACTGACCGGTCTGACAGAAGGACAGCGCCGCCTGCGCCATTCCGACTGCAGTGCCACTTGACAGAGTGAGACTGACAGGCAGTCAGGCCTTGCCAAAGGCGCCATAGGAAGCTCCGCCCGACCTAGGGCTCGGACTCGGGCTAAGGCCCCGGAAGACGGCGAACTCCGCTCCGCCCGACCCAGGGCTCGGACTCAGGCTAAGGCCCCGGAAGACGGCGAACTCCGCTCCGCCCGACCCAGGGCTCGGACTCGGGCTAAGGCCCCGGAAGACGGCGAACTCCACTCCGCCCGACCCAGGGCTCGGACTCGGGCTAAGGCCCCGGAAGACGGCGAACTCCGCTCCGCCCGACCCAGGGCTCGGACTCGGGCTAGGCCCCGGAAGACGACGAACTCCGCTTCGCCCGACCCCAGGGGTCGGACTCCGCCCTGGCCTCTGCCGAACGACCTCCGCCTCGCCCGACCCAGGAGCTCGGGCTCGGCCTCGGCCATGAAAGACAGACTCGACCTCGGCTTCGGAGGAGCCTCCACGTCGCCCGACCTAGGGCACAAGCCCGCCACGTCAACAGGAAGCGCCATCATCACCCTACCCCGAGCCGACTCGGGCCGCAGAGAACAAGACAGGTGTCCCATCTGGCTAGCTCCGCCAGATAGGCAATGATGGCGCCCCGCTGGCCCCGTGACGACGGCGGCTCTCAGCTCCCTTACGGAAGCAGGGGGACGTCAGCAAGGACCCAACCGCTCCGACAGCTGTCCCTCCACCAGGCTCCGTTGCTCCTCCGACAGCCACGACACCACACCAGCTGGGTGCCAAGATCTCTCCGGCTGCCACATTGGCATGTACTTAGGGCGCTAGCTCTCCCCCGCTAGACACGTAGCACTCTGCTACACCCCCATTGTACACCTGGATCCTCTCCTTACGCCTATAAAAGGAAGGACCAGGGCCTTCTTAGAGAAGGTTGGCCGCGCGGGGACGAGGACGGGGCAGGCGCTCTCTTGGGGCCGCTCGCTTCCCTCACCCGCGTGGACGCTTGTAACCCCCTACTGCAAGCGCACCCGACCTGGGCGCGGGACGAACACGAAGGCCGCGGGATTTCCACCTCTCTCACGCCCGTCTCCGGCCACCTCGCTTCCCCCCTTCGCGCTCGCCCACGCGCTCGACCCATCTAGGCTGGGGCACGCGGCACACTCACTCGTCGGCTTAGAGACCCCCGGTCTCGAAACGCCGACAATCATATTATTATTGTGTTTTGGACTATTGATAATCGAGTCGAGCCTAACTCACCTTACAACTGCACCGAGCCGCGTCGAGCTGAGTCGAGCCCTCGGTTCCGCTCGTTTCGGTGCTCAATGGAGGGTAGAGACGTTGGGTATAGTTCGTTCGCCCCTTTCCCTTTATGATTGAAACCTAAAATTCGGAAGCCAAGGGCCTGATGAAGTTCTGTCAGAACAGAGCCTAGCTGGTCAACGCAGTGATCATATGATTCTTCCGGGAACCGGCAACGACGTCCGTGTGTTCCGCGCCACGTCCAGTTGCTCACATGGGACGTGCAGTGGCCTGTTCATGGAGGCCAACGGTGGCAGCAAAGCAAAAGCCTCCCGGAGTGCCGGTTACGGGCTGACCCAAGTTGTCCTCGCTTTGGCATGCCTCGCCGCCTGTCCTCTCTGTCCCCGGCGCCACGTCAGGTCCGCGTCGTGATGTCTCTTTGCTCGGAATCGGATCCCGTTCTTTTCACCGTGAGCGGTCGATGAGCTCGTGATCTGCGACCGAACACACAAAGGTGATAAGAATTCCTCAACAAAAAGTATTAACGGTGTAGTGTCATATAGTTATACATGTCCAACGGCCTGGCACAAGGGCACCAGTCCAAGTTCGATACATTTTAGTATCGCATCGGCCTGAACACGACTAGGCGGGGTACAATGGGTACCTGTCCAAGTTTAACACGGTTTAGTATCGCATCGGGTCGGGCTGGTCGTGGGCTGGTTGACGCAGTTAAGCCTGACACAATTATTTTTTACACGGGTCGTACCGGGCCAGAGGCACGACGGATCCATCGTGCTAGGTCGGACCCGGATCCGTAAATAAAAAACACTCTAAAATTCAGAATTTAAAACCAATATTTAAATTTATTTAAGATTCAATTAATTATATTTATAATTTCAGATACATGGTCAAAGAATTTCAAATACACATATAAACATATAACACAATTCAAAATCATATCATATAATAACAGAATCATCAATACTGTAGCTAAAAATAGACAACCCGTTACAAAACCAGTCCCTTAAAAGGGTTGTTACTGTGCATGCCCTTTAACCGTGTTGGGCCCGTGCCTGCACCGTGGGCCAGACGGCTGACCGAAGCCCAGCATGGCTACCGGCTCGGGCACGCTTCTAGTCGGGCCAGGTCGTGCTCGTGCCGGGTCACGGGCCCACTAACGGTCCGACCTATTTGGACATGTGTACATATACTACCTCCGGTTTCTATTATTTGTCGTTTAAAATAATAACACGGTATCCAAAACATAACTTTAATTAATGTTTTTATTGAAATATAAATACCTTAATACATTTATATTTTTATAAAAGTCTTTTAAAACAAATTGATGCATACATATTAGTTTTCAAAATAAAAGTATTTTATAAAATACAAATAGCTAGGGATGGCAACGGGTATATACCCGTTGGGTAGTACCATTCCATATCCGTACCTATAAAAAAATTCTACCCATCGGGTTACCCATATATACTCGTGGGTGTAAAATATTACCCATACCCGTACCGCGCGGGTAATTTTACCCGTCTGGTAACCCGTAACCGCTAGAAAAGTCTTAAATTCCAATATCCCAATCACTCAAAATATCCAATAAACATACAAGAACAAGTTCAACTTCACATATAATAAATTATATGATTATATAACTTGGTATCTAGACAAATGGTAGCTAGAGAAGGATTTTATTTTAGCTAAAATGGGCTCTATTAGATGGTTATAGTGATATTAATGCATGTATATTTTACCCATGGGTAGACGAGTATGGATAGTACCAACCCGTACACATACCCGTCTATCCAACGGGTAGAGATTTTTACCCATTAACATACCCGCTGGTAGAGAAATCATTCCTTACCCACCTTCATATCGGGTAAAACCCATCGGGTATGCGGGTTTAGGGTACCAATTGCCATCTCTACTCGAGCATTAGCTTGTCTCGAGCCTTATCTTTTATATTGCTCATCTATATTTATTATTTGGAAATTATTTTCTAGAAAAAATCTCTTCTGTATCTTATTCATCCCAACAATGTTCTTTATATATCAAATACTTGTATTAAAAACATATTTTATGATAGTTTTTATGCATACAAATTTATCACGCCCTTAAATATACTATATATATATATTAGTTTTGTTTAATCTATTCCTTAAAATATAAAAATAATTAGAAGAGAGGATAAATAATTTGTATCTATAAAGAGAGGATAAAAGATTTTTCTCTATATTTAGATCAACCTTTAGAAGACTTCGTTGAAGTCTATAAAGAAAAAGGATATTTGGTAGAGGAGCCCACGTTGTAGATACCTATAGAACAGGATGCGGATCCACTGACATCACTGCACGTGCAGTTGGGTGACTGCGTATGGGTCAATTCGTACGTGGCGCCCACGCGTCAGTGCTCCACCCCACGTCAGCGAATCCCGAGATCTCAATCCCATAGATCGTGTATGAAAATAGTGTGCTCGTTGCAGTTTATTGTCGTTCAAAACGTTTAGGGCACTAAAAATAAATTGAACTCTAACAGTTAAGCAAATGTTTACAATGATATATAAAACAAAGATATGTCAATAATCTGAATTGTAGTGTATTTAGGTCATGTACATGCCATACTATTCTCCAGATAGATCCGAGTAGAGACGATACGAGAGTAGAGTTCATTCATAGTAATCCGAGGATGTCCAATCTTTCTCTAGAATTTAGTGTGAGGTGAGCTAAAGAGATAGATCCCCACTCCTATAGGAAATCCCCCATGGCCCATGGGGGCGGGAGGGATTTTCTATAGGAACACTTGGGGATGGGGAGAGACACACCATGCTTCATGTAGTGCTCTATATTTTTTTAATAAAAATTGAAAATTGGACATTGTTGGAGTTGTTTTTTATGGGTTAAGACCTATATTTCAAGACGAGACACTGATTTAAGACACGATTGAAGATACTCTTGTGGTAGTGTGACATTCTCTTCGTTAAGAATGTTTCCATCAGTGTCCTCTATATTTATACTTGTACCTATGTTCTTTATCGTCTTCTCTAAAAAAATTCTCTACATTTCCTTTCTATTTACACTTTTGAGGCCCGCCCCGTGGCACACGGTGCCCAAACATAGCCTCGTTAAAACATTTTCAACAACTCCTTAAAAATATAGGAATTAGGATCTCTCTAAGACTTTAAATCCTAAAAAAATGTTAGGTAGTGTTTGGTTCGGTGTCAACGAGGGATGAAATGAGATCAACTCTGAGTTAATTCCATTCCTTATTTTTTTATGGTGTGTTTGGTTTAAGGTCAAAGTAGAATGAGTCGGGGACAACACCGTCCTCTCGATTTTTTGGGATCACACCGCCCATAAAAATCACTCCGGTGTTCACCTCGCCCAAACACACTCTAGAAAATATTCCTTGACCCTGACTCAACACCTTCAAACCAAACACGAGTCAAGTTAGAATGATCACATCCCTCTTTATCCTTCCTAGTCGCTCCATCCAAACACTACTCCTCCAACAACTCCCACCCAATCGACATAGTAACGAGCGTCGTATGCCTGCACTATAGATCAAACGGATGCACATATATGCTCTGTCCCCTGCCCTTGCCAGCCTATATACCGGGCTCCATGGGTGTGGCCGTGTGGAGCTGCAGCTGCTGCACGCCTGCACCACCGGTGCAACTACTCTGCATCCGTTGCGTGCTGAGCGCCACATATGGTTCCTCCTAGTTGGATGGGAGCTAGGCCTGCGGCTAAAATTTGTGCTGGAGGAGGATATTCGCGTGCAGAAAAATAAGGACTCTAGATAAATCACTGTTGGACGTGATTTTTTTCTATTTTTTCTTTCTCTAAAACAATAATTAGGATTAACGTTTTAATTAAGGAGCTATTCGATATGCCCAGCAGGCCAGCACGCCTCTAGCCCAGGTCCCCAAAATAGCTCAGTCCCGAATCGAACAACCTACCCGGCTACCCCACCACGAAAGGTCTCCCGCACAAGTCACAACAGAACAACCTACCCCCACAAGCAGAAGGATCCGGGCGGCCACCGAGAGTCACTGGACTGGAAGAGCTCGTCCGGCGCCCCGCGACGAGACGACGGCCTCCTCCTCCGCTCCGCTGAAGAACCACCTCCCCGCTGACAGGTTCGCGAATCGCAATCTCCCTCCCTCCTTCCCTCTCTCTTCTCCCCCAGCTGGGTCGACCGCTTTTCCGAACCCGTGCGGCCAGTTACTGTTCCCATCTTATTCTTTTGGTGCGTGCCTGGCTGCCTGCCTGCCACCGCCATCACCACCACGCGCGGCTCATGTGGCGCTCCGCAGAGAGAGGTGGCGCCTGCCTTGCTGCGCTGCGGGTCTGCGGTCTCCTGCAGGATTCCCGCACCCACCGCCACCGGGCCAGAGGCGACCCACCAGCGCCACCCAAAAAAGGCGCACCCCTTTCCGCCGCCCAAATCTCCCTTTTCCCCGATCCCCAAGCCCCGCCGCTGCTCCCTCGTACGCACGCACGCACGCACCGCGTCGCCCTTTATCTGCTCCCGAGGGCCGCTGGTCGGCTGCTGAATCGTCGCCGTTGTTGCTGGGACTGCAGCGTTGGCGGGCCTTGTAGCGAGGAGGGGGTGCGGAGGCGCGACGACTGTTCGCGGGATGAGCTTCGGCGGCAGCAGCTCCCTCGCATCAGGTACGCCTTGGTTTTGTGGCTGTTGTGGCTTCGTTGGTGATTGGTGTGCGGTCTCTGGTTTACTGCGTTGGGGGAGGTGGGATTGAGTGTAAAGGAATGAATATGCATTGGATGCAGGTGCGAAGAGGCCGTTCGAGTACGGGAGAACGCATGTGGTGAGGCCCAAGGGCACGCACAAGGCCACCATTGTCTGGCTCCACGGACTTGGGGACAATGGAGCCAGGTATAGAATCCGCCTGCTCAACTCACCCTGTACTTCTGAATGGTATGCTCGTGGAGTTTGGTGTACTTAGATTATAGATGATGAAGTAATGAACCGTATGTCAATAAGCTCGGTACCTTCTCCAGATGTTATGAACTAACTGTACACTGTGGTAGGCTGGATTGTTGCTTCCTCGAACGATAGTCATGTCCTGTATTATATAATTCGAAGCTACTGTCATTAATGATGTATTTGTGTTACATTGCAGCTGGTCTCAACTACTGGAAACTCTTCCCCTTCCTAATGTAAGTCAGGATATAGATTCGAAATATGCAATGTTTTAATTTCTTATGGTGGTTTAGGCCCTGTTTGGAACCTCTAGAACTAATAGTTAGCTATTAAAAATTAGTTGTTGGGTTCCAAATACCCTCAGCTAATACCACAACTAATTGTTAGCCATCTCACAGCTAACAATTAGTTCATTAGCTGACTCAACCAGCTAATAATTTATTAGCTAGCTAACTATTAGCTCTAGGTGTTCCAAACAGGGGCTTAACCTCGCACCTTGTTGCTCAAATCCAATACGATATTTCTTCCTGTATATCTTTTCTGTGCTCAGATAAAATGGATATGCCCCACTGCACCTTCAAGACCCGTGTCAGTGTTTGGCGGGTTCCCCTCCACAGCATGTAGGTTTATTGTTATCTACATGTTTCTCCCTGCTTCTTGAGAATGTTATCAGATCCTTTCATCATTATCTGTCTTATACGTATTGCATGTTTACTGCTGTGCCCTTTATGGATTTGCAGGGTTTGATGTTGCTGATCTTTCTGAGGATGCTCCTGATGACATTGAGGGAATCGATGCCTCAGCAGCACATGTTGCGAATTTGTTGTCAACTGAACCTGCTGACAGTATGGTTCCCATCCCCCCGTCCCTTGTTCGATGAGATAACTTGGTTGTTAGTTTATTTTCTTCAGCCCATCTTATCAAGACTTTTCATATTGCCTTTGTTGTTACTTTTGGTACCCGTTGTTCCATTATGGGGCATGCTTCTTAAACATGTTCTATACACTTTGTGAGCTTTTTTTTCCTTCTAAAGAGCATGTGTGTGCTCTCAGAAACAGACTATTCTAACATGTTAATTTGGTGACTCAAAAAAATAGAACCCTACTAGATCTTTATTATGAACATTGAAGTATATTGATAATCTTTGGTCTTCCAATAATTGCAGTCAAACTTGGTGTTGGCGGCTTTAGTATGGGTGCTGCTACTGCTCTGTACTCTGCAACTTGCTTTGCCCATGGAAAATATGGGAATGGCAAACCATTCCCTGTGAACCTAAGTCTTGCCGTTGGTCTTAGTGGCTGGCTTCCATGTGCCAGGTTTGTCCTGTTCCTATGATATTGTGTGGTATGTTTTCATGAAACTGCTTGGATTTTGTTGATGTACATGATTTCTGGTCATCCAGGACCTTGAAGAACAGAATTGAAGCCTCACCAGAGTGTGCACAAAAGGCTTCATCAATACCTCTTTTGCTCTGTCATGGAAAAGGTGCTTATCTATTGTGTATCTTAGCATGCCAAATTCCTATCATAGTTCCATGCTTGGCTTGATAAGCATCTTTATATGTTGGGAGGGTTCTAAGTTCTAACGTTCAGCCTGGAGACAGTATGGGGGTTATACACGACCATTGTAAAGGCGTAATATATCATGGTAAACCAAGTTTTGAATATGCATGCATTACTATCCACTGGGAAAAAGCTAATGAGTCCATCTTGCTTGTAACACTTCATATCAACACTAGTCCTGTGCATGAATCATATCATATCGCAATGCAAACTACTAGATCTGGCTAGCCTAGAACACCATCCATGATCCATTAGAAATCAAGCTGTTGTGTTTTTGCTGATGGTAGTAACCTCTCTAGTGCAACTGTGCAAAGCAGGAATGACCACACATGTTTCTAAAAAATGTAGGATGGTAACGAGTAAAGACATTACGTTTTTTCTGTAGCAGATTTAGTTGTTCTTCAGAATGTTTGGGTTGTTTTTATGCAGCTTGCTTGAAATTCACAGAGTTCTGCCTTGTTTATACTTCTTGTGCCCATCAGGAAACTTGTCACTTTTTTCTCTGTATATGTTAGAGCTAACAGGATCACAATATTTCCTTCATGTCTTGAAAATGATACAAGTTGCTTTCATGATGCATAAGGAAAACATTACTTTTGACACATCGTAAAAAGTTCTTTCTGATGATCCATAAAAAACAAATTACCACCTTCGGTAATTTATGTTCCATTTCCATTTTATGCAGCTGATGATGTAGTTGCCTACAAGCACGGGGAGAGATCTGCTGGTGCCTTGAAGGCAAATGGCTTTTCCAATGTGCTCTTCAAGGCATACAATAGGTTTTATATCTCACCTATCCAACTACGCTTCACTTGAGTTGCAAATTTTCTATATTTCTTTTCTCATGATGATTGCTCTCCTACTTGAAGTCTTGGGCACTACACTGTTCCAGAGGAGATGGATGAAGTTTGCAAATGGATCACAGCAAATTTGGGGCTTGGCACTAAGTCATCTTGATTGGAATTTGATGCGAGAAAGACTCGCAGGGACGGTGTCCAAATAATACCGGTATCTTTTCCAGGAGGTATATGGTTTAATAGCAAATTTGGGCTTGGGTATACGGCCATGTTCTAGCTTTTCTTAACGCAGACGTGTCTGCGAATGATGTATGCTTATAATATCTATATTTTGGTCTACGTCGATTTGGTTGTGGCACGGATAATGTTTGTTTCAAATATTCTGCTCTGCGAATTGGAATTGTGATGTTTTGCTTTCTCCGCGTGTCTGGTTTGCCTTGTGTCAGAATCATTTTGTTTGTTTATTGTATAATATTGTCGCTACTCCCGTGCCGTTACGGTTGCATGTGAGCTCTGGTGGAACAAAGCAGTACATCTGTTCGGGTAGGACAAAGCAAACAGTGAAACAGAATCGCTGTCAAAAAAAAAAAGAACGAACGATAGAGCGTACAAACATGCCACGTACTAATTACATGTTTCAACAGCATCTGTTGAGTTAAAAAAAACAGCTTTTAAGCATTAAACATCAAGCTGAGGCAGACAGGCAGCAAGATGCCTAAAAGAACCAGTGCCAACATTGGCATTTATTTATCAAGAAAAGAACTTTGTTGCTCCTGCTGTTGGGCCTGGCATAGATCTTCCATCACAACTGGCAAGAACAAAAGAAAACAGAGAACACATTCAAATCCGAAGCCACATAACGATAACGCAAGATCACCTAAAAATCTTCTGAGAAAGAACAACCACTCAGAAGCTTGCACAGCTACTTGATTCATGAGGAACCACTTTGTTCGCCTTTTTGTGCAATATCGCCAAGCAGTTCCTTCAGTTCACCCTTCTGAAGAGTTGTCAAGAGAAATTCAGTGTTAGTTCAGTAATCAGTATGGATCATACAGTACCTAACCAGTGACGATGGGTTCACTTGCCTGGTGCATGGCGAGTATGATATCAGATCCCCAACAAACTCTCCTTTAATATTTATTTATGGAAACGTAGGCCAGTTACTGCACAAATAAAAAAAGTAAATATTGAAACTTATAAATTGTAAGCATTAGCTGAATCTGGCATAAGCAGCAGATGTATTGTTGTCTCTGTACCGTGGGGGCGGTCTTTCCTCTACCGGCTGAGAGATGTATTGTTGTCTCCATACTTACTTTTTGTTTGGTTTGTACAGGAGACCAAGAAAGAAGTGAAGTATATAATAAGGTTGAAGAAACTCTTGGTAGGGAAGATGTGGTGTGGATCTCAGCTCATCGATTCGTACATTAAACAGTGTAGATAGAAGATGCGTAGGTTTGCCGAAGATCTAGGCTGTAATAGCTCGATGCGTATTGAGTGGAGGAAAAAGAAGGCGGCTGAGGAGAAGAGAGCACCGGAGGCTAGGGAAATGGAGGCAGCTAGAGCCAAGGAGTAGATGTTGAGCAATCTTGTCGATCATGATCATCTGTGTGCCAGGGAGCGAGACAAAAACATGTTGTCTTTGCTCCTAGATTGTATTTGTGGTGTCGTTGCTAACTACTTGTCTTCATTCACTTGCAGAGATTGGGTGCACCGAAAAGTCTTGATCGACATCTTCTCGACGGTCGAGCAAAGGAGCGTCACCAGGAGATGCATTGGCTAATTCTGCATAAAACCCTCCAAGGAGTGAATATCCATGTCGGACTGGATCAATGGACAACTTCCACACGACCAAATCCAAACATTAAACTCGTTCTTCATCACAATTTTGACAAACTTCTCCCACGAATTCAATTTCAATAATCAATTAAAATGGTACGCGACTAACCTCATCTACTAATGCCTAACTAAACCCTAACCTGATCTACTAATCTACTAATGCCTAACTAATTGTTAACTAATAAACTATATACTAACTAATTACTAACCAGATCTAAGTGAGTTACATGATCTATGACTATGATACGAAAAAGGGGTTATACATAAGGTCGCGGTGGAGTTAGGCTAGCGCCACGATGGCGGTGGAGTCGGACGGTCTCCTCTCTGGAAAAAAATGAACATAGTACTCTCGATAAAAAAAAATCGATAGCACCTCACTGTACGATGAGGTTTCTAAAACCTGTAAAAAACGAAGACATGTATATTCACTAACCGAACTAAAGTGGTATGCAACTAACTAGATATACTAACAACTAAATAGCTAGCTACATCACTAACCAAACTAAATAACAAAATTACAAAGTAATTTACACGCACACTAACTAGCAAGTTTCCTAACTAAATAATGTTCCTAACTAAATTACTCAATAAATGTAACACCCGGTTTTAAGGAACAAAGCCGGGTGCATCTCATACATGCGCCAAAGAAGACAACATATATAATAACAGAGTGTATAGAGACAAATGTCATAAAACATCAGAGTATTTATTACATAGCGGAAGACTTATTACAAAGTAAAAGAATAAATGTAAAACGAACTAAGGATCGTCGGCTGCCAATGTCGACTGAGAAACGCCACCTAGATCAAGTCGAATGCCTCAGTGTTAGGCGGCTCCTCTTCGACCACCTGTTCTTCTCCTGTGGGGGGGGTGTGTGACAGCAAGAGTGAGCTCACATACGTTCTTAAAAATGAATTTCTATAATTATTTCTCTGTTTTTAATCTCCTCTGGACTGGGCCTAAATTCCTGGAAAATACAGGGTTCTCAGTGTAAGATTTCTAAGACACAGATGACCCACCAGGTGGATTGCGGGTTGAATCCGCAAGAACCCGGGGTCTCTTATGTAAATGATGTGGACGAAGGGGTACGGCGGTATCTGGGTCGCACGATTGCAAATGAACGGTGCAGATTAGGTCCAGATTAACTTCGAACCGGCACCGCATCGAGGCCGTCAGATATGGGAATCACGGTTCGGATTTAATGACATGAAGGGATACGCCAGATTTGATCTAGGCCATTCCCTGCACGATCGACGGTTGAGGGCCAACTTTCCCCTAGATCTAATCTAAGCCGTCGAGTACGCGATCAATGGTCACGATCTCACAAGCGAAAAGGGGTATGCAGGGGTGATCCTGGCCCCTGATCCATAAATCCATGGCTCAAAACCTCACACGCCTGCATCTAATCCCAACCGCATGATGGATATCCAACGGCCCCACGCATCATCTTCTTCTCCCCTGACGGGCCGGCCACGGCGGCACCCGAGTGCCCAAGGCGGAGGTTCGCCGGCGTGGGCTCTGCTCGTACCGTCCGACGCCCAATCCTGAATCAACCTAGTGCTAAACGAAGTAGAGACCACGACGAATAGCTCTGGGCATCACTTACCTAGGTTAGTGACGATGGTGGCGCAGTTCACGCAGAGATGCAAGCCACGACGAAGGGGGAAAGTCGTCGAGCAATCGCCACCGATTTACGGCCACAGGAGCTCAACGAGAACAGCAGATACGATCCACCAGAGAGTGCGAAGCTATCTCCCCTACAAGTTCCACCGGAGCGACGGTGGTCCCTAGTTCACCCGCGGCGGTGCTCCGCCTTCTCTCTTCCCTCGGTTCACGGAGCTGACAGTGGAATGGAGGGACGTGCTGCGCCCGAGCTGCCGGGAGAGTATTTATCCGTGGCGGACGATCCGGAAGGTGGAGTCGCGGAAAACCCCAGGAGCCCGAGATCTCCGCGGAGGTTGCAACGGCGGGTCAGCGGCCATGGCGGAAGAAGCGGTCCGTTCGGCCACGACACAGCTGGGGCGACAAGATGACAGGTGGGACCCACAGGTAAGCCACGCGGGGAAAAAGGGAGAGCACGACACCCAGGCTGACGCGCGCGGAGACGCTGTCGCGAGGGTCCCGCGTGTCAGCGCGCGACTCCAACAGTGGGCGCGGTTGATGTAAATGGGCCGGTCTGCTCACATTGGGCCCAACACGAGGGGTTCTTTTCTTTTTCTTTTTCTTTTATATTTCTTTTTCCTTTTTTTTCCTTTTTCAACTTCAAACTCCCTTCAAATTTAAATTTCCATTCCTGTGAAAATTTATCCCCAATTTTATATTATGCTATGAACAGTATCAATTTAGAGATATATTTATATATACATTGTTTTTATCTTAAGTCTTTATACATCTCCTCTTTTCTAACTTCTATAATTTCTTTATCTTCTAAATTTCCCCTTTGGGACTTTATTATTTTTCTAGCCACATTCATTATTTTATTTTGTCACAACGTGCACACAAAAGAAAATCCCAGCATGATGCATATTTTAGTGGCATATATTTTTGTTAATTATTTTGTGTTTAAATATGGTGTTCACAGGATGACAAATAGGTGAAATTCACATAAATGAATAAAGGGAGGCACTACTCTCCTTTTATATGATCTTTTACAATTTAGGTGTTACAAATCCTACCCCTTAAAAATAATCTCGTCCTCGAGATTTAAGAAGATCTAGGGAAAAGGTGGGGAAAATCTATACGAAGCTCTTCTTCTCTTTCCCAAGTTGCTTCGTCTTCACCGTGGTGGCTCCATTAAACTTTGCACATCTTTATAACATTATTCCTTGTAACACGAGTCAGTGTATCCAGAATCTTGATGGGATACTCAGCATAAGTCAAATCTTCCTGAACACTAAGGTCTTCCATTGGTAATTGTTCCTCAGGTACCCTGAGACATTTCTTCAGCTGAGACACATGAAAGACATCATGAACATCCGCAAGGTGATCCGGTAACTCCAATTGATATGCAACCTCACCCACTCGCTTTAAGATTAAGAAGGGTCCAATAAAGCGAGGGGACAACTTTCCTTTGACTTTGAATCTTCTCATACCCCGGAGTGGTGACACCTTCAAATAGACATAATCTCCCTCCTTAAACTCAAGCAGTCTCCTCCGGGTGTCAGCATAGCTTTTCTGCCTGGACTGTGCAGTTCTCAAATTCTCCCTTATTTGTTGAACTTGTTCTTCTGCTTCCTGTATAATCTCAGGCCCAAACAACTGCCTTTCACCAGTTTGATCCCAATACAATGGAGTCCTGCACTTTCTGCCATATAAAGCCTCAAACGGTGACATCTTCAAACTGGCCTGATAGCTATTATTGTAAGAGAACTCTGCATACGACAAACTCTTATCCCAACTTCCACCATGTTTAAGAGCACAAGCTCTTAACATATCCTCAAGCACTTGGTTGGTCCTCTCAGTCTGCCCATCAGTCTGTGGATGGTAAGCCGAACTAAAATTCAATCTTGTATCCAAGGACTCGTGCAACTTCTTCCAATACCGAGAAGTAAACTGTGATCCCCGGTCTGACACAATCTTCTTTGGCACACCATGTAGGCAAACAATCCGTGCCATGTACAACTCTGCTAACTTGGCTCCTGAATATGTGGTCTTCACTGGAATAAAGTGGGCTACTTTAGTTAGCCTGTCCACAATCACCCATATAGAATCATATCCAGCAGACGTGCGGGGTAATCCAACAATGAAATCCATGCCAATCTCTTCCCATTTCCACTCAGGTATCTTCAGTGGATGCAGTAGTCCGGCTGGCCTTTGGTGTTCAGCTTTAACTCTTTGGCACACATCGCACATAGCCACATGTGCAGCCACATCTCTCTTCAATCCATACCACCAATATTTTTGCTTCAAATCCTGATACATCTTAGTACTCCCAGGATGGATAGAATAAAATGAATCATGTGCCTCCTTCAATATGGTTTCCCGAAGACTAGCAATATCGGGAACACAGATCCGATTCTTGAACCATATCGTGCCTTGCTCATCCTCTGTGAATTCCGGGCCTCTACCCTCTGTTATCAGATCCTTGATCTCCTGGATCTTAGCATCACCAACCTGACCTTTACGAATTTCTTGCTCCAAGGTAGGTTCCAATTCAATAGTCACTCCTTCCGTATGTGTAACAATTCCCAGGTTGAGCCTCTCAAAATCTTTTGCTAACTCATCAGGTAGCTGGACAACGAAAGCGGAGTGAACATGCTCCTTCCGACTCAAGGCATCTGCAACCAAATTTGCCTTGCCTAGGTGGTAATAAATCTCCAAATCATAATCCTTAATAAGCTCCAACCAACGGCGTTGCCTAAGGTTGAGATCCTTCTGAGTGAATATGTACTTCAAGCTCTTATGATCCGTATATACTTGGCACTTAGTTCCCATAACATAGTGTCTCCAAATCTTCAGTGCATGCACAACGGCAGCCAGCTCCAAGTCATGAGTGGGGTAGTTCAATTCATGCTTCCTCAACTGACGAGATGCATAGGCGATCACATGTCCTTCTTGCATGAGCACACATCCAAGTCCTTGGCCACATGCATCACAGTAAATGTCAAATCCCTTCTGTAGATCTGGCATAATCAATACTGGTGGCGACATCAACCTCTCCTTCAATTGATCAAAGCTTTCTTGGCATTTCTCATCCCACTTGAATTCTCTTCCTTTCTCCAAAAGCGATGTCATAGGCTTGGCAATCTTAGAGAACCCTTCAATAAATCTCCGATAATATCCTGCAAGTCCCAAGAAACTCCGAATCTCAGTAACTGTAGTGGGCACTCTCCACTCCATAATCTCCTTGACCTTAGCAGGATCCACTGCTATTCCTCCATTAGAAATAATATGTCCAAGGAATGACACCTTGTCAATCCAGAACTCGCACTTGCTGAACTTAGCATAGAGTTGATTATCTCGCAGCTTTTGTAGCACCAACCTTAGATGTTGTACATGATCACTTTCATTCCTAGAATAGATCAGAATATCGTCGATAAACACCACGACGAATCTGTCCAAATACTCCATAAACACTTTGTTCATCAAATTCATGAAATAAGCCGGTGCATTGGTTAATCCAAATGACATAACAGTAAACTCATATAATCCATATCGGGTTGAGAAAGCCGTCTTAGGAATATCCGAGGGTCTAATCTTCATCTGATGGTATCCCGATCGGAGATCAATCTTCGAGAATACCCTGGCTCCTCTCATCTGGTCAAACAAATCCTCAATACGGGGTAATAGATACTTGTTCTTCACCGTGACATCATTAAGTGATCTATAGTCCACACACATCCGTTGCGATCCATCCTTCTTCTGCACAAATAACACCGGTGCTCCCCAAAGTGAGGAACTCGGACGAATGTACCCCGCTTCTTGTAACTCAGTTAACTGCTTCTTAAGCTCCTTCAGTTCTTCTACAGCCATCCTGTATGGTCGCTTAGAAATAGAGGCGGTTCCAGGTAAGATATCAATAACAAACTCAACTTCTCTATCAGGTGGCATCCCTGGTAACTCCTCTGGAAAGACATCCGGAAAATCTCTAACCACCCGGATGTTGTCACCAACAAACTCCTCAGGCATAAAGAACATTGCACGCATGGATGAGGAGGTTACTGCAATATTAACTTGAAATCTTTCTCCTTTAGTGGTAGTGAGCTCTACGATACCTCTACCACATGCTATAACGGCCTTTGCCTTTCTTAGCCATGACATACCAAGGATCAGATCTATACTGCTTGACTCTAATATTATGGCAGTAGCTCCAAATTCTCTACCCATAATGGTCAATGTCAATCTACGTGTCATTTGATTCGCCTCAACAGGCCCTTTAGGTGTAATTACTATCAGGGGTTTTCTCATATTTAGTAGTGGTATTTCATTTGTGTTAGCATATCTAGCAGACATGAATGAATGTGTAGCACCAGAATCAAATAATATGGTTGCAGGAATTGCATTAACATAAAACATACCAAGTACGATGTCACCACCATCAGGAGTATCATCAATGCTGACTTGATTCACCCTGGCTATAGAATATCCCTTGCCAGGGGTCTGTTGCTTGTTCTTAGCTGGTGTACCAGAATTCCCCATCGGGCAAGCATTAGCATAATGCCCAATCTGACTGCACTTGAAATATGTAGGGCCAGTCTTCTGTCCTGTAGACCTCGTCGGGGTGCCAGTGGGAGTGGCCTGACGAGTAGGTGTCCGTGGAGAGCCCTGTGGAGCATACTGAACTGGGCGTGGTCCTCCTAATCGAGTCGGTGTACCCTGTGGCGGTACGTAGCGGGGACGAACACTGCTGCTACCCTGTCCCTGTGAGATAGCCTTCCTCTTCAAATCACCCAGTTGAACACGCTTGTGTTCAATAGCAAGAGCCTTATCCAGTAGTCTCTGAAATGATGGAAAGGTGTGTGCAACCAGTGCATACTGCAAGGGTCCATTAAGTCCTTCAATAAAGTGCTCCTGCTTTCTTTCATCCTCAGCAACTTCCTCCGGAGCATACCTCGACAGCTGAATAAATTTGTCTCTGTACTCGCTGACCGACATGTTGCTGTTCGAACCAAAAATGAGCGCGCGGACGGTCCGCGCCTGTGGGCCGGACGGTCCGCGCGTGCGCAGAGCGGATTAGGGTTCCGAGTTTTGTGCTACGGTTGTTAGCTAAAATCGCGGGATAAGCTCGGGAATTAGTTTGTAAAGGGTCCAGCCCCCCTCCTCTATAAATAGAGAGGTATACGGCCGATTTGTGATCATCAACAATCGAATCAATACAACTTCTATTTCGCATTTTATCCTAGGAGTAGTTATAGTCTAGTTTAGGTTTAGTCTTCCAATCCCCAAATTCTCCGCCTCTCCTCGACTCTACGTCGATTAGAGGAGTCTAGGTCGGCCTGCCCGAGCCTAGACACCACCTAGGATCTCTACTCCCCGACGGGGTCCCTCCCGGGAGCGAGATCCAGGCGCCGTCGGCGATCTTCCGCTGTCCCTGCGTACGCGCGGACCGTCCGGCCGTCAGGCAGGAGCCCTAGCCGCGCACCAGGCCGCGGACCGTCCGGCCCCAGGCCGCGGACAGTCCGCCCTTGCGCAGAGAGCACCACCGCGCCTCGCACCAGGCCGCGGACCGTCCGGCCCCTGCGCGCGGACCGTCCGCCCCTGTGCAGAAGGCACCGCCACGGTTCTTGTTGAGTGTTTGGCGCTCCAAAAAGGCGTCAACATACTTTTTGGCGACTCCGCTGGGGACAACACATCTAAGCTCATCAGATCGGCCCTCAATGGCCGGTTCAAAGGATAGCTCTGATATTTCTCTAAGCAACATCATAGAGCCGACTTGGGAAACCTTGCCGGCTGACGAGCAGCTCCAGTTTGAGGAGCACAAGGAGCGGATGATCCAGGAGGCGAAAGCAAAGTTCTTGGCCAACTTCAAAGTGGACAGGAACAACAAGGTCGTCCGACATCGGGCGACGGATCCGGCTTCGCTCCAACCCACGCCAGATATCCCCAATGTAAGTAATACCAACGATCTGCAATCTCCTAGAAATTATGTAGAAGATCAGCGTGAACAAATGCAGAACATCATAGGGGGTATGCAAAGCGATCTTAAGAGACTAGTACGTGCATTCGATAAATCTAGTACCGCAAATTTTCCTTCGCACGAGGTTGAGTTAGGAGATAACGCGCGTAACACATCGGCTACAGGTTGTCACGACCAGTCACAACCCCTTTATGGGATGCCGATGGACACATACCCTAAGCAACCACAAATCGGCAGCAAACCAGCCGATCTGCACATGCCCGGACCGTCCGCACGTGAGCGCGGACCGTCCGGGCCAACAGCAGTCGGGCCTATTTTTAATGAGTTACCTAGATATGCGCCCGAGCCACCACATATGACACAGAACCCAAACTACCCAGCCGGACGGTCCGCATACAATGACGGACGGTCCGCATATGACCACGGACGGTCCGGGTACGTATCCGGACAGTCCGCGCATAAGTCTTTTGAGGAGGATTATTACATGAATCCTCGCCCGTCCCAGCAACACTTCCCGTCACACTATGCAATGCACCAGCCCACTAATTCAGGATCCAAAGCCCAGGAAAGCTTTCCGGCCCTACCTGGAAGGCCGGAAAGAAACGATCAAACGTATGAGCCATATAGAGTAAATGGACATGCACCACGTAACTCAAACCAATGGGGGGAAAGACAACATGCTAATATCCAGCCAACCCCACCTATGTTTGACCAGAGAGCCGGTGGTCTCGCACCGGCTGCCATTGATATAGTAAGGGAAGAAATAGCTGGGGCGTTCCGAGATAAGCTCGGAGTAAGCATGGTCCCTGGGGGGCAATCATATCGGAAACCTTATGACAGCCGATTTGATCACCACCCATATCCACAGGGAACCAGGATACCCGAATTCACAAAATTTTCGGGTGATCAAGGAAAGAACACATGTGAACACATAGGCCAATTTTTAGCACAATTAGGAGAGTTGGCCGACACAGAGGCATTTCGCGTACGTTTGTTTTCATTATCTTTAACAGGAACTGCGTTTGCATGGTACGCCACTTTACCTCCTAATTCCATTTCATCATGGGGGGATTTAGAACAAAAATTTTATGATCATTTTTTCTCCGGTGACTATGAATTGGATTTGGTAGATTTAGCGTCGTTGAGACAGACAAAAGATGAATCGGTTAATGATTACATCCGGAGATTCCGAGATACAAGAAACCGATGCTTTCAAATTCATTTAGCAGAGAAACAGCTAGTAGGATTAGCCTTTAACGGTCTACGATATTATTTAAAAGAGAGATTAGAAGGCATCCAATTTTTTACACTAGCACAGTTACACCAGAGGGCTTTAGCTTGCGAAAGCCGGAGCAAAGAAACTGCTAAGACAATGCGTCACAACGTACATATAGTAGAATACGACCAAAGTAACTCAGATGACGAATCAACAGAAGTGTATGCTGCTGAAATGGTTTGGCCAAAACAAGCCAAATCTTCGGCTTGTTCCTCCTTGCAGCCGGTTCAAAAGAAACGGCAAGAGGAGGTTAAGTTTACGTTTAATGTTGGTAAATGTGATAAAATATTTGACGAACTACTCAAAAATGGCAATATTAAAATAAATCACACTGTTCCATCCGCCGACGAGCTAAAACGTCGTGCATACTGCAAGTGGCATAACTCATTTTCTCATGCCACTAATGATTGTAATGTATTCTGACGACAGATTCAATCGGCCATTAATGAGGGACGATTGAAATTTCAGGAAATGCAGGTGGGTACAGAGCCATTTCCAATGAACGTGATCGACTTCGAGGGCAAGAAAGTCCTGGTTCGGCCAAACACGGCCGATAAAGGCAAAAGCAAAGAGGCAATCATCGGCAATTCTAAAAAGGCCGATGAGGATCATAAAGTTTCTTGCAGGAAAGTGGTAGCCGAGAAGACTCCCGATGGAGGGGAGACCCTAAAGGTGACCATCACAACCTCCAGTACTGGGGGGCAAGCGCAGACAGGGAGACAGATACAGGAACCCGTGCTGCGTATCCCGGACGGTCCGGCACGTAGGAGCGGACGGTCCGGGACCCCACCGGACGGTCCGGAGAGCTCCGGCGGACGGTCCGGCCATGCTCAGGATTCGCAGCGACCACGTACCTTCAAACCACGACGACCAGAGATAGGTACGTGGAAAACAAATACATTTAAAGCAGCTGGTCGGCTGATCAAGCCTGGCCCGACTTTCGATCAATTGTTGTCTAAATATGTGAAAAAGAAGGCTGGCCCCAGTGACCGGCCACCGAAGCGACCCCGCTCACCCATTCATGAGCAACGTCAGGTCAGGCCGATTGGACCACATCACCAATCGGAAGAAATGAAAGGTCCTATTGTACAATTGAGACCTAACATGCCGACATGGACCCCTCCACCTCCTTATCCATCTATGCCATATCCATACACATACTTACCTCCACCATATGTCCCAAATCAAATGTGGGGCATGCCACCATATCCATTTGGGATGCCACAGTACCCCGCCTGGGGGGCACCCCAAACATCCGTTTTTGATAGGTTGGCACCGCCAGTGCAAGACCGATTGAGCACTGCTGAATCCGGTCACCAGGCACAGGCCCAACAAGGTTGCCGGACTACTCGGCCTCCTAGGCCGACCAATCCGGCAGGGGGGCATATGCCTGTGGCAATTCAAAGAACAACAAAAAAGGACATCATCAAAATAGGCATTGCGGATGTTGTCATACAGGGAGACAATAAAGGGCCGATGATTTTCGGTGAATCGGCCAACACAACCGAAAAGGATACGGCTACCATCAAAACAGCCGATCCAAAATACTCCATGCCTCGATGGTGCCCAGCGGGATTGACACGATCCCAAAAGAGAAAATTACAGCGCCTAAGAGCAAAGGAGAGCCAGGAGAAGGAGGCGGAAAAGACATTTAATGACGCACATCCACTATACCCGCCACCGCAAAAGAAATGGAGACCGAAGGCCGTTGAGAAAAAACAAACGGCCACAGAAATAGAAAGTCAACCTGCACCAGGTGCGAACCGTCCGGCCCCCGCGTGCGGACCGCCCGCCGTTCACCAGGAAGGCTCTGGACGACCTGCACCAGGCGCGGACCGTCCGGCCCCCGCGTGCGGACCGTCCGCCGTTCATCAGGAAGCCTCCAACAACACGACAACATCAATGGAAGAGGACGACCTGCTAGGAGAAGACCTGGTTGACTACGAGGCTTCTCCAGAACGCCCAGGTATGGATGTAAATATTATTACATTTTCTTCCGATTGCACTATCATTGGCGACGATGAACCTGTTGCTGCCCAGTTTGATTTTGGTCCTAAAGAAGCCGCCTTTACTAAACCAAAGGAATCGGTAAATCATTTAAAGCCGCTCTTCGTGCGCGGTCACATTGATGGAATACCGATTGCTAAGATGTTGGTGGATGGAGGGGCGGCTGTAAATCTAATGCCTTATTCATTATACAGAAAATTAGGAAAACAAGATGACGAACTTGTCAAAACCAACATGACCCTCAGCGGTGTTGGGGATAGTTCGATTAAAGCTAGGGGAGTCACGTCCGTTGAATTAACCATCGGGACTAAGACCCTTGCTGCTGCATTCTTCGTCGCTGATGTAGAAGGAAATTACAGTTTAATTCTAGGCAGAGATTGGATTCATGCCAATCAATGTATACCTTCTACATTACATCAAATGTTACAAGTACATGCTGATGTATCGGCCTGCATCGCTGTGGCCGATGCTCCTGTACTCTGGACTTATGAGACTGCTACATGTCTCACAGGAGTAGATTTTTCTGATTATCAGTTCATAAGTATAGATAAGAAAGGTTTCATTCCTGTAATGCTAGAGCCGATGAAGAATCAGCTGAATCCTAAATAGAGTTTAAACGATGAATACACACAAAGTTCATGAGTCTTTGATCACGGACAATTCGGCCCTCAAAGCCGGATGGTCTGGTCTATCACAGAACAGTTCGGACTTTAGGACCGAACATCTACCACAACGAAAAGATAGTATTACGGATGATCCGGTCCCCGAGACCGGAAAGTACGCCATCACACAAAGATCATCTGATTCCTCTGTGGGGGACATGATAGAGGAATTCAGAGATCTTGATAAACTAGGACAGGGGTTTACATCGGCTGATCCTTTGGAGGAGATTGATATAGGAAATGGTAAAACTCCAAGGCCGACTTTTGTAAACAAGACCCTGGAGACCGATTCTAGAAATGAGATGATCGGTCTATTGAAGGAATATTCAGATTGTTTTGCTTGGAATTACACTGAAATGCCTGGACTAAGCCGAGAGATTGTCGAACATCGGCTGCCCATTAAGTCTGGTTTCAGACCTTTCAAGCAGAAAGCTAGAACGTTTCGTCCAGATCTTCTCCCACGAATCAAGGACGAAATCCACCGGCTGCTAGAAGCTAATTTTATTAGACCTTGCAGATACGCAGAGTGGGTCTCCAATATTGTGCCGGTGGAGAAGAAGGAGTCAGGTAAACTTAGAGTATGCATTGATTTTCGTAATTTAAATAAAGCAACTCCTAAAGATGAATATCCCATGCCCATAGCCGACACATTAATCAATAATGCACCAGGAAATAGAATTATTAGCTTCCTTGATGGTAATGCCGGATATAATCAGATTTTCATGGCCGAAGAAGATGCGTCTAAAACGGCCTTTATATGTCCAGGCTTCATTGGTTTATTTGAATGGGTTGTCATGACATTCGGTCTTAAAAATGCTGGTGCCACTTATCAGAGGGCTATGAATCTGATCTTCCATGAGTTGTTAGGAAACACTGTGGAAGTCTACATTGATGATATTGTAGTCAAATCGGCTAAGTTTAGTTCTCATATAGCTGATTTGCGCAAAGCCTTTGATAAAATGCGTCGGTATGGTTTAAAAATGAACCCACGTAAATGTGCTTTTGGAGTGTCGGCTGGTAAGTTTTTAGGATTTGTCATCCATGAACATGGTATAGAAATAGACCCTGACCGAATCAAGTCTATTCGGAATGTGGGGCCTCCGACTTGTAAGGTCGAAGTGCAGAGGTTTCTCGGCAAGGTGAATTATTTACGAAGGTTTATTTCTAACCTAGCCGGGAAGATTGATGCCTTCACCCCTATCCTTCGGCTTAAGAATGATGCTGAATTCACTTGGGGGCAGAGCAGCAGGAAGCATTTGATCTCATTAAAAAGTACTTGTCTTCGGCTCCCGTGTTAAAAGCACCACAAGTAGGAGCACCATTCAGATTATACATTGCAGCTGAAGGCAAGGTTATTGGGGCTGTTCTGACACAAGAAACTGAGGGGAAGGAGCATGTGGTGACATATCTAAGCCGAAGGTTGGTGGATGCTGAAACAAGGTACACTTTTATTGAAAAGTTATGCTTATGCTTGTTTTATGCATGCACCAAATGTAGATTTTATTTACTGTCTAGTCATTGCACTGTTTCTGGTCAAGCCGATGTAATCAAATACATGTTGCATAACCCAATTATGAGTGGTAGAATTGGTAAGTGGGCTTATGCACTCATAGAATATGACTTGGCCTATGAACCATTGAAATCTATGAAAGGCCAAGTCGTAGCGGATTTTATTGTAGAACATCGGGTTAATGATATTCATGAACTAGACATGTCATACCTCACTATTACTCCTTGGACTTTATATTTTGATGGATCGGTTTGCAATGAAGGGCAAGGAATTGGCATTGTGCTTGTTTCACCAAGTAATGTCTCCTTTGACTTCTCTAGCCGATTGAAAACTTATTGCACTAATAATAATCAAGCTGAATATGAGACCCTCCTATTCGGTTTAGAACTTTTAAATAGTATGGGAGTAAAACATGTGAAGGTATTTGGTGATTCTCAGCTGGTTGTCCAACAAGTGTTAGAAGAATATCAATGTCTTGATGGTACTCTAAATAGTTATCTTGAGAAATGTTGGAGCATAATCCATTCTTTTGACGAATTCAGTATTCGGCATATCTCTAGAGTTGAGAATCATAGAGCTAACGATTTGGCACAAGATGCATCAGGTTATCGGATAAAGAGAGGGAAATTTCACAAAACTGAAAATCTGATAACCAGTGCAGAGCCAAATTCCCAGGTCGCGGACCGTCCGCGTGATGACGCCAGACTGTCCGAGGTTACCAGAAATGTTCTCTTAATCGATTCGGCTGACAATGAAGCCGATGCAAGTGATTGGAGGACACCTATACTTAATTATTTGCAAAATCCCAATATCAGGACAGATAAGAACATTCGGCGAACAGCTTTCAAGTATGTTTTGATGAGTGATGAACTTTACCACCGAACGGTTAATGATGTCCTGCTTAAGTGCTTGGGCCCAGATGATGCTATATTAGCTATGTCCGAAGTACATGAAGGAATTTGTGGTACCCATCAATCAGCTCCAAAGATGAAGTGGTTGTTGCGAAGGTCTGGTTTTTATTGGCCTAGTATGACATCTGATTGTTTCAAGTACTACAAGGGGTGCCAAGTGTGTCAAAAATTCGGCGACCTACAGTTAGTCCCTGCAGCCGAATTACATCCTATCATCAAGCCTTGGCCATTCAGAGGATGGGGATTAGACTTTATTGGAGAAATTCATCCTTCATCATCAAAAGGGCATCGGTTTGTGTTAGTTGCCACTGACTATTTCACCAAATGGACTGAAGCCGTAGCTCTAAAGAACATGACGCACAAGGAGGTAATTGAGTTCATAACTGAGCATATTATTCATAGATTCGGCATTCCCCAGACCTTGACTACAGATCAAGGTACTTCTTTTATGTCAAAGGAGGTACGTGAATTTGCTGAATTATACAGAATTAAGCTGCTTAATTCGTCTCCATATTATGCTCAGGCCAATGGACAGGCTGAGTCTAGTAATAGGACGTTGATTAATTTGACAAAGAAGAAGGTATCTGATAATCCTAAACATTGGCATAAGATTTTGTCTGAAGCTTTATGGGCTCATAGAATATCTAAACATGGTGCTACTAAAGTATCTCCTTTTGAGCTTGTCTATGGGCAGGAAGCAGTGTTACCCGTGGAAATAAGTCTGAATGCTGTCAGGTTTGCCAGACAAAACGACCTAACTGCTACTGATTATTATAATTCAATGATGGATAATATTGATGAGGTGACCGACAAGAGGATGATAGCTTTGGGAGCAATAGAAAAGGACAAGATCATGGTAGCCAGGGCCTACAACAAGAAGGTCAAAGCAAAATCATTCCAAGTAGGAGACTTGGTGTGGAAGACCATTCTACCTCTAAGGAATAAAGACCGAAAGTTCGGGAAATGGTCGCCAAGCTGGGAGGGTCCTTATAAAGTGAAGCAGGTGATGTCTGGTAACGCTTATTTACTACAAACATTACAAGGCAAGGATTTACCTAAGGCTTTGAATGGGCGTTTCCTCAAACAGTACCATCCTAGTATGTGGCAAGATGCCTAAGAAACCCGATGTGATCACATCGAGTTAGTTGCTTTTGGTTCGCCCAGCTCCACCAAAAGGCAGGGGGGCATATGTTCGAACCAAAAATGAGCGCGCGGACGGTCCGGCCCTGAGGCCGGACGGTCCGCGGTCCGGACGGTCCGCGCCTGTGGGCCGGACGGTCCGCGCGTGCGCAGAGCGGATTAGGGTTCCGAGTTTTGTGCTACGGTTGTTAGCTAAAATCGCGGGATAAGCTCGGGAATTAGTTTGTAAAGGGTCCAGCCCCCCTCCTCTATAAATAGAGAGGTATACGGCCGATTTGTGATCATCAACAATCGAATCAATACAACTTCTATTTCGCATTTTATCCTAGGAGTAGTTATAGTCTAGTTTAGGTTTAGTCTTCCAATCCCCAAATTCTCCGCCTCTCCTCGACTCTACGTCGATTAGAGGAGTCTAGGTCGGACTGCCCGAGCCTAGACACCACCTAGGATCTCTACTCCCCGACGGGGTCCCTCCCGGGAGCGAGATCCAGGCGCCGTCGGCGATCTTCCGCCGTCCCTGCGTACGCGCGGACCGTCCGGCCCCAGGGCGCGGACCGTCCGGCCGTCAGGCAGGAGCCCTAGCCGCGCACCAGGCCGCGGACCGTCCGGCCCCAGGCCGCGGACAGTCCGCCCTTGCGCAGAGAGCACCACCGCGCCTCGCACCAGGCCGCGGACCGTCCGGCCCCTGCGCGCGGACCGTCCGCCCCTGTGCAGAAGGCACCGCCACGGTTCTTGTTGAGTGTTTGGCGCTCCAAAAAGGCGTCAACAGTTGCCTTGCTTCAATGACAGAAACTCCTTCTTGATCTTTATCATACCAGCTGGAATATGGTAGTTCCTGAACTGTGTACTGAACTCCGCCCAAGTAATAGTATCAGCAGCATCGTGGGCAGCAGTATAAGAATCCCACCAGTCAGCAGCAGGACCTGTCAGACGACCTGAGGCATAAAGAACTTTCTCCCGGTCCGTGCACTGTGCAATATTCAGCATCTTCTCAATAGACTTCAGCCAATCATCCGCGTCCAGTGGATCAGGTGAGCTTGCAAATGTAGGTGGCTTATGACTCATGAACTCTCTATGCTTGTCTCGGGGTGGAACTGGTGGTGGTGGTGGAGGCAGTGGTACTTGTTGTTGCTGCTGCTGCTGTTGTTGCTGTTGCATTTGTTGTTGCAGCTGCTGTTGTTGTGCCCTCCTTTCCTGGCGTATCTCCTCTCGCTCTTGGCGCAACTCCTGTCGTATATCTTCTCTTTCCTAACGCATCTCCTGGCGTTCTTGCTGCATCTGGGCACGCATATCAGCCATAGTGTCCGTCATTTGCTGCATCACCGCCATCTGAGCAGCAACCAGTGGGTCAACTCCGTCTGGTGGAGGATTCATCTCTGCAGGCTGTGGCTGAGGTTGTCTATATATCCTTCGAGTGTGTCGGTTAGGAGGCAAATTAATTCCACCATCCCTCCTGGTATTGACCATCTGAGTTAGATACATATGGTAAGAAAGAGCAGTAGACAAGGCAGTAATTACAAATCATGTTACTTTGGGGGATTTATTAGCTAAGCGGTTTAATGTTTTACCTACCATAGCTAATTTATTACCTTATGCTGGCACATGCTAAGATGTCCATGTAATATTTCAATCAATCAAAGAAGCAAATCAGGCATTGATCATCAGAACAATCAACCAACATTTTTAATAGAGAAAATAGTTTTAATTTTTGTCTTAGGCTTCCTATCTCTTAAAAATGTCATAGGGGTAGGGATTCCAAGGTGTGAAATCCATCTTGACTAAGAGTAGAAAAGGTAAGAATGATCAGAGTAGAACAGTAAAAGGTGAGACAGGATCAAGATAAGTGTAGAAAGAATCAGAGTAAGGTAAGTGTAGAATGAATCAGAATGAGATAAGTAGGTAAGGGTTTGTCCATTCTATCTAGGTTTCGTCCTACAGTCAACATTTCCTCTGATACCACTTCTGTAACACCCGGTTTTAAGGAACAAAGCCGGGTGCATCTCATACATGCGCCAAAGAAGACAACATATATAATAACAGAGTGTATAGAGATAAATGTCATAAAACATCAGAGTATTTATTACATAGCGGAAGACTTATTACAAAGTAAAAGAATAAATGTAAAACGAACTAAGGATCGTCGGCGCCAATGTCGACTGAGAAACGCCACCTAGATCAAGTCGAATGCCTCAGTGTTAGGCGGCTCCTCTTCGACCACCTGTTCTTCTCCTGTGGGGGGGTGTGACAACAAGAGTGAGCTCACATACGTTCATAGCTCAACAAGTCGTGGGGAATAATGTGGCATGAACTCACCAAAGGTGAGAGTTCATGAAGTGTAAGACTGATCAATGAAATAAAGGCTGAAGCTGAGCATTGCTTTTATAAGTTGGTCAAAATTTTATTAGCAATTACTAAGTGTAAGTAAATACCAAACCTTAATAATAATAAAGAAAAGTAATAGTAAAATAATCTCAAATGCGATGCAAATGTCAAATTAAATTTAAGTTCCATAATTAATCATGTGAGGGTCCGAGCCGCTCATGACCGTGAGCACGGCTAGTATACTAGTTTTACACTCTGCAGAGGTTGCGCATCTTTACCCACAAGTCATGTTACCCATCTGCCAAGAGACGGTCAATCCCATACACCTCTACCGAGGAGGCGAGGCAGGGTAACACTACGAGGCCTTTACAAAGTTCCACTAGCTTCAGAAAACCCGCTACAGTTTATAGGAAGCTCCAATGCAGGGTTCTTGCCTGACCGCCATCGCAGCAAAATCAACCAAGGACCTCCCTACACTGACCACTCCCCTACTGCCCTTGCCCCTTTCGGGTAAGGTAGACCTCCACTAGCTTTCCTAGTTAATCAGCCAAGGGCGTCCCATTAAACCCTTGTGGTAGCACTGTTTTCCCGGGTGGTCGCTCCATGTTCCCATTAATTTAATGATCTTAACATAAACAGTATTAATAACAAGATAATAACAGAATAATCATGAATAGTGTATCTCCATACCCAATCCACATAAAGCAATAACAAGTACTACCCAAAAATATTTCTGTGGTGAACAAGGTATAAAGATAACCAAAACTGGGGTAACCTAAAGGATCCCATCAAAATTAACCTATGCAGATCATTAAAATTAATAAGAACATGGCTGGGAAAAGTAAGTGATCAAGGGCACAACTTGCCTTCAATGAGCTCCTGCTCAGCTATCTCTACTTGTTGAACCTCAGATTCCACAGTGGCTTGCTCGTCTACTCGCATCAACACAATACATATATAGTATAGCATAAATTAACATCACATCAAACATGCAAATAAAATATACAGTGAAAATCTACACATTAAAATAAGATCATTAGAACTGGAATCATTAAATTTGAGGTTATAGATTTCAAGTTATGAATTTCCTAAGATTTAATGTGCTTGAAATAGGATTAAATGATAAATAATTTTTCTAACTGTTTTCATGTCAAAACAGAGTCACTAAATGGTAGAGAATAAAATTACAAAATTTTAGAAATTGGAATGGTTCGATTTGGAGCTAAAATGAATTTTCTATGCATTTTACAAGTTTCTAGAATTGTTTTTGTATTAAAAATGAATTTCTATAATTATTTCTCTGTTTTTAATCTCCTATGGACTGGGCCTCAATTCCTGGAAAATACAGGATTCTCGGTGTAAGATTTCTAAGACACAGATGACCCACCAGGTGGATTGCGGGTTGAATCCGCAAGAACCCGGGGTCTCTTATGTAAATGATGTGGACGAAGGGGTACGACGGTATCTGGGTCGCACGATTGCAAATGAACGGTGCGGATTAGGTCCAGATTAACTTCGAACCGGCACCGCATCGAGGCCGTCAGATATGGGAATCACGGTTCGGATTTAATGACATGAAGGGATACGCCAGATTTGATCTAGGCCATTCCCTGCACGATCGACGGTTGAGGGCCAACTTTCCCCTAGATCTAATCTAAGCCGTCGAGTACGCGATCAATGGTCACGATCTCACAAGCGAAAAGGGGTATGCAGGGGTGATCCTGGCCCCTGATCCGTAAATCCATGGCTCAAAACCTCACACGCCTGCATCTAATCCCAACCGCATGATGGATATCCAACGGCCCCACGCATCATCTTCTTCTCCCCTGACGGGCCGGCCACGGCGGCACCCGAGTGCCCAAGGCGGAGGTTCGCCGGCGTGGGCTCTGCTCGTACCGTCCGACGCCCAATCCTGAATCAACCTAGTGCTAAACGAAGTAGAGACCACGACGAATAGCTCTGGGCATCACTTACCTGGGTTAGTGACGATGGTGGCGCAGTTCACGCAGAGATGCAAGCCACGACGAAGGGGGAAAGTCGTCGAGCAATCGCCACCGATTTACGGCCACAGGAGCTCAACGAGAACAGCAGATACGATCCACCAGAGAGTGCGAAGCTATCTCCCCTACAAGTTCCACCGGAGCGACGGTGGTCCCTAGTTCACCCGCGGCGGTGCTCCGCCTTCTCTCTTCCCTCGGTTCACGGAGCTGACAGTGGAATGGAGGGACGTGCTGCGCCCGAGCTGCCGGGAGAGTATTTATCCGTGGCGGACGATCCGGAAGGTGGAGTCGCGGAAAACCCCAGGAGCCCGAGATCTCCGCGGAGGTTGCAACGGCGGGTCAGCGGCCATGGCGGAAGAAGCCGTCCGTTCGGCCACGACACAGCTGGGGCGACAAGATGACAGGTGGGACCCACAGGTAAGCCACGCGGGGAAAAAGGGAGAGCACGGCACCCAGGCTGACGCGCGCGGAGAGGCTGTCGCGAGGGTCCCGCGTGTCAGCGCGCGACTCCAACAGTGGGCGCGGTTGATGTAAATGGGCCGGTCTGCTCACATTGGGCCCAACACGAGGGGTTCTTTTCTTTTTCTTTTTCTTTTATATTTCTTTTTCCTTTTTTTTCCTTTTCAACTTCAAACTCCCTTCAAATTTAAATTTCCATTCCTGTGAAAATTTATCCCCAATTTTATATTATGCTATGAACAGTATCAATTTGGAGATATATTTATATATACATTGTTTTTATCTTAAGTCTTTATACATCTCCTCTTTTCTAACTTCTATAATTTCTTTATCTTCTAAATTTCCCCTTTGGGACTTTATTATTTTTCTAGCCACATTCATTATTTTATTTTGTCACAACGTGCACACAAAAGAAAATCCCAGCATGATGCATATTTTAGTGGCATATATTTTTGTTAATTATTTTGTGTTTAAATATGGTGTTCACAGGATGACAAATAGGTGAAATTCACATAAATGAATAAAGGGAGGCACTACTCTCCTTTTATATGATCTTTTACAATTTAGGTGTTACAATAAATTACTAACTAAATTACAAACTAAAAAACAAGTTTGCTAACTAACTAGCAAGTTTTCTAACTAAATAATGTTATCAACTAAATTACTAACTCGGGGTCGACGCAACAACGACCACGATAGGGGGGAGACAGCGAGAGAAGACGCGTGAGAGGCAACGGTGTATCGAGAGACGCGCTAGCGACCACGTCTTTTACTTCCAAGCTCGACGCAAGGATTTGTGGCGTAAGTTACGACGCCGAGGTGTTTAAAAATTAGATTACATCGTTTGAGGATAAAACTTAAAATTTTTAGAAAAAAAAAGATTAAAATGCAAAAGAAGGGCTACATAGAAGGTAAGGCTATCTTCAGACTAACTATCTCACTCCTGGTTTTAAACTCCATTCTACGAACATACAAAACACCGTTTCCACGCACCGCTGGAGTTCGGAACAGCCTGTGCAGGCAGCAGGCCCTACCAAACCCTAGAGAATACCTCGTCAATCGAAAGCGTTGCCGACGGATAGTTTCATCCACGTCCACCGACAAGGAACCCCACCCCCACCACACTCGACGACTTGACGACACAAGTTGAGGAGCCCGCGCCGGGATCGGGTGCGAGGAGGAGAAACGAGTGCAGTGCAGTGTGGGAATAATAAGACGAGACTAACCGAGTCGAGATCGACGAGGAGGAGTGGGAGGAGGCGCCGCCGCGGTCGGGAGACGGCTGCCAGCGGCGGAGGTGAAGGGGAGTCGCCGAGAACGAGCAGCGGAGCGGAGGTAGCCAATCGTGCTTGTCGCTCTCCTTTGTAGCGGGCTTACCATGGGTGCGGCCCAGTGTAGCCTTTCGTCTCTTCCTTGTGTAGAAGCCGAATTTGTTGAATCCGGAGACGGCCAGTTCCGTTCACTTTTGGAAGATAATATATGCGGACGGCCCAAGCCCAATCCGGTGGTGAGAAATAATCCGGTCGTCGATTTGCTTGTTAAGTAACCCTAGTTAGGGTTATGTGGACAAATACCGGCTTTGCCCCTGAGGGGTCTCACATCTCTATATAAGGAACATGTACACCCCCTCATAATACAGAGATCAGAAAGAGGCCAGAGGCCCAACCCTATATCCAGTGTCTCGTGTGTTTCCTCTGTCGTGCTTATGGGAAGGGAGACGGGTTCTCTATATCTTCTTGCGCCTCTACTGCTGACGGGAGGGAAGGGAGCGGATCTGGTGATCCGTGGTAACGTAGTTCTCAACACGTTATCAGCACGCTCTACCTCAACGTTGCTGCGAGATCAGATCTGCATCAACTCTCCATCAAGTCGGCAGGTCTTCGGCCTTGCCGAACTCTCCTACGCGAGAGACTTTGATTTTTCCTCTACGTAATTGATCGGTATGGCTTGTAGATCGAATATAGTGTTCTTGATCTACTGTGTGCATGCGTTGCGATCCGTGCGCCATGGACTCGCTGTCATGGTGTTGAGCCTGTGTGGTCGTCATGGTGTTGAGCCTGTGTGATCCGAAGCAGTGGCTGCGCGAAAAAATAGTTCCGGTCAAAGCGATGCCAGATGCGTTGCATGCGTCGGCTGGGCTCTGAAAGATACATGCGTGAAGCCGTTGAGAATGAAAAAAAAAAACTGTCAGTAGATTTTCATTGACTTGCGCATGTAGTGCGTGCAACCGCCTCCACCACGCATGACCGCATGCACCGGATCCTAGCGCCCCACCCCTTTTGCCCCACGCCTAGAAGGCTGGAAGAAAGGAGCGGCTGCATGTGCACCATTTTGAGTGTGCGTGATTGTTGGATTAAAAAAAACCTTCGGGTGCCATGCAATGGGCTGGTAGTTGCGTGCTGCGCCAGGTGACCAGGTCTAGTCAGCGTGGGGGAGCCAAGGTACCACAGTGCAGCATGGCCTGTAGCCATGTCCAGCCTATCAAAATTAAATATGTTTTTCTATCGCAGTTTACATCTTCGTTAATTATTTTCTGTTGCAAATAATTAGTGAAAAAAATACATGCTTAAATATGGTAAATTGCTTCTTGCACCTGATGAGTTGTTCATGCATTAATTCTGCTTTTTATTTCTCATAGCAAATAATTTAGCAGAAAATTATTAATGCATGTAAAGTCTATATTGTCCATACTTAAATCGCTCTAAATATTTGTGTTGCGTTGAGCTTCAGACTCTCGCCAAGCGATTAAATTGTATAGTAGGTACTCCGGACACGCTGATCAGGCTGCGTTATTAATCGGTTGAGTTATGGCATTGGCTAAGCATTGGCTGCGCTCCGGCAACACGACGCAGTATTTATGTCGTTCGAACTTGGCTGCGTCATGTGATTTGCTATGTCGCGCTCTCGGTTAATCGGATCACTCCTGTTGAGTCGGACCGCCATCACCGAGTCACGTATTTTTTGTATGCCCTGTAGGCATATTCGTTTGTCGCGACCACCGAGCCAAATTTGCGCTTGTTGCGTACGTTGCGTGGATTTATCGTGTACCCCAACTACCAAGCCACAACTGTATAAGTTGCGCTTATTTACGAAGGCTTGTTGTGTTGTCGTAGCCCTAATGGCCGCACACGCGATGATGCCAGATACGCTAGAGCTTGTACTCGCGTGGATTGTGGTGGGTTGTTCAAGGTCCTGAAGTCACACTATGCGCAACCTTCATAAACAATTTTGTTTGGCTCTATATTTTATTTGACTGTGTTGTGTGGCATTGTATATTTATATATCGCCAAGTGGCCATAACAACTATATCAAGCTCTGTAGTGCTTGAAAATCTGGGAAATTAAATTGAAATATAAATGAAACACAGATAAGATAATTCTCTCATCTTTCCTCATGCATAAAATTTTACCCGAAGTAAACCGAAGATATATAATATAATGCATGAAAGCCCTTTTGGCATAGAAGACATCACAAATTGGGATTTTATTAGTAAGCAATAAGACCTTACCAAATGATTTAAGGCTATAAATCTCAGTTATACATTGCTCAACCAGATGTTGACATGTTGCTCTCTTTGTCATTGAACGACACGCAGCGAACTTTGAGATAAATGGCTAGTACCCTAGCAACACGAAGTTGCGAGTACATCGAAAGGTTATTCTGAGAATTTTTTCACTATGTTGGTGTGAAAACCATAGTGTGTTCCCGTCGAACCACTTTACTCGTTCTATCTAGGACCTCTATGCTTGTGTCGCATACATCTCTCGGAATTGTAAATACTTATAGTCACTGAATTGACTCGGGATAGTCCTTT
Organism: Zea luxurians; assembly: GCA_029449295.1. Taxonomy (NCBI): domain Eukaryota; kingdom Viridiplantae; phylum Streptophyta; class Magnoliopsida; order Poales; family Poaceae; genus Zea; species Zea luxurians. Next base: position 93,880,463 of record JAOPSE010000014.1, on the reverse strand, counting down.
GACAATTTGGTATACACTGTAAGCTAAATGATAAAGGTAGTCCTGAATGGACACATACCTGGGTTTTATGTAGCCGAACTACACTGAATTCCACACTTTGGCATGCTTACCATTATCTACCTTCGATCTACCAAAAGTGAGAAGAGTAGACAAATAACTATGAAATCCCACATCACCACAGAGCTTGAAGCTAAATTAGACATTAACATATTCTTGGTCCTCGGAGCCAGAAGAGTCATATGTCTTGACCACTAGACTACTAGTGATGATAATTTGTGATAGAAATATGAAGATCTTATGGAGACCTGTTGTATCCTCTCTACTCCTGATGATTTCTTCGTATGAGAGCAGTACTATCTGTTGTTGAAGATAGATCCTAGGCGGATACCAGTATTGTTTCGTCCTTGCCAAGCAGTTATCATCATTTGCTTCATCAAAAGCTAGTTATATGGTGATTTTTCCCAGATAAAAAAAATGAATTCTTGGCCTTGTCTGTTCTATTCTAAAGCTTCTCTTTTTGTCGAACAATGAAGAGATTGAAATAATGCTTTATAGAACAAATTGGTATATAATATGAGGAGAAATGTTTGCCCTGCTGACAGCATCACAATTTATTAACTATTGTTATAAATTCTCTCTCAAAATTATAATACCTAAAAATGTTGCATAAATCGATACCCAATTTCAGAACGGTATGAGTAATTGGGTAAAACATGGGCAATAATAAAATGAGCTGGACTATACATCTCTGCATATAAAAATCTTTGCTTGGCAGCATTGGCCTGATGCCGTGCACTTTACTACCAATATAAACACACATTTTTCTATGTGCCTCAAAGCACAATGCAACCAGTGAATGTCCTTATGAGCGCTAAACCTTGATGGTCTTTTTACTTGTTGACCTGAAGTCAACTAATGGCTCCAAACGACGAATGGTATGCATTAGCCCCTGAAGGACCCTTATGGATAAAAATAGTGTTGTGCATGTTAGTCTAAATCTTAATGATTGACTGTGTATTTAGTAATAAAAACATATAAGTTTGCAAAATTGTAACCACGAAGCAACTTGTTGTTGCGTGTCTCACTGGATGTTGAGACTAATCCTTCATGTTGAAGGAAAAAGATGTAGTATTCATGCCACTACATTAATCTAAGTCCAAAGCTCACTGCATAAAACCCCTATATGTAATGTGCGTAAGATTTCCCAAATTAATCACCACAATAGCATACATTGGCCACAACTGGATGATTGTGGTTGGGGATTTTATCTGTATGCTTTTAGAACATCTCGGCATTAGGGGGAGGAATGCCCATATAGTGTAATGCCTCAATATTCTATTAAACGCACAAAAGTCAAATTGAACCTGTCGTTCGGTGTGTACTCCTGTGTATATGGAGTTTGCCAGAAATCGTTGAGGAGTAACCATACTGGTTTGAATGCTTCTACCTGATGTAGATGTGGATATACCCGGGATTAATATAATATCCACATTTGACTTATTGGCATTTGATCTATTCTCGGGGACGCCTGCGAATATGATCCGTTGGCCTTAGTCAAAGCATATGTTCTGATTGCAGATTCATGTGGTCTGTAATAACTCTCCTCTGATGAACTCGCCCTGCTGGTGATTTGCCTCACAAAGAGGTTCATCTTGATGATGAAGTTCCTAGCAATGCGCACAATATCATTGTGCTGGGAATACGGAACAATGAATCTTTCGTTTTGGGAAATGACGGAGATCATTATTAAATGTGGGAGACAAATATGTCGACACTTATCTTGCCTCTCTAGATTGCAAAGGGATCCAAAACAAAGTCCTAGGCATGAGTGCTTTAAGCTCTCTTATCGGGTCATTGATAAATGCAATTGAGGCTGAACCAATAATCGCAAAATGAAAGTCGCGAGCTTGAAGTTCGGACATTTATGGGCACTGTTGAAATAATGTGTGGTGAATGCGATGGTTCAAGTGGTCTTGTGAGAGACCCATCCCACGTATGTGTTGAATAAACACTGTTCCGCTATGTAATATATCTGGCAAATGGCATGAATTAAAATATGCAGTTAATAGGATTCTGAAGATCCGTCATGAGATCCTAGGAGGACTCATATCTTTGAATTATAAATATGCAACATATAAATCTTATACCGAATAATACATTCCTGATGAATGATCACTCTCCTATGTAGGGAGAATATCTCCTAGTTGAGACTATCGTTCCCAGATGGAACCTATCCAGAAGAAACAAAGTCTGTGTTGAACACCAAAGTTTGATAATCCCTATAAAGGGATAAAGACCCATACAGACCCGAAAAGGAATAAGATGAGGTACCAAAGGACTTGAAGTTCACCGAATAAGCACATGTGCATTCCATGAGTTTTACTCATGGTAATTTCTACTAGATGTGGAATTACGGTATCCTCTAAAGCCCTGATGGCATAATCCTATAAGGTTTAGGTGTTACTGGCAAAATATCCCCATTATGCCAGAATGACAGACTATAACGATGTATCTGATCGATGAAAAATCCCTGATGGATTACGATCTTAGATGGACTTTTGTGACACCATCATAGATGTTGCAATGGATGAACGCCTCGAGCGATGTATCATATTTAGAATATGTACTATTGCAACTATATTATCCCCTAAGTCCTATTGAAGGACATGTTATTTGCTTTGCACAACTATGTATAAATTGTGGTGTAAGATAGAAAATGATAGCACCCCAACCTCATCCATTCTCGTTATTCCAGATGCACAATGAGACATATATCTTGAAGAATATGCTTGAGTTATGAGGGATAACGATTTTAACAGATGTCATCGTCAGGGGGAGCGAATGCTTATATTGATCACAACTGTGAGACAATAAATGTCAAATTCTATGCCCTGAAGGCGTGAGCTTGATGATCAATATGTGAACCTTTATTGAACTTTCTATCAAAGATATAGATCTAGTCGATCGAACACCATCAGTCAAAGTGGCTTATTTATATTGATATGTGCACTTACCTCGTATATCCTAGAAGTGAGTAGATGTAAAGTTCCTGAAATAGTCCTTGCAAGGATATGCAATCTGTTTGCTAAATCTTTATGTGCATATACTTCTAGAAAAAGATGTTTTGCCTTATTGATACAGTTTTGCAAGGATCAGGGGGAGCACATTTCTAAAGTTAGCCCTTGTAAAAGATTCGATAGAATCTAGATCCCAAAGGATCGAAATCTGTCTCGATGACAGTTGTTGTACTCTTTTTCCCTTGGTGAGTTTTCTTGAAGTTTCTCACATGAGGTTTTTAACGAGGCAATAAAGTGCAAATGCAATTTGTATCACCATGCACTCTTTCTCCACATTTTTTCCACTGGGTTTTTGGAGTTTTAACGAGGCATGTGTTGGTCGCGGTATTCGCCCAAGGGGGAGTGTTAAGTAACCCTAGTTAGGGTTATGTGGGCAAATACCGGCTTTGCCCCTGAGGGGTCTCACATCTCTATATAAGTGTCGGGGACCATAATTAGGGGTACCCTCAAGACGCCTAATTCTCAGCTGGTAACCCCCATCAGCATAAAGCTGCAGAGGCCTGATGGGTTTGATTAAGTCAGGGATCAGTCCACACGAGTGACTTGACCACGCCACGCCCGAGCCTAGCCTCGGGCGAGGGCAGCCGACCCTAAGATGACTCCGTCTCGCCTAAGGCCTCCTCTTTCACGGCAGACGCATCTCCGGCTCGCCCTAGGCCCCGCCTTCGATAAGAAGAAACCCTGACTAAATCACCGCGCCAACCGACCGAGTCACCGGGGCGTTTAACGCAAAAGGTAAGACCAACGGGCGACCAGACTTCGCCAGAGGCACCATAGGAGGCTCCGCCCGACCCCAGGGCTCGGACTCGGGCTAAGGCCCCGGAAGACGGCGAACTCCGCTCCGCCCGACCCCAGGGCTCGGACTCGGGCTAAGGTCCCGGAAGACGGCGAACTCCGCTCCGCCCAAGGGCTCGGACTCGGGCTAAGGCCCCGGAAGACGGCGAACTCCGCTCCGCCCGACCCAGGGCTCGGACTCGGGCTAAGGTCCCGGAAGACGGCGAACTCCGCTCCGCCCGACCCCAGGGCTCGGACTCGGGCTAAGGCCTCGGAAGACGACGAACTCCGCCTCGCCCGACCCAGGGCTCGGACTCCGCCTCGGCCTCTGCCTAACGATCTCCGCCTCGCCCGACCCAGGGCTCGGACTCTGCCTCTGTCTTGCAGGACGGACTCGACCTCGGCTTCGGAGGAGCCTCCACGACGCCCGACCTAGGACACGAGACCGCCACGTCAACAGGGAGCGTCATCATCACCCTGCCCTGAGCCGACTTGGGTCGCAGAGAACAAGACCGGCGTCCCATCTGGCCAGCCACGCCAGATAGGCAAATGATGGCGCCCCGCTAGACCATGACGACGGCGGCTCTCAGCTCCCTTACGAAAGCAGAAGAACGTCAGCAAGGGCCCAGCCACTTCGACAGCTGTCCCCCCGTCCGGCTCCGTTACTCCTCCAACAGCCACGACGCCACACCAACAGGGTGCCAAGATCTCTCCGGCTGCCACCTTGGCATGTACATAGGGCGCTAGCTCTCCCTCGCTAGACACGTAGCACCTTGCTACACCCCCATCTTGTACACCTGGATCCTCTCCTTACGACTATAAAAGGGAGGACCAGGGCCTTCTTAGAGAAGGTTGGCCTCGCGGGGACGAAGGGCAGGGGTAGGCGCTCTCTCGGGGCCGCTCGCTTCCCCTCACCTCGCGCGGACGCTTGTAACCCCCTACTGCAAGCGCACCCGACCTGGGCGCGGGACGAACACGAAGGCCGCGGGAATTCTCCGACTCCCTCACGACCCGGCTCCGGCCACCGACCTCTCTCTCTCTGTGTTCCCCCCTTCGCGCTCGCCCACGCGCTCGACCCATCTGGGCTGGGGCACGCGGCACTCTCACTCGTCGGCTCGGGGACCCCCCGGTCTCGGAACGCCGACAGTTGGCGCGCCAGGTAGGGGCCTGCTGCGTGTTGACGTTCGATTTCCCGTCAAGCTCCAGATGGGCAGTCTCCAACGACCTCTTCAACCCGGGACGGTGCTCCGTTTCGGGAACCTCGAGTTCATGTCTCTCGACGGCGACTACGACATGGTACTCCTTCCACCGCCGCGCGACAGCGACATTGGTGGCGGACAGCCCGCCCGCCGGCGGCGGAATCGACGACGTCTTTCCCGCGTGGGGGAAGGACGACTTTCGAGCTCGCCCCATCCTCCCCCTCGCCATCGGAGGAGGAGGAGGCGGGGCAACCGGGGCCGAGCGGGAGATCGCGCTCCGACGGCTGTCGAGCAAATCGACATCCCCGGCGCCTCAACGGAGGACACGCCAAGCGTCGCCCTCGCGTTCAAGGCAAACGCGAGCGCCATCCCCCCGCAACACGTCGACTCCGAGCAAGTGGACGACGCCAGCACGCTCACGGAAGGCCTGCAGGACGTCGCCCTCGTACCCAAGACGACGACGCGATCTGCTCCCGACTTGACTTCATCGCTCCTCGTCAACAAAAAGGTACCGACTGCTACCCATCTTTCGTCATTTCGACTCGGCCTCAGCCCGCCTGGCGACCTCGCTTTGGCGGGCGCTCACATTGAGGCGAGTGCAACCTCTCTGGGGTTTCGTGTGCGGTCGCCTTGGGACCGATTGACGGGTGTCTCGACCTACGGACCCTCTGGGTCCGAGGAAGATGACGACCCCAGCGTCTGCTGGGATTTCTCCGGATCTGGCAACCCTAGTGCCATGCGGGACTTCATGACCGCATGTGACTACTGCCTCTCCGACTGTTCTGACGGCAGCCGCAGCCTTGGCGACAAGGACTGCGGCCCGAGTCGCGAATGTTTCCACATCGAGTTAGGGGATCCCTCCGGAGGCGGCTGTCTCGGCACGCCGGAGGATGGTGGTCCCCCTAGGCCAGCGCCTCGCGCCGACATCCCGCGGGAGCTAACTGTGGTCCCCGTTCCGGCGGGGGGTCACGACCCACAGCTCGAGCAAGTCCGCGGGGCGCAGGCCGGGCTCGATGAGGGAGCAGGAGCGCTCGAGGCAATCCGCCAGAACATCGGGCAGGTGTGGGCGAGCCAGCCCCCGGCCGGAGGAATACGTCACCTACCCCAAGGTCTCCAGCACCGCATCGCCAACGATGCCAGGGACAGACCGCCACCCGCATCCGGCGGAACCGGTCAGGACCTGGCCGCTGCAGCGATGCTCCTCCGCGCGATGCCGGAGTCATCAACCACCGAGGGTCGGCGAATCCAGGGAGAACTCAAGCATCTCCTGGAAGGCGCTGCGACCCGGCGGGCCGAGAGCTCTGCCTCCCGAAGGCAGGGATACCCCTCGGAACCTCGTGCCGCGACTTCCCGACTCACGCAGGAAGCCTCGGTCTTCACCGGGCGCACGCGCAACACCGCGCCTGCGGCCCCGGGCCACCTCGGCGACGAGCACCCTCATCGTGACCGTCGGGCACGCCTCGACGAAAGGGTGCGCCGAGGCTACCACCCCAGGCGTGGGGGACGCTACGACAGCGGGGAGGATCGGAGTCCCTCGCCCGAACCACCCGGTCCGCAGGTCTTTAGCCGAGCCATTCGGCGGGCGCCGTTTCCGCCCCGATTCCGACCCCCGACTACTATCACGAAGTACTCGGGGGAGACGAGACCGGAATTGTGGCTTGCGGACTACCGCCTGGCCTGTCAACTGGGTGGGACAGACGATGACAACCTCATCATCCGAAACCTCCCCCTGTTTCTCTCCGACACCGCTCGTGCCTGGTTGGAGCACCTGCCTCCGGGGCAGATTTCCAACTGGGAAGATTTGGTCCAGGCTTTCGCCGGGAACTTCCAGGGCACGTACGTGCGCCCCGGGAATTCCTGGGACCTCCGAAGCTGTCGGCAACTGCCGGGAGAGTCTCTCCGAGACTACATCCGGCGATTCTCGAAGCAGCGCACCAAGCTGCCCAACATCACCGACTCCGATGTCATCGGCGCGTTCCTCGCCGGCACCACCTGCCGCGACCTGGTGAGCAAGCTGGGTCGCAAGACCCCCACCAGGGCGAGCGAGCTGATGGACATCGCCACCAAGTTCGCCTCCGGCCAGGAGGCGGTAGAGGCCATCTTCCGAAAGGACAAGCAGCCCCAGGGCCGCCCGTCGGAAGATGCTCCCGAGGTGTCTACTCCGCGCGGCGCCAAGAAGAAAGGCAGGAGGAAGTCGCAAGCGAAACGCGACGTTCCCGATGCAGACCTTGTCGCCGCCGCCGAGCACAAGAACCCTCGGAAGCCCCCCGGAGGTGCTAACCTCTTCGACAAGGCACTCAAGGAGACGTGCCCCTACCATCAGGGGCCCGTCAAGCATACCCTCGAAGAGTGCGTCATGCTTCGGCGCCACTTCCACAGGGCCGGGCCACCCGCAGAGGGTGGCAGGGCTCACGACGACGACAAAAGGGAGGATCGCCAAGCAGGAGAGTTCCCAGAGGTCCGCGATTGCTTCATGATCTACGGAGGGCATGCGGCAAACGCCTCGGCTCGGCATCGTAAGCAAGAGCGTCGGGAGGTCTGCTCGGTGAAGGTGACGGCGCCAGTCTACCTAGACTGGTCCGACAAGCCCATCACCTTCGACCGGGACGACCACCCCGACCACGTGCCGAGCCCGGGGAAGTACCCGCTCGTCGTCGACCCCGTCATCGGCGACGTCAGGCTCACCAAGGTCCTGATGGATGGAGGCAGCTGCCTCAACATCATCTACGCCGAGACCCTCAGGCTCCTGCGCGTCGACCTGTCATCCGTCCGAGCAGGCGCTACGCCCTTCCACGGGATCATTCCCGGGAAGCGCGTCCAGCCCCTCGGACGGCTCGACCTCCCTGTCTGCTTCGGAACACCCTCCAACTTCCGAAGGGAGACTTTGACGTTCGAGGTGGTCGGGTTCCGAGGAACCTACCACGCAGTGTTGGGGAGGCCATGCTACGCGAAGTTCATGGCCATCCCCAACTACACTTACCTGAAGCTCAAGATGCCGGGCCCCAACGGGGTCATCACCGTCGGCCCCACGTACAAACACGCATTCGAATGCGATGTGGAGTGCGTGGAGTACGCCGAGGCCCTCGCCGAGTCCGAGGCCCTCATTGCCGACCTGGAAAGCCTCTCCCGAGAGGTGCCGGACGTGAAGCGGCATGCCGGCAACTTCGAGCCAGCGGAGACGGTTAAGGCCGTCCCTCTCGACCCCAGTGGCGACACCTCCAAGCAGATCCGGATCGGTTCCGGACTCGACCCCAAATAGGAAGCAGTGCTCGTCGACTTTCTCCGCGCAAACGCCGGCGTTTTTGCGTGGAGTCCCTCGGACATGCCCGGCATACCGAGGGATGTCGCCGAGCACTCGCTGGATATTCGGGCCGGAGCCCGGCCGGTCAGACAGCCTCTGCGCCGATTCGACGAGGAAAGGCGCAGGGTGATAGGCGAGGAGGTCCACAAGCTGATGGCAGCAGGGTTCATTAAAGAGGTATTCCATCCCGAATGGCTTGCCAACCCTGTACTTGTGAGGAAAAAAGGGGGGAAGTGGCGGATGTGCGTAGACTACACTGGTCTCAACAAAGCATGTCCGAAGGTCCCCTACCCTCTACCTCGCATCGACCAAATTGTGGACTCCACTGCAGGGTGCGAAACCCTGTCTTTCCTCGATGCCTACTCAGGGTATCATCAAATCAAGATGAAAGAGTCCGACCAGCTCGCGACTTCTTTCATCACGCCCTTCGGCATGTACTGTTATGTCACAATGCCGTTCGGGTTGAGGAACGCGGGTGCAACATACCAGCGGTGCATGAACCATGTGTTCGGCAAACACATTGGTCGCACGGTCGAGGCCTACGTCGATGACATCGTAGTCAAGACGAGGAAAGCCTCTGACCTTCTCTCCGACCTCGAACTGACATTCCGGTGTCTCAAGGCGAAGGGCATCAAGCTCAATCCCGAGAAGTGCGTCTTCGGGGTGCCCCGAGGCATGCTCTTGGGGTTCATCGTCTCCGAGCGGGGCATCGAAGCCAACCCGGAGAAGATCGCAGCGATCACAAACATGGGGCCCATCAAGGACTTAAAAGGCGTACAGAGGGTCATGGGATGCCTCGCGGCCTTGAGCCGTTTCATCTCGCGCCTCGGCGAAAGAGGCCTGCCCCTGTACCGCCTCTTAAGGAAGGCCGAGTGCTTCACTTGGACTCCCGAGGCCGAGGAAGCCCTCGGGAACCTGAAGGTGCTCCTCACCCAGGCGCCCATCTTGGTACCCCCAGCTGATGGAGAAACCCTCCTGGTCTACGTCGCCGCAACCACTCAGGTGGTCAGCGCCGCGATCGTAGTCGAAAGGCAGGAGGAGGGGCATGCTTTGCCCATTCAGAGGCCAGTCTACTTCGTCAGCGAAGTGCTGTCCGAAACCAAGATCCGCTACCCACAAGTCCAGAAGCTACTATATGCAGTGATCCTGACGAGGCGAAAGCTGCGACATTACTTCGAGTCCCATCCGGTGACTGTGGTGTCATCCTTCCCCCTAGGGGAGATCATCCAGTGCGGAGAAGCCTCCGGACGGATCGCGAAGTGGGCGGTGGAAATCATGGGCGAGGCAATCTCGTTTGCCCCTCGGAAGGCCATCAAGTCCCAGGTACTGGCGGATTTCGTAGCCGAATGGGTCGATACCCAGTTACCAACGGCTCCGATCCAACCAGAGCTCTGGACCATGTTTTTCGACGGGTCGCTGATGAAGACGGGAGCTGGCGCGGGCCTGCTTTTCGTCTCGCCCCTCGGGAAACACCTGCGCTACGTGCTTCGCCTCCATTTCCCGGCGTCCAACAATGTGACTGAGTACGAGGCTCTGATCAACGGATTGCGAATCGCCATCGAGCTAGGGGTCCGACGCCTCGATGCGCGCGGCGACTCGCAGCTCGTCATCGACCAAGTCATGAAGAACTCCCTCTGCCGCGACCCAAAGATGGAGGCCTACTGTGAGGAGGTTCGACGCCTGGAAGACAAGTTCTACGGGCTCGAGCTTAACCACATCGCTCGGCGCTACAACGAGACTGCGGACGAGCTGGCAAAGATAGCCTCGGGGCGAACGACGGTTCCCCCGGATGTCTTCTCCCGGGATCTGCACCAACCCTCCGTCAACATAGATGACGCGCCCGAGCCCGAGGCACCCTCGGCCTCGTCCGAGGTGACCTCGGCCCAGCCCGAGCCATCCTCGGCTCACCCCGAGGAACCCTCGGAGCCCGAGGGCGAGGCACTGCGCATCGAGGAGGACCGGAACGGGGTCGTGCCAGATCAAGATTGACGGACCCCGTACCTGCAATATCTCCGCCAAGGGGAACTGCCCCTCGACCGAGCTGAGGCTCGGCGGATGGCGCGACGCGCCAAATCGTTCGTCTTGCTGGGCGATGAGAAGGAGCTCTACCACCGCAGCCCTTCGGGCATCCTCCAGCGATGCATCTCCATCGCCGAGGGTCAGGAACTCCTGCAGGAAATACACTCGGGGGCTTGCGGTCATCATGCAGCACCTCGAACCCTCGTCGGGAACGCTTTCCGCCAAGGCTTCTACTGGCCAACGGCGGTGACTGACGCCACTAGAATTGTCCGCGCCTGCGAAGGGTGCCAATTCTATGCGAAGCAGACCCACCTGCCCGCTCAGGCTCTGCAGACGATACCCATCACCTGGCCCTTCGCTGTGTGGGGTCTGGACCTCGTCGGCCCTCTGCAGAAGGCGCCCGGGGGCTACACGCACCTGCTGGTCGCCATCGACAAATTCTCCAAGTGGATCGAGGTCCGACCCCTGAACAGCATCAGGTCCGAGCAGGCGGTGGCGTTCTTCACCAATATCATCCATCGCTTCGGGGTCCCGAACTCCATCATCACCGACAATGGCACCCAGTTCACCGGCAAAAAATTCTTGGATTTTTGCGAGGATCACAACATCCGGGTGGACTGGGCCGCCGTAGCTCACCCCATGTCGAATGGGCAAGTGGAACGTGCCAACGGCATGATTCTGCAAGGGCTCAAGCCTCGGATTTACAACGGTCTCAACAAGTTCGGCAAGCGGTGGATGAAGGAACTCCCCTCGGTGGTCTGGAGCCTGAGGACGACGCCAAGCCGAGCCACAGGTTTCACGCCGTTCTTCCTGGTCTACGGAGCCGAGGCGATCCTGCCCACGGACCTGGAATACGGCTCCCCGAGGACGAGAGCCTACAACGAAGAGAGCAACCAAGCTAGCCGAGAAGACTCGCTGGACCAGCTGGACGAGGCTCGGGACAGGGCCTTACTACACTCGGCGCGGTATCAGCAGTCCCTGCGACGCTACCACGCCCGAGGGGTCCGACCCCGAGATCTCCAGGTGGGCGATCTGGTGCTTCGGCTGCGGCAAGACGCCCGAGGGAGGCACAAGCTCACGCCCCCCTGGGAGGGGCCGTTCATCATCGCCAAAGTACTGAAGCCCGGAACGTACAAGCTGGCCAACAGTCAAGACGAGGTCTACGGCAACGCTTGGAACATCCAACAGCTACGTCGCTTCTACCCTTAAGACGTTTCCAAGTTGTTCATATACCTCGCACCCACGCAAAAGTTTAGTCAACAAGGAAGGGTCAGCCTCGCCTCGGCAGAGCCCGACCCTCCCTCGGGGGCTAAAAGGGGGGAAACCCCCTCTGCGTCAAAATTTTCCTCGAAAAGAAAATCTCTTTCACCAGAACATCTTTCGTGCTTTTTGACTACTTCGAAAAGCGGGTCCTGAAAACGACGGGGTACACGTAAGCAGTCAAGGCTGACCGAGCCGAGGGACTCCTACGCCTCCGGGATACGGATACCTCACTCATCACCTTCTGCGATAAGTAACTCGCGCTCGGATAAGGCGAATCCGCGGATCGAACGAGTCTTTACGTACGGGAGCTCTTCTGTCGAAGCGATTCTTCGAGCCTTCTCGACCGAGTCGGTGACAGGGCTTCATGGGCGGGTAAAAGTACGCGTAAGCGGCAAGGCCGACCGAGCCGAGGGACTCCCACGCCTCCGGGATACGGATACCTCACTCATCACCTTCCGCGAGAAGCAACTCTTGCTCGCACTAACATCCCTGCTACCGACAAAAAGTCCAGATACTCGAAACAAGAGGAAAAGAGACGCAGCTTTATAACGCAACAAGGGCTCGGATCTTGACGCTGGAAGAGGGCGAAGACACCCTCGGCATCAACAGCACCTTCGGCAAGGCCCGACCTAGCCTCGGACGGCGACGTGGTCCGAGGGCCTCCGCTCCGAAGGACGACGTCATCACCACGCTCGAGCAATCTCTGCCAGGGACTTCTCCGAGAACCCGGCCCGAGCGGACAGCTCGGCCAGCTACCTCCGGGGCCTCGGCCGACCACCTTCCGAGGGCGCCAGCTCGGTTCGAAGCCTCGGCTGAACAGCTCCGACGTCGATCCTGCCAACAAACAACCCGGCTAGGCTCCGGCCAACCAGGTTTCATTTCCGAGCCGACAACGCCTCTGCTCATGCTGATATCGCTACCCCTGGCCTCGGCTCGTCGAAGAGCGGCCGAGGGGTCTCTTTAACTAAGCTAGAGGAGCCTCGGACAACAGGTCCGACCGAGCCGAGGGATTCCTACGCCTCCGGGATACGGATACCTCACTCGTCACCTTGACACGGGGCAACTCACGCTTGGTGAAGCGGTTCAGACAATCAGCGGACGAGCCTTAGCGCTCGGGAATGAGGAAAAAACACGGCTCTGTGCCGGAGTTACATACATGTTCAGGCCCCGAAAGCCGAAATGAACGAAAAACCCGGCACTCGAAGTGCCATTACAAGCGGAACTCCGGTTCCTCCCTCTGCAGCGGCGCAGGCCCCAGGAGAAGGCACAGCTGCTGTCTTGCCCTCGCCCATAACGCCACCCGAGGGGCGAGGACAAGTACAAAGAGCCGAAGGCCCGAAGCGCCGATGGTGGCGGTGATCCCGTCGCTGACGGGGACTTCTCGAGCCGCCTCCACCTCGGCACTGACGCCAGGAGCCACCAGCCTACCGCCAGATCCCCACTCAAATCCTCCCCGATGAGTGGGGCACCGGCCTCCGCGCAAAGGCGCCGCCCTGGTGCAAAGGCAGGGCCACCCCAGAACACGAGCGCCGCCCTAGCGGCGTGCGGTGTCTAGGGTGGACCTCCCGTGTACACGGCGCGGCAGCCGCCCCCCGACAAAAGGGCCCGCCGGAGCCGAGCTAGCAGACCCGACACGCTGGAGGTGACGGCGTTCGCCGCCGATCCATCCCACGTTGTCGAAGTCCGCGCCGCCCGCAGGGCCAGTGAGCGCCTTCTCCCTCGAATATCGTGGGAGAGGGTGACCCACGAACCCGTGCGGGAGGTGGAGCGCCGGCTCAGTCCGGCACCCACCCCAGCGAGGATGATGAACATCCTTGAAGCTGAGGGTGGGACCCAGATCGCAGTCCGGTTTGCTCCTCCCCACCCAGGAGCTGGTGGTCACCGTCTCGGGTGACCCCCAGCCGAGGGGGGCAACCGGGCTGCCTGATGAAAATCCTTGAAGCCGAACGATGGCTGAAAGGTACCAACTCCCACGGAGTTGCGTTCCTCCAGCAATGGAGCGAAAAGACGGCGGTTTCCCCCCATCCGGGGGCTCGGAAGATGGAGAGACACAATGCATTGGGGAGGAAGGAGACACGGTTACCTCACGAAGGGGGTCGCCCTCCTTTTAAAGGCAACTCCCCCTGCTTGCGCCCTCAACCGTCACGGGCTGAGTCTTCTCCAACACGCCTCCAAAGCCCTTCCCTGCGGCGCGGGGGCTGGGACCCGCCTGTCATGCAGACCGGCTCTAAGCAGAAGAAGCCGAACCGCCGCGCACGACGCACGCAACCACCCAGCGGTTACAAGTAACCCTCCACTTTTGCCCAGACCAGCGGGCAAAGGGGGCAAGCGGCCATGCAGGCAGCATGCAACCGCGCCAAGTGGACGCGCCTCTCCGACTCCTGACAGGCCAGCGCGACGGCTCAAGCCCACGTGTCGTGCAACTGGCGCGCCGGGCGCTGCATGCGAACCACTATGCCACTCGCTCCACCACCGCACCTCCTCGATTGCGGAACCGATACCGCGATTCAAGGCGACCCAGCCCGCGACCCAGCAGCGCCAGCCTGGCGCAGCGGTCAAAAGTGGTCAAAAATGGGCCGGCAGTAATGACGGTGGCAGGCGCGCGAGGGCAGCGGTCACGCCATCTGCCAATCTCATGTCCCATCCGGAGGCAGCAAGAGAACCCCCTCTCACGGTGTGAAGACGACGCGCCCGTGACCCGTACCTCGAACGGCCCGCGCACGCAACGGCAGCTTCGCTGACCGCTTACCCCGGCGCATTAACTCCGCGGCGAAACAGGTAACGTTTCTGGCAGGGGCAGCTGGCGACGCTTCGCCTTCGCCAAAACGACCACGCCGAAAAAGGTACGCCCCGACGTTCAATTTCGAATCCTTTTTCCCTTTTCCTTCTTTCTCTATCTCTTGCAACAGGGACCGAGAAGGGGGATAACCCCAAAGGGATCCTTCCCCGTGAAGGAACTAGGCTCCGAGCCTCCCTACTGATCAGGGGTTCGAAGGCTGGCCCCCCGAGGGGTTCAACAGCCGCCTCAGATCGCGTGGGCCTGACACCCACTACTGGTCAGGGGTTCGAAGGTCGGCCTCCCGAAAGGTTCCATGACCGCCTCAGGCTACTAGGGCTCCGTGCTCCCTACTGATCAGGGGTTCGAAGGCTGGCCTGTCGAAGGGTTCACAGTCGCCTCAGACGCCGAGCGAGGGATGACCAGGGGTACGTTCGATACATAACCAAGGCTCGGGCTACGCTCCCGAGGTACCCTAGGACATTTCCGAGACCAGCGGGAACGACTCTGTAACGGAATCCCATCGGAGGGAGGCAACGAGCCCTCGGACCCCGTCGCTAGGGGACCGGGTCCGGCAGATCACCCGCAGGTACTTTTGGGCGTGCCTCCGGGCCCCTAGCCGACCCCTAACGAACGGGGCACGGACGTCCACTCGGATTACCCGATTGCAGCTCACCGGAGACACCATGTTCGGTGCCCATCGAGGGTAACATGGCGCACTCCCCCCCTCCTCCTTGCGGAAAGGCGACGTAGGGGCGTATATAAAAAGTCGAGTCTGTCCCTGATCGTCCTCTCGCTCCGTGCGAAGGCTCGGGGGCTGCTCTCGCAAACCCGGCTCCGGCCGAACCATTGACAGCGTCAACATACCAGCCCGAGAACTTGGGCCCCGACAGTGCACCTGGGTTACGCCCTGCTCGCATGAGGGAACCGCCAGACCAGCCGAGGCATTGCGCAAGGCATTAAGACCTCGAAGGAGTGAAACCACTCCTCCGAGGCCTCGGGGGCTACACCCGGCGGGTGCGCTCGCGCGCACCCACCGGAACAAAGTACCACCGAGAAAGGCTGGTCCCCATGCAAAAAAGTGCGACGCAAGCCTCCAAGCGAGTGTTAACACTCTCTTCGAGGCTCGGGGGCTACTGTCGGGGACCATAATTAGGGGTACCCTCAAGACGCCTAATTCTCAGCTGGTAACCCCCATCAGCATAAATCTGCAGAGGCCTGATGGGTTTGATTAAGTCAGGGATCAGTCCACACGAGTGACTTGACCACGCCACGCCCGAGCCTAGCCTCGGGCGAGGGCAGCCGACCCTAAGATGACTCCGTCTCGCCTGAGGCCTCCTCTTTCACGGCAGACGCATCTCCGGCTCGCCCTAGGCCCCGCCTTCGATAAGAAGAAACCCTGACTAAATCACCGCGCCAACCGACCGAGTCACCGGGGCGTTTAACGCAAAAGGTAAGACCAACGGGCGACCAGACTTCGCCAGAGGCACCATAGGAGGCTCCGCCCGACCCCAGGGCTCGGACTCGGGCTAAGGCCCCGGAAGACGGCGAACTCCGCTCCGCCCGACCCCAGGGCTCGGACTCGGGCTAAGGTCCCGGAAGACGGCGAACTCCGCTCCGCCCAAGGGCTCGGACTCGGGCTAAGGCCCCGGAAGACGGCGAACTCCGCTCCGCCCGACCCAGGGCTCGGACTCGGGCTAAGGTCCCGGAAGACGGCGAACTCCGCTCCGCCCGACCCCAGGGCTCGGACTCGGGCTAAGGCCCCGGAAGACGACGAACTCCGCCTCGCCCGACCCAGGGCTCGGACTCCGCCTCGGCCTCTGCCTAACGATCTCCGCCTCGCCCGACCCAGGGCTCGGACTCTGCCTCTGCCTTGCAGGACGGACTCGACCTCGGCTTCGGAGGAGCCTCCACGACGCCCGACCTAGGACACGAGACCGCCACGTCAACAGGGAGCGTCATCATCACCCTGCCCTGAGCCGACTTGGGTCGCAGAGAACAAGACCGGCGTCCCATCTGGCCAGCCACGCCAGATAGGCAAATGATGGCGCCCCGCTAGACCATGACGACGGCGGCTCTCAGCTCCCTTACGAAAGCAGAAGAACGTCAGCAAGGGCCCAGCCACTTCGACAGCTGTCCCCCCGTCCGGCTCCGTTACTCCTCCAACAGCCACGACGCCACACCAACAGGGTGCCAAGATCTCTCCGGCTGCCACCTTGGCATGTACATAGGGCGCTAGCTCTCCCTCGCTAGACACGTAGCACCTTGCTACACCCCCATCTTGTACACCTGGATCCTCTCCTTACGACTATAAAAGGGAGGACCAGGGCCTTCTTAGAGAAGGTTGGCCTCGCGGGGACGAAGGGCAGGGGTAGGCGCTCTCTCGGGGCCGCTCGCTTCCCCTCACCTCGCGCGGACGCTTGTAACCCCCTACTGCAAGCGCACCCGACCTGGGCGCGGGACGAACACGAAGGCCGCGGGAATTCTCCGACTCCCTCACGACCCGGCTCCGGCCACCGACCTCTCTCTCTCTGTGTTCCCCCCTTCGCGCTCGCCCACGCGCTCGACCCATCTGGGCTGGGGCACGCGGCACTCTCACTCGTCGGCTCGGGGACCCCCCGGTCTCGGAACGCCGACAATAAGGAACATATACACCCCCTCATAATACAGAGATCAGAAAGAGGCCAGAGGCCAGTGTCTCGTGTGTTTCCTCTGTCGTGTTTATGGGAAGGGAGACGGGTTCTCTACATCTTCTTGCGCCTCTACTGCTGACGGGAGGGAAGGGAGCGGATCTGGTGATCCGTGGTAGCGTAGTTCTCAACATTGCTAATGTATTTGCACTTCCCGCGCCGCTGGTTATTCGCAGAATGTTTATAAATTTTATACTGCAGTAAAATCTAGGACCAGTACCCAACCATGACTGCAGGGAGAGAAAAAAAAATCTCTTCTCTGTTAGGAATTGCAAAAATCTTTTCCTTCACGTCTTCTTAGGAACTCTTAGCTGTCCGAACCTTCCAGTTATCCACAACTTCTACAATCATAATACTGTCTTTCGTTGTGTATACACACTAATGGTATTTTCCATGTGGTACCAAGCGATTGGTCCGTACCTTGTGGTTATCTAACGCATACTTTCTACTTCTTTCTACTGTGTAGTGTCAAGCGTGCGTGGACCACTGACTCAGAGATGGCCAGGAAACGTGCTGATAAGTTGTTTATGGGTTTTGCAGTTTTGGTCAATGACATAATGATGCTAGCCGTTAGCTATTTCTCTGCAGACGACGCACTCTTGCCTCACCAAAAAAAAAAAAAATCTACACACTGTTGACCCGGGATCTCCAAGCTGCCCACATTTGTTTATTTAACCTTTTGTCACTGTTAATCCTTTTTCTAAGTAAACAATTCGCCTTATTATGGAACCAGCCAGGTCCAGCCGTGCATTGACCCACTGAATAATAATAATAATAATAATAATAATAATAATAATAATAATAATAATAATAATAATAATAATAAAGCTGAGTGGCAGTACACAAGCCACGATTCATCAATACCACGCTCTGCTCTGTGAGGCTTAGGGTCTGTTTGGTTGGGCTGTGGCTGTGAAAAAAGTTGCTGTGGGCTGTGAGCTGTTGAAAAAGCTGCTGTAGGCTGTGAGCCGTTAAAAAGCTAAAAACCGTTTGGTGAAAACCACTAAAAGTCGTTAAAAGTTCTTCGATATATGTTTTCACAGTTCCATCCGAAAAGCCACTAAAAGCAGGTTCAGGGGTGCTTTCAGATTTGCACTGTGAGAAAGTCAGCTTTTAGAAAAAGCTGCTTCCTGGATCGAGTCCTTTGGTTGACTTTTGGCTTTTAAGGGGCAAAAGCCAAAAGCCAAAAGTCAAACCAAACACACCCTTAAGCTCCTGCTGATCAGACAACCCCCTCCCATCGTCCCATGGATATTCCCTTCCTCCTTTGTATTATTGTCTTGTTTACCTTTCGCTCGTGGACCTGGTAACCCACAGCGCTGGTATGATTGCGGGAAACAAAACTTTTTCGCCCTGGCCAGGATAACCTTTTATGAAATCGGGCTTGTTTGGCAATGATTCCGATGGCTGTGCTTTGCAGTGCGGGAGAGTGCCTTTTTTTCTCTTGTGTTTGCCGATGGTGTCGTCCTCTAAAGTGAAAAAAAAGGTGGCTGTGTGGCTCTACCGCTCTAGAGAGTGATCCACTGACAACACTGTAGAATGTGAATATGTGGTTATTCCTTGTGAATCTATCCTCATTAGTTGAAAATAGTACTCCCCTTATTCCAACTTATAAGACACTTTGTCTTCTCTCAAGGCATTTTTTTTACTTATGTATCTAAACATAGTGTGTGTGTGTATATACATGTACAGTAAAGGTTATATATCTTATAATTTGGAATGGGAATAGTAACTGACAAGTTTATCTCCAGCTATGTGTGTAATTGCATTGCTTCCATTATGTTATTTCATACATAAAAAACACATATGCTTTCATAGTTACACAACTACCTTGATGCAATCCCGGGGCTGTCTTCCCCCCACCCCCTCTCACGTTGATTTTTTTTTATGGATGGAGATTGTGTTTTCAACATATAATTTTCTTCATCATTTCAAATTTAGTGTCTTCCCCTCGTTTGACCAATTCCCTGTTTACCACATTGTTAGTTGGGAACACGATGGGTCTTTTCATATACCGGTTACTTTGATGACTCGCGAGCTTGTTCAATCCTAATGGTGCATCAATGTCCAATGCTCACTACATGATGACTCAGTTGTTGTTAATTGCAAGTATAGTATCTATTTTCTTTCTGCTGGCGAAAGACAGTTGTAACTATTGTCAGATAGCACTACTAGCAAGCTGCAAAAAGGGCCTGTCCATCCAAACCGACCAGACATTGTGTTGGCAGGCAGATCTGCCACCGAGATACGATGTTCTCAGTGTTCCCACAATCCCAGTTGGAGATGCATGCCCCAGTAACTTCTCCGTGCTGCACTGTCTCTGCGATGTTTTGTTGGCTGTGTGTGAGAGAGAGAGAGAGAAAAAAAAATGCAGGATTGTACAATACATTGGCCTGAATCCCTGATACCAGGTGTATATGACGTATGGCTGCTGTGCTGGTACTGGCAGACGCAAAAAAAAGGTTCTAGTAAAAGACAGAAAATCTGAGGTGGTTGGGCGGCAATGTTTGCTCCATGATATGCCTGGTGAGACTGAAACGCTATTTCTCACTGATAGTGTTGGACATGACATTGGAGCCCCTTTTTTGTAGTACAATGCTGGCTGGCTGTGTATTCTTTGTTTCTATCTAATTATCTATTTGTTGACGCCTTTTCGGAGCGTCAAACATTTAACAAGAACCGTGGCGGTGCCCTCTGCACAGGGGCAGACGGTCCGCGCGCAGGGGCCGGACGGTCCGCGGCCTGGTGCGAGGCGGCGGTGCTCTCTGGTTAGGCGCGGACGGTCCGCGGCACAGGGCCGGACGGTCCGCGACCTGGTGCAGGAGCTCGGGTTCCCTGCCTGACGGCCGGACGGTCCGCGCCTTAGGGCCGGACGGTCCGCGCGTGCGCAGGAGCGGCGGAAGATCGCCGGCGGCGCCTGGATCTCGCTCCCGGGAGGGACCCCGTCGGGGAGGAGAGATCCTAGGAGTTGTCTAGGCTCGGGCAGGCCGACCTAGACTCCTCTAATCGACGTAGAGTCGAGGAGAGGCGGAGAATTTGGGGATCGAGAGGCTAAACCTAAACTAGACTAGAACTACTCCTATGATAAAATGCGAAATAGAAGTTGTATTGATTCGATTGATGATTACAAATCGGCCGTATACCTCTCTATTTATAGAGGAGGGGGGCTGGACCCTTTACAAACTAATTTCCGAGCTTTTCCCGTGATTTTAGCTAACAACCGTAGCACAAAACTCGGAACCCCAATCTGCTCTGCGCACGCGTGGACCATCCGGCCCCCAAGCGCGGACTGTCCGGACCGCGGACCGTCCGGCCTCAGGGCCGGACCGTCCGCAAGCCTCAATACGGTGCTCAATGTGACGGAACCTCCCAAGTAATTAGGTCCACCTACAGTTGTCCTTGTCCAACGGACCTCAGACAACCCTATAGGTGCCCCTGAACTACTTGACAAGCTCGGTATCTTTCCTTACCTTTCCAGTAACGTCTCACCCGTCTTGCAGACATTACAGAACATCGAAGATAAAGAAATGCGGAAGCGATAACATAACTTACATTTATTAAAAGTAAGATCAGGTTGTTTATTACAGACCAGGAATATAAACGAGTGCAGAGTAATATTATTACACATACCAAGGGAGGTAAAAACTCCTCCCGACAGTTATTACACAAGAAGTCTTAATGGAGGATCCTTTCCTCCCGTACTTCACTCTTGCTTTTCTTCATTAGAGCATCTACAACAATGCCTCAAACTAGTGCCTTAAATTGAAATATGGGGCTCTACACATGAAAAACTACTCCAACAGTGTCCTATTTCATAAATTTTTGTTAAAAAACTATAGGGCACCCTCTCAAGTGACTTAAATATACTACACTGTAGTGGGCTGCCCTATAATCTAGAGTTAGGGCTTTACTGTTGGAGCGGGGTGTTTTATTGGTGCCCTAAATTCTATAAAATATACTTATTTTTAAATTATACGGCATTTTATAGGTCACGTTGTTGGAGATGCTCTTAGGAACCACCTTGGTACAGAAGCAACAGAAATCTGCTGCTTCCTCACCTAAAAACAACGAGGGAATAAACCCTGAGTATGGAATTACTCAGCAAGTCTTACCCGACTAAGGAAAGACTCTCAAGGGTATGCTGGGTAAATAGGACTCACGGAGAGGCTTTAGCAGAAATCCACTTAGATACTGTTGCAGAAATAGCTTACTAAAGTGAGTCCTTACTTTCAATATTTTAATGCCGAATTAAGTATTAATAGACTCTGTTTGCCTCTAGTCTAATTTCATCATTTCACCAGTACAACCTCATTTTTATCTATAATGTTCACATCCTGACTTTAGGTTGCAGGGAAGTGACCAAGTCTTCATAACCGCAAAGGTACGGTGATCCGAATCGATTATACTCAGCTGAGGATCTCCAATCACACGACATATGTAGCACTTAACCCTTGCATATGTCAACCCGCCACCGGGGTTCTTAAGACCATATCAGGTTCACGCAAACCGAGAGCACAGATACACCACCGTCCAGCCTCTTGCCACGGTGGGTACACGCTACTCCCGCCACCGCTCCACGCCCATTTCGTGTTATCTTATTCTAGCCTTAGTCTGCCGGAGGCAAGGCTTACCTATGACGAGGCATGTGACCAGTTAAAGGGTCCTCGATCAGCACGCCTACATACGCATTCAATCCTTAATCAACCTGGGTAGAACATCACCTGTTCCTAACCCAAGTTTCGATTTAAGTACTTCCATCCTTAGGATTGTTTCTGTTCCTTAGGATGAAAAGAGCATCACAGGGAACTTTGCAGTAAGATCCCACCATGCTCTTAATGAAAGTATTCTTGCAGGTAGAAGTCATCTTTCCTCAGGATAACCCCTGAGCTAGGCAGTATAGCAAAAGACAACCTCTATCCACAAGATCTAAACAGGGCTAAGCATTTTTGTAAATCGAATTTTGATACTTCACCAGAAGTATCCATAAAGGTATGGATATCAAGGAAAGCAATGCATTCAAAGGTTTCAAGCAATTCCTATGAACTTAATGCACATTTCACTTGACTTAAAGTGTGCGAAAAGTATTTAAAAACACAAGGAAAAGGGTTGCATGCACCGGGGCTTGCCTTTGTTAACAGGTGAGTCTGGCTCGGATCCACAAATATCAAAGTAGAAGCAGTTGCCTGCTTGAGAATCCGAGGGTGGTGGTGTCCTTTCTTCGGTGATTTCCTCTTCTTCTTCACGTTCTAATCATAACCATGCAGATGTATAAGAATGGATGCCATGGGATGCTCATGAGGGTGCAAAGATAATATAAACTTATTATTTAAGTCTTGAGTACAACTTTCCTTCACGGTACTCCGAGAACCTAGGGTTTCCGGAGTCAGTAAAGGAGTTCATAGGGCAGGGGGGTGTTTTGGGGTTTGGTGATCAAACAAGGTCTAAATCAACCCAAATTCTACCCAAGGCTTCTAAATAATATGAGGAGCTCATATAAAAATTTTGAACATTTTTGGGATTACAATTTATCTTTTAAAAATCCAAAACTACTACTTTTAACTACTTTAAATGCCTTAAAATTCCTTATTTAACCTAAAAATCACAAAACTATTTTTATTAAATTCTAGGGAAAATAATGAACCTAGGAAAATTGGTTTCATAATTTTACCATTTTTCCTACATTTTTTTATAATTGTTTTGGCTCTGGAGTAAAAAGAAAAAGAAAAACTTAGGAATAGTACTGGGCAACATCTGGCCCAGACGGCCCAGTACCCAGGGAAAACGCGCGCGTGCGCCCGCGCCCTGGCGGCTTTGCAAAAAGGGCCTTGCGTTTCAGAACAACCCGAAGTAGATCCATAACACTATTCACTGAGTCGCTGACGCTTTACACCGAGCCCCCTTGGTTTCTAATTCTTTGCACGCACACGTCCTCGACGACGGCAGCGCGAGGAGCACTCCGGCGAGCACCTGTACCGGCCGATTGGGGCCACGACTGGATTCTCCGAGCAACAGACACCAAATTGGATCTACCCCGAGTATTTTCCCCAACCCAATTGCACGAATGGCGACCTATTAAGCTCTGTCCGCGTGAACCGAATAGGTGGCGGACAGATGAATGCATTCCCGGTGATCTAGAGCTATTCCGTCCCAATTGGCGGTTCGACCAGCATCACTAAGTGACAAGAGTGCTCGAACAAAGGAGAAGGAGGGATGAACTGACCTAGAATGGGCTGGCCGCGGTGAGTTTGATTCTACGGTGGCGGAAACCCAATTTGGGGCGAACGTGAAATTCCCGAGCTCCGGCGAACGATCGTGGCTAATTGGCGGTGGCTGGTTAGCTGATGACCCTACGGAGCTGGTCACGGGCTCAATTTATAGGGAGGACGGGCGGTGGCCGCGAATTTTGGACGAGACACACGGCGGTCGGGAGTGAGGAAGAACACTGGGCGCGGTGAATACGTGTTCAGAGGCGTGGCGGTTGTTCCGGCGATCAACGGTGAGCAGGGGTAAGTCGTGGCGATGCAGTGGAAAGGGTAAACACGCGGCACAAGGCCGGAGGGCGGCGGTCACCGGCGTTTCCACGGCGGCACAGGCAGACTGCCCACGTCGCAGGGACAAGAATCACGGCGATAAGCTCTGATGGGTGGTCCTATCCACTCCTCCCCGCGAGATCTTTACTTCACCGAGGTTATCTCCCCGCCAGCGAACACAAATCCCAACGACGGCGTGAATCACGGCGTGTGGGTCGTCGGCGGTGAAGGGGAAAGAGGGGTATCTCCTGCAGTTACTGTACCATGGAAAAGGCTGATTCAGTCGCCTGACAGGCAGATTTTGGGTCTCATTTCCTCGCAGATCTTTATGGCAACGTGATCCACACTCTGCAGCAAATTTGTAGAGTAATATACCATCTACAAATTTGTTATGGGAATCATACCCAAACTTGCACGGGATCATGTTTAAATCCAAGTCCAAAGTTAGTTCTGTTTCACTGAAGTTCTGAATTTCAGAATTCCACCAGCCTGACAGTCCAACTTTGGTCTTAATTATCTCTAAATTTCTCTTAACAACTATGCTTTCCTTCTTAAGCAAAGTTGTTCTCCTATGTTTGGTCTTCAACTTTGATGTGGTCACTTTGGGCAAAAACCCTATATTTCAAAAGATACAGGACTCCAAAGTTGAGCCAAAACTCTAAAATTTCAGACTTGGAATAGAATCCTATTTGGGGTCCATTTTACATTTAAGTCCAAAATCCAATGTTTGGCTTTCAAGTCCACATATTTGTGAACCAAATGACTTAAAATACTTATTTTACTTGGTTTTTGCACTTTAGCCCAAAAGTGGACTAATTTTGCACATAGGTCCCTAGGGTTTGGGTTTAGGGTTTTCCAGGGTTCTACTTGAGATTTTTGGTATGCTAGGGGCATAAATGTGATTCAACTTTGTTTTTGGGGATATTTTATGACTCTTTCCCTAAAGCCTTTAGGTTTTCTCATCTTGGGTTAAGTTTTACCCCTTTAATCCCTGTTTAGGGTTAAGTTTCCTATCCAGGGTTCTCTTTGCAAAAACACTTTAAACAATACAACTTGTTTGAAAATTTTGCCTAGTGAATGCACTCTAGGTGTGTCAAACATATGCAATGTCAATGCTTATGATGCCATGCTCAAGTTTTAGTTACAGTAACACCAGGGGTGTTACACTCAACATATGCCCCCCTGCCTTTTGGTGGAGCTGAGCAAACCAAAAGCAACTAACTCGATGTGATTACATCGGTTCTCTTAGGCATCTTGCCACATACTAGGATGGTACTGTTTGAGGAAACGCCCATTCAAAGCCTTAGGCAAATCCTTGCCTTGTAATGTTTGTAACAAATAGGCTTTGCCAGACATCACCTGTTTTACTTTATAAGGACCCCCCAGCTTGGCGACCATTTCCCGAACTTCCGGTCTTTATTCCTTAGAGGCAGAATGGTCTTCCACACTAGGTCCCCTACTTGCAATAACTGTACATATTTTACAAATTACATGAGGCTAGAAAGCCTGGGAAATTCTTATTCAAAAAGTCTTGAGTTTCCCATGTAGCCTCTTCCTCAGAATGTTGGTTCCATTGTATCTTGTAGAACTTGAGAGTCTTTCTCCGGGTAACCCTGTCCTTTTGATCCAGAACTCGAATAGGATGTTCCGAGTATGTTAAATCTGGGTCCAGGACAACATCTGTCACTTCAATGGTTCGATCGGGAACCCGAAGACACTTCTTTAATTGCGACACATGGAACACATTATGGATAGCAGACAGAATTTCGGGGAGTTGCAGTCGATATGCCACTGGCCCACATTGCTCAAGTACCGGAAATGGACCAATATACCTGGGTGCAAGTTTCCCTTTAACCCCGAAACGCGATACACCCTTCATTGGTGAAACTTTCAAGTAGACATAATCGCCTACCGGAAAGCATAAGGGTTGTCGTCGTCGGTCTGCATAGCTCTTTTGTCGAGTCTGAGCTTTCTTCATATTATGAATAATTTTCTGAACCTTTTCTTCGACCTCCTTTACCATATCAGGCTTAAAGAAGTACCTTTCTCCCGGTTTAGACCAATTTAGCGGAGTTTGACACCGTCGCCCATATAAAGCTTCAAAAGGTGCCATCTTGATACTTTCTTGATAACTGTTATTGTATGAAAACTCCGCTAAGGGCAAATATTCATCCCATTTCTGTGAGAAGTCCAGAACACATGCCCACAGCATATCCTCAAGTATTTGATTGACCCTCTCAGTCTGTCCACTTGTTTGAGGATGATAGGCCGAACTGTGGAGCAATTTGGTACCCAAGGATTTATGAAGTTCTTCCCAAAACTTGGATACGAACTGAGGTCCACGATCCGACACTATAGTTTTTGGAATACCATGCAAACTGAGAATACGGCCAATATATAATGCTGCATAAGTGGCCACTGTATATTTGGCCCTGACGGGTAAGAAGTGGGCAATCTTTGTGAGTCGATCAACGATAACCCAAATAGAATCATACCCTTTGGCCGTCCTGGGCAGTCCCACAATAAAGTCCATACTTATGTCTTCCCATTTCCATGTTGGGATTGGCAAAGATTGTAATGGACCAGCAGTTTTCATGTGTATGGCCTTGACACGTCTGCAAGTGTCACACTTAGCCACATAGCGTGCAATTTCGATCTTCATCTTTGTCCACCAGTAATGTTGCTTCAAGTCTTGGTACATCTTAGTGCTTCCGGGATGAATAGAATAACGACTAAGATGTGCTTCATCAAGAATTTGCTGGCGGAGTTCTTCGTTCTTTGGCACTACTATGCGGTTTTTAAACCATATCACACCTTGATCATCTTTCTTGAAACATTTGGCTGTTCCAGCCCTTATCTTCTCTCGTATGTGCTTCATACCCAGATTATCCTTTTGAGCATCAATTATCCTTTGCAAAATGATCGACTCAAGCTTTAGCTGATTCAGAGTCCCTTGTTGGATCATCCCCAGGTTTAACTTTTCCATCTCTTGACACAAAGTGTTGTCAGAGGTCTTCGCTATAAGACAGTGGCAGGAAGCCTTACGGCTCAGTGCATCTGCCACCACATTGGCTTTGCTTGGGTGATAATGGATCTCCAGTTCATAGTCCTTAATATGCTCAAGCCATCGTCTTTGCCTCATATTTAATTCTGACTGGGTGAAGATGTACTTCAAACTTTTATGATCTGTATATATGTGACAGATATTTCCCAGCAGATAGTGACGCCAAATTTTCAGGGCATGAATCACAGCAGCTAGCTCCAGATCATGAGTTGGGTAATGCTCCTCATGTCGGCGCAACTGCCTTGAAGCATATGGAATTACTCGGCCTTCTTGCATTAATACACAGCCGAGTCCACTGCCTGACGCATCACAATATACATCAAAAGGCTTAGTGATGTCCGGTTGAGCCAATACCGGAGCAGTGGTTAATAATGTCTTCAATTGCTCAAAGGCTTCATTACACTTAGAAGACCAATTGAACTTAATGTCATTCTTCAATAAACTTGTGATTGGCTTCACAAGCTTAGAAAAATCTGGTATGAATCTGCGATAATATCCAGCTAGTCCAAGAAAACTCCGGACTTGGTGAACAGTGGTTGGGGGTTTCCACTCCAGAATATCTTTGACTTTGCTAGGATCTACCGCAATTCCTTTGGCCGATAACACGTGCCCCAAAAATTGAATTTCCTCTAGCCAAAACGCGCACTTGCTGAACTTGGCATAAAGCTGATGTTCCCTCAGGCGCGTCAATACAATCCGTAGATGCTGAGCATGCACCTCTTCATTTTTAGAATATATCAAGATATCGTCGATGAAGACCACCACGAACTTGTCCAACTCGGGCATGAACACCGAGTTCATCAAATAGGTGAAGTGGGCAGGAGCATTTGTGAGCCCGAAAGACATTACCAGGTATTCAAACAATTCGTACCGCGTAGTAAACGCGGTCTTCTGTATATCCTCGGGCCGAATACGGATTTGATGATAGCCCGACCTGAGATCAATTTTGGAAAATACCCTCGCCCCAGTCAGTTGATCAAATAAGATGTCGATCCTTGGAAGAGGGTACTTATTCTTGATGGTGACCTCATTCAGGGGTCGATAATCCACGCACATTCGCAAGGTTTGATCCTTCTTTTTAACAAAAATGGCGGGGCAACCCCATGGAGACGAGCTTGGCCGGATGAATCCCTTATTCAGTAGATCTTGTAATTGAATCTTCAATTCCGCCAACTCATTAGGGGGCATACGGTACGATCTTCGGGAGATGAGAGCCGTACCGGGCTTTAGCTCAATTACAAATTCTACATCTCTTTCAGGGGGCAGTCCAGGCAAATCTTTCGGAAATACATCTGGAAACTCACATACTATCGGAATGTTCTTGATCTCCGGTACAATGGCTTCATATATTCTACCAGAAGCTTTGGCTGGATTGGTTACGGGGAGAGACAAAAGAATCTCTTCCAGATTATAGCTCAACCTGACGGTTCTGAGTTCAGTGTTGAGAATTGCCTTGTGTTGGGTTAACCAATTCATACCCAAAATTACATCTATATCCTGGCCTTTCAGAACAATCATGTTAGCAGGAAAGTTCCATCCGGCCATTGTTACTGGCACTTCATAGGCCACTTCTCTAGTAAAAATGTGTCCCCCAGGTGAATGAATTTTGAATCCCTCTTTTGATTCATGGCATGCAATGTGATGTTGCTCCACAAATTTCTTGCTAATGAACGTATGCGAAGCACCAGAATCAAAAAGAATAATTGCAGGGTGACTGGGCACGGGAAACGTACCCATCATCACCGGCTCTCCTTCCGGTGTAGTGGCCACTTGGGTGTACTATACACGCCCCGTCTTCTTTGTATTCTTCCCCACCGTATTTCCCTTAGTCTGAGTTGATTTCCCAGATCCTTGCTGAGCATTGGATTGATTTTGCTTGGGATATGGGCAGTCTTTGATAAAATGTCCCGACTTGCCGCAATTGAAACATCCGGTTGAAGAGCTGGGCAAAGCAGGGAATCGAGTGCCCGGGGCACTCGGCTGATTTGGGGTAGTGGGGGTATTGTTGGGGCGAATAATAATGGGTTGTTTGAAAGGGAATGAGGGTGGACGAGAAAAAGTGCGATTTTGGCTAGAAGGCCGGATCACAAACCGTTGCCTCTTCGCCTGGCCCTGATTAGGCCTCTCACCACTGAATCCCTTATTCTTCCCAGAACTTGCGTATTTTGCTTCAACAGATAAGGCTGTACTGACAGCCTTTCCATACGTGAGATCTATATATGTGGCCATCTTTCGCTGCAACCGGTCATTTAGACCCCTCATGAAGCAGTTCTTTTTCTTTAAATCAGTATTCACCTGGTCGATGGCATACTGCGACAGGTGATTAAACTTGTTAAGATACTAATTGACGGTATCTCCTCCTTGTTTCAGCTTCATGAATTCTTCTTGTTTCATATGCAGCACACCTTCGGGTATGTAGTGCTCACGGAAGGCTGCTTTAAATTCTTCCCAGGCGATTTGATGGTTGACAGGTTGAATAGCCACAAAATTTCCCCACCAGGTACTGGCAGGGCCACGTAGTTGTTGTGCCGCGAATAATGGCTTCTGCGTCTCTGAACAACGGAGAAGACCAAACTTTTGTTCAATAACCCGTATCCACTCATCAGCTTCTAACGGGTCCTCTGCCTTGACGAATAGGGGTGGACGGGTTTCAGAGAAGTCCAGATAGGTGGTTTCACGGGGGCCTTGTTGATAACCCCTTCCTGCCTGCTGCTGGAGCTATTGACCCGCCATTTCCCTAAGAAAGCGGGTATTGTCCGCAGTCGCGTTTACCAAGGCGGCAATCGCCTCGGCCAATGTGGGAGGAACCGGAGGTGGGTTTGGGGTAACATCCCTACCCCCAGAAGTTCCTGCTGCGTCCTGTCCTCGAGTCCTGGTCGGCATCTAAGGCAAAGAACATTTGAAGTAAACATAATATGCCAGAGAAACCTTCCATTTTACATTACTATAAAAAGTAATGATACAGACTCGATATTACATAACAGGACACATTACCCATTATACAAAAGTTCAACCTATTATACACATACTACTTCAACTTCTACAAGCTACACTACTACTCCTGCTTTTGATTGTTCTTGGTAGCTTCATCGTCAGGGGTGGGAGACCATACGTCGACCAGCCTCAA
Organism: Zea luxurians; assembly: GCA_029449295.1. Taxonomy (NCBI): domain Eukaryota; kingdom Viridiplantae; phylum Streptophyta; class Magnoliopsida; order Poales; family Poaceae; genus Zea; species Zea luxurians. Next base: position 93,850,643 of record JAOPSE010000014.1, on the reverse strand, counting down.
AGAAGGAGGGGGCCTAAAAAGGTCTAACTCCCCACCAAGCGCTTCTCCCGCAGTATGCGAGGTTCCGGCTTCAGACCTGACAGGATCCGCAGGGACATTTGGGTGTAATTGCAAATACAGTACATGAACTTCTTCATGTAAAGTATTGCAATATACCTGCAAGTTATCACTAGCAACGCTAAGTTCGTTGACTCGTGCTCGATCCTTCGCTTCCTTAGCTAAAGCTACCGAACGAGACTGCACTGCCCAATCAAGTGCCAAATCTCGGTCAGCTAGTTGATCTTTGCAGGGTGCGGATGTAACTTCTTAAATCATTTATTCGGTCACCGTCCGCAACCCATAGATTAGTCCTGCGTTGCAACTCCGCTTGAAGTTGATTCACGCGAGCTTCGAGATCACCAATAGGATCGTTGCTCCCACTACTGCTGTCTTGCTCTCGTGGGGCAAGTTGATGCCGAGGCACACCGATGGGTCCAGTATGCTTACGTGCCGTTTTCCTTGTACGTGGCGGCATTTGCTAAGGGGGAAATTTATTAGTACAGTTCTTAGCATGATGCATGAATAAGTACAGAATCAACCTTAGTTGATTCAACCTTCTATACATTGCACTCTTTCTATCTGGTCTTCGAAATAAACTCTTCAGAACTACTTAGGTAAGAAGAGAAGCAATTTTCTAGATAAGTCTTAGGAAATTCTTTTGAAGATGTCACAATAATATCTGTCAAGAAGGGCTACGCTCCGATACCAGCTGTGACGGAACCTCCCAAGTAATTAGGCCCACCTACAGTTGTCCTTGTCCAACGGACCTCAGACAACCCTATAGGTGCCCCTGAACTACTTGACAAGCTCGGTATCTTTCCTTACCTTTCCAGGAACGTCTCACCCGTCTTGCAGACATTACAGAACATCGGAGATAAAGAAATGCGGAAGCGATAACATAACTTACATTTATTAAAAGTAAGATCAGGTTGTTTATTACAGACCAGGAATATAAACGAGTGCAGAGTAATATTATTACACATACCAAGGGAGGTAAAAACTCCTCCCAAAAGTTATTACACAAGAAGTCTTAATGGAGGATCCTTTCCTCCCGTACTTCACTCTTGCTTTTCTTCATTAGGAACCACCTTGGTACAGAAGCAACAGAAATCTGCTGCTTCCTCACCTAAAAACAACGAGGGAATAAACCCTGAGTATGGAATTACTCAGCAAGTCTTACCCGACTAAGGAAAGACTCTCAAGGGTATGCTGGGTAAATAGGACTCACGGAGAGGCTTTAGCAGAAATCCACTTAGATACTGTTGCAGAAATAGCTTACTAAAGTGAGTCCTTACTTTCAATATTTTAATGCCGAATTAAGTATTAATAGACTCTGTTTGCCTCCAGTCTAATTTCATCATTTCACCAGTACAACCTCATTTTTATCCATAATGTTCACATCCTGACTTTAGGTTGCAGGGAAGTGACCAAGTCTTCATAACCGTGAAGGTACGGCGATCCGAATCGATTATACTCAGCTGAGGATCTCCAATCACACGACATATGTAGCACTTAACCCTTGCATATGTCAACCCGCCACCGGGGTTCTTAAGACCAGATCAGGTTCACGCAAACCGAGAGCACAGATACACCGCCGTCCAGCCTCTTGCCACGGTGGGTACACGCTACTCCCGCCACCGCTCCACGCCCATTTCGTGTTATCTTATTCTGGCCTTAGTCTGCCCGAGGCAAGGCTTACCCATGACGAGGCATGTGACCAGTTAAAGGGTCCTCGATCAGCACGCCTACATACGCATTCAATCCTTAATCAACCTGGGTAGAACATCACCTGTTCCTAACCCAAGTTTTGATTTAAGTACTTCCATCCTTAGGATTGTTTCTGTTCCTTAGGATGAAAAGAGCATCACAGGGAACTTTGCAGTAAGATCCCACCACGCTCTTAATGAAACTATTCTTGCAGGTAGAAGTCATCTTTCCTCAGGATAACCCCTGAGCTAGGCAGTATAGCAAAAGACAACCTCTATCCACAAGATCTAAGCAGGGCTAAGCATTTTTGTAAATCGAATTTTGATACTTCACCAGAAGTATCCATAAAGGTATGGATATCAAGGAAAGCAAAGCATTCAAAGGTTCCAAGTAATTCCTATGAACTTAATGCACATTTCACTTGACTTAAAGTGTGCGAAAAGTATTTAAAAACACAAGGAAAAGGGTTGCATGCACCGGGGCTTGCCTTTGTTAACAGGTGAGTCTGGCTCGGATCCGCAAATATCAAAGTAGAAGCAGTTGCCTGCTTGAGAATCCGAGGGTGGTGGAGTCCTTTCTTCGGTGATTTCCTCTTCTTCTTCACGTTCTAATCATAACCATGCAGATGTATAAGAATGGATGCCATGGGATGCTCATGAGGGTGCAAAGATAATATAAACTTATTATTTAAGTCTTGAGTACAACTTTCCTTCACGGTACTCCGAGAACCTAGGGTTTCCGGAGTCAGTAAAGGAGTTCATAGGGCAGGGGGGTGTTTTGGGGTTTGGTGATCAAACAAGGTCTAAATCAACCCAAATTCTACCCAAGGCTTCTAAATAATATGAGGAGCTCATATAAAAATTTTGAACATTTTTGGGATTACAATTTATCTTTTAAAAATCCAAAACTACTACTTTTAACTACTTTAAATGCCTTAAAATTCCTTATTTAACCTAAAAATCACAAAACTATTTTTATTAAATTCTAGGGAAAATAATGAACCTAGGAAAATTGGTTTCATAATTTTACCATTTTTCCTACATTTTTTTATAATTGTTTTGGCTCTGGAGTAAAAAGAAAAAGAAAAACTTAGGAATAGTACTGGGCAACATCTGGCCCAGACGGCCCAGTACCCAGGGAAAACGCGCGCGTGCGCCCGCGCCCTGGCGGCTTTGCAAAAAGGGCCTTGCGTTTCAGAACAACCCGAAGTAGATCCGTAACACTATTCACTGAGTCGCTCACACTTTACACCGAGCCCCCTTGGTTTCTAATTCTTTGCACGCCCACGTCCCCGACGACGGCAGCGCGGGGAGCACTCCGGCGAGCACCTGTACCGGCCGATTGGGGCCACGGCTGGATTCTCCGAGCAACAGACACCAAATTGGATCTACCCCGAGTATTTTCCCCAACCCAATTGCACGAATGGCGACCTATTAAGCTCTGTCCGCGTGAACTGAATAGGTGGCGGACAGATGAATGCATTCCCGGTGATCTAGAGCTATTCCGTCCCAATTGGCGGTTCGGCCAGCATCACTAAGTGACAAGAGTGCTCGAACAAAAAAAAGGAGGGATGAACTGACCTAGAATGGGCTGGCCGCGGTGAGTTTGATTCTACGGTGGCGGAAACCCAATTTGGGGCAAACATGAAATTCCCGAGCTCCAGCGAATGATCGTGGCTAATTGGCGGTGGCTGGTTAGCTGATGACCCTACGGAGCTGGTCACGGGCTCAATTTATAGGGAGGACGGGCGGTGGCCGCGAATTTTGGACGAGACACACGGCGGTCGGGAGTGAGGAAGAACACTGGGTGCGGTGAATACGTGTCCAGAGGCGTGGCGGTTGTTCCGGTGATCAACGTGATCAGGGGTAAGTCATGGCGATGCAGTGGAAAGGGTAAACACGCGGCACAAGGCCGGAGGGCGGCGGTCACCGGCGTTTCCATGGCGGCGCAGGCAGACTGCCCACGTCGCAGGGACAAGAATCACGTCGATAAGCTCTGATGGGTGGTCCTATCCACTCCTCCCCGCGAGATCTTTACTTCACCGAGGTTATCTCCCCGCCAGTGAACACAAATCCCAACGACGGCGTGAATCACGGCGTGTGGGTCGTCGGCGGTGAAGGGGAAAGAGGGGTATCTCCTGCAGTTACTGTACCATGGAAAAGGCTGATTCAGTCGCGTGACAGGCAGATTTTGGGTCTCATTTCCTCGCAGATCTTTATGGCAACGTGATCCACACTCTGTAGCAAATTTGTAGAGTAATATACCATCTACAAATTTGTTATGGGAATCATACCCAAACTTGCACGGGATCATGTTTAAATCCAAGTCCAAAGTTAGTTCTGTTTCACTGAAGTTCTGAATTTCAGAATTCCACCAGCCTGACAGTCCAACTTTGGTCTTAATTATCTCTAAATTTCTCTTAACAACTATGCTTTCCTTCTTAAGCAAAGTTGTTCTCCTATGTTTGGTCTTCAACTTTGATGTGGTCACTTTGGGCAAAAACCCTATATTTCAAAAGATACAGGACTCCAAAGTTGAGCCAAAACTCTAAAATTTCAGACTTGGAATAGAATCCTATTTGGGGTCCATTTTGCATTTAAGTCCAAAATCCAATGTTTGGCTTTCAAGTCCACATATTTGTGAACCAAATGACTTAAAATACTTATTTTACTTGGTTTTTGCACTTTAGCCCAAAAGTGGACTAATTTTGCACATAGGTCCCTAGGGTTTGGGTTTAGGGTTTTCCAGGGTTCTACTTGAGATTTTTGGTATGCTAGGGGCATAAATGTGATTCAACTTTGTTTTTGGGGATATTTTATGACTCTTTCCCTAAAGCCTTTAGGTTTTCTCATCTTGGGTTAAGTTTTACCCCTTTAATCCCTGTTTAGGGTTAAGTTTCCTATCCAGGGTTCTCTTTGCAAAAACACTTTAAACAATACAACTTGTTTGAAAATTTTGCCTAGTGAATGCACTCTAGGTGTGTCAAACATATGCAATGTCAATGCTTATGATGCCATGCTCAAGTTTTAGTTACAGTAACACCAGGGGTGTTACACTCAACATATGCCCCCCTGCCTTTTGGTGGAGCTGAGCAAACCAAAAGCAACTAACTCGATGTGATTACATCGGTTCTCTTAGGCATCTTGCCACATACTAGGATGGTACTGTTTGAGGAAACGCCCATTCAAAGCCTTAGGCAAATCCTTGCCTTGTAATGTTTGTAACAAATAGGCTTTGCCAGACATCACCTGTTTTACTTTATAAGGACCCCCCCAGCTTGGCGACCATTTCCCGAACTTCCGGTCGTTATTCCTTAGAGGCAGAATGGTCTTCCACACTAGGTCCCCTACTTGAAATGATTTTGCTTTGACCTTCTTGTTGTAGGCCTTGGCTACCATGATCTTGTCCTTTTCTATTGCTCCCAAAGCTATCATCCTCTTGTTGGTCACCTCATCAATATTATCCATCATTGAATTATAATAATCAGTAGCAGTTAGATCATTTTGTCTGGCGAACCTGACTGCATTCAAACTTATTTCCACATGCAACACTGCTTCCTGCCCATAGACAAGCTCAAAAGGAGATACTTTAGTAGCCCTATGTTTAGATATTCTATGAGCCCATAAAGCTTCAGACAAAATCTTATGCCAATGTTTAGGATTATCAGATATCTTCTTTTTTATCAAGTTAATCAATGTCCTATTACTAGACTCGGCCTGTCCATTGGCCTGAGCATAATATGGAGATGAATTAAGCAGCTTAATTCTGTATAATTCAGCAAATTCACGTACCTCCTTTGACATAAAAGAAGTACCTTGATCTGTAGTCAAGGTCTAGGGAATACCGAATCTATGAATAATATGCTCAGTTATGAACTCAATTACCTCCTTGTGCGTCATGTTCTTTAGAGCAACGACTTCAGTCCATTTGGTGAAATAGTCAGTGGCAACTAACACAAACTGATGCCCCTTTGATGATGAAGGATGAATTTCTCCAATAAAGTCTAATCCCCATCCTCTAAACGACCAAGGCTTGATGATAGGATGTAATTCGGCTGCAGGGACCAACTGTAGGTCACCAAATTTTTGACACACTTGGCAACCCTTGTAGTATTTAAAACAATCAGCTATCATACTAGGCCAATAAAAACCAGACCTTCGCAACAACCACTTCATCTTTGGAGCTGATTGATGAGTACCACAAATTCCTTCATGTACTTCGGCCATGGCTAATATAGCATCATCTGGGCCCAAGCACTTAAGCAGGACATCATTGACCGTTCGGCGGTAAAGTTCATCACTCATCAAAACATACTTGAAAGCTGTTCGTCGAATGTTCTTATCTGTCCTGATATTGGGATTTCGTAAATAATTAAGTATAGGTGTCCTCCAATCACTTACATCGGCTTCATTGTTAGCCGAATCGATTAAGAGAACATTTCTGGTAACCCCAGACGGTCCGGCGTCATCACGCGGACGGTCCGCGACCTAGGAATTTGGCTCTGCACTGGTTATCAGATTTTCAGTTTTGTGAAATTTCCCTCTCTTTATCCGATAACCTGATGCATCTTGTGCCAAATCGTTAGCTCTATGATTCTCAACTCTAGAAATATGTCGAATACTGAATTCGTCAAAAGAATGGATTATGCTCCAACATTTCTCAAGGTAACTATTTAGAGTACCATCAAAACATTGATATTCTTCTAACACTTGTTGGACAACCAGCCGAGAATCACCAAATACCTTCACATGTTTTACTCCCATACCATTTAAAAGTTCTAAGCCGAATAGGAGGGCCTCATATTCAGCTTGATTATTAGTGCAATAAGTTTTCAATCGGCTAGAGAAGTCAAAGGAGACATTACTTGGTGAAACAAACACAATGCCAATTCCTTGCCCTTCATTGCAAACCGATCCATCAAAATATAAAGTCCAAGGAGTAATAGTGAGGTATGACATGTCTAGTTCATGAATATCATTAACCCGATGTTCTACAATGAAATCCGCTATGACTTGGCCTTTCATAGATTTCAATGGTTCATAGGCCAAGTCATATTCTATGAGTGCATAAGCCCACTTACCAATCCTACCACTCATAATTGGGTTATACAACATGTATTTGATCACATCGGCTTGACCAGAAATAGTGCAATGGCTAGACAGTAAATAACATCTACATTTGGTGCATGCATAAAACAAGCATAAGCATAACTTTTCAATAAAAGTGTACCTTGTTTCAGCATCCACCAACCTTCGGCTTAGATATGTCACCACATGCTCCCTCCCCTCAGTTTCTTATGTCAGAACAGCCCCAATAACCTTGTCTTCAGCTGCAATGTATAATCTGAATGGTGCTCCTACTTGTGGTGCTTTTAACACGGGAGCCGAAGACAAGTATTTTTTAATGAGATCAAATGCTTCCTGCTGCTCTGCCCCCCCCCCAAGTGAATTTAGCATCATTCTTAAGACGAAGGATAGGGGTGAAGGCATCAATCTTCCCGGCTAGGTTAGAAATAAACCTTCGTAAATAATTCACCTTGCCGAGAAACTTCTGCACTTCGACCTTACAAGTCGGAGGTCCCACATTCCGAATAGACTTGATTCGGTCAGGGTCTATTTCTATACCATGTTCATGGATGACAAATCCTAAAAACTTACCAGCCGACACTCCAAAAGCACATTTACGTGGGTTCATTTTCAAACCATACCGACGCATTTTATCAAAGGCTTTGCGCAAATCAGCTATATGAGGACTAAACTCGGCCGATTTGACTACAATATCATCAATGTAGACTTCCACAGTGTTTCCTAACAACTCATGGAAGATCAGATTCATAGCCCTATGATAAGTAGCACCGGCATTTTTAAGACCGAATGTCATGACAACCCATTCAAATAAACCAATGAAGCCTGGACATATAAAGGCCGTTTTAGACGTATCCTCTTCGGCCATGAAAATCTGGTTATATCCGGCATTACCATCAAGAAAGCTAATAATTCTATTTCCTGATGCATTATTGATTAATGTGTCGGCTATGGGCATGGGATATTCATCTTTAGGAGTTGCTCTATTTAAATTGCGAAAATCAATGCATACCCTAAGCTTACCTGACTCCTTCTTCTCTACCGGCACAATATTGGAGACCCACTCTGCGTATCTGCAAGGTCTAATAAAATTAGCTTCTAGCAGCCGGTGGATTTCGTCCTTGATTCGTGGGAGAAGATCTGGACGAAATGTTCTAGCTTTTTGCTTGAAAGGTCTGAAACCAGACTTAATAGGCAACCGATGTTCGACAATCTCTCGGCTTAGTCCAGGCATTTCAGTGTAATTCCAAGCAAAACAATCTGAATATTCCTTCAATAGACCGATCATCTCATTTCTAGAATCGGTCTCCAGGGTCTTGTTTACAAAAGTCGGCCTTGGAGTTTTACCATCTCCTATGTCAATCTCCTCCAAAGGATCGGCTGATGTAAACCCCTGTCCTAGTTTATCAATATCTCTGAATTCTTCTATCATGTCCCCCACAGAGGAATCAGATGATCTTTGTGTGATGGTGGACTTTCCGGTCTCGGGGACCGGATCATCCGTAATACTGTCTTTTCGCTCTGATAGATGTTCGGTCTTAAAGTCCGAACTGTTTTGTGAAAGACCGGACCATCCGGCTTTGAGAGCCGAATTGTCCGTGATCAACGACTCATGAACTTTGTGTGTATTCATCATTTAAACTTTATTTAGGATTTAGCCGATTCTCCATCGGCTCTAGCATTACAGGAATGAAACCTCTCTTATCTATACTTATGAACTGATAATCAGAAAAATCTACTCCTGTGAGACATGTAGCAGTCTCATAAGTCCAGAGTACAGGGGCATCGGCCACATCGATGTAGGCCGATACATCAGCATGTACTTGTTCTACCTCATCGCCTACCCATTGTATTAGCATTTGATGTAATGTAAAAGGTATACATTGATTGGCATGAATCCAATCTCTGCCTAGAATTAAACTGTAATTCCCTTCTACATCAGCGACGAAGAATGCAGCAACAAGGGTCTTAGTCCCGATGGTTAATTCAACGGACGTGACTCCCCTGGCTTTAATCGAACTATCCCCAACACCGCTGAGGGTCATGTTGGTTTTGACAAGTTCGTCATCTTGTTTACCTAATTTTCTGTATAATGAGTAAGGCATTAGATTTACAGCCGCCCCTCCATCTACCAACATCTTAGCAATCGGTATTCCATCAATGTGACCGCGCACGAAGAGCGGCTTTAAATGATTTACCGATTCCTTTGGTTTAGTAAAGGTGACTTCTTTAGGACCGAAATCAAACTGGGCAACAACAGGTTCATCGTCGTCGATAATAGTACAATCGGCAGAAAATGTAATAATATTTACATCCATACCTGGGCGTTCTGGAGAAGCCTCGTAGTCGACCAGGTCTTCTCCCAGCAGGTCGTCCTCTTCCATTGATGTTGTCGTGTCGTTGGAGGCTTCCTGGTGAACGGCGGACGGTCCGCATGCGGGGGCCGGACGGTCCGCGCCTGGTGCAGGTTGTCCAGAGACTTCCTGGTGAACGGCGGACGGTCCGCGCGCAGGGGCCGGACGGTCCGCGTCTGGTGCAGATTGACTTTCTATTTCTGTGGCCGTTTGTTTTTTCTCAACGGCCTTCGGTCTCCATTTCTTTTGCGGTGGTGGGTATAGTGGATGTGTGTCATTAAATGTCTTTTCCGCCTCCTTCTCCTGGCTCTCCTTTGCTCTTAGGCGTTGTAATTTTCTCTTTTGGGATCGTGTCAATCCCGCTGGGCACCATCGAGGCATAGAGTATTTTGTATCGGCTGTTTTGATGGTAGCCGTATCCTTTTCGGTTGTGTTGGCCGATTCGCCGAAAATCATCGGCCCTTTATTGTCTCCCTGTATGACAACATCTGTAGTGCCTATTTTGATGATGTCCTTTTTTGTTGTTCTTTGAGTTGCTACAGGCATATGCCCCCCTGCCGGATTGGTCGGCCTAGGAGGCCAAGTAGTCCGGCAATCTTGTTGGGCCTGTGCCTGGTGACCGGATTCAGCAGCGCTCAATCGGTCTTGCACTGGCGGCGCCAACCTATCAAAAACGGATGTTTGGGATGCCCCCCAGGCGGGGTACTGTGGCATCCCAAATGGATATGGTGGCATGCCCCACATTTGATTTGGGACATATGGTGGAGGTAAGTATGTGTATGGATATGGCATAGATGGATAAGGAGGTGGAGGGGTCCATGTCGGCATGTTAGGTCTCAATTGTACAATAGGGCCTTTCATTTCTTCCGATTGGTGAGGTGGTCCAATCGGCCTGACCTGACGTTGCTCATGAATGGGTGAGCGGGGTCGCTTCGGTGGCCGGTCACTGGGGCCGGCCTTCTTTTTCACATATTTAGACAACAATTGATCGAAAGTCGGGCCAGGCTTGATCAGCCGACCAGCTGCTTTAAATGTATTTGTTTTCCACGTACCTATCTCTGGTCGTCGTGGTTTGAAGGTACGTGGTCGCTGCGAGTCCTGAGCATGGCCGGACCGTCCGCCAGAGTCCTCTGGACCGTCCGGAGAAGCGTCGGACCGTCCACGTCGGGACGACGGACTGTCCGTGATGCGCAGCACGGGTTCCCGCAACTGTCTCCCTGCTGCGCTTGCCCCCCAGTGCTAGAGGCTGTGATGGTCACCTTCAGGGTCTCCCCTCCATCGGGAGTCTTCTCGGCCACCACTTTCCTGCAAGAAACTTTACAATCCCCATCGACCTTTTTAGCATTGCCGATGATTGTTTCCTTGCCTTTGCCTTTATCGGCTGTATTTGGCCGAACCAGGACTTTCTTGCCCTCAAAGTCAATCATGTTCATCGGAAAGGGCTCTGTATCCACCTGCATTTCCTGAAATTTCAATCGTCCTTCGTTAATGGCCGATTGAATCTGTCGCCGAAATACATTACAATCATTAGTGGCATGAGAAAATGAGTTATGCCACTTGCAGTACGCACGACGTTTTAGCTCGTCGGCGGATGGAACAGTGTGATTTATTTTAATAATGCCATTTTTAAGTAACTCATCAAATATTTTATCACATTTACCAACATTAAATGTAAACTTTACCTCCTCTTGCCGTTTCTTTTGAACCGGCTGTAAGGAAGCACGAGCCGAAGATTTGGCCTGCTTTGGCCAAACCATTTCAGCAGCGTACACTTCTGCTGATTCGTCATCTGAGCTACTTTGGTCGCATTCTACTATGTGTACGTTGTGACGCATTGTTTTAGCAGTTTCTTTGCTCCGGCTTTCGCAAGCCAAAGCTCTCTGGTGTAACTGTGCTAGTGTAAAAAATTGGATGCCTTCTAATCTTTCTTTTAAATAATATCGCAGACCATTAAAGACTAATCCTACTAGCTGTTTCTCTGCTAAATGAATTTGAAAGCATCGGTTTCTTGTATCTCGGAATCTCATGATGTAATCATTAACCGATTCATCTTTTGTCTGTCGCAACGACACTAAATCTACCAAATCCAACTCATAGTCACCGGAGAAAAATGATCATGAAATTTTTGTTCTAGATCCCCCCAAGATGAAATGGAATTAGGAGGTAAAGTGGCATACCATGCAAACGCGGTTCCTGTTAGCGATAATGAAAATAAACGTACGCGAAATGCCTCTGTGTCGGCCAATTCTCCCAATTGTGCTAAGAACTGGCCCATATGTTCGCGTGTGTTTTCCCTTGATCACCCGAAAATTTTGCGAATTCGGGTATCCTGGTCCCCTGTGGGTATGGGTGATGATCAAATCGGCTGTCATAAGGTTTCCGATATGATTGCCCCCTAGGGACCATGCTTACTTCGAGCTTATCTCGGAACGCCCCGGCTATTTCTTCCCTTACTACATCAATGGCAGCCGGTGCGAGACCACCGGCTCTCTGGTCAAACATAGGTGGGGTTGGCTGGATATTAGCATGTTGTCTTTCCCCCCATTGGTTTGAGTTACGTGGTGCATTTTCATTTGCCCTATATGGGTTATAGGTTTGATCGTTTCTTTCCGGCCTCCTGGGTGGGGCCGGAAAGCTTTCCTGGGCTCTGGATCTTGAATTAATGGGCTGGTGCATTGCATAGTGTGATGGGAAGTGTTGCTGGGACGGGTGAGGATTCAGGTAATAATCCTCCTCAAAAGACTCATGCGCGGACTGTCCGGATATGTACCCGGACCGTCCGTGGTTATATGCGGACCGTCCGTCGTTATATGCGGACCGTCCGACTGGGTAGTTTGGGTTCTGTGCCGTGTGTGGTGGCTCGGGTGCATATCTAGGTAACTCATTAAAAATAGGCCCGACTGTTGCTGGCCCGGACGGTCCGCGCTCACGTGCGGACGGTCCGGGCATGTGCAGATCGGCTGATTTGCTGCCGATTTGCGGTTGCTCAGGGTATGTGTCCATCGGCATCCCATAAAGGGGTTGTGACTGGTCGTGACAACCTGTAGCCAATGTGTTACGCGTGTTACCTCCTAACTCAACCTCGTGTGAAGGAAAATTTGCGATACTAGATTTATCAAATGCACGTACTAGTCTCTTAAGATCGCTTTGCATACCCCCTATGATGTTCTGCATTTGTTCACGTTGCTCTTCTACATAATTTCTAAGAGATTGTAGCTCGTTGGTATTACTTACATTGGGGATATCTGGCGTGGGTTGGAGCGAAGCCGGATCCGTCGCCCGATGTCGGACGACCTTGTTGTTCCTGTCCACTTTGAAGTTGGCCAAGAATTTTGCTTTCGCCTCCTGGATCATCCGCTCCTTGTGCTCCTCAAACTGGAGCTGCTCGTCAGCCGGCAAGGTTTCCCAAGTCGGCTCTATGATGTTGCTTGGAGAAATATCAGAGCTATCCCTTGAACCGGCCATTGAGGGCCGATTTGATGAGCCTAGATGTGTTTTCCCCAGCGGAGTCGCCAAAAAGTATGTTGACGCCTTTTCGGAGCGCCAAACACTTAACAAGAACCGTGGCGGTGCCCTCTGCATAGGGGCGGACGGTCCGCGCGCAGGGCCGGACGGTCCGCGGCCTGGTGCGAGGCGGCAGTGCTCTCTGGTCAGGCGCGGACGGTCCGCGGCACAGGGCCGGACGGTCCGCGACCTGGTGCAGGAGCTCGGGTTCCCAGCCTGACGGCCGGACGGTCCGCGCGTGCGCAGGGGCGGCGGAAGATCGCCGGCGGCGCCTGGATCTCGCTCCCGGGAGAGACCCCGTCGGGGAGGAGAGATCCTAGGAGTTGTCTAGGCTCGGGCAGGCCGACCTAGACTCCTCTAATCGACGTAGAGTCGAGGAGAGGCGGAGAATTTGGGGATCGAGAGGCTAAACCTAAACTAGACTAGAACTACTCCTAGGATAAAATGCGAAATAGAAGTTGTATTGATTCGATTGATGATTACAAATCGGCCGTATACCTCTCTATTTATAGAGGAGGGGGGCTGGACCCTTTATAAACTAATTTCCGAGCTTTTCCCGTGATTTTAGCTAACAACCGTTGCACAAAACTCGGAACCCTAATCTGCTCTGCGCACGCGCGGACCGTCCGGCCCCCAAGCGCGGACTGTCCGGACCGCGGATCGTCCGGCCTCAGGGCCGGACCGTCCGCAAGCCTCAATATGGTGCTCAACACTATTGTTACTACAGATGTAAGTGTGGTGAATTACAGTGCCTTGTAAAATTTTTTCGGGGGATGCAGTGTCCACCACATATAGTTTTAATACCTGCTCAACACCAGCTTTGCAAACCATGGCCTCTGCTGCAAGAACCAAAGCCAGCCAGCCATGCATGGTTCAACGTGGACAGGTGTTGGCACGAACCAGACATGTCCTAACGCTATTGTAGCCTTGCTGCCTCACTCACACACGCAGGCAGAAGAACACGGCAGAAGTGACCAGCCTAGGCGACATGGCATGGGAGAAATGGGTGGAAAGGCTGGGTGGTTGACGTGGCCACTGAATGGAATCACATGAAGAACCCTTAAAAGACACGTACCAAAAGAGGAAGAAAAGAGGAAGGGGGAGGTGGGAGGACAGCAGAGGAAGGAAAGGGTAGGCATCTTTTTATATGGTTTCGGCGGCAGCTGTGTGAGGTGAGGTGGGAGTGGAGGTGGCTGTGTAATTGCTGCTGCACGGGTGGTGCATGTGTAGCCTTTCAGCTGCAAAAAAAAGCTTTAGCAGTTATCTTCTTCTCTTCTTTAATCCCAATGCTAGCAGCCGGCTTGCCGCTGGTTCTTCTTCATGTGACCCCATGCCATGCAGGCATAAAAGCAATGTCACCACCATGCTTGCACTGGAAACTCTTGCAAACTTCATCGCTCGATTCCAGTTCTGCAGCCATGCTTTTTTTCCCCCTTTCCCTTTCAATACGCTTTGTACGTCCCATCTATACTTGCTGCTTGGGTTTACTCTCGTGCAGTGCAGCTAGCAGCTTGAGCCTTGAGGACACTGAGCCAGGCAGTTTCCAACTAGCCCTTGTGGGGGGTCCAATGATGCAATGATTCTGGCCTGTAATCATCCATGCAAGTGGAGAAAAAGGTGAATCAAACCCTGTTAGATCCTTGGGAATAGTTATATACATAGCAATAGATACTCTCCTGCAGTGTAAAGCTGGCTTACGCGGCTTTAAACATTTTTAAACCTGCTATCCACACGACCACACATTAGCTCATCTCATGGCAGCCACAGTCGTCCCGTCCACCCCCTCCCCTGCTTATATAGCAACACAGAGGAGTTAGCTGCCTGGGAGGCAGAGACGAAAGCCTACTAGCTTCCCTTTGGGTCGGTCTCGCTCCCGCTGCGCGTCTGTCTGTCTGTCTTGGAGCCTCATCAATGGCTACCATCAGAGAGGAGTCCGACTACGACAGCAGCCGGTCCTCGCTGACGGCGCCGGGCGGCTCCCGCCGGAGCTGGATCAGCGACATTGGCAGCGCCAGCTCGGTCTCGGCGCGCTCCGTGGCGGGGCGAGGCTGGGACGCGCCGGCGTGCCGCCACCGCCACAAGCCTCACAAGGCGAACCAGGCCGAGTGGGAGGCCATCGGGCGCGTCCGCGCCGCCGCGGGCCGCGTCGGCCTGGAGCACTTCCGCCTGGTGCGGCGCCTGGGCAGCGGCGACCTCGGGAACGTCTACCTCTGCCAGCTGCGCGAGCCCTGGTCCACCACGGGGTGCCTGTACGCCATGAAGGTGGTGGACAAGGACGCGCTGGCGTTCCGCAAGAAGCTGCGGCGCGCGGAGGTGGAGCGCGAGATCCTCCGCGCGCTCGACCACCCCTTCCTCCCCACATTGTACGCCGACTTCGAGGCCTCGCACTACGCCTGCCTCGTCATGGAGTTCTGCCCCGGCGGGGACTTGCATGTTGCCCGCCAGCGGCAGCCCGGCAGGCGATTCAGCATCTCCTCAGCGAGGTACTGTACTGTACTGTACATTTTTTTTTCCTTCCCAAACTCTCGCATGGCTGCATGAGTTTTTTTTTTGGGGTTCTCGTCACATCTGAAACTGGGGCTTGGTAAGCAGAGCTCTGTTTCGGGGTCAAGCTTTGTTTATTTCAGTGTCACTTTTGTAAAAGCATGGGACTTTAGGCTAGTGATCCTCTTTTCACGGGCATCGGTGCCATAGCTTTCAGCAGGCTCTTTTTGTCTCGCCGTGCCAATCTTTCCAAGCATATCTGTTGGAACCACAAGGGCTTTAGCTAAGCTGATGATCTGAGCTGCGCGTATAGCGACATGTATATGCCGGCTGGCTGTATCTGTATGCACACAAGCTAGCTGGCGATGTTTATCCTCTCCAGATCACTGTCGAACGCAATGTTTTATATTAAAGACGTGATTATCTTTGTGAAAAAAAAGAAGATAATTCGAATGATACATACATACATGGTGGCAGGTTTTATGTGGCCGAGACGGTGCTAGCCCTGGAGTACCTGCACATGATGGGGGTGGTGTACAGGGACCTGAAGCCGGAGAACGTGCTGGTGCGCAGCGACGGCCACATCATGCTCTCGGACTTCGACCTCTCCCTCAAGTGCGACGTCGTCCCGAGGCTGCTCCGTCACAACAGCCTCCCGGCGCAGAATGGCAGCAGCGGCGGTGGCGGGCGAGCGGACGGCGGGAAGCCGTCCTGCGTGCCGCCGATCCAGCCGGTGCTGTCGTGCCTGTTCAACGGCGTGCACAAGTGCCATCAGGCGAAGGACGAGGGCGCGGCGGCGGCGGCGGCGAGGGACGGCGGCGAGGCGGACGACAGCACGTCGTCCGCCGCCGAGCCCTGCGACAGGAACCCGGAGCTGGTGGTGGAGCCCGTGTCGGCGCGGTCCAGGTCGTTCGTGGGCACGCACGAGTACCTGGCACCGGAGGTGATCTCCGGGCAGGGCCACGGCAGCGCCGTCGACTGGTGGACCCTGGGGGTGTTCATGTACGAGATGGTGTACGGGCGGACGCCGTTCAAGGGCGCGGACAACGAGAAGACGCTGGTCAACATCATCAAGCAGCCGCTGGCCTTCCCGCGGGTCGTGGCGGCCAGCGGCAGGGAGTGGGACGAGCACCTGCGCGCGCAGGACCTCATGATCCAGCTCCTGGCCAAGAACCCCAAGAAGCGGCTGGGCGGCTGCACGGGGTCTGCGGAGGTGAAGCGGCACGACTTCTTCAAGGGCGTCAACTGGGCGCTCGTCAGGTCCGTCCGGCCCCCCGAGGTGCCCAAGCCGCCGGTGGTGCCGGCGCCGGCGCCGGCGCTGGCGCCGCAGAAGAAGGTGCTGATGATGAGCAGGAAGGAGCGGCAGGAGCCGTACAACTACAACCCCCGCCCCGACGACGAACGCTTCGAGTACTTCTAGGCCGTACGTCGATATTGGCGTAGATCTCGGTCGTTTGCGCGTACGGCAGCGTGTGTTTGGGGTGACGGAAGTGTACATAGAGTGGTAGCACGACGTACGTGCGTACGCTCCTTGAAGACCGGAGAGCAGTCTCGCTGCATGCATGCCGTAGAGATCGTGGCTACGTATCTTCAGCTGGCCAATAAAGAAACTCGCATTTGCCGCAGCCTCTTGTGTTTACGTGCTAGTTTTTTCTCTCGAGACATGATGGATCGATCCTGTCAAAAGAGCCCTTCCCCTGGCCGTGCCATGGAAAGCGCGTGTGGTTCCAGCATCCGGACCAGCGCTGGCAGGCACGCTGCCGGCCGGGGAGATCGAAGCGAAGCGAAGCGAGCTGCCTGAAATCACGGGACGCAAGGGGTGGGGGGGCCGCGGGGCGGATGGCCGGAGTAGGGCATGCAGCCACAGGGCGTGGCCCCGGACGCCGTGCCGGTCGGCCGGCTCTCATGGCGCCCCCGCGCACGCGCGTTTTGTCCCGTTTCCCCGTGTGCCCGGGCGAGCCCCCACCACCACCTGGTCGCGCGGGCGCACTCGGCACGCACCCACGACCCAGCCCCACTCCTCCACCCACGCCCACCCCGAGGCCCCGGTCGATGCAGCCTTGCCGGCTCGTTCGTCTCTGGCCAGCTTGCTTAGCAGTTAGCCCTGCTAGCTGACAAGCCGTGTCTGCGGCGCTCTCATTGACATGTGGGGACATCGGGAGTAGAACGGGACACGGTGGCCGCACGTCTGTCTGTGTCAGCTCGCTCGTAGGGAGATGAGAATGAGATCGATCGTGGTCTCGTCGTCGGGACCTGTGTGTGTGTAGGCTGGTCGGCCGCTCGTCCGTCATTGTCCCAGGCGTAGGAAGGGTACGGTACGTACGCGACCACAGCGCGGGTCGATGATAGCACGCGCACCTGCGCTGCCCGCTCGAGCGGTGTGCGGGCACGTTCGGTTCGCTCGTCGTATCCTCCCTGCCGCACAGCTAGCGCCACCGGACGCCCGCGAAACGACGGGCGAGGCCGTGGCCGGAAGGACACGCACGCTCTGATCAGGCTGCCCCTGCCAGTACGTGCCAGGGGTGTTAGGAGAGCTGTCGCGAGGGGCGCCGGCCGGCCGGCCGTCGCTCCCGGCCCGGGTACGTAGTCTGTAGTCCCACCGTACAGTGCCGGGTCCGTGACATATCTATCCGGCGGCGTGTGCGCCCGGCCGGCCGCCTTTTGCCTGCGCGTCGCGTCCATCCGACCGAGTCCAAGTGCATCTCTTGCGCCTGCGCGCATCTTTCCGGCCGGTGCAAGCAGACAGCGCCCAACGACGAGCGGCATGCACACATACAATGCATGCATGATCAGACGTTGACGACGACATGGCGACGATCGACCTCGCTCTCCATCCGATCCAGCGCTTGTTAGACACACACAAAAAAACTGAGGATCTGTGCAACTGCAGATACAACTACCTATCTCTCGCATATATTTTCGACAGATAGTCGGGGCCTCAGGGGGAGACGACAACGAACGCATAAAACGATAGGTATAGTATATATACTACGTGCAGCGATACATATATATTACTATATATACGGATCATTGGTCTTGGTTGGTACGACGTACCAACGACATGGATGCGTATCGGGCGACAATGATGAGAAGCTACACACATGCCATGCATGCCCGGCCGGCCATCGTGCGTCGCAGAGATAGATCTTTGTCAGCTCATCTTGTTTTTCTACGCGCGCACTCATCAGTTGGTAGCATAGCAATAGTAGTACGGCGCGCGGATGATGTGCACGCAGCATCAGACCGCCTCTTGCGAGATGCATATATATCGAGGAGGTATGGTGCGTGAGGGGCGAATGACGAGGGCGGCCATGGGAGTCATGTCATGATGAGGCATTGAGGCGCGCGCTCGCTACAAGCTGCTTGGGCGGCTGGCCGGCTGGCCTGCATGATAGCCACTTAGCCAGAGCCCTGCCTGAGGAGGTGGAAGGCACTGTTGGTCCACTGCAATACTGCATGCTCAGGGTAGTCGGGGGCGACAACAGGACACTATGGACACCTAGGTTGCCCAAGGCCCATGGCACATGGCCCATTTTTTAACTCTTTTAAAATATTTAAAAATATATATAATCAATCTATCTCGTTCTAATGTTATTCATATAGAGAGCCCTAGTGTTACAATAACTAAGGCTGCGTTTGGTTTCCTTCGGATAATAGAATCTACAACGAGCACGTTACCCGAGAAAATGCATTCGTCACTTGATTTTTAGATTTTGTTTCTGTGGACACAGAATCCAAGGTATAGAATGAGAAGTGCTTGGATCCATAATGTATTTTCAAAACTAGATTTTCAATATCTGCTTGGAACCAAACACGGCCTAAAACGATGGCATGTCATCATAAGCACTTGTATTATCTTGTTTGATATACCTTGAATGCATTCACTAGGTCCAAAACTTTCAATGAGTGTGATGTGGTGTATAGAGTATAGGGCTTTGATTGAAAACTTTGCTTAAGCCTAGTGAGGAGAAATCATATCTTAAGCAAGTAATGAGTTGAATTGGAGTCTTAAGTACTAAAGACAAGTTTTAGCGCCTAGAGCAACTTTGCTTTCCAAGGTGGGTCAAGAGGAAGAAGCACTTAAGGAGCTAGAATAACTCCAAACCTTAACTTGAGCTTTGCTTGGAAGAGATGGTTAAGTAAAGCAAATTCTAAACCAAGGACATTTTGTACATGAGCTTCATATACTAGAGCTAGATTTGAGATTAAGGAGTCACTTGGCTTTTAGGAGTATGGATTGAGTTGGTAAATCACTAGATGAGGAGTCACATTTGAAACCCTAAACTAGCCCAAAAGTGGAATTCAAAATTCAGTAAGGATTGGTTAGAAGTTCATATACCAAAGTTGTAAAGCTTGGAAAAGTGAATAACTTTCTTATTTGGAGATTCCCAAGTTGTGTGGAAGAATTTGGAGTTAAGTACAAAAATTCAGATTTGAGTTTAGATTGGAATTTCTAAAAATAATATCAACTAGCCAACTTTGGACCATTGTAACTTTTGGTTTATAAGCAGTTTGGAGATGGTCGTTGTAGCTAAGTTGTAGAGCTATCCTAGGTGAACAAACTTGTTTAAGTTACTTAACCTTAAAGCCATATGGAATTAGGTGTAAAACTGGTCCAAATTGGGAATATTAGAATCTGAATTTCAGATTTAGTGCACAATTCAACACTGCAGTTTTGGTTAAAGTTTCTATACCAAAGTGAAAGACCACATGTTGATGTATAAGTTTGGTTAATGGTTATGGCCCTAAAACTATTTGGAACTTAGAGAAAAACTGGTCCAAATTAGAGCTAACATAGTTTCTGGATTTCAGACTTGGTGAAATTCAGATTCTGAATTTCAGCAATTGAAGCAAACTTTGGGCTAATGTAGTTTGGAATCCAAGAGGTTTTGGTTAATGGTCACTATATCAAACTTGTAGAGGAGCTATTTCTATATATTAAAGTAGGCCCCGTCGCTCCCGAGCCAATGTGTCCACGTAGTTCAAATTTTTCTAGTCGTCTGATGGTTTGCAAGGTTCCCAATCCAACCGTCCAAAACGAAAGCTCTTGCCTCCACTTCGTCCTTTCCTTTACCACTGTTAGATTTGGTATCTATGGCTTGCGAGCGTTGCTCTATAGTACCTGTGCACTGCCGCTATTCGAATTAATTTGCTTTCGTGTTGATGCCAGATGCCACCAGAGTCTTCTGGATGGAGACGAAGCGACCGCAAGAAAGAGGAAATGGCAGTGGCTTCTTCCTCTTTGCGGTGTCGTCGTCTTCTCCACGGACTTGACGTCGGTCGTGCTTTCGGTATTTCCCCTGTTCCGTCCACTGCCCCTTGTGCAACATCGGTGGCAACCGTTGCAGCGTCGTCCACACTTCGCGGTGGAATTGCCATTGTGACGACAGAAATCATTCGGGCCGACGTCTGCTGAAATCTCCACTGCTTCTCCGACTGCTTCGTTGGCACAGGTATAAATGGTTTTTCCCAATCGAAGCTCTGTAGATCTGAGTGTCCTCGCTATTAGGGTTTGCAAGCACAAATGTCTTTCCCCTATCGTCGCTCTGTAGATCTTCTCTCACTTGATAACTTTCCAGTTTCCATTGCAAGTATCAGTCATCCGTTCAGTTCGCGTAGGACCTCTCTGTGCTTCCACATTGTTAATGGTTGTCACAAATAGGTTTCAATGTGAGAATCGACAGTACATGTGTCTGTAGCTAACCATCCGCATCCTCTTGAACTTCGGTGTGTAGTGATACGAGTTTAGTGATTTTGTGGTGTCGTGTGTCGTGCTACGTATAGTCCATATGCTTACTACAATTACTTGAAACAGTCCACATGCTAGCTACATTTCCTCTAAACACGACGTTCATTTTGTATAGTACCTTAGCATAGAAACATCCATGCATTCGTTGCTTACTATTTTGTTAATTTCAATTTGACAGTAAATCCTAATCTTTGGTTTCTAAACATGGGCTTCATTAACTTCTACATAGGAAAAAAGTTGATTGATCAAGGTACATTTCATTACACATTCCTTTTCCTAACAGAGTGCTCGAATTTTACTATTTTCCTCTAGTAGTGGTACTATTACGTATTTCTTTTTTGCATAACTATCCATTTTTTAAAAAAAGCTCATATATGTTTGATGTCTTCAAAGTGCTCTGCCCAAACAACGGTCTTCATTAACTTCCACAAATCTGCTCAGGAAAAAATTGCTGATTGATCAAGGTACATTTCATTACACATTCATTTTCGTAACAGTGTGCTCCAGTTTCACTATTTTCCTTCATTAGTGGTACTATTACATATTTCTTCTTTGCATGACTACCCATTTTTTCAAAAAAAAGGTTCATAAATGTTTGATGCCTTCGAAGTGGTCCATCTAAACGATATTGTAGAAATTCGATTCTCCTCTTTCCTACTACTGTATGCTTATTTACAAAGTAGGTATACAAAGAAAGGAAAAAATATACTTACCCTATGTTACAAATTTTCAGACAATTCATTCTCCTAAGATGCATGCTATGGCCAGTGAGGATCACACACCTTCTACCAAGTTCTATGAAATAATGCAATAGTCACTGAAATTTCTTCAGTTGGCGCTCCATCCCACTTTTTTTAAATCAATCCTGGCAGCATATGTTAGAGACTCTTTACTGCCATAGATACAAGGAAATGTGTATATTACCTATCCAAACACTCCAATGAAACTCACAGCTTCAGAACATAAGACTTCATGCACAACAATATCAAATCTAACAACTAGCTCATCACTTCATGTAATGTATAATGTGTATAATCATATTTTACAAGAAAAAGTCCCTTTCAAGCTTTTCTATTTTCCCATTCTTTCGATTTCTTTTCTCTGAATCACCACCGTTGCTACATGCAGGCCAAACGAATGTTATTTCTATTTTCCCATTCTTTCGATCTCTTTTCTCTAAATCACCACCGTGCTACATGCAGGCCAAACGGATGCTAACATATCTTAGCTCAGAGACCTCTGTTTTGAAAAAAGATGACTTCTCAAAACAAAAAGCGCCGCAGGTAAGTCTCTAATCCTAAAATTGCTACTTTTGAATCTCCTTCAAAAAGGTTTGCTTCTCCAACTCTAGCTCATGCCTCTCAAAACAATAAGACCTATGTAAACTTCGTAATTGCTGAACAAAAAAAATTGAAGTGAATAATACTACAAACATGCAAGTATTCACATCACTTTGCATCAATGCTTTTCCATATGAATCCACATTTAAATTGGCAAGTTAGTAGGCATATGGGTTCAATTGAAGGTCTGATGTGGCGGTGCATTGTCAGTTGTTCCTAACTTTTAGCATAACATCATTCATCCTACTTTTTATAAGCCTGAAGAATTATATGTACATAATCCTACATCTCCACGCACTATTGTCAAAAATGGAAATGAAATTTCTTCAGTTGGCGCTCCATCCCACTTTTTGTATGTACCATAATGTTGATTTATGCATAAGCAAGACCTTTTACTTGCAAGTTTTTTCTGAGGATGACAGACATTTTATTTATCACCGAAGTTTTCTTATCAAATAGTCTATTGTTGTTCATAACCCATGCATCTACTTGGCGTTTGAAAACCCTCTGAAAACTCAATAAACCTTCACCTTCACCTCTAAGACGTGTGCTTACCATTAGAGTACAACAACAAGCATTAGAAAAGTAGTAGGAAAACATAACGGGTATACACCAATTTTTGTTTGTTTTTGCAAAATAGATTTCCTTATATTGTATAACTATAGATCTTATTGTCCTTCCTTACCGAACAACTTTTTTCCTATTGCAATAATACTTCCAACAAAAAAACTGCACAAATACAAATCAAATTATCATGATTATGATTTGCCATGAAGTACTGAACATTAAAGTAACATCCTTATGTGTACCAATTAATTGTAAAAACAAATAACTTTAGTTCTCTATTCTAGACACAAGGAGCTCCGTTCAAACTACAATTTGGATGACTGCGATGCTAGCAAGACCCATGATCACTCCATTCAATAGACACTAGATCAACAAGTTTAAACTATCTTTTGCTACTATGTAGTCATGAGCAACCTACTTAGTTGTAAATATATGACAACCATCTTTTGTTACTATGGAGTGATAAGCAACCTACTTAGATGTAAATATGTGACAACACAGTGTTCGTCGCATGAATATTATGGCAGACTTATATGTTCCTTTTAGTCCCAGACAATCTTTTCTACCTGTGCATCTATGTATATATCTCAAATGTTGATAAACTATATGTTATCAATCTTTAAATGTTACAACCCAAAAATAAATAGATTATTGTTCATGTGAATCAACAACATATGCCACGTAATTACTGTAGAAAATTTGCATGCTTATCATCTATTTTATTCAACCATTATCTCTGAAAAAAGTATCTCTATAATGTTATTACTATAAATATTACATTACTTAAATGCGCGCGTTGCGCGCGCGAGTGACTGGTAGGAGTATAAACTTTATTAAGCAACTTGCCCCTAGAAACATTTGGAACCTAGGCAAAAGAGTGGTTCTAAGTGGTGTTGCTGTATTTCTGAATTTTCAGATTGGAAACAGTTACTGAAACTGAATTTCAGTGTTTTGATGGCAGTTTTGAAGCCTATTTGTAGCTATTCTATAAGGTTTTGTGCTGTGGTGTTTGTAGAATAAGTGAAGACCTTATAATGTGGAACAACTTTCTTATAGGGTGGTGGATCTGATCCCATACAAAAAGTGCAGAAATAGTTGCTCAAAGATTGGATTGTTAGGTTGGTTAACAACTGAATTTTAATTCAATTCTAAACTCTGAATGGCAGCAAGTTGCCCAGTTTGGAGCTCTATGATAATTAATTGATGGAGATTTTGGTTAAGAGTTCTGTAGTAAAGTCAAAGTCCATATGAAGGGGAACAACTTTTATGCAGAGAGTTGGCTTGCTACTGTGTAGAATTTGGAGAAAAAGGAGTGACAAAACCCTCTGTCAGACTCTGTGGTGTTGTTTCAGATTTCTGAAACTGAATTTTCAGTGACTTTGGCTGTACTTTGGGGTACCATAACTTTTGATTATTATGTTTTCAGTCTAGGGATGCTATGCCAAAGTGGTAGACCTATGTCTAGACAATAACTTTGAGTAAGTGAGTTGGGTCTGTTGTTGAGGGGAATTGTGAGATAGAGGGGCCTGAACAGAGAAGAGAGCAAAAGGAGCACCAGTGCTGAAAGTAGCAAACTGAAGACGAATCTCCCTCTCCTGCTAAACTCCACTGGTGTGTTTAAGTTGATACATGGGTAAGTGTTAGTAGGAATGTATTAGGGAAGAGCTTGGGGTTGTTTAACAGAGAGGAACCTAGTGAAAATATCCAAGTGGGGAGGGAATTCAAAGCTGATTGTGATGAAGCTTTTTATCAGTTTGGACCAAATTCAATGTCCTGCAGTGTTTCATTGTGTGTACAGAATGGAGATAAGGGTGAGATACATCACCAAATATCTAGAGACTGCTCCACGCTAAAATATTCAAATTGGACTGTGTTATGAGCTATGGCAGCTGGATTATGAATTGTTTTATTCACTGCCTTCAGGTTGGACAGCAGGGATATTTGTGGCTTCCCTCTAGAAAATATCACGTTTGGACTCACTTGAACCTGCCCACGGCGGAGTTCCCAGTTTATATTTATAGGGTTTGTGTCTAGTGATATTTTGGGCAGCTGGAGTAGACCAAGTTCCATGTCTTTGTGTTGTTCCTTGGTACCTGCGTAGGGTGTGAGTTTGAGAGCCACATATGAGGGTCCATTTAGCGTTGGCGCCCTGGGGTTTCTTCTGCATTGGTGTTAGCCAAATTCAGTGATTCCCCCCTCCCTTGCCTGTCCTTTTATGCACCACTTTGAGGAAGATTTATCACCCCTGGTTTACCCTCTACGTGTTGCCCATGCACTACTGCTGCGTGTACAAATCTATGGAGTTGCTGGCACCTTAGACATCCCCCCTTCCCCAGGATTTTATAAGCTCCATGTCCCTGTCTTCAAGTTCAGACCTGCGTGCCCATGTTTTGTTATCTTCGGTTGGGTTCAGTGGAAATTCTTTCTGCCCTCGAATTCTAGCCTCATACCACTATAAAGAGTGTGGAGTTCTTATGTTCTTACTAGTGTAACTCCCTCCCCAATACTGAGTGTGTTGTCCTAGAGCTTGCTCGTCGTGTTCCTGTGCTAGTGGTGACCGCAGCCAACTGTGTACACCTCACAGTGGCCATGATACTCGAAGCAGTGACACACCAAGGTAACACGTGTTATGTGCTCTCCATCAACCAGTGAAGCTCACCGAAGAAGGATCATTAACTCTACCGGTGTCTACTGCTCGGAACAGGGTCTCGCCGCCGCAGAACATTGTCGCAGACCGCTTCACCGTCGACCCTTTGAACTGCGTCATCCCTGGTCAATCTCGCGCGCGTATCGAGAGCTTCTAAGGTCAGTGATACTCTCTGCACACTTAATTTGAACTCTACTGCATGGAAGCTATGGGATTGAGCTTGTCAGACCTACTGTTCTGTCGTCGTCGTCGGTAACTATGCTCTAGTGTCCCCACGGCCGAATTAAACACATGTCTGAGTTCACCGTGGGTCAGAGGTTGTGTCGATGCCCTTGCCATCGTCAATGATGCGCCACCGTGGTCGATCTAGCGCAGACCGCCGGAGTTTTGTATGACGACGTCGTGGCTGGAACTTTGTAAAAGAGTGGAATCTGAGGGACTTAAGTGAATCTGTCAGTGAGTAAGATCAATAGTGGCAAGGGCCGATGTGGATTAGTTTGAGCGCGAAGGTCCTTTTTGCAAGATGTGTGGTGCGGGCGCGGGCTGTTCGTTGTGGGCCAACTCTACCTGCCACTGGGTTGGCTGGGCTAGGTTCCAGCCTAGTACTGTACTCAGTTTTGCCGTTTCTTTTATCAGCAAACTTGTAAATTGAACTAAAAATCGTAGAAAATTCCAAAAATCATAGGACAATTTTTGTCGGATGTCTAAAATCAAGAGCTCTCTGGTAAAGTTGGTTTTAGGATTTTTAAAGTAATTAGAAAATATTAAGTGAATTAAAGGTGCTTTTGGAAGGACTGTTTGGATTTTAGAAATAAAGGTACAATGCCAAAAATTATGGAAATTTTTTAGTAGCCTTGTTTTAGACAGTGGAGGATGTGGTAAAGGTTTAGGGTTGTTTGGAATCCATTTGCTCTAGAAACCTTGTAAACCCTAAAATAGAGTGGTTAATCCCTAATCAAGTGTGGGTTAATGTTTTGGAAAGGAGATAAGTTTACCTAGTGAGAGTTGCTATTTGGATGAAGGAACCAAAGAAAGGTTAATCCATAAGTAAGTTCAATTTGGCCACTTTTAGCAAGTGTTGGTGGTGTAGAACCATGTGTGTACTTGTCATGTGTTTTAGTTTGTGGTGTTTATGTTCTCCACCTCTCCTTATGAGAGTTTGCATGTCATATCATTACATAAACATTCGTGTATTTGTAATTGACTTGTAGAACGCCTAGAAGTGGTGTTTGAAGGAATCTACTCCAGTGTCTGCTGATCAAGTGGAGGAGCCATCTAACTAAATAGTTGATAGAGGGATCGAGTACCTCTTCACTGCAATAAGGCAAGCTCCGGTGCATTTACCCCTTTCTTGTATTTTTAAAAATACTTTTATACACTTAAGTCTAGTGAAATGTGCATTAAGTTTATAGAAATTGCTTGGAAACTATTTGATGCATCGACTACCTTGATATCCATTCCTGTTATAGATACTTCTTTGGAAGTATCAAATATTGTTTACAAAAATGCTTAGCCCTGCTTTGATCTTGTGGATAGAGGTTGTCTTTTGCAATAATGTCTAGCTCAGGGGTTATCCTGAGGAAGGATGGCTTCTACCCACAATAATATTTTCATTGGGAGCATGGTAGGATCTTACTGCAAAGTTCCCTATAATGCTCTTTTCATCCTAAGGAACACAAAACAATCCTAAGGATGGAAGTACTTAAATCGAGACTTGGGCTAGGAACAGGTGATGCTCCACTCAGGTTAATTA
The DNA here is from genome assembly GCA_029449295.1 of Zea luxurians. Lineage (NCBI taxonomy): Eukaryota > Viridiplantae > Streptophyta > Magnoliopsida > Poales > Poaceae > Zea > Zea luxurians. The sequence goes on along the minus strand of JAOPSE010000014.1, from coordinate 93,823,415 downwards.
AGGATTGGATGCATATGTAGGCCTGTATGATCAAGGACTATCTTAACTGGCCACATGCCTTGGATATGGGACAGGGTAAGCTTGAACCTGGCTAGTTCATACATGAAAAGACAATCGCGCACTGGGAGTGGAGAGATGGCGAGAGTGGCACGTACCCTCCTGGCAAAGGACCGCCTAAAAGGGGTGGTGTGCTCTCGGGTGGCGTGGACCTGTTCATGCAGTGGAGGATCCGTGGGAATGGTAGACATATGCAAGAGTCACAAGAAACATATGTCGTGTGGTTAGAGATCCTCAGCTGAGTAAATCGATTTGGATCGCTGTTACATCCCCGGACAGTGGAGACTTGATCTTTGTCACACCTGGGTTTCGGGGCACCAAGACCCGGGCGCGAACATAATCACCAGGTGTGCTGGGACCAAGTCTCACACATATGATGAATCATGGCACATGATCGAATGTCACAACTTTACTATATAATAGGAGTTCTATACAAAATAAATAAATAAATACATCATAAGCAGACAACGGTCCAGCAACCCAAAGTTGACTGGGAGACGACAGCCTAGACCTCTCACGAACACATCGCAGCATCCTCCAAGCGCCTCATCCTGCGGTACCTGTTCTTGACCTGTGGGGGTGTGAGACAGCAAGAGTGAGCTCACATACGTTCATAGCTCAACAAGTTGTGGGGAATAATGTGTATGAACTCGCCAAAGGTGGGAGCTCATGTGTAGTGTAAGGCTTACCAAAGAGGATGGTTAAAGCTGAGCATTGCTTTTAAAATTGGTCAAAATTTTATTAGCAGTTACTAAGTGTAAGTAAATACCAACCCAATTAAGTAGTAGAACAAAAGTAACAACGTCACCTGCGATGCAATGCATATGACAAATTGAATTTAGTTCCATAATTTAATCATGTGAGTGTCCGAGCTGCTCATGACCGTGAGCACGACTAGTATACCAGTTTTACACTCTACAGAGGTTGCGCACCTTTACCCACAAGTCATGTTACCCATCTGCCAAGAGACGGCCAATCCCATACACCTCTACCGAGGAGGCGAGGCAGGGTAACACTACGAGGCCTTTACAAAGTTCCACTAGCTTCAGAAAACCCGCTACAGTTTATAGGAAGCTCCAATGCAGGAATCCCTCGTCTGACCGCCATCGCAGCAAAATCAACCCGAGGACCTCCCTACACTGACCACTCTCCTACTGCCCTTGCCCCTTTCTGGTAAGGTAGTCCTGCACTAGCTTTCCTAATTAGTCAGCCAAGGGCGTCCCATTAAACCTTTGTGGTAGCACTGTTTTTCCCGGGTGGTTCTCCATGTTCCAATTAACATAATGATCTTACCATGAACAGTAAATAATAACTGATAATAAAAGATAATCATGAATAAAATGTATCTCTATACCCAAAACCACATAAAGCAATAGCAGGTACTACCCAAAAATTCAGTGGTGAACAAGGTATAAAGATAGTCAAACTAGGGTAACCTATTGGGTCCCATCAAAATTAACATATGCAGATCATTATGGTAAATCACAACATGACTGGGTAAAAAGAAGTGATCAAGGGCACAACTTGCCTGGGACTTGAGATTCCAGGTACCAACTTGCTCTTCAGATAACATGTGTCCTCACTGCTAGTCGTAGCAATACAGATAGACATGGTATAGGCAAAATTAACATCACACCAAACATAAGAATAAACTGAGTAATAATAATCTACGTGTTGCTACGAGATTGAGGGTTCGAGAATCGCTAAATTCGGAGCTACGGTTAAGAAGTTATGGTTTTCCGAAGATCCACGTGGTTAAATATTGAATAGACTAAGTGCAACATTTTAACCTATATTTCATGACAAGACAAAGTTACCAGATAATAATAAATATTATTGTGAGACTAATGCAACTAGAATGGATAAAAACAAAGTTATGGTTATTGAGTTATGAATTTCTAAAATTATCTAGCACCTAGAATAGATTAATTCAAATGAACAATTTTAATCCAAGTTTCATGGTTAAAGGTATTAGGTGGTAAACAATATTAATACAACATTATTGCAACTGAAATGACTCAATTTGGAGTTAAAATGAATTAACTATGAATTATACAAGTTTCTAGAATTATTTTTTTTATTAAAATTCAATTTCTAATATTAATTATCTCGTTTTCTCTGTTGTCTGGACTGCGCGCTAAATATTGGAAAGCGCAGGGACCCATGCGCAAACATTCTCAAGACTCAGACTATACCGAAGTTGGATGGCGGGTTGATTGTTTAAGAAAACGAGGACTCTTAAGCAAAAAGACGCGGTCGAAGGGGTATCGGTGGTCGTGAGTCGCCCGATCATCAACGGACGGTCCAGATTAAAACCCAACCTAACTGAACCGATATGGAGCCCCAACCGTTGGATCCCACCCTGACGCTCTGGATTCAAATAAGCTCATCCAATCCCGCGATCGCTCGATCAAAATCGAACGACACCCGATACAGTGGTCGAAACGGTACTCAACAACTAATCTGGACCGTTGGATTCGGATCACGCGGCCACGACATCATCTTCTCCCTGCAGTCGAACTCGCGGTTAGGAACGGCACTACGGCGGCGCCATCACCAGCAACACGGTCGGTCTGCCCCCGCTGCCCCAACCCATGCATGATATCATGGAAAACGGAGAGGAGGGCACGGGGAATATGTTGGACATCGACTTACGAGCGATTCTGTTACGGTGACACCGCCCACGACATTGAGCGGCCCTACGGCGAAGCATGAGCGACGGTAAGGAATTCCGGCCACCTCCGTCGGTCCCCCGTGAGCCCCACCACCCAAAGAAGTCGCGCAATGGATAAGGGATGCATCGAGGCTTTCATCCGTGGATTGAGGTGTAACTGAAAGGGAATTAGGCTTACACCTATTTCCTAATTGATTTTGGTGGTTGAATTGCCCAACACAAATAATTGGACTAACTAGTTTGCTCTAGTCTATAAGTTCTACAGGTGCCAAAGGTTCACAAAAAGTCAATAAAAAGACCAAGAATGGGTTCAAACAAAGAGAGCAAGGGACAACCAAAGTGTGCCCTGGTCTGGCGCACCGGACTGTCCGGTGTGCCACTGGACAGTGTCCGGTGCACCAAGGGACTCCAAGCTGAACTCTTCACCTTCGGGAAATCTCAGAGGCGCTTCGCTATAATTCATCGGACTGTCCGGTGCACCACCGGATAGTGTCCGGTGCACCACCGGATAGTGTCCGGTGCTCCAGGGGAGAGCAACTCTGAACTCGCCAGCTTCGGGAATCTGCTCCGCTAAAATTCACCGGACTGTCCGGTGTGACAGCGGAGCAACGGCTACTTCACGCGCAACGGTCGACTGCAACGCATTAAATGCGCGCCTGCGCGCGCAGAGGAGCAGAGCACGCGCGGGTGGCACACCGGACAGCCTACAGGGCCTGTCCGGTGCACCACCGGACAGCCGGGCGGGCCCACAGGTCAGAGCTGCAAAGGTCGAACCCCAACGGTCTGCTGACGTGGCTGGCGCACCGGACTGTCCGGTGCGCCCGTCGACTGCAGCCTCCACCAACGGTCAAGTTTGGTGGTTAGGGCTATAAATACCCCAACCACCCCCACATTCAAGTCATCCAAGTTTTCCACCTTCCAACTACTTACAAGAGCTCTAACATTCAATTCTAGATACACCAAAGAGATCAAATCCTCTCCCAATTCCACTCAAAGCTTTAGTGATTAGAGAGAGTGATTGTTGTGTTCATTTGAGCTCTTGCGCTTGGATTGCTTCTTTTTCTCATTCTTTCTTGCGATCATCTCAATTGTAATCAAGGCAAGAGACACCAATTGTGTGGTGGTCCTTGCGGGGAAGTTTGGTTCCCGTTTGATTGAGAAGAGAAGCTCACTCGGTCTAAGTGACCGTTTGAGAGAGGGAAAAGGGTTGAAAGAGACCCGGTCTTTGTGACCACCTCAACGGGGAGTAGGTTTGAGAGAACCGAACATCGGTAAAACAAATCCTTGTGTCTCACTTCTTTATTCACTTGCGATTTGTTTTTACGCCCTCTCTCGGACTCGCATTATATTTCTAACGCTAACCCGGCTTGTAGTTGTGATTAACTTTATAAATTCCAATTTCGCCCTATTCACCCACCTCTAGGCGACTTTCAATTGGTATCAAAGCCCGGTGCTTCATTAGAGCCTAACCGCTCGAAGTGATGTCGGGAGATCACGCCAAGAGAGAGATGGAGACCGGCGACAAGCCCACTACAAGCCACGGGAAGGCTTCATCGGAAGAGTCCCGCAACAAGGATGAAGCGCCCCAATCCTCTGGGACTCAAATGTGATACAATTACTAGTCCCAGGAGGCTAGTAAACACATTTATACATCAGATGATTATAGATCTGCTTAAACGAGACAAACCTATAAAGGTGGCGATCAACTTTAAGAGTTGGTCCACAACTCGGGACATATTATTAGAGTGGGGCTGAAGCAGCCCGATATACGCAGCGAAGCAAATCACCGGTCCAACAGCCACAGGCAAGGTTGGGAACAGTCGTAACTCTTACCCGATCTCCTTTTTCTGAAAAAAATAAGCAAGGGTGAGTACAAACGTACTCAGCAGCCCACCTTCACCCGCGGAATGGGGAAATCAGATATAATGCATGGAATATATGGAGCTCAGGATATTTTGCAGAAACAGCAATATTTTATGCAGGGTTGTTTTGAAAAACATTTTGTATTTTGCAAAGCGCATCCTCTCCAAAAGGAGCAGGAAGTTTTTCAGTATTAGAACAAAATCCCCTGGACTAAACCATCCAGGTATCTCAGCAGTTTCCCACTGGTTTTCATTTTCAAAAACAGCTACTGGACTTCCCGTCCACCATAGCTCACGGCTAAACCGCCGAACCTTTTAAAAACCACTTTTCTCAAAATCATCTTTTTTTTGAAAACAAAACATTAATTGCCATACCACACCAGACTCGTCCATTCCAGTGGACACGGACTATTCGAATAGGTTTTCAAACTCTACGCAGAGGTGTACACTTTACCACTAGCCCGGCTCTGCGATCTCATAGCTAGTGAGACCCGAATCCGAATCTCTTTCTTTCCCCGCACGTCCTAACCTTAATGGTTATACCGGAAGGAGTCAGGCCACCGCCATGTCCAAACTGGACAAAACATTCCCCCTCCTTATCCTCCCGGTGCTCCCCAGCCTTCATAACCCTGGGGTTGGACCGTACGAGTTCAGATTGAGTGACTGCCCACACAGTCTCGAGTGGTTGTACTTATCATGAGTATAGGTAGTGAAAGATGACAAACCGGTCCTTATACGAGGGGACAATCCTTCTGCTCACGCCTAAACCAGCTGAGCCATCACCTTAGGCCCTCCCCTAAACCAGGGAGTCCCTGATCATCCCTACTCAAAGGTGATAAGGGTGAAAACCCTTCATCATACACATTTTGAAAAGCATTTTCCTTTGAAAAACTCACACCTTTTCTCAAATCATTTGTATCAAATATATTAAGGATTGATTGCGGCAAGCGGCTTGGGTGGCCATAATAACTTGTCTCAAAATCATATCATGCATAAGATAACAGGCTGAGGGTTGTGGTTGAAAAATCATAGGTAATTTATGCATCAAAGGGATCCAGTGAGCTTGCCGTGCTTATCCGGCGAAGGGGGAAGGAGAGCTCGCGGAACTGGCTTCTGGCTCCACCGCCTGGCGTAGACTTGCAGATCTGGCCTCCATAAGACGACACGAACGCTCCGATAACTATGCAACATGAATAAGCAAACATACAAACAAGCAAGTATACCAACAAATATTTAGTATAGTGGTCAGAATAGCGATATATGGATGGGTAGAGTCTTGAGTAGAATCTGTGTCATGTGGTGTTGAGATACTACTAGTGGTGGAGCGAAGGTGCTTACCAGGAGGGTGGACTGGAGACGAAGCGACACTATGCGTGTAGCTGGCAGAGCGGAGTAACTGAGTGAGTGGGGTGTTTGCCTTGGCTGAGGGTGTTGTGTGTGTGTGGAGAGGGAGAGGGTAGCTGGGTGTATGTGGTGTAGCACAGCGAAGTTCACTGTTGGTGAGAATAGTGACGAATGAATCGTCTGACTTAATATGAACAAGAGAGTTATAGGCAGAATATGGGACAAGAGTATTTTGGGAGTTTTCTGGAATATGAACCATGCTTAAGGGATGACATGGTTGGATAGGGAATAGTTTGACAAGAATTTAGAAACAAGAATGACTGGAATCTGAGTTTGGATGGAGGAGTTTTGGATTTTATAATCATAGGAAGAAAAAGAAAAGGAAAGGAATATTCTTGGAATATTCTAGAATTTGAATATTTAGAGAGCGGGGTGCGGGGAATTATTTTTGGGCTTTACTTGGGCAGAGGTTTATGTTGGTGGAAACTGTTCCTACCTACTGTGTCACATCAGACATCAGTGAGGCGGAACCCAAATAACTGGAATGTTGTGGTATTCTGGTCTGAGTGGGCTGTGGTATCTTGGGCCAGGTTTTATAGGATTGAAGACGTATCCATACAAACATGGTTCGCCTTTCTTTTTGGAAGTCTGGCTTGAAAGAATCCCAAAGTTAAGCGTGCTCAACTTGGAGAAATCTGGGATGGGTGACCAGATGGGAAGTTCCCTACTGGAAGGAAAATCACAGTCACCAGAGTTCGTATGACTGGAATATGGGTCTGGCTGGTCTTAGATGGACTGGACAGCATGACGGATGAGTAGTTGAAATTTGGGGTGATCGGATTAGCGATGGATAGTAACGATGAATAGTAACGGTGAATAGTGATGGTGAATAGTTCATATGAACGAACGATGAACGGTGAATAGTGACGATGAACGAACGATGAACGATGAATAGGAACTATGAACGAACGATGAACGATCGAATGATCGAACGACGAACGATCGGAATTTCGGCAGCATAACGGCAGGAAAAAGATTATTTGGACGAACGAACGGACGAACGATCGAACGAACGAACCATGAACGATCAGACGAACGATCAAACGATCGGACGACGAACGATCGGAATTTCGGCAGCATAACGGCAGGAAAAAAAATATTTGGACGAACGAACGGACGAACTATCGAACGATCGGACGAACGGACGAACGAACCATGAACGATCGGACGAACGATCGAACGATCGGACGAACGAACGAACAAACTAAGAACAGGGGGACGAACGATCGAAGAACGACCGAACGATCCTTGTGCTAGTGTGTGCTTGTGTGGGAGGTGGAGTGGGAGTGGGAGTGGGCGTGTGGGTGTGGGGGGGGGGAAGGGAGTTGCCATGAAATGGCTTGGGGTGGGATGAGAGGAGGCCCTTGCCCCTCTATTTATAGCCATGGTGGGGGGATTAGGGGGAGGGATGAGGGGATTAGTGGGAGGATGAGAGGATTAGTGGGAGATTAGCATGGATTTGTCTTATATGAGTGTAATTAGCTTGTAGAGCTCACCGTATGACACCGGAGGCATACGTATACGTATGGGCATGAGGAAAGTTATGAAGAAAATATTTGTGGGGACTTTAAAAATGATTCGGAAAGTATTTCTCAGGAAGAAAATACTTGGAGATATATCGGTGCAATATTTGGGCAGTATTTCTGAAAGAGTTTGAGGGTGATCACTGGGGAAATATTTGTAGGATATTTTGAGGAGGAATATAGACCACTATAATTTTATTTGTTGATATCAACTTGCAAACAAACATTTTGAAATGAAATTTGAAATTCATTTTGAATTTAGAGCGAGTTTGAGAAAGTTCCAAGATTTGAATTTTTGGGATGCTACAAATCTACCCCACTTAAAAGGAATCTCGTCCTCGAGATTCGACTTAGAAGGGTTATGGGTATAGCTTTACTTCAGCTACATATCTTCACTTTGCAACTCTTCGAGGAGATGGAACTTCAACAAGATCTGGCCTTGAGGAGCATCTGGTTGCTGATTGCAAGCGCTGATTCTGGCTACTCAAGATCATCTTCAGGCTTCTAGCTTTCGCTTGGCAGCTAGCTTATTGAAGAAGCAACAATGCCAACACGCAAACCTTCCTATTGCAAACTCCCACATGGATTCCTTTCTTGATCGGTCTTCTAGTGCTTCATCAACGGAACTTGGGTGACCACTTCTCATCCAGAAACTCATATGCTTCGATGATCTGGTCTTCCACAAGCTTGGTACAGGCCTTCTTCTTTTTCTCCATAGTAGGAACCTTACTGGAACACTACCCCACTTAAAAAGAATGAGGGTAGAACTCTTGAATCTTGGGGATTTTAACTCCTTGAAGTACCTCATAACAAGGGTGTTATGGGGCCTTCTTCTGCTGTTGCTGCTTGAGCGGGCTACGGAGAGATGACTGGCACAAGGTTGATTCTAGGAGAACCTTCTTCTTATCTTCTCTTCACTTTCTTCTTCTCACTGACCCTTTCTTTCTCTTTGCTCTTCCCACTGGAGGATTCTATCAAAGAGTATTACCATCATATAGAGGAGGAAACCAAAGATTGTGAACCATGTGCAACAGTCTTCAACCCAAGAATCACCAAGCATTGTGATCTTAGGGTCGAGGGAGTGGGAAATGGAGTTGCTTGCGGTTTGGCAGAGGGGATTTTATTGAGAGTGTTTTGCTTTGAGCGGAATAGGAACTGAGGGAGTTGTTGGGGGGGTTTATTAGGTGTGTGCTTTGCTTGGGATGGGAAATGAGGGAGTTGGTGCGGGAATTTTATAGGCGAGCGGGGGTGCTCGGGTGTGAGGTGCGATGGAGGGGGGTGGTGTTGCTGGCGATAATGGTGGTGGGTGCGCTGCAAAGGGGGTGTGGGGCGGTGGTAGTGCGCATGGAGGCGGGCACGCGTGCGAGGGGCATGGGTGAGTGGTGGGGTCAATGACCCTGATGTTTGTGGTCTCTGGTTTCAAGAATCTTTGCCTCTCTGTATGGTAATAACTCCTTTTGTCCTCTTTTCCTATTTACTTTGACTCAGGGGCAGAGCTTTGATTCTCACGGTCGGTCCTTTTGACTGAGCGGTTGGATAGGTTTCTTCTGTAGCTTATTCCAGGCTTCAAGGGTAAGCTTCTCGGTATCTTCTTGGGTAAGGCACTTTTCTCTTGAGATGGGTTAAGATGAGAATGGAAGCATAAGGTGAGGATTAGCTCTAATTTGTTATCTATGTTTTTAGAGAAAACCTTTCTTAAAAAGAAAGAAAACACACAAGCTAAGCAATGATCAGCACAAACAAATCAAATGTTTTGAATAGGGGAAGAATATAGTTTTTCCAAAGCACGAACTACTCAGATTCGGGGGCTAAGCATAACTACTATTGCTTGGCTCCTGAATTGAGAACTATGCTAAATGCAACTTATGAGCACTAACGTTTAAAGCATCACATATGCACTCAAAAGGGGAGAAAATCAAGCAAAATTCATTTTGAAATGCCCTAGGGGGGCACACAATTAGAGTTTTGCAAAACACGAGTCTACACGATTACCTCTCATACATGCAGGGCTCTAGCTGAAGTGAAGAAAAACTTCACTACCCAATGCATGCAGAGGACTGGGCATAACTAACTTCAGACCAGGCAACTTGAGAGCACCTAGAGGGGGGGGTGAATAGGTGATCCTGTAACACTTCAAAACTTAAGCCACAAAACTTGGTTACTTGTTAGCACAGTAATATGCCAAGTGGCTAGAGAAGGATCTCAACACAACACAATAACCAAGAGATATCAATCACAGAGATGGCACAGTGGTTATCCCGTGGTTCGGCCAAGACCAACGCTTGCCTACTCCACGTTGTGGCGTCCCAACGGACGAAGGTTGCAATCAACCCCTCTCAAGCGGTCCAAAGACCAACTTGAATACCACGGTGTTGCTTTGCTTCTCTTAATCCCGTTTGCGAGGAATCTCCACAGCTTGGAGCCTCTCGCCCTTACACAAGATGTTCACGAAGAATCACAGAGCAAGGGAGGGATTAACAACTCACACACGACACAAAGATCACAGCGAATACGCACACGCAAAACCCAGACTTGAGCTCAAGAGACTAGCACACTAGAACGGAGCTCAAATCACTAAAATGTCGAACAAGTGCGCGAGAATGAAGTGTGAGTGATCAATGATGCTCAAAGGATGCTTGGTGTGCTCCTCCATGCGCCTAGGGGTCCCTTTTATAGCCCCAAGGCAGCTAGGAGCCGTTGAGCACAAGTTTGGAAAGCCATTCTTGCCTTCTGTCATCGGGGGCACCGGACAGTCCGGTGCACACCGGACACTGTCCGGTGCCCGATTTCCTTCCTTAAATAGCGAAGCCGACCGTTGGCAGCCTGAGAGCCGTTGGCGCACCGGACATGTCCGGTGCACACCGGACAGTCCGGTGCCGTCTTCTAGCCGTTGGCTCGGCCACGTGTCCCGCGCAGATTGCGCGGTCGACCGTTGGCCCGGTCGACCGTTGGCTCACCGGACAGTCCGGTGCACACCGGACAGTCCGGTGAATTTTAGTCGTACGTCGTTGATGAATTCCCGAGAGCAGCCACTTCGCTCGAGCCAGCCTGACGCACTGGACACTGTCCGGTGCACCACCGGACACTGTCCGGTGCACCACCGGACAGTCCGGTGCTTGCAGACTCAGCAGATTCTTGGCTGCTCGAGCCAAGACATTTCCAATTGGATTTTTCCTGTTTCCAGCACTTAGACACAATACATTAGTCCATAAAACAATGTACTAAGTCTGAGAAACATACCTTAATTCTTGATTTGTACCTTGTCCACCTTTTTACACTTAGGCACTTGTGTTGGACACTAAATCACCAAAATACTTAGAAATGGCCCAAGGGCACATTTCTCTTTCAATCTCCCCCTTTTTGGTGATTTATGCCAACACAACATAAAGCAAGTAGAACAAGTACAAAATCAAATCAAATAAGAACTCAAAATTGTTTTGATTCAATTTTGACATATATGGATCACTCTATGCCACCACTTGGTTTGTTTTTGCAAATCAAACTCAAATTTCTATCTCTAAGTCAAACACACATGTTAAGACATAAAGAGAGTCATTCTAAGAGAAATTGATTTAAGATTTCAAAAACTCCCCCTTTTTCCCATAATCAATACTTCTCCCCACAAGAAGCCAACTTTTGACAAGAGAGACAACAAAAGAGTTTTGACAAACCAAAAGCTCTATTCTACTATTTTCAAAATCTCTCAAGTGGTAGCTGATCCCCATTGATTGCTTTGGCCTTTATTTTCTCCCCCTTTGGCATCAAGCACCAAAACGGGATCAATCTTGGCCCTTTAACCCCATTGCCTCACCAAAATCTTCAACTAAGAGCAAATAGGCAATAAGAGTATAACGATGAACCTGGAAGAGTTACTCTTTTCATCGGAGTGCAGTGGAAGTCTCGCATGGTCCAAGTCCACCTTTTCCCTTTCAATTTTCCTTGGAGACTCCTTTGTTGAGGTCGGTGTGTCCGTCGGTTCCCATCGGCGTCTTTGCGGGCTTGGCGTCCTTCATCCCAAACCTCTTTAGCAAATCTTGTGTGTACTTCGTTTGGGAGATGAAGGTGCCGTCCTTGAGTTGCTTCACTTGGAACCCAAGGAAGTAGGTCAACTCGCCCATCATCGACATCTCGAATTTCTGCGTCATCACCCTGCTAAACTCTTCACAAGACTTTTGGTTAGTAGAACCAAATATTATGTCGTCGACATAAATTTGGCACACAAAAAGATCACCATCGCAAGTCTTAGTAAAAAGAGTTGGATCGGCTTTCCCAACCTTGAAAGCATTAGCAATTAAAAAGTCTCTAAGGCATTCATACCATGCTCTTGGGGCTTGCTTAAGTCCATAGAGCGCCTTAGAGAGCTTACACACGTGGTCGGGGTACCGTTCATCCTCGAAGCCAGGGGGCTGCTCCACGTACACCTCCTCCTTGATCGGCCCGTTGAGGAAAGCGCTCTTCACATCCATTTGGTACAACCTGAAAGAATGGTGAGCGGCATATGCTAGCAAGATACGAATTGATTCTAGCCTAGCCACAGGAGCAAAATTCTCCTCAAAGTCCAAACCTGCGACTTGGGCATAACCTTTTGCCACAAGTCGAGCCTTGTTCCTCGTCACCACCCCGTGCTCGTCCTGTTTGTTGCGGAACACCCACTTGGTTCCTACAACATTTTGCTTGGGACGAGGCACCAGTGTCCAAACTTCGTTGCGCTTTAAGTTGTTGAGTTCCTCCTGCATGGCCAACACCCAGTCCGGATCTAGCAAGGTCTCTTCTACCCTGAAAAGGCTCAATAGAAGAGACAAAAGAGTAATGCTCACAAAAATTAACTAATCTTGAGCGAGTAGTTACTCCCTTGCTAATATCACCCAATATCTGGTCGACGGGATGATCCCTTTGAATTGTCGCTCGAACTTGGGTTGGAGGTGCCTGAGGTGCTTCTTCCTCTTGAACATCCTGTGCTCCCCCTTGATCATGTGCCTCCACTTGAGGTACCTGTTCGTCATCTTGGGTTGGGGGATGCACCATAGTTGAGGAAGACGGTTGATCTTGCTCCAAATGTTCCTGAGGCCGTACATCTCCAATCGCCATGGTGCGTATTGCGGCCGTTGGAACGTCTTCTTCATCTACATCATCAAGATCAACAACTTGCTCTCTTGGAGAGCCATTAGTCTCATCAAATACAACGTCGCTAGAGACTTCAACCAAACCCGATGATTTGTTGAAGACCCTATACGCCTTTGTATTTGAATCATAACCTAATAAAAATCCTTCTACGGCTTTGGGAGCAAATTTGGAATTCCTACCCTTCTTCACTACAATGTAGCATTTACTCCCAAAAACACGAAAATACAATACATTAGGTTTGTTACTGGTTAGCAGCTCATACGACGTCTTCTTGAGGAGGCGGTGAAGGTAGACCCTGTTGATGGCGTGGCAAGCCGTGTTCACGGCTTCCGACCAAAAGCACTCGGGGGTCTTGAATTCTCCAAGCATAGTCCTCGCCATATCTATGAGCGTCCTGTTCTTCCTCTCTACCACACCATTTTGCTGAGGTGTGTAGGGAGCGGAGAACTCGTGCTTGATCCCCTCCTCCTCAAGAAACTCCTCCACTTGAAGGTTCTTGAATTCGGACCCGTTGTCGCTCCTTATCTTCTTCACCTTGAGCTCAAACTCATTTTGAGCTCTCCTTAAGAAGCGCTTGAGGGTCCCTTGGGTTTTAGACTTATCCTGCAAAAAGAACACCCAAGTGAAGCGGGAAAAGTCATCAACGATAACTAGACCATACTTACTTCCTCCTATGCTCAGATAGGCGACGGGTCCGAAGAGGTCCATATGTAGCAGCTCCAGGGGTCTTGATGTTGTCATCACATTTTTGGTGTGATGAGAGCCTCCCACCTGTTTCCCTGCTTGACAAGCTGCACAAGGTCTATCTTTTTCGAAATGAACATTGGTTAGACCTATCACGTGTTCTCCCTTTAGAAGCTTGTGGAGGTTCTTCATCCCCACATGTGCTAAGCGGCGATGCCACAGCCAGCCCATGCAAGTCTTAGCCATTAAGCATGCATCTAGACCGGCCTCTTCTTTTGCAAAATCAACTAAGTAAAGCTTGCCGTCTAGTACACCCTTAAAAGCTAGTGAACCATCACATCTTCTAAAGACAGACACATCTACATTTGTAAACAAACAGTTATATCCCATATTGCATAATTGACTGACAGATAGCAAATTATATCCAAGAGACTCTACTAAAAACACATTAGAGATAGAGTGCTCATTTGAGATTGCAATTTTACCTAACCCTTTTACCTTGCCTTGATTCTCATCACCGAAAATTATTGAATCTTGGGAATCTTTATTCTTGACGTAGGAGGTGAACATCTTCTTCTCCCCCGTCATATGATTTGTGCATCCGCTGTCAATAATCCAGCTTGAACCCCCAGATGCATAAACCTGCAAGGCAAATTTAGGCTTGGGTCTTAGGTACCCAACTCATGTTGGGTCCTGCAAGGTTAGCACAAATATCCTTAGGGACCCAAATGCAAGTTTTGTCTCCCTTGCATCTTGCCCCTAATTTTCTAGCAACTATCTTCCTATCCTTTCTACAAATAGCAAAAGAAGCATTTAAAGCATGATATATTGTAGAAGGTTCATTAACTTTCCTAGGAACATTAACGACATTTCTCCTAGGCATATTATGAATAACATTTCTCCTACCAACATTTCTATCATGCACATAAGAAGAACTAGAAGCAACCATGGCATGAGAATCAAAGGCATTATATACATTACAACTCCTATAAGCATTTCTAGGTTGTCTTCTATCATAGTACATAAAGGCATGGTTCTTTTGCACACTACTAGCCATAGGGGCCTTCCCTTTCTCCTTGGCGGAGATGGGAGCCTTATGGCTTGTCAAGTTCTTGGCTTCCCTCTTGTAGCCAAGTCCATCCTTAATTGAGGGGTGTCTACCAATCGTGTAGGCATCCCTTGCAAATTTTAGCTTGTCAAATTCATTCTTGCTAGTCTTAAGTTGGGCATTAAGACTAGCTAATTCATCATTTAATTTGGAAATTGAAACTAAATGATCACTACAAGCATCAATGTCAAAATCTTTACACCTATTACAAGTTTCAACAATTTCTACACAAGAATTAGATTTACTAGCTACTTCTAGTTTAGCATTTAAATCATCATTAAAACTTTTTAACTTAGCAATAGTTTCATGACAAGAAGATAATTCACTAGAGAGCATTTCATTCCTCTTAATTTCTAGAGCAAGAGATTTCTGTGCTTCTACAAATTTGTCATGTTCTTCATACAACAAATCCTCTTGTTTTTCTAAAAACATATTCTTGTCATTCAAGGCATCAATTAATTCATTAATTTTGTCTACCTTGGTTCTATCTAATCCCTTGAATAAGCATGAGTAATCTATCTCATCATCATCATCACTAGACTCATCTTCACTCGAAGAAGCATAAGTACTAGTATGAGTGCTTACTTTCTTCTCTCTTGCCATGAGGCAAGTGTGACGCTCGTTGGGGAAGAGGGATGACTTGTTGAAGGCGGTGGCGGCGAGTCCTTCATTGTCAGAGTCGGAGGAGGAACAATCCGAATCCCACTCCTTTCCGATATGTGCCTCGCCCTTGGCCTTCTTGTAATGCTTCTTTTTCTCCCTCTTGTTCCCTTGGTCCTGATCACTATCATTGTCGGGACAGTTAGCAATAAAATGACCAAGCTTACCGCATTTGAAGCATGAGCGCTTCCCCTTGGCTTTGGTCTTGCTTGGCTGCCCCTTGCGACCTTTAAGCGCCGTCTTGAAGCGCTTAATGATGAGGGCCATCTCCTCATCATTGAGTCCGGCCGCCTCAACTTGTGCCACCTTGCTTGGTAGCGCCTCCTTGCTCCTTGTTGCCTTGAGAGCAATGGGTTGAGGCTCATGACTAGGACCGTTCAACGCGTCGTCCACGTATCTTGCCTCCTTGATCATCATTCGCCCGCTTACGAACTTCCCAAGAACTTCTTCGGGCGACATCTTGGTGTACCTAGGATTTTCACGTATATTGTTCACCAAATGAGGATCAAGAACGGTAAATGACCTTAGCATTAGGCGGACGACGTCGTGGTCCGTCCATCGCGTGCTCCCGTAGCTCCTTATTTTGTTGATAAGGGTCTTGAGCCGGTTGTATGTTTGTGTCGGCTCCTCGCCCCTTATCATCGCGAACCGTCCAAGCTCGCCCTCCACCAACTCCATTTTGGTGAGCAAGGTGACGTCGTTTCCCTCATGAGAGATCTTGAGGGTGTCCCAGATCTGCTTGGCATTGTCCAAGCCGCTCACCTTGTGATACTCGTCCCTGCACAAAGAGGCTAGCAACACAGTAGTAGCTTGTGCATTTTTATGAATCTGTTCATTAATAAACACAGGGCTATCCGAGCTATCAAATTTCATTCCACTTTCCACAATCTCCCAAATGCTTGGATGGAGAGAAAATAGGTGAGTACGCATTTTGTGGCTCCAAAATCCGTAATCCTCTCCATCAAAGTGAGGGGGCTTACCAAGTGGAATGGGGAGCAATTGAGCATTTGAACTATGCGGGATGCGCGAATAATCGAAAGAAAAGTTTGAGTTAACCGTCTTTCGTCTATCGTAGTCGTCGTCGTCCTTTTGGGAGGAGGAAGATTCGTCGCTGTCGTAGTAGACAATTTCCTTGATGCGCCTTGTCTTCTTCTTCCTCCCGTCTTTTCTTTTGTGGCCCGAGCCTGAGTCGGTGGGCCTGTCATCATTGGGCTCGTTGACGAAGGACTCCTTCTCCTTGTCGTTGATCACCATCCCCTTGCCTTTAGGATCCATCTCTTCAGGCGGTTAGTCCCTTTCTTGAAGAGAACGGCTCCGATACCAATTGAGAGCACCTAGAGGGGGGGGTGAATAGGTGATCCTGTAACACTTCAAAACTTAAGCCACAAAACTTGGTTACTTGTTAGCACAGTAATATGCCAAGTGGCTAGAGAAGGATCTCAACACAACACAATAACCAAGAGATATCAATCACAGAGATGGCACAGTGGTTATCCCGTGGTTCGGCCAAGACCAACGCTTGCCTACTCCACGTTGTGGCGTCCCAACGGACGAGGGTTGCAATCAACCCCTCTCAAGCGGTCCAAAGACCAACTTGAATACCACGGTGTTGCTTTGCTTCTCTTAATCCCGTTTGCGAGGAATCTCCACAGCTTGGAGCCTCTCGCCCTTACACAAGATGTTCACGAAGAATCACAGAGCAAGGGAGGGATTAGCAACTCACACACGACACAAAGATCACAGCGAATACGCACACGCAAAACCCAGACTTGAGCTCAAGAGACTAGCACACTAGAACGGAGCTCAAATCACTAAAATGTCGAACAAGTGCGCGAGAATGAAGTGTGAGTGATCAATGATGCTCAAAGGATGCTTGGTGTGCTCCTCCATGCGCCTAGGGGTCCCTTTTATAGCCCCAAGGCAGCTAGGAGCCGTTGAGCACATGTTTGGAAAGCCATTCTTGCCTTCTGTCATCGGGGGCACCGGACAGTCCGGTGCACACCGGACACTGTCCGGTGCCCGATTTCCTTCCTTAAATAGCGAAGCCGACCGTTGGCAGCCTGAGAGCCGTTGGCGCACCGGACAGTCCGGTGCCGTCTTCTAGCCGTTGGCTCGGCCACGTGTCCCGCGCAGATTGCGCGGCCGACCGTTGGCCCGGTCGACCGTTGGCTCACCGGACAGTCCGGTGCACACCGGACAGTCCGGTGAATTTTAGCCGTACGTCGCCGGTGAATTCCCGAGAGCAGCCACTTCGCTCGAGCCAGCCTGACGCACTGGACACTGTCCGGTGCACCACCGGACACTGTCAGGTGCACCACCGGACAGTCCGGTGCTTGCAGACTCAGCAGATTCTTGGCTGCTCGAGCCAAGACATTTCCAATTGGATTTTTCCTGTTTCCAGCACTTAGACACAATACATTAGTCCATAAAACAATGTACTAAGTCTGAGAAACATACCTTAATTCTTGATTTGTACCTTGTCCACCTTTTTACACTTAGGTACTTGTGTTGGACACTAAATCACCAAAATACTTAGAAATGGCCCAAGGGCACATTTCTCTTTCACAACTTCTCTTCTGGCGAGGCTTGCACACAACTTCAATCTGAGACATCTCCTGGATGGGTCAAGAGGGAGCTGATGTTGATGACTTCTTCTGGCAGCGACTGAGATGGCAACACGGGGTCGAACTCTTCTTCAAGCTGGACTGGCTCTTGTAGCTCCTCAGAGGGCGGCGGTGCTGGCAGGGTGCTTGCAGCTTCTTCTTTGATCTCAAGGGATGGTGCTGGAATCTTCTTCATGGTGAGGGGCTCAAACAACTCTAGCGGGGGATCTTGGGAGGACTCGGGGTGCTCTTGCTTATCCGTAGCCTGAGGGAAGACTGGAATTCCTTCCAAGACTATGGCTCCTTCCGGTAGTTCCCAAGCCTTCTTCTCTCCTCTGATAGAGACCGGGTGACCTTCAAGAATCTAGGGGTCTTCAGCTCTGATGGGTTGAATAGGGTTGGATGAAGCGGGCTCTTGGATCCGCAGGGCTCTACGTTGGTTATGGGTTACCAAGTAGGCCTCCATCAACTTCTGGACATGCTCATCCTTGTCTTGCTTCAGGGCTTCAACAGCAATGGCTTCACGACTTTCCAAGGCAGCTACACGGGCTTGAGCTGAGGTGAGATCCACATGGAGCTTACGGTTGAGCTTCTCTGCATCTTCTGCTCGGGCAATCATCTGACGGTGGTGTCGAGCCAAGAAATCATACTGTGCATCCAGGGTGAGCAGGTATGCAGTGAGGTACACGACTGTGGGGTCATCCTCAAGCAGCTGCTGCCCTTCCAATGCACGCATCCTGGCCATCCAAACGGGACGGTCTCTCTGAAAGGGCAGAAAGAATCTAAGCGGGGTGTCGGCCACTTCTTCTTCATAGATCTGACACAGGGTCCTCAATGCCTTGCGAGCGACGACTTGGCAGGTGTCTTTGAATCTATGCCCAGCAGCAGTGACACTCCATTCCACATGGTGCGGAGTGGATCCAATGTATACAGTCGCGACACACTTCTCCGTGCCATGCTCGATGAATTCACGACCATCATACTCTGGCTGGCTCCTGATTCCGAGGCGGATTGTGCATGCTCTCAGCAACTTGGGGAAACCATCTTCATTCTGGCAAAAGCTGGTTTGGCAGCGAACCTCCATCTGACTTTTGAGAGAAGGAAAGGAGGAAACCATTTCTGAAATGAAGGGATAAGAGCAAGAATTTTTTTAATAAAATAGTTTTGACTCAAAAACTTTTGGATCAGGCTAAGGGTTACGTCCTGCGGCCAACCTAACAGCTCTGATACCACCTGAAGCGCCCCAATCCTCTAGGACTCAAATGTGATACAATTACTAGTCCCAGGAGGCTAGTAAACACATTTATACATCAGATGATTATAGATCTGCTTAAACGAGACAAACCTATAAAGGTGGCGATCAACTTTAAGAGTTGGTCCACAACTCGGGACATATTATCAGAGTGGGGCTGAAGCAGCCCGATATACGCAGCGAAGCAAATCAGCGGTCCAACAGCCACAGGCAAGGTTGGGAACAGTCGTAACTCTTACCCGATCTCCTTTTTCTGAAAAAAAATAAGCAAGGGTGAGTACAAACGTACTCAGCAGCCCACCTTCACCCGTGGAATGGGGAAATCAGATATAATGCATGGAATATGTGGAGCTCAGGATATTTTGCAGAAACAGCAATATTTTATGCAGGGTTGTTTTGAAAAACATTTTGTATTTTTCAAAGCGCATCCTCTCCAAAAGGAGCAGGAAGTTTTTCAGTATTAGAACAAAATCCCCTGGACTAAACCATCCAGGTATCTCAGCAGTTTCCCGCTGGTTTTCATTTCCAAAAACAGCTACTGGACTTCCCGTCCACCATAGCTCACGGCTAAACCGCCGGACCTTTTAAAAACCACTTTTCTCAAAATCATCTTTTTTTTGAAAACAAAACATTAATTGCCATACCACACCAGACTCGTCCATTCCAGTGGACACGGACTATTCGAATAGGTTTTCAAACTCTGCGCAGAGGTGTACACTTTACCCACTAGCCCGGCTCTGCGATCTCATAGCTAGTGAGACCCGAATCCGAATCTCTTTCTTTCCCCGCACGTCCTAACCTTAATGGTTATACCGGAAGGAGTCAGGCCACCACCATGTCCAAACCAGACAAAACATTCCCCCTCCTTATCCTCCCGGTGCTCCCCAGCCTTCATAACCCTGGGGTTGGACCGTACGAGTTCAGATTGAGTGACTGCCCACACAGTCTCGAGTGGTTGTACTTATCATGAGTACAGGTAGTGAAAGATGACAAACCGGTCCTTATACGAGGGGACAATCCTTCTGCTCACGCCTAAACCAGCTGAGCCATCACCTTAGGCCCTCCCCTAAACCAGGGAGTCTCTGATCATCCCTACTCAAAGGTGATAAGGGTGAAAACCCTTCATCATACACATTTTGAAAAGCATTTTCCTTTGAAAAACTCACACCTTTTCTCAAATCATTTGTATCAAATATATTAAGGATTGATTGCGGCAAGCGGCTTGGGTGGCCATAATAACTTGTCTCAAAATCATATCATGCATAAAATAACAGGCTGAGGGTTGTGGTTGAAAAATCATAGGTAATTTATGCATCAAAGGGATCCAGTGAGCTTGCCGTGCTTATCCGGCGAAGGGGGAAGGAGAGCTCGCGGAACTGGCTTCTGGCTCCACCGCCTAGCGTAGACTTGCAGATCTGGCCTCCACGAGACGACACGAACGCTCCGATAACTATGCAACATGAATAAGCAAACATACAAACAAGCAAGTATACCAACAAATATTTAGTATAGTGGTCAGAATAGCGATATATGGATGGGTAGAGTCTTGAGTAGAATCTGTGTCATGTGGTGTTGAGATACTACTAGTGGTGGAGCGAAGGTGCTTACCAGGAGGGTGGACTGGAGACGAAGCGACACTATGCATGTAGCTGGCAGAGCGGAGTAACTGAGTGAGTGGGGTGTTTGCCTTGGCTGAGGGTGTTGTGTGTGTGTGGAGAGGGAGAGGGTAGCTGGGTGTATTTATAGCTGGGTGTATGTGGTGTAGCACAGCGAAGTTCACTGTTGGTGAGAATAGTGACGAATGAATCGTCTGACTTAATATGAACAAGAGAGTTATAGGCAGAATATGGGACAAGAGTATTTTGGGAGTTTTCTGGAATATGAACCATGCTTAAGGGATGACATGATTGGATAGGGAATAGTTTGACAAGAATTTAGAAACAAGAATGACTGGAATCTGAGTTTGGATGGAGGAGTTTTGGATTTTATAATCATAGGAAGAAAAAGAAAAGGAAAGGAATATTCTTGGAATATTCTAGAATTTGAATATTTAGAGATATTTTGGGCGGGGTGCGGGGAATTATTTTTGGGCTTTTCTTGGGCAGAGGTTTATGTTGGTGGAAACTGTTCCTACCTACTGTGTCACATCAGACAGCAGTGAGGCGGAACCCAAATAACTGGAATGTTGTGGTATTCTGGTCCGAGTGGGTTGTGGTATCTTGGGCCAGGTTTTATAGGATTGAAGACGTATCCATACAAACATGGTTCGCCTTTCTTTTTTGGAAGTCTGGCTTGAAAGAATCCCAAAGTTAAGCGTGCTCAACTTGGAGAAATCTGGGATGGGTGACCAGATGGGAAGTTCCCTACTGGAAGGAAAATCACAGTCACCGGAGTTCGTATGACTGGAATATGGGTCTGGCTGGTCTTAGGTGGACTGGACAGCATGACGGATGAGTAGTTGAAATTTGGGGTGATCGAATTAGCGATGAATAATAACGATGAATAGTAACGGTGAATAGTGATGGTGAATAGTTTATAGCTCAACTTGGAGAAATCTGGGATGGGTGACCAGATGGGAAGTTCCCTACTGGAAGGAAAATCACAGTCACCGGAGTTCGTATGACTGGAATATGGGTCTGGCTGGTCTTAGGTGGACTGGACAGCATGACGGATGAGTAGTTGAAATTTGGGGTGATCGGATTAGCGATGAATAGTAACGATGAATAGTAATGGTGAATAGTGATGGTGAATAGTTCGTATGAACGAACGATGAATGGTGAATAGTGACGATGAACGAACGATGAACGATCGAATGATCGAACGACGAACGATCGGAATTTCGGCAGCATAACGGCAGGAAAAAGATTATTTGGACGAACGAACGAACGAACGATCGGACGAACGGACGAACGAACCATGAACGATCGGACGAACGATCAAACAATCGGACGACGAACGATCGGAATTTCGGCAGCATAACGACAGGAAAAAGATTATTTGGACGAACGAACGGATGAACGATCGAACGATCGGACGAATGAACCATGAACGATCGGACGAACGATCGAAAGATCGGACGAACGAACGAACAAACTAAGAACAGGGGGACGAACGATCGAAGAACGACCGAACGATCCTTGTGCTAGTGTGTGCTTGTGTGGGAGGTGGAGTGGGAGTGGGAGTGGGCGTGTGGGTGTGGGGGGGGGGGAAGGGAGTTGCCATGAAATGGCTTGGGGTGGGATGAGAGGAGGCCCTTGCCCCTCTATTTATAGCCATGGTGGGGGGATTAGGGGGAGGGATGAGGGGATTAGTGGGAGGATGAGAGGATTAGTGGGAGATTAGCATGGATTTGTCTTATATGAGTGTAATTAGCTTGTAGAGCTCACCGTATGACACCGGAGGCATACGTATACGTATGGGCATGAAGAAAGTTATGAAGAAAATATTTGTGGGGACTTTAAAAATGATTCGGAAGGTATTTCTCAGGAAGAAAATACTTGGAGATATATCGGTGCAATATTTGGGCAGTATTTCTGAAAGAGTTTGAGGGTGATCACTGGGAAAATATTTGTAAGATATTTTGAGGAGGAATATAGACCACTATAATTTTATTTGTTGATATCAACTCGCAAACAAACATTTTGAAATGAAATTTGAAATTCATTTTGAATTTAGAGCGAGTTTGAGAAAGTTCCAAGATTTGAATTTTTGGGATGCTACAAAGGAGAAGGGGAAGGAGAAGAAATCCTCTTCCCACAAGTCGCATCGGAGTGGTGACAAAAAGAAGAAGATGAGGAAGGTGGTCTACTACGAGACCGACACTTCATCACCATCGACCTCCGGCTCCGACGCGCCGTCCATTACTTCTAAGTGCCATGAGCACAAGAAGTTTAGTAAGATCCCCCTACGCTATCCTCGCATTCCTAAACATACGCCTTTACTTTCCGTCTCATTAGGCAAACCACCAACGTTTGATGGTGAAGATTAAGCTAGGTGGAGTGATATGATGCGATATCACCTAACCTCACTCCACAAAAGTATATGGGATGTTGTTGAGTTTGGTGTACAGGTACCATCCGTAGGGGATGAAGATTATGATGAGGACGAAGTGGCCCAAATCCAACACTTCAACTCCGAAGCCACAACTATACTCCTCGCCTCTCTAAGTCGAGAGGAGTTTCCTTATTATTAAAGCAGCAAGGAAACACGGCCAAAGAGCCTATCCACGTCAGCCGAATTTTCTTGACCGTTCGATCATTGATCATTGGTTCGAAATGCTCTCGCGTGCGCTTGTGTGTGGAGGCTTCCAGGTAACGCGTGGCGCTTCTTCTATCTTATCCTCTCGTGTCTCCTTCCTGCATTCCCTTCCCCGCTCGCTCGCGACTGCGGCGACAAGCCTCCGGATTCCGCCGCCTCCCCCGTACCCCACCCTTCCCCGCCTGCCCGTGACTCCGGCGACAAGGCTCTAGATCCCGCCGCCCCAATGCTCCAACAATCTCGGTAAGCGCGCTCACCCCCAAACACACACACCTCCACCCTCTCCTGCTCGCTCGCGTCTCCGGCGATAGCCGCCACCGCTTTTAGCTCCGGATCCCGGCGCCAGCGCCCCGACAGTCCAGTTAAGCGGCAGCGGCGACTCTTCCCCTTCTCCACCCATTCATTTTCCTTGCTAGGGTTCGTCGTCCCCTCCTCATCCCCCTTCCCAAAGTGCTCTCTTCCCTTGTCCCCTCGTCCGTTTTGCTTGCTGAGATTGGCAAGGTCTAGCTCTGATGGAGTTCAGAGACTGATTATTCTTTTACTTCAAGGAAACAAACAAACATGTATTTTTTCCGTATGAAGTTGACCTGGTAAATCCGGTGAGAGACCATTCTTTCAATCTTGTAATATCAGAAATTTTCTTAGAAGGTGTGCGATCCTCGCTGGCCATATTCTGCATTCCAGAAAAAAATATTCGTCCGAGAATTTTGAACAAAGGGGGTATATTTCTTAGGTGGACTTATTTAGTATTCCTATGCTTTGATCATATAGAGTAAAAACATCCAATATTTCTGAGCATTTTTTTTAAAAAAAACACGGTCATCAATAGAAGAAATACATGACACCACCACCAAAAAAGAAGCAAAGAGCACCGTGTTATTAGGAATACTAATTCTGAACTGAAATGTTCTAGTGGATAGGATATACATTATGCAAGGCACACATACCATCAGGGTCAGCAACCCGAGCCAACAGAAGAGCACCAGAGTTTGCTAAATTTGCATTTGCTGGCGAAATAGCTAAGATGATAATGTCCTTTATTTGATGTATGATATTATCTTTATCCTTATTCTGACTTCAATATCAGTTGGCTGGTCACCAATTGGCACCTTAGTAATTACAGGCAAACCAGCCAAAGTAGAGTTAAGAACTTTTGGAGAAAAAAAATCGTCAATCGTATCTGCTTATCCGATACACCTTTGTTACCATCCTGCATAGATGCAGATAGTCCTTTAACTAAAGTCCACACTAACTAAAGAAAACGTCACAATTGAAGTGAAACAAAATACCAAACACTCAGATAGGAACGGAAGGCGCGGGCGTCAGGATCAAGTGGCACGCCGACTTATGGACAGGGCGAGCGAACGCGGCCCTGCATCCTGCTAAGAAATGGTGGCGCTGGGAAGGAGGGGCGAACGGCGGAAGAAAGTAGCACACCGACGGCCGGACGGAGCAAGCAAGGCAAGGGGGAACTGGCTGTGCAGGGCACGGATGGGAAAGAGAACGGGAGATGGGATAACAGAGAGAGAGAGAGAGAGGGGAAAAGAAATGAGTGTTACCTCCAGAAGGAGGAAGTTCGAATAGGAAACGCTTGAGGAAGAAAGAAGCGACAATGACGCTGAGGTCGAGTGTCGCCGTCTGCGGCCTGGATGTGTCGCCTTCACGTGACCTCTCCTCACTTTTTCTCTCACGACAGAGCTTTCTAGAGGACTCGAGTATACGACTAAAAAAAGTAGTCGAAGAGTTGGAGCAGGCAGATAAGACGCAACATTAAGCAACAACTGGACGGTAGGATCTCATTACGGATAAACGATCTGATGGCTCTGAAAATTTAGACGACGTGTCCACCTTAGTTTGGGAGGAACGGGCCCTGGTTTAATTAATATATAGAAGTTATACCAATTAATATAGACACTTAAATATGTCATCTGTTGATGTTGCTTGTACTACCAATTAATTAATACACAATTGTTTAGTTAAGGTTTCATTCCGTTGGCTTAATTTTTCATCTTTTATTAACTGTACACTATTATTATGTAGTTAGTATTGTTTACACGCTTGCATTTATTTTACTTGATTTAAGTACTCCATGTGTTTTAGGTTCTCCTCAGTTCTGTTTTTTTGGGTCGAACCATGTGGAGTAATACCTCTGAAGTTCGGTGACTACATCAGCTAGGTATTTCGAACACACTTTGATCCATCACCATCAATGTTATTTAATCTACCCGTTCATGCGCATATGTAGAATTGTGATTCCATTTTTTCGTTTAAATTGTGAAACATTGCATGTGTTCCTCGTTTGGAAATTCTAACAAAGAGACAAGATTTCGAGTGGCGGTTCTAACATTTGCGCTACGACTGTTGCATTGGATGCTAGAAATTTGAGTTTGTATCTGTCAAAGAATTGGGATTTTATTTTTTCGTTTAAATTGTGAAACATTTCATTGGTACAATCGAACCAGGTGGTGTAATACCCCGAAAATCATTGACTGCATTAGCCCGAGACTTAGTATAGACACTTAAATCTGTCATCTGTTGATGTTGCTTGTACTACCAATTAATTAATACACAATTGTTTAGTTAAGGTTTCATTCCGTTGGCTTATTTTTTCATCTTTTATTAACTGCACACTATCATTATGTAGTTAGTGATTGTTTATACGGTTGCATTAATTTTAGTTGATTTATGTACTCCATGTGTTTTAGGTTCTCCTCAGTTCTGTTTTTTTTTTGGGTCGAACCACGTGGAGTAATACCCCTGAACTTCGGTGACTACATCAGCCAGGTATTTCGGACACCGTTTGATCCATCTCCATCGATGTTATTTAATCTATGAGTTCATGCGCATATGTAGAATTGTGGTTCCATTTTTTCGTTTAAAGTGTGAAATATTGCATGTGTTCCTCGTTTTCCTAGTACAACAATATATATTTATATACCGAAAGATCACTATATTTTTGATTTGGGTATATATATATATGGGACTATATAATAACTTAAATGGTAGCATAACTGGTATAAGTAAACAAATGTATGTGTGACTACTGTATCGAGCTATGGAGTGTACTTACCTAATAATATTTGTCTCCCTCACTCCCTTTGTATTCTCTCAATCGAAATTGATTATGGCTAGTCATGAAGCATGCTTCTATGTTTCTTCACAAACAAATAATTCTATAGCTGATTAATTTTTAATGGAATCAATTTTGTCTCACTTACACACACACAAAAAAGAAACAGTTCCATACTCATATTTCATTAAAGAAAATATACTTTACACTTTGACAGAAAAAAGAATAATACAAAATAAATACATAAACAAAATACATGGTTTCTATTTAAATGCTCTGGATCAAACTTACTTTTAATTTTGGCTTTACAATTTGATATATAGAATGCTAAATTCTTTTTCTTACTAAGCAATCAAAATCAACTAATGAATATTCAACTTTCAGAATCTAACAATATATTTACTTTTACTATATATGAAAGCCGATTCAAAACGGACACAATTACGGTGTCCACGTCGTCCAAAATAACACTACGTGTCTGATTTGCATCCAACGGCTAAGCGCGTCCAACAACACCGCCCGCAGCCTCGTTTTGTGTTTCTGGAATCACTCGCTCCACTCTCTCTATTGTTCTCTACGCCTCTTGATTCTTCTCGCCGACGCCTCTCTCTCAGCGACTCTTTTCACCTCCGCGCTACAGTTCTTCCTCCTTGCTCTCAACGCCTCTTCATCGCGTCGATTTTCTTTGGTTTGCGAAGCACCGCTCCCACACATTCCTCTTGGAAGCATCGCGAGAGTGCGAGACACAAATCTTTGAAAAGTAAAAAAGCGTTGTTGTCGCTGGTGTTTATGAGTTATGTTTTCGTCGCTTGGAGGAGGTGAGTGAGAGCACCTAGAGGGGGGGGGTGAATAGGTGATCCTGAAAAAAACTTCAAACTTAAGCCACAAAAACTTGTTATGTGTTAGCACAATTATTGCCAAGTGGCTAAGGTGAAGTCTCAACAAAACACAATACCACAAGAGATCAAGCACAGAGGTGACACGGTGGTTTATCCCGTGGTTCGGCCAAGCCAATGCTTGCCTACTTCCACGTTGTGGCGTCCCAACGGACGAGGGTTGCAATCAACCCCTCTCAAGCGGTCCAAAGACCCACTTGAATACCACGTTGTTTTGTTGTTCCTTTCACTATCCCGTTTGCAAGGAATCTCCACAAATTGGAGTCTCTTGCCCTTACAAGTATATGATCACAAAGAAAGCACAGAGTAAGGGAGGGAAGCAACACACACAAATCCACAACAAAAGCGCACACACACGGCCAAGACTCGAGCTCGAATGACTATCTCAGAGTTCACACTAGAACAGAGCTCGAATCACTTAGAATCACAAACGAATGCGCAAAGAACTTGTGTGGATGATCAAGAATGCTCAAGAGTTGCTTGTGTGTCTCCTCCATGCGCCCAGGGGCTCCTTTTATAGCCCCAAGGCAGCTAGGAGCCGTTGAGAGCAAATCCGGAAGGCCATTCTTGCCTTCTGTCATCGGGGGCACCGGACAGTCCGGTGCACACCGGACACTGTCCGGTGCCCGATTTGTTTCCTTATCTGGCGCTTCCCGACCGTTGCAGACCGGCGGAGATCTGAGAGCCGTTGGCGCACCGGACAGTCCGGTGCACACCGGACAGTCCGGTGCCGTCTTCCGACCGTTGGCTCGGCCACGTGTCCCGCGCGGATTGCGTGGCCGACCGTTGGCCCTGGCCGACCATTGGCTCACCGGACAGTCCGGTGCACACCGGACAGTCCGGTGAATTTTAGCCGTACGCCGTCGGCGAATTCCCGAGAGCGGCCAGTTCGCGCCGAGTCAGCCTGGCGCACCGGACACTGTCCGGTGCACACCGGACAGTCCGGTGCTCCAGACCGAGCTGGGACTTGGCTGCACACAGCCAAGTCATTCTCTCCCCTTTTCTCTTTTTCTTCTTTCTGTTTCTAACACTTAGACAAATATGTTAGTCCACAAAACCAATGTACTAAGGCTTAGAAACATACCTTTACTTCATGATTTGCACCTTGTTCATCCATGTACACAAATTCACAATTAAACACATGTGTTGGCACTCAATCACCAAAATACTTAGAAATGGCCCAAGGGCACATTTCCCTTTCAATCTCCCCCTTTTTGGTGATTTATGCCAACACTACATAAAGCCACTAGAACAAGTGCAAACTCAATTCAAATAACACTTAAATTTATTTTGAATCAATTTTGGCATATATGGATCATCCTTTGCCACCACTTGGTTTGTTTTTGCAAATCAAACACAAATCTCTATCTCTAAGTTAAACACACATGTTTAAGCATAAAGAGAGTCATTCAAAAAGAGATTGATCAAGGATTTCAAAAACTCCCCCTTTTTCCCATAATTACTACTTCTCCCCACAAGAAGCCAACTTTTGACAAGAGAGACAACAAAAGAGTTTTGACAAACCAAAAGCTCTATTCTACTAATTTCAAAATCTCTCAAGTGGTAGCTGATCCATTTATTGCTTTGGCCTTTATTTTCTCCCCCTTTGGCATCAAACACCAAAACGGGATCAATTTTGGCCCTTTAACCCCATTGCCTCACCAAAATCTTCAATTAAGAGCAAATGGCAATAAGAGGTCATGAGATGAACTTGGAATAAGTTACCCCTCATCGGAGTGCAGTAGAAGTCTTGCATGATCCAAGTCCACCTTTTCCCTTTCAATTCTCCTTTGAGACTAAATCAAACAAACTCAAGCATATGGTTAGTCTCAAAGGGTCAAGTTGCAACACATCTCCCCCTAAACATGTGCATCACTTTGCAACGGACTTGTGAGGTCCAGGGAGTGTTTGTACAACTTGAGCACCATAATAAGCAACAAAATGCAGAATGAATATGATCAAAGGCATAAATACATGTATGCTACAATTCAATCCAAGTTCCGCGAATCTAAGACATTTAGCTCACTACGCAGCCTGCAAAAGGTCTTCTCATCTAAAGGCTTGGTAAAGATATCGGCTAGCTGATTCTCGGTGCTAACATAAAACACTTCGATATCTCCCTTTTGCTGGTGGTCTCTCAGAAAGTGATGCCGGATGTCAATGTGCTTTGTGCGGCTGTGCTCAACAGGATTTTCCGCTATTCGGATAGCACTCTCATTATCACATAGGAGTGGGACTTTGCTCAGATTGTAGCCAAAGTCCCGGAGGGTTTGCCTCATCCAAAGTAGTTGCGCACAACACTGTCCTGCGGCAACGTACTCGGCCTCAGCGGTGGATAGGGCAACGGATGTTTGTTTCTTAGAGTTCCATGACACCAGGGACCTTCCTAAGAATTGGCACGTCCCTGATGTACTCTTCCTATCGACCTTACATCCAGCATAGTCGGAATCTGAGTACCCAATCAAGTCAAAGTTAGACCCCTTTGGATACCAGATCCCGAAGCAAGGCGTAGCGACTAAATATCTAAGAATTCGCTTCACCGCCACCAAGTGACACTCCTTAGGATCGGATTGAAATCTAGCACACATGCATACGCTAAGCATAATATCCGGTCTACTAGCACATAAATAAAGTAGAGATCCTATCATTGACCGGTATGCTTTTTGATCAACGGACTTACCTCCTTTGTTGAGGTCGGTGTGTCCGTCAGTTCCCATCGGAGTCTTTGCGGGCTTGGCGTCCTTCATCCCAAACCGCTTCAGCAGATCTTGCGTGTACTTCGTTTGGGAGATGAAGGTGCCGTCCTTGAGTTGCTTCACTTGGAACCCAAGGAAGTAGTTCAACTCGCCCATCATCGACATCTCGAATTTCTGCGTCATCACCCTGCTAAACTCTTCACAAGACTTTTGATTAGTAGAACCAAATATTATGTCATCGACATAAATTTGGCACACAAACAAATCACCATTACAAGTCTTAGTGAAAAGAGTTGGATCGGCTTTCCCAACCTTGAAAGCATTAGCAAGTAAGAAATCTCTAAGGCATTCATACCATGCTCTTGGGGCTTGTTTAAGTCCATAGAGCGCCTTAGAGAGCTTACACACGTGGTCGGGGTACCGCTCATCCTCGAAGCCAGGGGGTTGCTCCACGTACACTTCCTCCTTTATTGGCCCGTTGAGGAACGCGCTCTTCACATCCATTTGGTACAACCTGAAAGAATGGTGAGCGGCATATGCTAGCAAGATGCGAATGGATTCTAGCCTAGCCACAGGAGCAAAAGTCTCCTCAAAGTCCAAACCTGCGACTTGGGCATAACCTTTTGCCACAAGTCGAGCCTTGTTCCTTGTCACAACTCCGTGCTCGTCCTGTTTGTTGCGGAACACCCACTTGGTTCCCACAACATTTTGCTTGGGACGAGGCACCAGCGTCCAAACTTCATTGCGCTTGAAGTTGTTGAGTTCCTCCTGCATGGCCAACACCCAATCCGGATCTAGCAAGGCCTCCTCTACCCTGAAAGGCTCAATAGAGGAGACAAAGGAGTAATGTTCACAAAAATTAACTAATCGAGACCGAGTAGTTACTCCCTTGCTAATGTCACCCAGAATTTGGTCGACGGGATGATCCCTTTGAATCATCGCTCGAACTTGGGTTGGAGGTGCCGGTTGCGCTTCTTCCTCCATCACATGATCGTCTTGTGCTCCCCCTTGATCACACGCCTCCTTTTGATGAACCTGTTCATCGTCTTGAGTTGGGGGTTGCACCGTCGTTGAGGAAGAAGGTTGATCTCGTTCATCCTGTTCCTGTGGCCGAATGTCTCCAATCGCCATGGTTCGTATAGCGGCCGTCGGAACATCTTCTTCATCTACATCAACACAATCAACAACTTGCTCTCTTGGAGAGCCATTAGTCTCATCAAATACAACGTCGCTAGAGACTTCAACCAAACCCGATGATTTGTTGAAGACCCTATACGCCTTTGTATTTGAATCATAACCTAATAAAAACCCTTCTACAGCTTTGGGAGCAAACTTAGAATTTCTACCTTTCTTTACTAGAATGTAGCACTTGCTCCCAAAAACACGAAAGTAGGATACATTGGGTTTGTTACCGGTTAGTAGCTCATATGACGTCTTCTTGAGGAGGCGGTGAAGATAGACCCTGTTGATGGCGTGGCAAGCCGTGTTCACGGCTTCCGACCAAAAGCACTCGGGGGTCTTGAACTCTCCAAGCATCGTCCTCGCCATATCGATTAGCGTCCTGTTCTTCCTCTCTACCACACCATTTTGCTGTGGTGTGTAGGGAGCGGAGAACTCGTGCTTGATCCCTTCCTCCTCAAGAAACTCCTCCACTTGAAGGTTCTTGAACTCGGACCCGTTGTCGCTCCTAATCTTCTTCACCTTGAGCTCAAACTCATTTTGAGCTCTCCTGAGGAAGCGCTTGAGGGTCCCTTGGGTTTCAGACTTATCCTGCAAAAAGAACACCCAAGTGAAGCGGGAAAAGTCGTCAACAATAACTAAACCATACTTACTTCCTCCTATGCTTAGATAGGCGACGGGTCCGAAGAGGTCCATATGCAGCAGCTCCAGAGGTCTTGACGTGGTCATCACATTCTTGCTGTGATGTGCTCCTCCCACTTGTTTACCTGCTTGACAAGCTGCACAAGGTCTATCTTTTTCGAAATAAACATTTGTTAGACCTATCACGTGTTCTCCCTTTAGAAGCTTGTGGAGGTTCTTCATCCCCACATGTGCTAAGCGGCGATGCCACAACCAGCCCATGCAAGTCTTAGCCATTAAGCATGCATCTAGACCGGCCTCTTCTTTTGCAAAATCAACTAAATAAAGCTTGCCGTCTAGTACACCCTTAAAAGCTAGTGAACCATCACATCTTCTAAAGACAGACACATCTACATTTGTAAATAAACAATTATATCCCATTTGACATAGTTGACTAACAGATAGCAAATTATATCCAAGACTCTCCACTAGGAATACATTTGATATAGAATGCTCATTGGAAATTGCAATTTTACCTAACCCTTTTACCTTGCCTTGATTCCCATCACCGAATATAATTGAATCTTGGGAATCCTTATTCTTGACGTAGGAGGTGAACATCTTCTTCTCCCCCGTCATATGGTTTGTGCATCCGCTGTCGATAATCCAGCTTGAACCCCCGGATGCATAAACCTGCAAGGCAAATTTAGGCTTGGGTCTTAGGTACCCAACTCATGTTGGGTCCTGCAAGGTTAGCACAAATATTTTTAGGGACCCAAATGCAAGCTTTATCTCCCTTGCATCTAGCCCCTAATTTCCTAGCAACAACCTTCTTACCCTTTCTACAAATAGCAAAAGGAGCATTACAAGCATAATAAATGGTAGAAGGTTCATTCACTACTTTCCTAGGAGCATGAATAACATTCTTTCTAGGCACATGAGCAATATCTCTCCTAGGCATATGTACAACATTTCTCCTACACATATCTCTACCATGATTATAAGAAGAACTAGAAGCAAACATTGCATGAGAATCATAAACATGTGAATCAAAATGATTATAAGCATTTCTAGCATGTCTCCTATCATAATACATAAAAGCATGATTCTTTTTAGCATTACTAGCCATCGGGGCCTTCCCCTTCTCCTTGACGAAGATGGGAGCCTTATGGCTTGTTAAGTTCTTGGCTTCCCTCTTGAAGCCAAGCCCATCCTTAATTGAGGGATGTCTTCCAATTGTATAGGCATCCCTTGCAAATTTTATCTTTTCAACTTCACTCTTGCTAGTCTTAAGTTGGGCATTAAGACTAGCCACTTCATCTTTTAGTTTTGAAATTGAAACTAAATGTTTGCTACAAGTGTTAACATCAAAATCCTTACACCTAGTGCAAATTGTAACATTTTCAACACAAGACTTAGATTTATTTGTTACTTCTAATTTAGCATTTAAATCATGGTTAACACTTTGTAAAGTAGCAATGGTTTCATGACAAGAAGATATTTCACTAGAAAGCACTTCATTTCTTTTCACTTCTAAAGCATATGATTTTTGTGCCTCTATAAACTTATCATGTTCATCATACAATAAATCCTCTTGCTTCTCTAAAAGCCTATCCTTTTCATTCAAAGCATCAATCAATTCATTGATTTTATCTATCTTAGATCTATCTAAGCCTTTGAACAAGCAAGAATAATCTATGTCATCATCGTCACTAGACTCACTATCACTAGAAGAAGTATAAGTGGAGTCTTGAGTACTCACCTTCTTCTCCCTTGCCATAAGGCAAGTGAGACGCTCGTTGGGGAAGAGAGCCGATTTGTTGAAGGCAGTGGCGGCGAGTCCTTCGTTGTCGGAGTCGGAGGAGGAGCAATCCGAGTCCCACTCCTTTCCTAGATGCGCCTCGCCCTTTGCCTTCTTGTATTGCTTCTTCTTCTCTCTTTTGTTCCCCTTTTCCTGGTCACTTTCATTATCGGGACAGTTAGCGATAAAATGACCAAGCTTACCGCATTTGAAGCATGAGCGCTTCCCCTTGGCTTTGGTCTTGCTTGGCTGCCCCTTGCGACCATTTAGCGCCGTCTTGAACCTTTTGATGATGAGAGCCATTTCTTCATCATTAAGTCCGGCCGCCTCAATCTGTGCCACCTTGCTAGGTAGCGCCTCCTTGCTTCGTGTTGCCTTGAGAGCAAGGGGTTGCGGCTCGTTGATCGGACCGTTCAACGCTTCGTCGACGTATCTTGCCTCCTTGATCATCATCCGCCCGCTTACGAATTTTCCAAGCACTTCCTCGGGCGTCATCATCGTGTACCTGGGATTCTCACGAATATTGTTCACGAGATGAGGATCAAGTACGGTAAAAGACCTGAGCATTAGGCGGACGACATCGTGATCCGTCCAACGCGTGCTTCCGTAGCTCCTTATTTTGTTGATAAGGGTCTTGAGCCGGTTGTACGTCTGAGTTGGCTCCTCTCCCCTTATCATGGCGAACCGTCCAAGCTCGCCCTCCACCAACTCCATCTTGGTGAGCATGGTGATGTCGTTCCCCTCGTGAGAGATCTTGAGGGTGTCCCATATCTGCTTGGCATTGTCCAAGCCGCTCACCTTATTGTACTCTTCCCTGCACAAAGATGCTAAGAGAACAGTAGTAGCCTGTGCATTTTTATGAATCTGTTCATTTATAAGCATAGGGCTATCCGAGCTATCGAATTTCATTCCGTTCTCCACAATCTCCCATATGCTAGGATGGAGAGAGAATAAGTGACTACGCATTTTGTGACTCCAAAATCCGTAGTCCTCCCCATCGAAGTGTGGAGGTTTGCCAAGAGGAATGGAAAGCAAATGCGAATTCGAACTATGTTGAATACGGGAATAATCAAATGAAAAGTTCGAATTGACCGTCTTCCTGTAGTCGTTGTCGTCGTCCTTTTGGGAAGAAGTGGATTCATCACTATCGTCGTAGTAGATGATCTCCTTGATACGCCTCGTCTTCTTCTTCTTCCCTTCCTTTCGTCTATGGCCCGAGCCGGAGTCGGTAGGCTTGTCGTCCTTCGGCTCGTTGACGAAGGTCTCCTTTTCTTTGTCGTTGATCACAATACCCTTCCCCTTAGGATCCATCTATTCGGGCGGTTAGTCCCTTTGTGAATAGAACGGCTCTGATACCAATTGAGAGCACCTAGAGGGGGGGGGGGGTGAATAGGTGATCCTGTAAAAAACTTCAAACTTAAGCCACAAAAACTTGTTATGTGTTAGCACAATTATTGCCAAGTGGCTAAGGTGAAGTCTCAACAAAACACAATACCACAAGAGATCAAGCACAGAGGTGACACGGTGGTTTATCCCGTGGTTCGGCCAAGCCAATGCTTGCCTACTTCCACGTTGTGGCGTCCCAACGGACGAGGGTTGCAATCAACCCCTCTCAAGCGGTCCAAAGACCCACTTGAATACCACGTTGTTTTGTTGTTCCTTTCACTATCCCGTTTGCAAGGAATCTCCACAAATTGGAGTCTCTTGCCCTTACAAGTATATGATCACAAAGAAAGCACAGAGTAAGGGAGGGAAGCAACACACACAAATCCACAACAAAAGCGCACACACACGGCCAAGACTCGAGCTCGAATGACTATCTCAGAGTTCACACTAGAACAGAGCTCGAATCACTTAGAATCACAAACGAATGCGCAAAGAACTTGTGTGGATGATCAAGAATGCTCAAGAGTTGCTTGTGTGTCTCCTCCATGCGCCCAGGGGCTCCTTTTATAGCCCCAAGGCAGCTAGGAGCCGTTGAGAGCAAATCCGGAAGGCCATTCTTGCCTTCTGTCATCGGGGGCACCGGACAGTCCGGTGCACACCGGACACTGTCCGGTGCCCGATTTGTTTCCTTATCTGGCGCTTCCCGACCGTTGCAGACCGGCGGAGATCTGAGAGCCGTTGGCGCACCGGACAGTCCGGTGCACACCGGACAGTCCGGTGCCGTCTTCCGACCGTTGGCTCGGCCACGTGTCCCGCGCGGATTGCGCGGCCGACCGTTGGCCCTGGCCGACCATTGGCTCATCGGACAGTCCGGTGCACACCGGACAGTCCGGTGAATTTTAGCCGTACGCCGTCGGCGAATTCCCGAGAGCGGCCAGTTCGCGCCGAGTCAGCCTGGCGCACCGGACACTGTCCGGTGCACACCGGACAGTCCGGTGCTCCAGACCGAGCTGGGACTTGGCTGCACACAGCCAAGTCATTCTCTCCCCTTTTCTCTTTTTCTTCTTTCTGTTTCTAACACTTAGACAAATATGTTAGTCCACAAAACCAATGTACTAAGGCTTAGAAACATACCTTTACTTCATGATTTGCACCTTGTTCATCCATGTACACAAATTCACAATTAAACACATGTGTTGGCACTCAATCACCAAAATACTTAGAAATGGCCCAAGGGCACATTTCCCTTTTAGTGAGGCGACACTCGACGGAGAGCCATGCTCGACGGATATGAGATAACCTTGAGGAGGTGAGGCGACGCCGCGATGGAGATGAGGTCGCGTTGAGGAGGTGAGGCGACAGAGACGAAGTGAAAGCACAAAAGAGGTATGTTCTCCTTCCCTTCGGTGATGTCTACCTCTGCATTTCGGCCCCCTCCCTACCATTCGGTGTTGGATTTTGCATAGCCCTCGATGCTAGGGTTCTGTGTTTTTTGTATTCTCTTCGTTCTTCACTCCTTGACGCCGAGGATGGCTCATCCGGCGAATCGCTGCACTTCTCTACTCTAGCGTTCATGATGAGATGTAGAGAGGTAAGCCGGTACGTTGTACGCTACTGTGTTAACTGCCCATGTTTTGCGCTGATGCTCCTCCCCCTTTCTCTGACCAGGGCGACGTCTGGAATAGGATGCTGCCAAGTGGTAGCAGTAAATTGGTTCATGCGTTGTAGCTGTTCGATGTTATGCCCTAGCTGAATGTGGTCTTGTGGCGCATAAAAAAGAGGCAGTTTAGGTGCTGATTGTTCACAGGAAGGTTAGGATTTAGTTATCAAAAGAAGTCTTCGAAAGCATATACACAACAATATGGGAAGCTATTTTTGGTGCCCCTACCATGCAAGGTGATACTAGACTTGAAGAACATTGCCTTGGTCGACCTAATTAAGCTCCAACCTAAAATAAATAGGTTTATGTTAACAGAATATTTTAACGATCATGCATGCACACACATGTATATGTTCCTAATAGTTGGTTAATATGTGTCTTTGATTTCTTACCAATGTATTGTACTTCACGTTCTTTACTTTTTCGTATCACACATTTTCACAACATTACATCTGATTGTTACTAACCTTTTCAGAATGCCTGTGTTGCAGTTGAAGAACATCTTTAGGACATCCGTGTGACGCTTTGAAGAATAACTAATTTATATAAAAAGGTGAATTTGCCACTCCTTTTTTAAGAAAAGGTTTGCTGCTTATATTACTATTTTCTTTGCTGGAATCAAATGAAAAAAATAAAGTTTACCAGCCTCTCTATCACATGAAAATTTTATTGTTCTATTATTAATGTTGATATGCTGGTGATATTTAGTTGATTGAATTCACCAAAGAACTTCTGGATAGGATTGAAACTCAATAGGGCAAAATAGATCCTCATTTTCGAACGATTGATGAAAGCCATACTTTAGAGATGCATTTATTGTAACTGTACTTTTGCGCACTCCTCTCTTTTCTTTCTGTTTCTATTTATGATGTATAAGAGCACAGTTCAATTAAAATTGCCAATCTTTATATTCCATAATAACACATCTCACATTTATTTTAATTGTACTTTTGCGCACTCTTCTCTTTTCTTTCTATTTCTGTTTATGCTGTATAAGAGCACAGTTCAATTAAAATTGTCAATCTTTATATTCCACAATAACACATCTCATAGACTTCTGATCTGCATAAGTCCATTTGTTCATTATAAGAATATTCTCTTTTCTACTGTATTAGTACATATTGAAAGTGCTATGTTTTTCCCCTAGCTTTCTATTTTCTCTGCTATACCACAATAAGTTCAGATTTCTTTGCTCTTATTTAGCATTTAAGGATTTTTTAGCCTACAAGCAGATTATTTGCTTTTTTCGCATACCAATTATACCTCTTATTGTGTCATATTTACTTCCAACTACCTACTTTGTAAAGAATAAGATTTATGTACTTCAGCAACCTCCTCTGTTTGATAATGTTACGAATTACAATGACAATGTTATGCATAATTACTCCTCTTATCTGTTTCCTCAAACAAAGCAATCTTCAAACAACTCATTATGAAGGCCGAGAAGTAGCTATCATTTGATTTATTGCCACTTAAATAACCCCTCGATTATAAGAGAAAAATAAGTTTCGGTTCATTTAATTCAAGTTCTTCACTACAGTTTCTTTGACCATTTTCCATACCCTATAGTTCCTGCTCCTTCAATGCATCCACAACTATTTTGTGCTTTTCCATCCCCTACAGTTTCCTATTTTTCACTATCCAAAAAACTACAGTTTTCACAATCTATAGCTTCAATGCATCTATAAGTTCATGTTTTCCACTATCATGTGATTTCAATAAACCTTTAAATACATTTATGCACAACTCACCATTCCAATTTAACAACTACAGAAAACTACAGGCAGTAAAGGTAAAGAAGTCGATGCTCCTCTTCAGTCTCCTCAAAAAAAGGTAACCTTCTACATAGTTACCTTGTATCCATCATCAATGTTCATTGTTCCTACTGATGCTATTACAGGTCGTATATTTGTACTCCACTATGTAACGATCAGTAGGATTATTAACATTCTACATTTTATTTGCCAGGCTCAAACAAGGACAGCTCAAAAATCAAAGATTCCACAGACCAAAAAGAACCCCAAAGAATGACATACGGATCACATCAGACTAATTGAGATTCAATTCTTCTCTACATTTTTTGTCATCACTTATCAGTATGAATGTATAATCCACCCTTTTGTAACTAAATATACATATAAATCACCCTTCAACTGTAGTACTAATCGCTAGAAACAGTTAGCGTAGTATAGCTTGTATCTATTTTGGATGGTGATCCACTTAGATAGGACTGAAAAAGTATATGTGCTATTGGTTTGTAAAGTACAATACACACATGTAAAAGCATTCCACCGTTTCAAGTTACACATGTGCAAATATCAGCCATTCAAATTGCTGTCAAAATTGAATATAAATCATCATATCCATGTTATTTTTTTTTGTAAAACTGTACAAACTGGCGCGCTAGGCGCGCTTTAGCCACTAGTATAATAAGGTGCAAGGGTTGAAGAGTGCTAAGGAAATTTGGGACATGCTAAAGACCGCGCACGAAGGAGACGAGGTGACCAAAATCACCAAGCGGGAAACGATCGAAAACCTTGGTGAACCAAGTGCGCAACCTCGGGAGCAAAAAATGGGATGACCACGAAGTGGTTAAGGTTATTCTTACATCACTTGTTTTCCTTAACCCTACTCAAGTTCAATTAATTCGTGGCAATCCTAGATATACACTAATGACTCCCGAGGAAGTAATCGAGAATTTTGTGAGCTTTGAATTGATGATCAAAGGCTCAAAGAAGATCAACGAGCTAGATGGCCCCTCCGCGCTCGAAGCACAACCGGTTGCATTCAAGGCGACGGAGGAGAAGAAGGAAGAGTCTACATCAAGTAGACAACCAATCGACGCCTCTAAGCTCGACAATGAGGAGATGGCGCTTATCATCAAGAGCTTCCGCCAAATCCTCAAGCAAAGGAGGGGGAAGGATTACAAGTCCCGCTCCAAGAATGTTTGCTACAAGTGTGGTAAGCCCGGTCACTTTATTGCCAAATGTCCTATTTCTAGTGACAGTGACAGGGCGACGACAAGAAGGGGAGAAGAAAGGAAAAGAAGAGGTACCACAAGAAGAAGGGCGGCGATGCCCATGTGTGCCGCGAGTGGGACTCTGACGAGAGCTCCACTGACTCCTCCTCCGATGAGGACGCCGCCAACATCGCCGTCACCAAGGGACTCCTCTTCCCCAACGTCGGCCACAAGTGCCTCATGGCAAAGGACGACAAAAAGAAGAAGGTTAAATCCAAATCCTCCACTAAATATGAGTCCTCCAGTGATGATAATGCTAGTGATGAGGAGGATAATTTGCATACCCTTTTTACCAACCTCAACATGCAACAAAAGGAAAAACTAAATGAATTAATTAGTGCTATTCATGAGAAGGATGATCTCTTGGACTCTCAAGAGGACTTCCTAATTAAGGAAAACAAGAAGCATGTTAAGGTTAAAAATGCTTACGCTCTAGAAGTTGAAAAATGTGAGAAATTAACTAGTGAGCTAAGCACATGCCATGATTTAATTGCCAACCTTAGAAATGAAAATGCTAGTTTAAATGCCAAGGTTGATTCAAATGTATGTGATGATTCAATCTCCAATCTTAGAGATGATAATGCTAATTTGCTTGCTAAGATTGAAAGATTGAATGATTCTCTTGCTAGTCTTAGAAATGAGAATGAAAAATTGATTGCTAAGGCTAAAGATTTTGATGTTTGCAATGTTACTATTTCTAACCTTAGAAATGAAAATGATATATTACATGCTAAGGTTGTAGAATTAAAATCTTGCAAACCCTCTACATCTACCGTTGAACATACTTCCATTTGTACTAGATGTAGAGACATTAATGTTGATGCTATCCATGATCACCTAGCCTTAATTAAGAAACAAAATGATCACATAGCTCAACTTAATGCTAAAATAAATGAGCATGACTTAGAAAATGAAAAATTTAAATTTACTAGAAGCATGCTCTATAATGGGAGATGCCCTGGCATCAAGGATGGCATTGGATTCCAAAAGGGAGACAATGTCAAACTTAATGCCCCACCTAAGAAATTATCTAACTTTGTTAAGGGCAAGGCTCCCATGCCTCAGGATAACAAGGGTTACATTTTGTACCCTGCCGGTTATCCCGAGCACAAAATTAGGAGAATTCATTCTAGGAAGTCTCACTCTGGCCCTAATCATGCTTTTATGTATAAGGGTGAGACATCTAGCTCTAGGCAATCAACCCGTGCTAAATTGCCTAAGAGGAAAGCTCCTATTGCATCAAATGATCACAATGTTTCATTTAAAACTTTTGATGCATCTTATGTTTTGACTAACAAATCTGGCAAAGTAGTTGCCAAATATGCTGGGGGCAAACACAAGGGAGCAAAGACTTGTGTTTGGGTACCCAAAGTTCTTGTCTCTAATGTCAAAGGACCCAAAATTGTTTGGGTACCTAAAATCAAGAACTAAACTTGTTTTGTAGGTTTATGCATCCGGGGGCTCAAGTTGGATCATCGATAGCGGGTGCACAAACCACATGACA
The DNA here is from genome assembly GCA_029449295.1 of Zea luxurians. Taxonomy (NCBI): domain Eukaryota; kingdom Viridiplantae; phylum Streptophyta; class Magnoliopsida; order Poales; family Poaceae; genus Zea; species Zea luxurians. The sequence continues at coordinate 93,782,375 of JAOPSE010000014.1, read as the reverse complement.
GGGGAGAAGAAGATGTTCTCCTCCTATGAGAAAAATCAAGATCCCCAACGAGCTATCACATTCGGGGATGGAAACCAAGGTTTGGTCAAAGGATTGGGTAAAATTGCTATATCACCTGACCATTCCATTTCCAATGTTTTTCTTGTAGACTCTTTAGATTACAATTTGCTTTCCATATCTCAATTATGTCAAATGGGCTACAACTGTCTTTTTACTGATGTAGATGTCACTGTCTTTAGAAGAAGTGATGATTCAATAGCATTTAAGGGAGTGTTAGAGGGTCAGCTATACTTGGTAGATTTTGATAGAGCTGAACTCGACACTTGCTTAATAGCTAAGACTAACATGGGTTGGCTCTGGCACCGCCGACTAGCCCATGTTGGGATGAAGAATCTTCATAAGCTTCTAAAGGGAGAGCACATTTTAGGATTAACAAATGTTCATTTTGAGAAAGACAGGATTTGTAGCGCATGCCAAGCAAGGAAGCAAGTTGGTGTTCATCATCCACACAAGAACATCATGACGTCCGACAGGCCACTGGAGCTCCTACACATGGACCTATTCGGCCCGATAGCTTACATAAGCATCGGTGGGATTAAGTACTGTCTAGTTATTGTGGATGATTATTCTCGCTTCACTTGGGTGTTCTTTTTGTAGGAAAAATCACAAACCCAAGAGACTTTAAAGGGATTCTTGAGACGGGCTCAAAATGAGTTCGGCTTGAGGATCAAGAAAATTAGAAGCGACAATGGGACGGAGTTCAAGAATTCACAAATTGAAGGCTTCCTTGAGGAGGAGGGCATCAAGCATGAGTTCTCTTCTCCCTACACGCCACAACAAAATGGTGTAGTGGAGAGGAAGAATAGAACTCTTTTGGACATGGCAAGAACCATGCTTGATGAGTACAAGACACCGGATCGGTTTTGGGCCGAGGCAGTCAACACCGCCTGCTACGCCATCAACCGGTTGTATCTACACTGAATCCTCAAGAAGACATCATACGAACTCCTAACCGGTAAAAAGCCCAACATTTCATATTTTAGAGTCTTTGGTAGCAAATGCTTTATTCTTGTTAAAAGAGGTAGAAAATCTAAATTTGCTCCTAAGACAGTAGAAGGCTTTTTACTAGGATATGATTCAAACACAAGGGCATATAGAGTCTTTAACAAGTCCTCAGGACTAGTTGAAGTTTCTTGTGACGTTGTGTTTGATGAAACTAACGGCTCTCAAGTAGAGCAAGTTGATCTTGATGAGATAGGTAATGAAGAGGCTCCATGCATCGCTCTAAGGAACATGTCCATTGGGGATGTGTGTCCTAAGGAATCCGAAGAGCCACCACATGCACAAGATCAACCATCCTCCTCCACACAAGCATCTCCACCAACTCAAAATGAGGACGAGGCTCAAGTTGATGAAGGAGAAAATCAAATGATGAGCCACCTCAAGATGATGACAATGATCAAGGGGGAGATGCAAATGATCAAGACAAGGAGGATGAAGAACCAAGACTGCCACACCCAAGAGTCCACCAAGCAATCCAACGAGATCACCCCGTCGACACCATCCTCGACGACATTCATAAGGGGGTAACCACTAGATCTCGTGTTGCACATTTTTGTGAGCATTACTCTTTTGTTTCCTTTATTGAGCCACACAGGGTAGAGGAAGCACTTCAAGATTTGGATTGGGTGATGGTGATGCAAGAGGAGCTCAACAATTTCACTAGGAACGAGGTATGGCATTTAGTTCCACGTCCTAATCAAAATGTTGTAGGAACCAAATGGGTCTTCCGCAACAAGCAAGATGAGCATGGTGTGGTGACAAGGAACAAAGCTCGACTTGTGGCCAAAGGATACTCCCAAGTTGAAGGTTTGGATTTTGGTGAAACCTATGCACCCATAGCTAGGCTTGAGTCAATTCGCATATTATTAGCCTATGTTACTTACCATGGCTTCAAGCTTTACCAAATGGACGTGAAGAGTGCCTTTCTCAATGGACCAATCAAGGAAGAGGTCTATGTTGAGCAACCTCCCGGCTTTGAAGATAGTGAGTATCCTAATCATGTCTATAGGCTCTCTAAGGCGCTTTATGGGCTCAAGCAAGCCCCAAGAGCATGGTATGAATACCTAAGAGATTTCCTTATTGCTAATGACTTCAAAGTCGGAAAGGCTGATCCTACTCTATTCACTAAAACTCTTGACAATGATTTGTTTGTTTGCCAAATTTATGTTGATGATATTATATTTGGGTCTACTAACGAATCTACATGTGAAGAATTTAGTAGGATCATGACACAGAAATTCGAGATGTCAATGATGGGGGAGTTGAAGTATTTCTTAGGATTTCAAGTGAAGCAACTCCAAGAGGGCACCTTCATTAGCCAAACGAAGTATACTCAAGACATTCTAAACAAGTTTGGGATGAAGGACGCCAAGCCCATCAAGACTCCCATGGGAACCAATGGGCATCTCGACCTCGACACGGAAGGTAAATCCGTCGATCAAAAGGTATACCGGTCGATGATAGGTTCATTACTCTATTTATGTGCATCTCGATCGGACATTATGCTTTCTGTATGCATGTGTGCAAGATTCCAAGCCGACCCTAAGGAAGCTCACCTTACGGCCGTAAAACGAATCTTGAGATATTTAGCTTATACTCCTAAGTTTGGACTTTGGTACCCTCGGGGATCCACATTTGATTTAATTGGTTATTCGGATGCCGATTGGGCGGGGTGTAAAATCAATAGAAAGAGCACATCGGGAACTTTCCAGTTCTTGGGGAGATCCTTGGTGTCTTGGGCTTCAAAGAAGCAAAATTCGGTAGCTCTTTCTACCGCCGAAGCCGAGTATATTGCTGCAGGCCATTGTTGCGCGCAATCGCTTTGGATGAGGCAAACCCTTAGGGACTATGGTTACAAATTAACCAAAGTTCCTCTTCTATGTGATAATGAGAGTGCAATCCGCATGGCAGATAATCCCGTTGAGCATAGTCGCACTAAATACATAGCCATTCGGTATCATTTCTTAAGGGATCACCAACAAAAGGGGGATATCGAGATTGCATATATTAACACTAAAGATCAATTAGCTGATATCTTTACCAAGCCACTAGATGAACAAACTTTTAACAAACTTAGGCATGAGCTAAATATTCTTGATTCTAGGAATTTCTTTTGATGTCTTGCACACAAAGCTCATATATATACCTTTGATCATGTCTCTTTTATATATGTTATGACTAATGTGTTTTCAAGTGAATTTCAAACCAAGTCATAGGTGTATTGAAAGGGAATTGGAGTCTTCGACGAATACAAAGGCTTCCACTCCATAACTCATCCTTCACCGTCGCTCCGAGCAACTCTCCATCTTTGGTATAATCTTCACTCATATGTTTCATTTGCCAAAGGGGAGAAAGTAGTTAGTAAAGGGCTTATATTTCACTCAAGCATCCGTTTTTGGCGATTCATGTCAAAGGGAGAGAGAGTATTAGCCCAAAGCAAAAGGACCGCACCACCACCAAATTTTAAAACTTATGATTTTTAAATTGGTATCTCATTGTGTTCAAAAGGGGGAGAGAGTAGTATTTTCAAAATTGATATCTTAAAACCCTCTTGAACACTAAGAGGAAGATTTTATTAAGGGGGAGTTTTGTTTAGTCAAAGGAAAAGCATTTGAAACAGGGAGAGAAAATTTCAAATCTTGAAAATGCTTCTCAAAATCTTACTCATTTACCTTTGATTATTTACAAAAGGACTTTGAAAAGAATTTACAAAAGTATTTGCAAAAACAAAACATGTGGTGCAAGCGTGGTCCAAAATGTTGAGAATATAAAGAAACAATCCATGCGTATCGTATGAGAATTTATATTGGCTCAATTCTAAATAACCTTTGCACTTACATTTTGCAAACTAGTTCAATTATGCACTTCTCTACTTGCTTTGGTTTGTGTTGGCATTAATCACCAAAAAGGAGGAGATTGAAAGGGAATTAGGCTTACACCTATTTCCTAATTGATTTTGGTGGTTGAATTGCCCAACACAAATAATTGGACTGACTAGTTTGCTCTAGTCTATAAGTTCTACAGGTGCCAAAGGTTCACAAAAAGTCAATAAAAACACCAAGAATGGGTTCAAACAAAAAGAGCAAGGGACAACCGAAGTGTGCCCTGGTCTGGTGCACCGGACTGTCCGGTGCACCACCGGATAGTGTCCGGTGCACCAAGGGACTCCAATCTGAACTCTTCACCTTCGGGAAATCTCAGAGGCGCTTCGCTATAATTCACCGGACTGTCCGGTGCACCACCGGACAGTGTCCGGTGCTCCAGGGGAGAGCAACTCTAAACTCGTCAGCTTCGGGAATCTGCTCCGCTAAAATTCACCGGACTGTCCGGTGAGTCACCAGACAGTGTCCGGTGTGATAGCGGAGCAACAGCTACTTCGCGCGCAACAGTCGACTGCAACGCATTAAATGCGCGCCTGCGCGCGGGTGGCACACCGGACAGCCAGACGGGCCCACAGGTCAGAGCTGCAACGGTCGAACCCAAACGGTCTGCTGACGTGGCTGGCGCACCGGACTGTCCGGTGCGCCCGTCGACTGCAGCCTCCACCAACGGTCAAGTTTGGTGGTTGGGGCTATAAATACCCCAACCACCCCCACATTCAAGTCATCCAAGTTTTCCACCTTCCAACTACTTACAAGAGCTCTAGCATTCAATTCTAGACACACCAAAGAGATCAAATCCTCTCCCAATTCCACTCAAAGCTTTAGTGATTAGAGAGAGTGATTGTTGTGTTCATTTGATCTCTTGCACTTGGATTGCTTCTTTTTCTCATTCTTTCTTGCGATCATCTCAATTGTAATCAAGGCAAGAGACACCAATTGTGTGGTGGTCCTTGCGGGGAAGTTTGGTTCCCGTTTGATTGAGAAGAGAAGCTCACTCGGTCTAAGTGACCGTTTGAGAGAGGGAAAAGGGTTGAAAGAGACCCGGTCTTTGTGACCACCTCAACGGGGAGTAGGTTTGAGAGAACCGAACCTCGGTAAAACAAATCCTTATGTCTCACTTCTTTATTCGCTTGCGATTTGTTTTTACGCCCTCTCTCGGCTCGTATTATATTTCTAACGCTAACCCGGCTTGCAGTTGTGATTAACTTTGTAAATTTCAGTTTCGCTCTATTCACCCCCCTCTAGGCGACTTTCAGTAACCTTGCTGGGTTCCCATTACGGCGGCATCACTTTTTCTCCTTTACTCTCTCTCTCCTCCCACGATTTCTCTCTGGGTCTTCGGTGATACAGCCGCACGACAATGGAATACGCGATGTGGAATCTTCGCCAGAGCTCGCCTAGCTCCCAATCGATCGATACAGGACGCCACGAGAGCTGCTAATTATACACCCCCGAGGGCGGAGTCCGTGCGGGGATCATGCCATGGTTACGGAGCTTGGAGTTCACGGCGCGCTGGGCGGAGGTTGTTGTGAGAAGGGAGATAAGTCTGACGAGTGGGGCCCGCAGATTAGTCACTAGGCACGCACGTAGGATTGAGCTGAGACACTAGCGAGCACGGTTCAGGATTTATACATTGCCGCCAAGTCCGACCAGGGAGGGATTCCGCGATTTGGGGACGAACTTGTCGGGGCTGTTTGCAACGGACCGAAGCTGGGGGAAGCTACAGACAAGTGGGGCCCCTATGTCATTGTCCCCCGCGCACAACACCAAGCTCCCGACCCGCGGGTCCCACCACCATTCATTGGCCATAGAAGCGTGCGTGGGGATAGAATGACTGGGCCAGCTGGGAGATAAATTAGGGCTAGGCCGAGTGGCTGCTTTTATTTATTTATTTATTTATTTATTTTTGTTTTCTATTTCAATTCAAAACCAAGTTGTGACTTCCAAATTTCAAATTTAGATTATAAATTCAAATATGAATACAATGTATATTTTATTTGACTTCTATTATTATTCTATTCTTTTAAGTAATTGCACCAAAATATATAGCTCCCCACAAATTAAATTGCACCATTTAAAGATCCTTTCAAATTATTTATTTGAGAGAATATATTTCTAACCACATTCAAAAATAATTGTTTATTACCCACTTATAAAGGAATGCTTACGAAACATTTATTTGTTAATTATTCTATTCATAAAAAATGAGCATAAAAAATAAACTACATAATAATAGAATTATTAGCTCTCCCTATTCATATAGAATTTTGGTATTACAATCTTTGACCTGCAACCTAGGTCAGGATGTAAACATTATGAATAAAAATAATGTTGTACTGATGAGATGGTGAAATTAAACTAGATGCAACTAGAGTCTATTAATATTTAATCCGACGTTAAAATATTGAAAGTAAGGACTCACTTTAGTAAGCTATTTCTGCAAAAGTATCTAAGTTGATTCTTGCTCAAGCCTTTCCTTAATTTCTATTTAACCAGCATATCCTTGAGAGTCTTTTTTCTTAGTCGGGTAAGACTTGCGAAAGTACACTTCGTACTCAGGGTTTTCAAACCCATGTTGTTGCAGGTGATAAGTAGTACTCTAGGTGTTCTGAGGCTGGAGGACGTTTCCAGTTCTGGAGGAAGACTAGCTAGGTTTATGTATAAGCTTTGGAGGGTTTCTACCTTCCTGCTTTTGTAATAAGTTATGCACTTTGAGTATATCAGGACTTGTAATAAATGTAACTCTTTCTATGTAGTAACCTTCGGTTTTAGAAATAAAAAGAATGTTTTGTAAAGTCTTCCGCTCTTATCTCCGAAGTGAGTGTATCGAATGTGATTAATGTAATATGCATGTATGGTGAGAGATCCTTGGGGTGATGAGTTCAAGTTGTTGAACTCGTGATAGCCTTGTTAAGTTAGCTGGTACACGTGTATAGCCATCTGAGGCCATCAAGACAAGGATTGATGCACGTGGGCCCGATAACTTGGGAGGGCTGCCATAGAGAGTATTCTAAATCTTGATTTAGGTTATTTTTATTATATTTTAAGTGTTTTTTTCGCGTGTGTTAGATATTCTATCTCTAGTTTTAAAATAATCAACGACCAAAAATAAAGGTATTGCTTTATAATGTTCTTTATGTTATCTATCTTTACGTTTCATCGTCACGTAAATTCTGAACTATATTTTTCCAATGTTGTTTGTGACAAGTCAACCCTAATTCCACCATTCATGTTAGCACGGGCGAGTCCAGGATCTTTCATCTTGGGTATTCGAGAAATCTAAAGTGTGTTTGGACGGAGGGACGAGGAAGGATGAAAAGGGATGGGATATGACCATTTTAACTTGACCCGTGTTTGGTTTGGAGGTCTAGAGTCAGGGTCAAGAAATATTCTTCAAAAATGGTGGATGAGGTCATCCTTCAAAAAATAAGGGACGAGGTCAACCCAGGATTGATTTTGTCCCATCCCTAGTTGACACCGAACCAAACACTACCTAAATAGATTGTTTTTTTGGACAACCTAAATATATTCTATATCATCTAGAATATATGATAACTTTGCGATCCTTAATCTGCTAAAAAAATCATAGCCATTTTGTCACGTCACAATTAAACAAAAAAAAACATTTCGCATACCTAGGCGTGCCCGTTGTGGATTGACAACAGTTTGACGGAAGCAAATATCGGAAAGAAGTCTGCGGAAAATCGTCGAGAATAGCGTTGGGTGCAGCCAGGTATCGACCTGGAGTGTGAGTGTGGCCCGAGAGACGAAGGAAGAAAGACCTTGTAAATTAAGAAATCAGCCTTGTTTACTTATTATGTCTGGATATGAATGGAATGGTTACAAATATCGTAGATAATTATCTATTGGATATGAGTACAGTGAAATTTACTATCCACAGGTATGAGTATGGGTATAATAAGGTATCTATGGATTTTTTTGCGGATATGGATATCTAGTATCTATACCTATTACCTGATGAGTATATGACATGTGGGCCATCCATTTAATACATTATCCTAAATTCCTATTTTTTAAAATTTCATATATGACATGTTGTTTGGTGCTGAAATTATTATTTGATGTTGTTAAATGATATTTTTTTTTTAAAATGTGATAAAATTATTGTTTGGTGTTGAATGTTAAAATTATACTGGACGGGCGGGTAACGGGTATCCACCGGGTAGGGAATACCCGGTGGGGTACGAGTATGGGTACGGATGCATACCCATGAATATATATGGATGCGGATATGGGTTGAGTTTTATATCACGAGTACTAGTGCGCAAATTATATATCTATGTCCTGCTCGCCAGATTGCCTCCCTATGTGTGGATACAAGTTTTTTTATATTTTTTGTATGCATACTTGACTATATGTATTTAATCTTCTAAAAACTTAAATATTCATTTGAATATGAATACCATGTATCAATGGTGGGCTGGCCCCTGCATGTTAGGGTGCGTTTGTTGCGGGACAGCCAGGACAGGGACATCCTCTAGCATCCTCTCTCGTCCCTCCAATTTTGAGGGATAACTAGGGATAACACTGGGATAGTCTTGTCCCAACCCTTGACCCTAAACCAAACAACCTTATTTGAGAGATTGTCCTATCTCGTCCCGTCCTATCATTGCAACCAAACACATCCTTAGTCGCGCACGCACACACGTGTGAGAAGTGTCCATGTGGGCATGTGGCTCAACCAGCTGCTAGGCAGTGTCCGGCCTAGCGCTGCATGTTTTTTGCATCCTTGGGTGGGTAGTTGATTGGTTGCGAAGCTGTCTTCAGCTAGGAACTCTATAGCCCTCTTTACGCTAAATATAGTGATCAGAATGTCCCCAGCAATGAACTATAAACGGTTCGCTAAAATAGTGGACGATACTCGTGCACGCTATTGCTAGTGATGCACTGGGCGTTCGCTATCCAACTACTTCGCCAAATCAAGCTAGTGGAAGACGTGGTTCGTGGATTCGTGGCACGACAGCGGGACCGGTGAGGCGAGCTCGGTTCGTCGCTGGCAACGACATCGATGGAGGGGCCGAGGCTAGGGAATAGAGGAGATGGAGCGTAGTCCGGCGAGGCGAGGCAAGCTTGGTCCGGCGCCGACGACAGCATCGACGGAGGGACCGAGGCTAGGGAAGAGAGGAGATGGAGCGCATACTTGGAGACGACGAATAATCAATGCCTCGTCGGCTGACGACGAAAGCAACCATAAACCACGTACGGTTCTTCGTGGAGTGATGTGTGTGGAGAAAATGCGTATAGGAGAAACAAACGAAAATGCAACCGCAAGACACATACGGCCCATTTAAGGCTAAAGCAAGAATCGGATGATAAAAAAATATCATGGTTAACTGTTTCTTAATTAAACGTATCTGATGACAAAATTGTTATTTTTTTAAAAAATATTTAGTAGATTTTTTACATTATGTATGAAAATTAAATTTGACAATATATGCAAAATGGAGAAAAAATGTAGTTTATGAATCCTGTTACACCGTAGATATAGATGACTGAATTTAGAGAACGTTGCTGCAGATGTAGAAGATTTATAGCATGAAATCTTTTACCTTCTGATTGGTTAGGTGAACGAGCGTGGCTAAGCTCGTGCGAGCTTGGCCCGCGGGAAACAAGATATTTGCTGTGTACCTATACATGCAGGCATGAGAGATAATTTTAGCCAATATTGCAGCTGCGGGTGCAGCTTTGGCCCTGCGAACACAGGTAACCAAACAAAGCATGCCGCTCGATCAACGCACCTGGAGACGCTGGATGCGGATACGCAGGCAACCAATCATGTTAGAATGCTGTAAAGCACAAAGAATATTCTTTTAGAGGATAAAATTTAGAGGACGTCGTTGGAGACAGGAGAGTCCCTAGAAAGAGAAGTAATAACGGCACAACTGTGCATGTGTTCATTAAATTATGCTTGTGGTCATACAAAAGACTGTTTTATATTGTAGATGTAATTTTTATAGAGTAAAGTTTAAAATAGAAGATAAAATTGAGAATGAGTTAGGAAAGATGTGGAGATAACCTTAGGTGGGAGAAAGTAAAATCGCTAGAGATGGTTTCATTAAACTTAAAAACAATTCGACAATTTCAACATCTAATAACATTAGGACAATCATTTGATGTTCATTTCAATTTCAAACATAACCTTTAATATTTTGTTAGGAGGCACGAATCTCAAACCGATTTGACAGGAGGATCTGCATACGTTGCTACAATGCTATTGGCGTTTCCATCCCTACCATTTGTTCAAAATTACTCTACACTGTAGCTGGTGCAGGTTGCAGGGTGACCGAAATGTTCTCCCAACTCCCAAGTGTGGTCCTGACTTCGGCCATCTGTAAAACCTCCATCAAAGCGGACACTAGTGTGGGAAAAAAAACCCTGCTGGGCCGTCCGCTCCCGTTCCCATCAGATCGGATCGATCACTCGACGAGACATCTCGCCTCCTCCGCCAATCGGCATGGCGGCGCTGCTGCTCCGTAGACTCGCCGGAACCCACCGCGGCCGCGTCCCGCTGGGGGCCGCCGCCGCCGCCACCTGCGGTGGAGCGACGCTCTTCTACGCGTCGTCTTCCCCCACCGTTGTACGAAATTGAGAACTGCCTGCTGTCCTCTCCCCAACCCCATTTCATCTCTCGGGTTCTGTTTCTTCTGTCCCTAGCTACCGCTGATTTCTGAATGTGAGGTGATGCGTTTTTTTTTTTTTTGCTTGGCTCACGGTGCCGGATGATTGCAGGCACACTTGGAGGAGACGGGCGAAGCCGCTGAGCAAGTTGGTGAGCTGCAACCCCTTTCTCTCCGAATTTGATCGGATCTAGGTTTCGTCGATGTGAGGATCGATCGTATTTATGTGTGTATGCCTATGAAACCTTCTTTCTTTGTTGCGTGGTTAGAGCTGATAATGATATTTGCCGCTGGATTCCACCTTCACATTGTTTGGAATATGGAACACATCAGTTTTAGAGGAATTTCGCTATTCGAGGGTGACGTCTGCTGTTATGAACGATAGTCCATGGTCACATGTGTTGCTGGAGGCATACCACAGTCTAGAGTTTACATTCGTTGACGAGTTCAAGCATTCTAATATTCATGTTGCTGCACATTGAATTTGTTGCACCCTACATATCGTTTTAAGGGGTGCTGTTCAATGAATAACTTTACATGGATAGGGTTAAACTCTGTTTTTTCTTTCTTTTATCATTTATAAATCAGCTCTAAGGATACAAAATTTAGATAGTCTCAGCATACTGATGAACTTTTCTTACTTATGCTTACATTATATGGTCATTTGTGTTTTTACTTGTTATTGATGGAGCATTGTCTTGTTGTTCAGCACTTAACCCTGATAAGTGGCTAGAGTTCAAGCTCCAAGAGAAGGCAACAGTCAGTCACAACTCACAGTTATTCAGGTAGCTATTGAAGAAATTCTTCCTTAATTTCATGACTCTATGAATACTTCTTTATCTCGTTTCACGGAATATGTGGCTATGCTTTTACTGTGTGGTGTATCTTAATCTCGTGCAATGCATTGTAATTGTATAAGTGCTGAATTTTGTTTTCATCAAGATTTTCATATGTACCATGCTAATGTCTTCTCCCTTTGTTTAAGTTTTATAAAGTTTATTTGCTTCATTGTGAGGCTTATGCAAGTTATTTTATCTTGTAGGTTTTCATTTGATCCATCAACTAAACTGGGACTTGATGTTGCCTCGTGCCTCATCACAAGGTATATTCTTCAACTGCAGATTGCCGTGTCTTTTTAAGGGGAGTCTCCTGTCATGGTCAATGCAAGGTGTTATGTTTTAACTGGGAGGACTTTTTGTGTTGAATTTGATTATAATCGTGCTTATATATATTTATTCTTCTTCCAAATTCTATGTACATGTATGTTTCCTATTATCCTATTTGAAACCATTGTTCTTACGAATAACAGTTTCTGTGCAAAGCAAAATGGTTGTTTGTGTTTCTCAAATAAAAAAACTGATGTTTTCTGCTGTCTGTTCATGTTCAGGTGAATCCTTTTAGCAATTTGGTAGTCTTATCTATAGAGTAGAGAGGCTGGATTGGTTTGTAGACTATTTGCACACATTTAGCAGCTGGTATGGTTCCTATCCTGTGTGTTGACCTCCTAAAGTGAACTCATTGCAGGGCACCTATAGGCGAGGAAGCTGAGGGGAGAAGGAAATATGTGATTCGCCCGTAAGTTCTATGCTAGATAAATCAAATGCATAATGTAGTCCAGTATAGAATTAGCCTGCCTTAAGTGTCATCTACCTGAATGCCCTTTTGGAACTTAAGTTACTTGATGTAAAAGCATTAGCACAAATAAGAAAGAAGCATAAATGGAAGCTGATCTCTAGTATAGCAATATTTTTTCTCTGATCATATTGAAATTACTAATTTATCATGTTTCCTTCAGGTACACACCTATCTCTGATCCAGACTCTAAAGGGTATTTTGACCTATTGATCAAGGTATGTTAAAAAGTCGCTCTATAAATTCCAGAGCCTTGTAACTGTCTTATAAATCACTATAGTCCAATTTAAGTTGATCATGGAAATGGAATCAGAATTAATAGAATAGTGGTCTGCTTTGAATTCTGTTTGTGTGCATAATGTGTGTTTTTCCTTTTTGCCAACTGTACGCTGTACAGGTTTATCCTGATGGAAAAATGAGTCAGTATTTTGCAAGTTTGAAGCCAGGAGATGTTGTTGAAGTCAAAGGGTATTATGACATGAAAATTTTATTGGGTTTTTATACATGCTGCTGCCTTTTGTGATTTTGTCACTCAAGCTTTTTATGATTTTGCTAGGCCCATTGAAAAGCTCAGATACAACCCGAACATGAAAAAACAAATTGGGATGGTAAGATAGCCTTAACCTGACCTAGTTTTTGACCTTTTGATTTCATCCCTGCAAGGATAACTATGGATAATTTTTTCATGTATTTGATTCAATTGTTTTTAGCTTGTATGTTTGTTTTACCTTGATTAGAGAGTAACCCTGCAGATACTATAGCTGTTGAATAATGTGCATGCCTTTGGTTCCAGATCGCTGGTGGTTCTGGTATAACACCAATGCTGCAGGTTGTCAGGGCTATCCTCAAAAACCCTAATGACAACACTCAGGTAAGCTATCACAACAAATTCCAAAGTTTTTTTTCGAAATTGGCTCTTTTTATGCATTTCAGCCGCGCTTCAGCGTCTTTCTGAGAAAGCATAGTTTTACCGGCCTGTTTGGGATTGCTCCACTCCACGTTTTTTGGCTCCATGGAGTGGACTCCCTCCCAAGCACCCTAGCTTCACGATTTTCTGGAGTAGCTAACTCCATGGAGCTGGGGAGGCCAGTGCTCCAAAATTCCAAAAATTGGTGGAGCAGCTCGAGTGGAGTTTTTGGAGTAGAGCTGAAAAACATAAATTGAAGCAGTCCCAAACACTAGTAAGGGCCTGTTTGGTGTGGCGCCCACACCGGCTCTGCGTGCGGCTCTGGCACTGGGCACTGGAGCAGGCGAAGCTGCATCAAACAAGATCGCATGGTGGAACACTTCTACATCCCATGTGTGGAGCTGGAGCCGTTTTTGTGCCCGGAGATGGAGTGCCAAAAACTGCTCTGCATATAGGGCTCCTGGTGGGTGGTGGCAGAGTGCCTCGCATGGAACTGCACCAAACGGGCCCTAACAATGTCCACGTGCCTCAGTAGGCATTTTGCCAGAAACCAGAGCAGACTGATGTCTTTATTATCACATTTCTCAAGTGACAACAGCAGTTTGAAAGCTGGATTATTTTTTGCCCATATGCATTCTAATTTGCGTTCTTATTCTTTTACTAGGTCTCCTTAATTTACGCCAATGTGTCACCAGATGATATCTTGCTCAAAAGAGAACTGGATAGACTTGCCAGTAGCTATCCTAACTTCAAGGTTGGTAATTGGTATTGCAGTGATTAGTCCTTCAGGACATGGATAATTTTCTTCTGTATGTATAATGTTGTCCTTGAAAAAAATTCAGGTATTTTATACAGTTGATAAACCGTCAACTGACTGGAGGGGTGGTGTTGGTTTTGTATCAAAGGACATGGTTTTGAAAGGTTTGCCAGGCCCAGCGGAGGACTCTCTGATTCTTGTGAGTAGTTCATGAATTCATGACACATTTGCTGAGTTTCTTCTTCTGAATATTTGTGTTTTTTTAACGAAGTCACTTTGATTAATGTTAATGTAAGAGGTATGCAAGAGCCCTCGTAAACTTAATTCCTCTATATCACCATATAGGGTGCATTTGTAACAAAAAATCTCTCAGATATTTCTCTCCAACAGTTTCTCTATCTCAATTGACATATAAGGCGGATAACATATCACCCTGTATTTGAGGGAGGGTGATTTAGGACAGCACTAAATATAGGATGTTGGAAGGTGATTTTTGCTGCATACTCCTTAACTTTGATTTAAAAGGTCAGATAGGGGAACTCCTGGAGATGCTCTAATGTTGCTAATGATTTACTGCACTGTCTTTATTTCTGGTGGAATTAACTTCATAATTAGCGTTGGATTGTTAATAGCTTCTGTTTTTCATGTTTTTTTTTGTTTATTCAGGTTTGTGGTCCACCAGGAATGATGAATCACATATCTGGAGACAAGGCCAAGGATAGATCACAGGGCGAGGTATTGTCGAATTTTTTGGTTTATTTATATTTATGTTCCTGGCTATAGTTTATTAGCATTATAGTTTGGCATGCTTGAAGAAAGTCATTAGCAGTAGTGACATACTTTTTTTCCTTCCCAAGTATCTTGAAATATGAACACTTGGATTCCCTTTGTTCTTGAGGGAAATACAGTACAGGCGGCACACCACATACTGAGGAACCTTATATTATAGCTAAGACAAGACACTAGATCTACATTATTCACAGGAGCATGCCTTCTGTTTATGCTTCTATTGCCCACTTCTCCCAGTAACAATGTTATTGTTTCGTTAATCCATTTTCGGTTTATATGTATTGTGCAGCTCTCTGGCGTTCTGAAAGACTTAGGATACACCGCAGAGATGGTATACAAATTCTGAGAAGACAGTAGTAGACTCTGCTGACGCACACACATTCTTGCTGCCCTGCAGTCAATAAACCACACCTGAACTTTTTGTTGTTGTTGTTGCAGCATCTGGCTCTAAACTGGAAACAGTTTTGACTTGTTTCCCTGTGTAATAATAATGCTCATCCGAGAATTCTAGGTCTAGCTTCGGGTGTTCTGCAGATGCCACGCTGCGATGTTTGCGAAAATTCTAGTATGCTGGCACTTGAGATAAGAGCTATCGAGTTCCAGTGGACAGCTGCAGCGAATTATGGTATGTTGGAAGTTGGAATCCAGTCATTTGTCGCAATCATCAGCACTTCAGCAGCAGTAATAGGAGATTGGATGCTGCGTGTGGTCATGCTAAAGTTCTGTGCTTCTGGCGCGTATGTGCCGTGGCATCAAGGAACTCGTTGCCGTATGGTGGATGTCGTAATCGTAGAGAGAGAGAGAGAGAGAGAGATGCTTTGTTCTGTTGCCGTTAGCTTCTGCTGGGAACCATGAACTGGTTGCGCTACACAGCTCTTTCAGCGACTTGCTGTGCCATGCTGCTGATGCTGCTGGCCGAAGTGTTTTTACGGGTGCTGTTGACCGGTTGCCGGTTGCCACGGTGATCGATCCGAGAGGTTTACTACGTCAATGCTCAGAGCTGGTAGCGTGGATTGCTGCCATGGGCGATGAATTGAGAATGTCATTATTGCCTGATTGCGTGCAATACACCAGCAGTCGCCTGCAACTTTCGTCATCCTTAGATAGGTCAGAACACGAGTCGGGTAGCAGAACCATAGATTAGGCCATATATAGTCGACGGTGTGTCTTAGTCTAACTCATTGCAGAGTGCAGACAAACCTCACTTACATTATTAATGCCCACGCAAATTTGGCCGTCACCATCATCAGACTCAGACCCCTTAAATCCGCAATTTGCCGAATTTTTCACCCATCCGTGGATGCGGATATGTTTCTTATCTAGCCTGCAGGTCCATACCATTGTCCTCCTCTCTCTCTCTCTCACTCAAGTCGTTGCACGCCACACCATATACAAACTGCAGAGGGAGGAGGGAGGAGCATGGCAGGGCTGCAGAGATCGTCACAGACATTCAGGAGGTCCGGCTCATCAGGCTTGGTCTGGGACGAGAGGCTCACGTCCCAGGACGACGACCAGAGCGGGCCAGAGGACGCGGACGCAGCCACGGATTTAAAGGAGCTGAGGCACTCCCGCAGCGTTGGCTCCGTTGGGCTGCAGCCGCAGCCGCAGCCGCAGCGCCGGCGCAGCGACGACAGCGGCCAGGGCTTCCGTACTCGGCGTGTGGCCCCAGCCCTGGACCCGCCTTCGCCCAAGGTTCCTGGCTGCATCTTCTGCGGAATTTTCAGGAAGGCGGGAGCATCAGAGCCAAAATCTAAGCCCAGAAGGTATTAACTAAGCTGTTTTACCGTGTATTGGGGAGCTGGGATCAGAGACCGCCGTCAGTTTTCCTTGAGCTTGCAGAAGTTCGTGTTTTTCGTGTATGGAATAGTAGATGAGATGTATTGTTGTAAGTTTGGAGTGGACAAAGCTTGTGTGTTTCTTCTTCCTGTGTTGCTGTGTTTTTCCCCCCTTTTATGGCTCTGCCTACACCCAAGCTTGTATTCTTGACCATCATGTACATAATAGAGTTTGCGCAACTAGCATACTGCATACATGTAAGTTACGAGTACATGAACATGGTGCTCTTATTTGTATGCTTCTACATGAATATGATGCTCTTGTTTGACTTTGTTGAAGGCTAAAAAGAGCCTGGCGGACGGTCCGGCCCTGAGGCCGGACGGTCCACGGTCCGGACTGTCCGCGGTGGTGGCGCGGACGGTCCGCACGCGCACAGAGTCAGTTAAGGTTCCTAGTTTCTCGCGAGATTTGTTACCTAAAACCGCGGGATTAACTCGGGAAACAGTTGGAAACGGATCCAGACCTCCCCTTTATATAGATGAAGGGTACGGCCGATTAAACCCCCAACAATCGATCAAATTCAGTCTATTACTCGTTTTTTTACCTTATGCATTAGGAGTAGTTCTACTCTAGTTCTAGTTTAGCCCTAGTTTAGCCTCTCGATCCCCAAATTCTCCGACTCTCCTCGACTCTACGTCGATTAGAGGAGTCTAGGTCAGCCTGCCCGAGCCTAGACAACTCCTAGGATCTCTCCTCCCCGACGGGGTCCCTCCTGGGAGCGAGATCCAGGCGCCACCGGCGATCCTCCGCCGCCCCTGCGCACGCGCGGACCGTCCGGCCCCAGGGCGCGGACCGTCCGGCCGTCAGGCAGGAAACCCGGGCTCCTGTACCAGGTCGCGGACCGTCCGACCTTGTGCCACGGACCGTCCGCGCCTGACCAGAGAGCACCTCCGCCTCACGCCAGGTCGCGGATCGTCCGGCCCTGTGCCGCGGACCGTCCGCGCCTGGCCAGAGAGCACCGCCGCTGGTTCTTTTGAGTAATTGGCGCCTCCAAAAGGGTGTCAACATACTTTTTGGCGACTCCGCTGGGGATTAGGTGTCTAGATCTGCTAAAAATCGGCCCATAAATGGTTGATTCTAAGGATCACACCAAGATCTCCACTACCAACATCATCAAGCCGGCCATGGAGGCGCTCCCGGCTGATGACCAAAGGCCCTTTGAAGACCTCGTAATGTGCGATGAGAAGGAGGTGATGCGGCAATGGAACGAACAACGCGACAAGGAAGAGGCGGAACTGCTGCATAAACTCTCCGAACGGCGCAAGGAGGCGGCAGACAAGTACTTATCACACTTCACGGTAGATCGCCACCAGAAGATCGTCCGTCAAGGGGAGATCGATATGGAATCTCTCCTACCTCCACTTCAGGGTCCCACTGTAAGTACTCCAGACCTATCTCTTACGACTTTCATGGATCAACGAGGAGATCAGTTAAAGCAATATGTAGATGAATCTATTAAAATGCATTTACGTGCATACGAGAAATCAGCTGTTCCTAACTTTCCATCGCGAGAGTCTAATACAGTGCCACCCACGTCAAACACATCGGCTATAAACGGGTCACCCTTGACCCAGCCATCATACGGTATGCCGATGCACGCTTTCGTGTCACCATCACAGCCGCAACCACTAGGCACGCGGCAGGTACTGGACGCGACCGGACCGTCCGAGCATCATCTCAGACAGTCCGGTTATACTGCGGACCGTCCGGCGTATTTCGCCGGACCGTCCGACCAGATGCAGGCCCGCACACAAAACACTCAGGTCGCACCGTACATGGCCGGACCATCAGGGTACAACCCTGAACACTTCGGCCCCATCACGGACCGTCCAGTGCATCACGCCGGACCGTCCGGATATGTTGCGGACCGTCCGCCATCTTACGCCGGACCGTCCGGATATGGCATGAACCGGCCGACGTATTACGCTGGACCATCCGACTCTACACGAGTCCATGCGCAGACTGCCCAAGTCGCGCCATATATGGCCGATCCGTCCGGGTACAGCCCTGGACCATTCGGCCCGATCGCGGACCGTCCAGTTCTTTACGATAGACGGTCTGGGTACGAGACTACTCACGTAGCACCATATATGGCTGGACAATCCGGATATACCTTCGGACCATTTGGCCAGGTCGCGGACCATTCGGCCTCTTACGTCGGACCGTCCGGATATGCATACGCAGAGCCGAGAGCTGCGAAATACGCACAGTTCCCACATTCATCGCAACAACATTATGGTGCCCCACCAGCAACACATTATAATCATGCCATACCACCTCATGGACATAGGGCTGAATACTATTCGGCCACAAGAGAGCCTGAGGGGTATAGGGCAGGAGCTGGTGACATTAATAGGACACCTAACACACACCTCAAACATCCCTGGGAGGAAAGCCGACAGAGTAATGTCAGGCAACCTGAAATCTCCACCCACAAACTCAATGGATGGTCGCCAGACATGGCGGAGAGGGTCAGAGACGAGGTAGTCGGGAAGTTCAGGGACAAACTCGGTGTTAGTGTATCAGGTACAGGGCAATCGTATCGGAAGCCTTATAGCCACCGATTCGACACCGTGCCATACCCACAGGGAACTAGAATACCAGACTTCTCTAAGTTTTCTGGTGAAGGTGGGAAAAGCACACACGAACATATAAGCCAATTCATAGCACACTTGGGAGAATTGGCTGATGGGGAAGCCTACCGCGTTCGTTTATTCTCGTTGTCCCTTACTAATACTGCATTCGCATGGTATGCAGCCTTGCCACCAAACTCTATTAACTCTTGGGAAGAATTAGAGCAGAAATTTCATGAGCACTTATTCTCAGGAGAACATGAATTAGAATTGGCTGACTTAGCCTCAGTCCGACAGGGGCCTGAAGAATCGGTTAATGACTATATCCGGAGGTTCTGGAATACTAGAAACCGATGCTTTCAAATCCATGTCGCAGAAAAACAACTAATAGGGTTGGCTTTCAATGGGTTGCGACCCTACTTAAAAGAAAAATTAGATGGCACCCAATTCTTTTCGCTAGTGCACTTGCACCAGCGGGCTATGACCTGTGAAAGCTGAAGTAAGGAAACATCAAAATCGGCTAGCCATAAGATGCATCTAGTGGGATACGATAACTCGGACGATGAATCCACGGATGTATACACCGCTGAACTGGTTTGGCCAGGGCAGGCTAAACCTTCACCGTGTTCTGCTTTACAGTCGATTCGAAAGAATCAACAAGAAGAAGTTAAGTTTACGTTTAATGTTGCCAAATGCGATAAAATATTTGACGAGTTACTGAAAAACAGCAACATTAAATTAACTCATACTATTCCTCCTCCTGATGAATTAAAGAGGCATGCTTATTGTAAGTGGCATAATTCATTTTCTCATGCCACCAATGATTGTAATGTTTTTCGTCGACAGATACAATCGGCTATAAATAAGGGTTGATTGGCTTTTCAGGAGATGCAAGTAGACACACAACCCTTTCCTGTCACTACAACACTTATGACCTTCTATGACGAATAGTCCATGACAATAGAGTAATTTGTCATTAGATCACCTTGTTTATGACGATTTTTAGAAGATGGCTTAGTGTAGTGACGAAAATTTAACTCCCGTCATTAAAATTGTCATAATATACTCTTGCATCATGTTTGTGACAATTTTTTATGATAATATATGAATCGTCATAACTTTCTCAACATAATAATTGTGACGATATTGCATGACAATACACATATGTTATAGACATATGATGTATTTTTTTAAAAAAATACTATTATCCATATTAGCTCGCGTGACCCACCATTAAGGTAAGGTCCCATTACCACATAGATTTTCATGTTTGACACATTATCACGCATGGCAATATGATTACCACAATATGTTTTTTTTCATAATACATAAATGTAATTTTAGAAAAAAATAAATAAAAAAACTACAATACAACTGGCTTGAAATTATAATCTAAGTGTTGGCCAAAAGTCTCTTCCTCCACTAGGGTTTTGGCGTATTTGTTGGTAAAAAGGCATCTTATTTATGTTATACATACAAGTTTATTGATAAAATAATTAGATGAACTTCGGCCTCCATCCCAATATATAAGGCGTAACCACCTCTGATTCAAAGACTAAAAAATGTATTTAATTCTCTCTATACTAATATATCGATGTATGTATGACTAGAGAGAGCATGTATTATATTATTAGACTGATAAAAAATGGTTAGGTTTTATAAACTGGAACAAAAGGAGTACATATTTATAGAGGTGAAGTACTCGTTATGGTCTATTATAGCGCTCGCTATACGTTAGCCCATACAACTTGTCTATTATTCCTTAGTAATTTCGCAGCCCACCAAATCAACGTCGGCCCGCAATAACACCTATGGCCACTAGTGCCCGGCTCCTACTGTTGGACCAAATAGTCTCTAGAGGTCCAACAACTGCAATCTGCCATGAATCGGCACCCATAGGCCACAGTCCCACACGATGGCGAACGCGGGCGTGCTAGGGTTGAGCGGCTACACGGGCGTGCTAGGGTTGAGCGGGGCTCCACGGGCGTGCTAAGGTTTCGCGAGCATGGCGGTGGCCGGCGAGCAGGTGAGGGCTCCCGCCTCTGATTCCCTCCCGGGCTCCTCGAGCGGCCAAGCGTCTGTGTGTGGCCGTGTGGGCGAACCACATGGGCCAGCCGCCGTGCGCCCTGGGCGAGCACGTGAGGCCAGAGGTGAAGCGCATGTACAAGCAGCTGCGCCAGTTTAGCGCGAGACTGCAGGGTAGTAGGCAAACCGCGAGCGCGTGACTGCAGCTGCTAGCCAAGTGAGTGTGCCACTACAGGACAGCAAACAACAACGACAGCAAGCAAGTAAGCAATGAGCAAGTTTTATGTCTATAATTAAGGATCCTGATCCCCGATGTTAGGAGAAATTAGAAAAATCTACTTAGGCGAACAAGGGTCTTAACTTGGCTACCTTGTAATGTTTATGTTGTATTCGTGGTGAAGAAAAGTATTGTTCTGGATATTATCTTGAAACTTTTGCTCAACCAACCTTTTGAGAAGATTCCCTGTGCAGCTTCTGAATATCATATGGTTCTTTCCTTAGCATCGAAAGATAAATTTTTCCTAATGTAGCATTGGATTCATTCTTGGTTTATTATATAGGACTGCCGTCCAATGCAACCTGTGACACCATCAACTATAAGGAGAAAAGACCATCCAGTTTACCCTTGTTTTATGTGTAGCATCAACCTGTTAATTTTGAAATTTCTTTCCTCACCCCACGTGGATTGAATATATATGGGTGCCTAACGTTTAAATGATATATCCCAAAAATAAGGACTTTAACCCACAAGTTAATTAATGAGGACCAATCTGAGTTGGCTAACGAGGACAATAGTTCAGTCCTTCCTCTTCCATATTCTTTTTTTATTGTGATGAGAGCTTGGCAACACTCTACTGTAACTGGTTTCTTAAACTAGAGGATAACTTTGGTTGCAGATGATCCGTTCAGCATGTGCTCCCTATTCGAAGTCCCCTGGTACACTTATTTTTTTCCTAAAATTCTCAGAGTCCTTATCTGTCGGGAATTTTGGATGGAGGGAGTAGTATCTTGGGCTGATGAGGATACTCTGGTTGTTCATGTTCCATAAGTTTTGTTATATTGCGGCGAGAGTTTTTGAGAATGTTCTTCTATTTTTGTTCTCTCAAACTGGATGTTAATTTCTGATTCAAATTCTCCTGTGTTATGCATGTGCTCCTTGTGCAGAGTTGGCACATTTCCTACATTATATACCTACTTATTCATTTCAAGTTATCTTTACTGAATATTTGTTTGTTTGTTTGTTTATGAAACTGTTGTATCATTGTGGCCATAAGTTATTTTGGGGGATAACTTTGGCTGCGGATGATTCGTTCAACATGTCCTCGTGCTCTTCACAGGGATCATGTCCAGACTCACACTGGGCTCGTTGCTCGGCCTTCTTGAGCTAGAGATCCTCCAACACAGCGGCACCGACACCAAGGCTCAGGCTAGTACGATCTGAATCCCTATCCATTCCTTGTTGTTACCTCGTTGTGCTCGATCTGGTTACCGTCCTATGTGCGGGTTTGTTATATTGGTAGTAGGGATCACATTGGTGTGGCTGGTTACATGAAGGAATGGAGATGAGAACGTCATATACTCTATCGTATTCTCAAGTACCTCTGTAATTTTGAACATTAGAGCGTCTTTGGTGTATGGTGGTGAATTTTTTTCTCGCTCGTATCGGAAGTCTGCTAGATTTTGTAGGTGGCAGTAATGACAGTGAGGATAAAATGTGATGGTAACACTAACATTGACATATTTTTTACATGCAGAAGTGTTTGAAAAGGAAAGAGAACAAATAAAAATGGGTATAGTCAGGAATAAGGAAAAGCATTGTGGATGGGATTCATTCTTTTCTATGGTTCACCTCGTTCTGGTGATATATGAAATGATACATCAGATAAGTGGGAAGAGGAAGTATAATGCAATGGATAATCATAAAAAGTGATCATTCTGGAGTATCCTGTATCTACCATTTTTATTTGCTAGGGTAGAATGCACTTTCAGTTTTGTCTTACCTAGTAATCTTTACAGCGTGAAAGGATCTCTAGCTAGTTGATTAGCTGGTCTAAGTAGCACTCCTTAGGTTTTTAGTTTGACTCCCCGTGTAAAAAAAAATTAGGCTAGGTTAAAAAATCTCCTGATTTGTCCCATGACAAACCATTGTTCTAAGCCTCGACCCCGGTGATGTCTTGGTCATTCTCAAATGGGCTACGATGTCGCTGCTACGCCAAAGCATAGGTCTAAGACTTGACCCCGGTGCGGTATTTTAGCATCCCCTTTTTAGTTTCAACAGTGTATTGTTGTTGTCCCTCAACTGTTGTTTATTATTTACCTTGTTTGTTGCAGCTGCCGGCCTTCCAGTTGTTCAAAAGCAACACCAGCTTCATGTCACCCTATTGTTGTGTAATGTTGCTGCCATGGAGGTAGAGTATCTGGATTCCAATCATATCAATTATCACACTATTTTGTACTCTAGAAGTGTATTCATTTGCTATAAGAATGTATGGCAATATCAAAATTTTAGTTTAAAGCTTCTAATGAATTATCCTAGCATCAACACTTATACCTTTTAACTCATTATTGAGAGAGAGGGACAATGTTCTGAAGTTGTGCCTGTTCAACTTTTTTTTGCACCATGTCAGCATGATTTTTTTGTAATCCTGTTTATGATTATCTTACATTTTGGAACTATTTGATGAAGTTTAGATAAGATTGAGAATAACACCTATTGCATCCACTATAGGCTTATTTCTCCCAGTTGCTACTAGTTTCTTTCATCATCCAACTACATCACGACCAATATGTGTTAGTCCAATTACATCATATGGTGTATGTATATCTGATCGATATTATTTTTCCAGTCCTAAATCTACTATCACACTTCTCATACTAGTGTTCTTTCACCAGTTGATACTCTTATACCTTATTCCTTTCTTATTTCACATGTTGTTTTTTCTGATACCTTTCGCACTCCATTCTGTTTTAACCATTGACTTTTATGTTTACCTCGTTGCAACCTTTTCAGGCACTTCTTATATTTTTGATAGAATGTTTCATCATGTTCTTTTTGTATTATTGTCAGTGACATTTGTTCTTGCCTTTGGAGAGGTATTCATCTGATGTCCAAAAATTACTATTTGCTCATTATATGGTTTGACTGATAGTGATTGTGTGAGCATCTCCTTCCTCGTGCTCTTCGCAGGGATCATGTCTAGGCTCACAACGGGGCTCATGTTGCTCGGCCTCGTCGAGCTGGAGATCCTCAAATGTAGCAGCAAAAGCATCTCAGGAGACCATTAATAGTATGAAGAGATCGATTGAAGAAAATAACCTCCTTCATCAACTATTAAGCTTCAATCGAGGCCAAGTGCCTCCATCTTAAGTCTAACTAACCACTATAGGGCCTACAACCTTATGGCTGCTATAGTAGCTTGTTACAGTAGCTCTAGATTTGAAGTTATATGATTATTTCAATTATGCTTAATGTATAATACTTTGAGTTGAAGTTATAGGATTTGATTTGGATTTTAAGTTAAAGAATTTGCAGATATATGTTTTGAAGTTATATAATTCTCTCATGGATGAAATATTTGTGTTCAACATATTCATATGATATTTTGGTTGTGATGTGTAATATTCCATGGTATGAATTCATATGATGTGATCATTCTCATGATGATTATATCTACCACAAATGCTTCGCCATATCACTTGCCATGTCAGCGGCCAACGCCTCCCAATTTATGACAAAATTCTTTGTCACAACAATTTTACCACATCATGTGCCACGTGGCTTGTCACATGATCAAATCTATGACAAATGTTTTCGTCATAACGGTTTGCCACGTCACATGCCACCTCATCACCATAGCCATGTGGCAATGCATGTCAATACAAATTGTGACGTTTTTATAATGACTTATGACAAAATAGAGTGTCATAGATTTAGTGACGAATTTGATGTGCGTCATAAACTCTATGACGTTTTTTGATGATCGTCATTGTAGTCTATTTAACACGCACCTTCTGTGACGATGACCTTTTCATCACAACGATGTCACCAAAACACAACCTGTGACAAATAAACACTAGTTGGTGACATAATCACAATGTCATAGAAGGCCTAAAAGGTTGTAGTGTGTTAATACAATAGAACTCACATGCAAAAAGGTCTTGGTTCGGCCCAAAATAGCCGATAAAGGCAAAGGAAAGGGCATCGTCATTGGCGATCCTCGCATGACAGATATATCACAAAAGAAGATTGCTCGAAAGGCTTCGGACGAGAAGGCTAAAAAGTTCGAAAACGCCGGGGGCAGGCATAGTTAATGAACCAAACACATCATCCTAGCCCGAGCATCGTAGATGGTCCGGCACTTACGTGCGGACAATCCGGTGCTCAGAAAAACGGTCCGGCTAACTCAGCCGGACAGTCCACCTATGACCAAAGGCGTCAACCTCTACACGAAGCAAGGAAAAAGACGCAAGGTCAAAGCACATATAGTCGGCTGATCAAAGCCGACCCTACTTTTGATCAGTTGCTCTCCAAAAATGCTAGCAAAAAGACCGTTCCACGTGATCGGTCAACAAAGAAACCCCGGTCACCTACTAAAACGAAACGGCCGAACAAAACGGCCCAAAAGGCGACGCGACAAGCATCGTCTGTTCATCCTATGAGACCAGGGTACTTTCTACCCGTTTATTCATCGTCGGTATATTGTCCTACCCAAATGTGGAATAGCATGACGATGAATTCATGGTACATGTATAGTCCCTTTGTCTATCCAGGCTGGGGGCGCACCTCCATTCTATTCACTTTGATCCATTGATCAAATGGTCATGGCCGAGAAAGATACAATCCAAAACGACCTTTATACATTGGTGCTTTATTGAATGATCTCTATTTTGAAAAGCCGATGACTTACATCAGGTTTAGTTCATATGCTTTTGGTTCGTCAAACTGCACCAAAAGGCAGGGGGCATATGTTGAAGGCTAAAAAGAGCCTGGCGGACGGTCCGACCCTGAGGCCGGACGGTCCGTGGTCCGGACTGTCCGCGGTGGTGGCGCGGACGGTCCGCGCCCGCGCAGAGTCAGTTAGGGTTCCTAGTTTCTCGCGAGATTTGTTACCTAAAACCGCGGGATTAACTCGGGAAACAGTTGGAAACGGATCCAGACCTCCCCCTTTATATAGATGAAGGGCTACGACCGATTGAACCCCCCAACAATCGATCAAATCCAGTCTATTACTCGTTTTTTACCTTATGCATTAGGAGTAGTTCTAGTCTAGTTCTAGTTTAGCCCTAGTTTAGCCTCTCGATCCCCAAATTCTCCGCCTCTCCTCGACTCTACGTCGATTAGAGGAGTCTAGGTCGGCCTGCCCGAGCCTAGACAACTCCTAGGATCTCTCCTCCCCGACGGGGTCCCTCCCGGGAGCGAGATCCAGGCGCCGCCGGCGATCCTCCGCCGCCCCTGCGCACGCGCGGACCGTCCGGCCCTAGGGCGCGGACCGTACGGCCGTCAGGCAGGAAACCCGGGCTCCTGTACCAGGTCGCGGACCGTCCGGCCCTGTGCCGCGGACCGTCCGCGCCTGACCAGAGAGCACCTCCGCCTCACGCCAGGTCGCGAATCGTCCGACCCTGTGCCGCGGACCGTCCGCGCCTGACCAGAGAGCACCGCCGCTGGTTCTTTTGAGTAATTGGCGCCTCCAAAAGGGTGTCAACAGACTTCAAGTCGTTCCGAACCCTACACAACCATGCCGATCAAGATCAACCATGCCCGGCTAGAAAGCTGGCTAAGGATTTAGAGACAGCCTAGATGAGATTACACTACGTACTACCAGACTCGTCGACACTCGACAAAGGATATTTTATACTTGATCAAGGCTTTGCCAAAGATAACACTCGACAAACACTTTACTTAATGTCGACAAAAAACTCGACAAATTAAGAATTATAAAAAACCCAAAAAACAGCAAAATATTTTTTTAAAATTAGGAGAACAAACAAATCTCCACAACCATCATCATTGCCCTACCCATAGCTCTATCTTTTTTCATCATTTTTATTTAATTTAAATTTAAATCAAATTTACGTGTTCTGTGAACGGTGAGATTCGAACTTGCAACCTCTACATCACGCATAACCTCCATTACCACTACACAACTACATTAATTATGTCTATATTATATTTTCATTCCTCATGTATTATAACAAACAGAGAGTAATTTGATTATTTGAGGCACTAAATGATTTCAACCGAAAATATTATCAACTATAAAGTTGCATAACTTTTCAAGATCTACAACTTCTATTTTGATAGTTTTTACATCTGAGACCGTTTACAAAATTTGAATTTCTAAATTTGAAAAACTTCAAACGAATTTTTCTATGATAAGATGATTTTAAATCAAAATACTATCAATTACAAAGTTTCATTACATTTCAAGACCTACAACTTTTATTTTGGTGTTTTTTTTCCATCCGAGATAGTTTGAAAAATTAAAATTTTAAAATTCAAACATAGTTTTGTCTGACAAGATGATTTCAAACCAAAACATTGTAAACTATGAAGTTTCATAAGTTTGCAAGGCCTACAACTTTTATGCTGGTGGTTTATCCATTAGGTCGTTTTCAAAATTTAAATTTAATTTTTTTAAATTCAGACGTAGTTTTTCGTTAACAAGATGACTTCAAATGAAAACGTTGCCAACTACAAAATTCTATAACTTCTCAAGGTCTACAAAGTTTACTTTGGTTGTTTAGTCATTTATTCATTCCACATGATGGTTCTATCATTATTCACAAATTTTATACATCTCTCTTGTAGTTTCATAAACTACGAGAGAGAGATAGATTTTATGAACAAAATTTCTTTTATTTTGTCATATGAAGAAATAATCAAAATTATAAATTGTACATGTTGATGAGTTATACAAATTTACAGTTGAAAACTTTTCCTTTTGAATTAATTTACTCCTTCAAAATGTGATTTTTAAATTAACTTGCCTAATGTTAAAAAAACACTCATCAAAGAAGCTCTTTGCTTATTGTCCAAAAACACACTCAGCAAAGAAGCTCTTTGCCGTATGTTAAAAAAACACTCGGTAAAGATACTCTTTGTCGAGTGTCAAAAATAAAATACTCAGCAAAGAGTTTATTTGCCTAGTGTTTTTTACCGAGGTTTTTTTGTTTGACACTCGGCAAAGAGCTTCTTTAATTTACTTAATTTCAATTTATTATGATATAAAGATAAATTATAAATTATAAAAGTAATAATTTACTTACATTAATCGGATGTTTAATAATATTGACTGAGATCTTGTAAAATTTCAGATACCTGCTATATATAAGTGTTGATCATATATTGGTTACCGTAAATTTTTTGTTTTGTATGTCTGACAGCT
Organism: Zea luxurians; assembly: GCA_029449295.1. Lineage (NCBI taxonomy): Eukaryota > Viridiplantae > Streptophyta > Magnoliopsida > Poales > Poaceae > Zea > Zea luxurians. The sequence continues at coordinate 93,753,889 of JAOPSE010000014.1, read as the reverse complement.
GCACTTATCTTTTTCTATAGTACTCCTATATTGGTGTAAATAGAAAGCCTGGAAGCTATGGCTTCTATGATACAGACTTGAGATGAGCTAACAGAAAAGTATCTGAACATGGCAGAGGTTTAGAAAGAATGGAATTTCCACTAATGAAATAAAGCTACGTATTAGTTAGTGGTTTCCAGGTGTTGGATTGGCATGGTTGCCGGAGCGAGGGCGGGCACGTATGCATTTTGTGGCGTTTCTTTTTCCGATAACAAAAATGTTTATTTTCTCATCCTGTTGTTGGAAATGCAGAAATTAAATGCTTAATGACCTATCCAGGGAAAAATGAAATGGCTAACATTAAATCTTCCGTGAGTTTCTTATGGTATTGTCTCAATCTCAAAATAAATCAACTCCCAAAATCATCCTAAATCAAATTCTTGAGTTGATTAACTTTTTAAATAAAAATTATATCTAACGATGCTAATTTTATGCAATAAATTTTAGTGCTTTTGTATAAATTTAGTTAAATTTTAAATAGTCGAACTTGGACAACTTTAGAAATCGACTTATTAACTAAGTTAAGATAACTCTAGAAATTGATTTAATTTAGGACTGAGAATAAAAAGTAGATTTCAATAGCGGTTATCTAACTTGTATTGGGTTCTCGTTTGGGTCTCCATACTTGTATGGCTTCCTAAACTTATACCGAGTTCTCGTCTGAGTTCCGATATGTGTAAATTGCACGTCTGGGTTCTTGTTCGTACGCCCACTTTATTTAAGAGCAATGATTTTTTTTCATGTTTACAAAAAATAGAGTTATTGCTAAGTTATACGGTTGTTGTATGGACTTGATTTTTGCAAGGTCCCTGTCACTGTCCCGTTTCGGATTATCAGATTACGCGACCAGCTTGTTGACCTTCCTGCATATTCTCGAGTTTTCTGCTACTTATATGTGGTCACATCTCGGTGACCTACTAATTGCTTGAAGGGCCAAGCTGGACATCCGCACGTCCATCGGTTCTTTTTCCGTGTATATAGTTTTGTTTTGAAGCACTTATAAGGCTATCCTCAGCAGGTTCTTGTTACATCCTCTATTTTATTTTTTATTTTAAACTTTATTTTATAAATAATATTAAACAATGTTATCTACAGTTCAACATCTTCAATTTTACTTAAAATTTTAAGTCCCTTATTTCACACGATCTGCGAAAGACAGTTTAAAGTTCATTGGTAGTTACAATGATGAGGTGTTCTATTTACAAATTTCTTTTCAAAATTGTGCACGTTTGCTGCAGTATTGCAAACTGAGTTATGGCCACGATGGCACAGTACTCTGACATTGATTTGCACTTGGCACATAATTGAATTGGAAAAGAAAGAATGGTCCACACAATATTCTGGGGAATAAGTTGCTTTCACATAATTAGGACAAGGATCTTCCAACGAACTGACTTTAGTATGCAACTAACGAGCATATAACTAAATTGTGTTTAGTTGTAAGATTGTCTCTAACAGTGTAAAATAGGGGATATGGAACTGTAGATGACACTGTTTACATAGTGAGATTTGAGATATGAGATGAGATAAGAGATTTGCTGGAGATAGCCTAAGGTCTGTTTGTTTGTGCTTTCTAAAGTAGATTCGATGCAAAAAAAACAGAAGTCTCAACTAAATGGGTACAATAGTAGAATACTTTCTAAGAAATAAATACATTCCTTCGGTTCAATTTAGTGTTGTACCTCATATTTTCTAGATTCCCGCCATCCATCATGCTCTTACAAAACCTACAATTGAGAATTGTTTCAATTAAATATATTTTAGTTTCCCGCACACATCAGCTCGCACTAGTTTTCTCATAGCTCATAACAGACCCTAAAGGAACATGTGTTAACTCTTTTCGCTCAAGTTGATAGAGAGGTGATTGGGTTCCACTTGCACATCTTTTGTACCCCTTCCATGAAGGAAACGTTTGGCACTCGTGCCTCGTCATAGCGGTGGTAACAGATTATTCTGTTTTTACTCTTTTCTAAGGGAAATATACTATTTAGTATAGTTTATCTACTGAGGGAAATGGTGATGGAAGCTTTTATTTTGCCTACTTTTGTTACTAGAATAAAATTAGTTCAGTTTATCAGAAAAACTAGACCCAGATTCATACAACTAGTAAGGATATGTCATATTTCTCTAGACAACTTGGATGAAACAACAAACAAAGGTAACTCCAATTCTTATGGAAAGAAACTAGGGGAAGAAATTTCATAAGCATTGCTTCATGAAAACAATTTGAATAGGATAAACCAGGCAAGAGAAAACTTTAGTAGAGGTTCCTCAATTCGAGCCACTAAACTGAACAACTAGTGGATCAAAGATGACCCCGCACCAAAACATGCTTATGAAAACAAAAATGACGGCATATGAAACAACCCCAAAAAATATTGATACAACAATAGAAGAACAACCCATAACTTAGTCATCATTGCCTAACTTGTTGCACAAGCATCTGACTTCTAGCCAAAGTGCGACACTAGACAATTGTCTTGTGAGGAGCCACTATTTAAGACCTAGAATTTCCAAGCCAATGAAGGAACCCGACTCAAATAACATTCAACCATATCATAGATTTTTGTAAACAAATGGCAATAAAAATAACTAATGATATTTCTAAAACATTGTAGTGATAAGTTATATGGGAAGTGAAAAGGACTAACACAGACCCCATAATTCTTCAATTGACAAACTCTTCGACTAGTTAAAAATACTAAAATAAGATTCATATTTTAACATTCTCTCTATTCATTTTGAGTTTATGAATGTGGTAATATCAAGAAGGATCAATAGTAAGTGTGTTGTGGGTATCCATGTGACCAAGGACATCAAACATAACCGTAGAAACCACAGGAGAAAACCTAAGTTCTATCCCTTTGTAAGGAAAATGGACCCCGGTCCATTTGGCTAATTGAGTTTTGGTGTTTGATGATTAACACAATCTGTGGACTAATATGTTTGCTAGTGTTTATAATTATAGTTCACAGGATGCGAAGAGAATTGGACCAAGGCAATGAGGATGCAACACCTCAAAAGAAGACATAAAAAGATGCATAGGAGTCCAATACTCAAGAACAAAAGAAGCCCGAAGAAATCAGCAAAGGAATCTAAGAAACGGGCTGTCAGCCAGCGCCTGGTGGTGCACCGGACATTGATGTCCGGTGTGCACCGGACTGTCCGGTGTGGCACCGGATAGTCTGCGCAGAGAGGCCACAGACAGGCGCTCTCTGGCTGTAGCACCGGACTGTCCGGTGTGCACCGGACTGTCCGGTGTGCCACGGGCAGACGACAACGGTCGGATCCAACGGTCGACTGCTACAGGCGCCAACGATCGGCTGACGTGGCGTGCACCGGACACTGCACAGTAGATGTCCGGTGGTGCACCGGACTGTCCGGTGCACCCGATGACAGAAAGCTGCTGCTTTCTGTCCAACGGCTAGTTTGGGGTGTGGAGGCTATAAATACCACCCGAACCGGCCATTCTCAAGTGTGGGAGCCCAAGCAACATACCAAGGCATATAGTGCACATTTCCAAGAGCTCAAACACCCAAGTGCTTAATAGAATCACTCGGTGATTAGCGTAGGTGCTTTGCGAAGTGCTTAGGTTAGTTAGACCGCTTTAGCGCTTGCTCTAGGTGAACCCTAGTTAGTTGAGTGAGTTTTGTAAAACCACACAACCCCTCGGCTCTTGCGTGAGTCGTTGTAATTGTACCGAGTGGGGCAAGAGTCTTGCGAGACCGTGACAACCGCGTTTGTGTCACGGCCGCCACCGTGTACCGGAGGGAACGAGGCCCGCGGCGTTTCGGCCGGAAGCTCGATAGTGGAGACGGCGGGGAGCGTCCGAGAGGAGCCAGAAGCGGAGCACCACTTGCGTGTGGAGAAGGCCCGTGGCTCTCTACGGAGTTACTCGACCGTGGTGCTTGGCCCTCGCGTGGGCTTCCCTTTGCATAGGGGCACCAACGAGGATTAGTCGGGACCTTGCGTGGTTCCGGATACCTCGGTAAAAATACCGGTGTCATCCACGAGAGTTTGCTTCTCTACTTAGCTCTTTACATTCCGCATTTATATTAAGCATTTAAGTTTCAATCTTGTAGTCATACTTATTTAGTGTAGATTGAAACTTAGCCTTTGCGGTAGAGATAGCAACACTTAGACAAAACCTAGTTTGCACATTCTAGTTTTGATTATTTGCATAGGTTTTGCTCTAGGGATTTAATTGTGGTCTAGTTAAGTAAAAGTTTTAGAAGTCCTAATTCACCCCCCCTCTTAGGCGTCACCTGTTTCCTACAAGTGGTATCAGAGCTGGTTTGGCTCATTTGAAACGCTTTAGCTTCACCGCTAAAAGAGCCGACGCTTTTTAGAGGAAGGGATGGATACCCATAGGCCACCACACTTCGACGGCACTAACTTCTCATATTATAGTGCTAGAATGGCTTGTTACCTAGAGGCCGTTGATCTAGGTGTTTGGAGAGTCACTCGTGACGGGATGAAACCCCTCAAGAATCCCGAGAAACCCACCACGAGTGAGGAAAAAGAAATTCATTTAAATGCTAGAGCCAAAAATTGCTTGTATGAATCTCTTAGCATGGATATTTTTAACCAAGTATTTACCTTGAAAACTGCTAATGAGATTTGGCTAAAATTGCATGAGCTCCATGACGGCACATCCAATGTCCGTGAGCAAAAACATTGCCTAGTCTTGAATGAGTATAATTCTTTTGCTATGAAAGATGATGAGCTTGTTAGAGACATGTATTCTCGTTTGAATCTAATAATCAATGAGCTCAACTCTATTAGCATTAATAAGCTAGGTGATGCGAACATTGTGAGGAAGATTATCTCCCTGCTACCACAACAAAGATATGGGAGCATCATCACCATCCTTCACAACATGGAGGACTTGAGCAACATGACCCCGACCATTGTGATTGGGAAAATCGCGGCCTTTGAGATGTCGCGAAAAATGAGTCGGGGAGAGGAGCCAACTTCCTCAAGACCATATGCTTTTGCATGTGATGAAAGGAAGGGCAAAAAGAAGGCTCCCACTCCAAGTTCCTCAAGTGAAGAAGAGGAAGAAGAAGAAAGTGATGATGATGAAGATAATCAACCATGCACATCATCCTCCGAGGACGAAGAAACAATCCGACGCGTCGGAAAGGTAATGAGGATGATCCGTAAGATTAATCTAATGGGTGTGCCCCTGCAGGTCGAGGATCTTCTCTTTAACATTGACAGGAAAAAGCAAAGAAAGAGAGGATGCTTCGCATGTGGGGAGAAGGGCCACTTTAGGGACAGCTATCCAACTTTGGCCGAACCCAAAAAGGAGAGGAGCAAAGGCAAGGCGCTAACAAGTGTTAGAACTTGGGATGACTCTTCAAGTGAAGACGAACCTCCAAGAACGCGCAGCCACCGGTCCTCATCACGCTCATCACGCTCATCACACAAATGCCTTATGGCAAGAGGTAACACAAGCACTCCATCCTCTAGTGATGAAAGTAGTAGTGATGATGAAGGTGAGGGAAAGCCCTCTCTAGATGAGCTTGCGGAAGCCGTAGAATTTTTCCAGGATGTTTGCACTAAGCAAAAAGCTCAACTTAAAACTTTGAAAAATAAGTTGGTTAGCTCTCAAAATGATTACAAAGGTTTGCTAGAAAAATTTGAAACTTTTGCAAACTTAAATAGTGAGCTATCAACTAAAATTGAGCTATTAGAATCTAGTGCTCCATCCACTGCTACCGATGATAGCCTTATTAAAAAGAATGAAAAACTTAAGGCTAAGTTAGCTAGCTCCCAAGAAGCTATTGAAAATTTGCTAGAGAAAATGGAAATTCTTAGCATACACAATAATGAGCTAACTACTAAGCTAGAAAACATTGGTAGCACCCCAGCAGCATCTTTAGTTGAAATACCTGAAATTAGTAAGAAAGATGCTTCTACTTCCTGCTTTGATTTACTTGATGAGTCTAACCCCTGCAACCAAGTCTTTGTTGAGAATATTGTTGTAGAAACATGTTCGGATGAGGTTGCAAAGGAAAATGAACAATTAAAGCAAGAAGTGGCTCGCCTTGGCAAGGCTTTGTATGACAAGAAAGGGAAAGCCAAACAAATCCGACCTCCACAGGATAACACCACTGTGGGAGTGAACAAGCCTATGGAGGGAGAAACTGTGATTTGTAGGCTATGCCACATGGAAGGCCACAAGTCTTTCCAATGCAAGGCAATGACCGGGGATAAACAAAGGCAAAAGCTCAAGTAAAAGCCATCAAGCAAAATCTCCAACACCTACATCAAAAGGGTGAACAAAAAGGATGCTACACCATATTTGATCAAGAAGAAAAAGAATGGAAAGGTGATAGCAATCAAGGCCAACAAGCAAGCCAACAAAGGAAAAGGGGCCAAACGCATCTGGGTGCCAAAGGAGATAATTTCAACCATGAAAAGCACCAAGAAGGTTTGGATCCCGAAAGGGAAGTGAGTGGACCAAAGGTCAACGGGAAATTTGGAGACTTGGCAAAGCTGGGATGTATATCATGGGATACATCATATTGGAACAAGTTTACTGCCAAGTGGGTTAGCGAAAATTTTGGACCCAAATTTCCCACCCATGACTAAGGTAACTAGTCTTATTGTATTCTTCGTTTAGATATGCGTATCTATTTACCTTTTATCTAGTTTACCTTTTCTTGCCTAGTATTACATTTGTTATGTACTTTTGTTTAAAATCATGCATACTAGGTAAATCCTATGGTAGGATTGCTTGTTTTTAATTCATATACTTAAGCAAACCTACATGGCTTAAAATGTTTATTTAAGCACGGCACATAGCTTCTATATCACTCCATAGTAAATGATGCATCAATTGAAAATTTTTATTTCTACAAGCTGTATCATTTAACTTATATGTGCCAAAGTTAGGATTATAGATAATTTGCCCCTCTTGATATCAAATCAAAGTGCATGTCTCCTACAAGTATTCAAAACTTGTATGCACACCTTTAGGGGGAGGTTACTCTATAATCTAACACTTTGAGACTAACACCTTTTCAAGTCTATTTTATGTGATAGTCTCATTGTAAGGAAAATGAAGTCCCCGGAAAAAGACAACAATCTTCCACTGCAAAATCTCCAAGAAACTCTCATGTCTCTCAAGCTCACCATAGACTTTCAATTGGTATTTTTTGAGACTACATTCAGTATCATTTACATGTCTTCTCCTAAATTTGATTAAGACTATATTTCATATCATATGCTTCCATGTTGCAAAAATGCATAAGCAGTTAACTCATATTCTGTTACCTATGCATAAGGGAAGTTAGTCTTTTCAAATCATGTCTTGCACCTCTAATTTTCACCTGCTTTTTCCTAAGTAGAGGATCTCTGTCAGGGGGAGTATTTCTTCATCTCTAAAAAGGGGGAGAAACTTCTTTCTAAAGAGAACACTCGTTTAGGGGGAGTTCCTTTCAACTGGTATCATTCATATGGTTTATTTTAATATCCTTCTAGTGATATCATTTGATACAATTCTTGATTGAGGGCAAGCTTTTATTTACTTCCTACATGCTTTTAATGTCTTCCTTTTCGGTGGTTGATGCCAAAGGGGGAGAAGTTTAGGGACCAAAGCAATGAAAACTATATTGTCGGCGTTTCGAGACCGGGGGGTCCCTAAGCCGACGAGTGAGTGTGCCGCGTGCCCCAGCCCAGATGGGTCGAGCGCGTGGGCGAGCGCGAAGGGGGGGAAAGCGAGGTGGCCGGAGACGAGTCGTGAGAGAGGTGGGAATCCCGCGGCCTTCGTGTTCGACCCGCGCCCAGGTCGGGTGCGCTTGCAGTAGGGGGTTACAAGCGTCCACGCGGGTGAGGGAAGCGAGCGGCCCCAAGAGAGCGCCTGCCCCGTCCTCGTCCCCGCGCGGCCGACCTTCTCTAAGAACGCCCTGGTCCTTCCTTTTATAGGCTTAAGGAGAGGATCCAGGTGTACAATGGGGGTGTTGCAAAGTGCTACGTGTCTAGCGGGGGTGAGCTAGCGCCCTAGGTACATGCCAATGTGGCAGCCGGAGAGATCTTGGCACCCAGCTGGTGTGGTGTCGTGGCTGTCGGAGGAGCAACGGAGCCTGGCGGAGGGACAGCTGTCGGAGCGGTTGGGTCCTTGCTGACGTCCCCCTGCTTCCGTAAGGGAGCTGAGAGCCGCCGTCGTCACGGGTCTAGCGGGGCGCCATCATTGCCTATCTTGCGGAGCTAGCCAGATGGGACGCCGGTCTTGTTCTCTGCGGCCCGAGTCGGCTCGGGGTAGGGTGATGATGGCGCTTCCTGTTGACGTGGCGGACTTGTGCCCTAGGTCGGGCGACGTGGAGGCTCCTCCGAAGCCGAGGTCGAGCCTGTCTTCCATGGCCGAGGCCGAGCCCGAGCTCCTGGGTCGGGCGAGGCGGAGGTCGTTCGGCAGAGGCCAGGGCGGAGTCCGACCCCTGGGGTCGGGCGAAGCGGAGTTCGTCGTCTTTCGGGGCCTAGCCCGAGTCCGAGCCCTGAGTCGGGCGGAGCGGAGTTCGCCGTCTTCCGGGGCCTAGCCCAAGTCCGAGCCCTGAGTCGGGCGGAGCGGAGTTCACCGTCTTCCGGGGCCTTAGCCCGAGTCCGAGCCCTGGGTCGGGCGGAGCGGAGTTCGCCGTCTTCCGGGGCCTTAGCCCGAGTCCGAGCCCTGGGTCGGGCGGAGCGGAGTTCGCCGTCTTCCGGGGCCTTAGCCCGAGTCTGAGCCCTGGGTCGGGCGGAGCGGAGTTCGCCGTCTTCCGGGGCCTTAGCCCGAGTCCGAGCCCTGGGTCGGGCGGAGTGGAGTTCGCCGTCTTCCGGGGCCTTAGCCCGAGTCCGAGCCCTGGGTTGGGCGGAGCGGAGTTCACCGTCTTCCGGGGCCTGAGCCCGAGTCCGAGCCCTGGGTCGGACGGAGCGGAGTTCGCCGTCTTCCGGGGCCTTAGCCCGAGTCCGAGCCCTGGGTCGGGCGGAGCGGAGTTCGCCGTCTTCCGGGGCCCTAGCCCGAGTCCGAGCCCTGGGTCGGGCGGAGCGGAGTTCGCCGTCTTCCGGGGCCTTAGCCCGAGTCCGAGCCCTGGGTCGGGCGGAGCGGAGTTCGCCGTCTTCCGGGGCCTTAGCCCGAGTCCGAGCCCTGGGTTGGGCGGAGCGGAGTTCGCCGTCTTCCGGGGCCTCAGCCTGAGTCCGAGCCCTAGGTCGGGCGGAGCTTCCTATGGCGCCTTTGGCAAGGCCTGACTGCCTGTCAGTCTCACTCTGTCAAGTGGCACTGCAGTCGGAATGGCGCAGGCGGCGCTGTCCTTCTGTCAGACCGGTCAGTGGAGCGGCGAAGTGACGACGGTCACTTCGGCTCTGCCGGGGGGCGCGCGTCAGGATAAAGGTGTCAGGCTACCTTTGCGTTAAATGCCCCTGCGACTCGGTCGGTCGGCGCGGCGATTTAGTCAGGGTTGCTTCTTAGTGAAGGCAAGGCCTCGGGCGAGCCGGAGATGTGTTTGCCGTTAAAAGGGGGCCTCGGGCGAGACGGAAACACCTCGGGGTCGGCTGCCCTTGCCCGAGGCTAGGCTCGGGCGAGGCGTGATCGAGTCGCTCGTATGGACTGATCCCTGACTTAATCGCACCCATCAGGCCTCTGCAGCTTTATGCTGATGGGGGTTACCAGCTGAGAATTAGGCGTCTTGAGGGTACCCCTAATTATGGTCCCCGACAGTAGCCCCCGAGCTTCGAAGGGAGTGTTAGCACTCGCTTGGAGGCTTTCGTCGCACTTTTTTGCAAGGGGACCAGCCTTTCTCGGTTGCATTTTGTTCCGGTGGGTGCGTGCGAGCGCACCCGCCGGGTGTAGCCCCCGAGGCCTCGGAGGAGTGGTTTCACTCCTTCGAGGTCTTAATGCCTTGCGTAATGCTTCGGCTGGTCTGGTGGTTCCCTCATGCGAACTGGCCGTAGCCCGGGTGCACGGTCGGGGCCCAAGTTCTCGGGCTGGTATGTTGACGCTGTCAACGGTTTGGCCGGAGCCGGGTTTGCGAGAGCAGCCCCCGAGCCTCCGCACAGGGCGAGAGGGCGATCAGGGACAGACTCGGCTTTTTTACATACGCCCCTACGTCGCCTTTCCGCAAGGAGGAGGGGGGAGAGCGCCATGTTACCCTCGATGGACACTGAACATGGTGTCTCCGGTGAGCTGCAAGCGGGTAATCCGAGTGGACGTCCGTGCCCCGTTCGTTGGGGGTCGGCTAGGGGCCCAGAGGCACGCCCAAAAGTACCTGCGGGTGATCTGCCGGACCCGGTCCCCTGGCGACGGGGTCCGAGGGCTCGATTCCTCCCTCCGATGGGATTCCGTTACAAAATCGCTCCCGCTGGTCTCGGAAATGTCCTAGGGTACCTCGGGAGCGCAGCCCGAGCCTTGGTTATGTATCGAACGTACCCCTGGTCATCCCTCGCTCGGTGTCTGAGGCGACTGTGAACCCTTCGAGGGCCAGCCTTCGAACCCCTGATCAGTAATGGGCGCGGAGCCCGAGTAGCCTGAGGCAACCGTGGAACCCTTCGGGGGGCCGGCCTTCGAATCTCTGACCAGTAGTGGGTGTAGGGCCCACGCGATCTGAGGCGGCTTTTGAACCCTCCGGGGGCCAGCCTTCGAACCCCTGATCAGTAAGGAGGCTCGGAGCCTAGTTCCTTCACAGGGAAGGATCCCTTTCGGGGTATCCCCCTTTCCCGGTTCCTGTCGCAAGAGATAGAGAAAGAGGAAAAAAAGGAAAAAGGATACGAAACCGAACGACGCGGCGTACCTTTTTTGGCGCGGTTGTTTCGGCGAAGGCGAAGCGTCGCCCGCTGCTCCTGCCAGAAGCGCCGCCTGTCCAGCCGCGGAGTTGATGCGACGGGGCGAGTAGTTGGCGGGGCTGCCGTTGCGCGTGCGCGAGCCGTTCGAGGAACGGACCACGAGCGCGTTGTCTTTACGCCGTGAGAGGGGGTTCTCTTGCTGCCCCCGGATGGGACGTGAGCTTGGCTGACGACGTGACCGCTGTTCCCGTGCGCCTGCCACCGTCATTACTGCCGGCCCACCTTTGGCCGCGTTGGCCGCCGCGTCAGGCTGGCGCTGCTGGGTCGCGCGCTGGGTCGCCTTGAGTCGCGGTATTGGTTCCGCAATCGAGGAGGCGCGGTGGTGGCACAAGTGGTACAGTTGCTTGCATGCAGCATCCGGCGCGCCGGTCGCGCGACGCGTGGGCCTAGGCCTCCATGCTGGCGTGTCGGGAGTCGGAGAGGTGCATCCACTTGGTGCGATTGCATGCCGCCTGCATGGCTGCCCGCCCCTTTCGCCCGTTGGTCTGGGCAAAAGTGGAGGGTCACTTGTAACCGCTGGGCGGTTGCGTGCACCACGCGCGGCGGTTTGGCTTCTTCTGCTCGGAGCCGGTCTGCATGACATGCGGGACCCAGCCCCCGCGCCGCAGGGGAGGGCTTTGGAGCGTGTTGGAGAAGACTCAGCCCGTGACGGTTGGGGGCGCAAGCAGGGAGAGTCGCCTTTAAAAGGAGGGCGACCCCTTTCGTAAGGCGACCATGTCTTCTTCCTCCCTGATGCATCGTGTCTTTCCACCTTCCAAGCCCCCGGATGGGAGAAACCGCCGTCTTTTCGCCCCATTGTTGGAGGAACGCAACTCCGTGGGAGTTGGTACCTTTCAGCCATCGTTCGGCTTCAAGGATTTTCATCATGCAGCCCGGTTGCTCCCCTCCGCTGGTGGTCACCCGAGACGGTGACCACCAGCTCCTGGGTGGGGAGGAGTAAGCCGGGCTGCGATCTTGGTCCCACCCTCAGCTTCAAGGATGTTCATCATCCTCGCTGGGGTGGGTGCCGGGCTGAGCCGGCGCTCTACCTCCCGCACGGGTTCGTGGGTCATCCTCTCCCGCAGCATTCGAGGGAGAGGGCGCTCACTGGCCCTGCGGGCGGCCCGGACTTCGACAACGCGGGGCGGATCGACGGCAGGCGTCGTCACCTCCAGCGTGTCGGGTTCGTCGGCTTGGCTCCCGGCGGCCCCTTCTGCAGGGGGGCGGCTGTCGCGCCGTGTATACGGGAGGACCACCCTAGATGCCGCGCGCTGCTAGGGCGGCGTTCGTGTTCTGGGGTGGTCCTGCCTTTGCACCGGGACGGCGCCTTCACGCGGAGGCCGGTGCCCCACTCATCTGGGAGGACTTGAGTGGGGATCTGCCGGAGGGCTGATGGCTCCTGCCGTTGGTGCCGAGGCGGAGGCAGCTCGAGAAGCCCCCGTCGCCGACGGGATCACCGCCACCATCCGCGCTTCGGGCCTCCGGCTCTTTGTACTTGTCCTCGCCCCTCGAGCATCGGCGTGGGCAAGGGCAAGACTGCAGCAGTGCCTACCCTGAGGCCTGCGCTGCTGCAGTTCGGCCATCCGGAGTGGGGGCCGTTGTCGTCGTAGTCAGAGCGGGCGGCGGCGAGCCGCCCGTCAGTCTTCTATAGCCCCGCAGGCCCGCCCCTATCGAGTGGGGTTGTTCGTACCTGCGGAGGGGAACCGGAGTTCCGTTTGTAATGGCACTTCGAATGCCAGTGTTTTTGTTCATTACGGCTTTCGGGGCCTGAACATGTATGTAACGTCGGCACAGAGCCGTATTTTTTCCTCATTTTCGAGCGCTAAGACTTGTCTGTTGACTATCTGAACCGCTTCACCAAGCGTGAGTCGCCCCGTGTCAAGGTGACGAGTGAGGTATCCGTATCCCGGAGGCGTAGGAGTCCCTCGGCTCGGTCGGCCTTGCTGTCCGAGGTTCCTCTAGCTTAGTTAAAGAGACCCCTCGGCCGCTCTTCGACGAGCCGAGGCCAGGGGTAGCGATATCAGTATGAACAGAGGTGGAGTCGGCTCGAAAATGAAACCTGGTTGGCCGGAGCCTAGCCGGGTTGTCCGTTGGCGGGATCGACGTCGGAGTTGATCAGCCGAGGCTTCGGACCGGGCTGGCGCCTCGGAAGATGGTTGGCCGAGGCCCCAGGGGTGACCAGCTGAGCCGCCTGCTCGGGCCGGATTCCCGGAGAAGTCCCTGGCAGCGATTGCCCGGACGTGGTGATGACGTCGTCCTTCGGAGCGGAGACCCTCGGACCGCGTCACCGTCCGAGGCTAGGTCGGGCCTCGCCGAAGGTGCCGTCGATGCCGAGGGTGTTGCTGCCCCCTTCCAGCGTCAAGACCCGAGCCTGCAGGATCAGATTGTCTTGTAGCGTGTGCCTTGTGCGGCCGTCGAGGCCAGAACACACACCCTCGCTGCGTTGTAAAGCTGCGCCTCTTTTCCTCTTGTTTCGAGTATCTGGACTTTTTGTCGGTAACAGGGATGTTAGTGCGAGCGAGAGTTGCTTCTCGCGGAAGGTGATGAGTGAGGTATCCGTATCCCGGAGGCGTGGGAGTCCCTCGGCTCGGTCGGCCTTGCCGCTTACGCGTACTTTCACCCGTCCATGAGGCCCTGTCACCGACTCGGTCGAGAAGGCTCGAAGGATCGCTTCGGCAGAAGGGCTTCCGAACGTAAAGACTTGTTCGATCCGCGGAGTCACTTTATCCGAACGCGAGTTACTTATCGCAGAAGGTGATGAGTGAGATATCCGTATCCCGGAGGCGTAGGAGTCCCTCGGCTCGGTCAGCCTTGGCTGCTTACGTGTACTCCGTCGTTTCCAGGACCCACTTTTCGAAGTAGTCAAAAAGCACGAAAGATATTCTGGTAGAAGAGATTTTTTTTCGAGGAAAATTTTGACGCAGAGGGGGTTTCCCCCCTTTTAGCCCCCGAGGGAGGGTCGGGCTTTGCCGAGGCGAGGCCGACCCTTCCTTGTTGACTAAACTTTGCATGGGTGCGGGGTATATGAACAACTTGGAAACATCTTAAGGGTAGAAGCGACGTAGCTGTTGGATGTTCCAAGCGTTGCCGTAGACCTCGCCTTGACTGTTGGCCAGCTTGTACGTTCCGGGCTTCAGAACTTTGGCGATGACGAATGGCCCCTCCCAGGGGGGCGTGAGCTTGTGCCTCCCTCGGGCGTCTTGCCGCAGCCGAAGCACCAGGTCGCCCACCTGGAGGTCTCGGGGTCAGACCCCTCGGGCGTGGTAGCGTCGCAGGGACTGCTGATACCGCGCCGAGTGTAGTAAGGCCCTGTCCCGAGCCTCTTCCAGCTGGTCCAGCGAGTCTTCTCGGCTAGCTTGGTTGCTTTGATCGTCGTAGGCCCTTGTCCTCGGGGAGCCGTATTCCAGGTCAGTGGGCAAGACGGCCTCGGCCCCGTAGACCAGGAAGAACGGTGTGAAACCCGTGGCTCGGCTCGGCGTTGTCCTCAGGCTCCAGACCACCGAGGGGAGTTCCTTCATCCATCGCTTGCCGAACTTGTTGAGGTCATTGTAAATCCGAGGCTTGAGCCCTTGTAGAATCATGCCGTTTGCACGCTCTACTTGCCCATTCGACATGGGATGAGCTACGGTAGCCCAGTCCACCCGGATGTGGTGATCCTCGCAAAAATCCAAGAATTTTCTGCCGGTGAACTGGGTGCCGTTGTCGGTGATGATGGAGTTTGGGACTCCGAAGCGATGGATGATGTTGGTGAAGAACGCCACCGCCTGCTCGGACCTGATGCTGTTCAGGGGTTGGACCTCGATCCACTTGGAGAATTTGTCGACGGCGACCAGCAGGTGCGTGTAGCCCCCAGGCGCCTTCTGCAGAGGGCCGACGAGGTCCAGACCCCACACAGCGAAGGGCCAGGTGATGGGTATCGTCTGCAGAGCCTGAGCGGGCAGGTGGGTTTGCTTCGCATAGAATTGACACCCTTCGCAGGTGCGGACAATTCTAGAGGCGTCAGCCACCGCCGTCGGCCAGTAGAAGCCTTGCCGGAAAGCGTTCCCGACGAGGGCTCGAGGCGCTGTGTGATGGCCGCAAGCCCTCGAGTGTATCTCTTGCAGGAGTTCCTGACCTTCGGCGATGGAGATGCATCGCTGGAGGATGCCCGAGGGGCTGCGGTGGTAGAGCTCCTTCTCATCGCCCAGCAAGATGAACGACTTGGCGCGTCGCGCTACCCGCCGAGCCTCGGCTTGGTCGACGGGTAGCTCTCCTTGGCGGAGATAGTGCAGGTACGGGGTCTGCCAATCTCGATCAGGCGTGACCCCGCTCCGCTCCTCCTCGATGCGCAGCGCCTCGCCCTCGGGGGCCGAGGGTACCTCGGGCTGATCCGAGGACGCCTCGGGATGGGCCGAGGGTACCTCGGACTGAACCGAGGACGCCTCGGGATGGGCCGAGGGTACCTCGGACTGAACCGAGGACGCCTCGGGCTGGGCCGAGGGTACCTCGGACTCGGGCGTGTCGTCGATCTTGACGGAGGGTTGGTGCAGATCCCGGGAGAAGACGTCCGGGGGAACCGTCGTTCGCCCCGAGGCTATCTTTGCCAGCTCGTCCGCAGTCTCGTTGTAGCGCCGGGCGATGTGGTTAAGCTCGAGCCCGTAGAACTTGTCTTCCAGGCGCCGAACCTCATCGCAGTAGGCCTCCATCTTCGGGTCGCGGCAGTGGGAGTTCTTCATGACTTGGTCGATGACGAGCTGCGAGTCGCCGCGAGCGTCGAGGCGTCGGACCCCTAGCTCGATGGCGATTCGCAATCCGTTGATCAGAGCTTCGTACTCAGCCACATTGTTGGACGCCGGGAAATGGAGGCGCAGCACGTAGCGTAGGTGTTTCCCGAGGGGCGAGACGAAGAGCAGGCCCGCGCTGGCTCCCATCTTCATCAGCGACCCGTCGAAAAACATGGTCCAGAGCTCTGGTTGGATCGGAGCCGTCGGCAGCTGGGTGTCGACCCATTCGGCTACGAAGTCCGCCAGTACCTGGGACTTGATGGCCTTCCGAGGGGCGAACGAGATTGTCTCGCCCATGATTTCCACCGCCCACTTTGCGATCCTGCCCGAGGCCTCTCGGCACTGGATGATCTCCCCCAGGGGGAAGGATGACACCACAGTTACCGGATGAGACTCGAAGTAATGTCGCAACTTTCGCCTCGTCAGGATCACTGCATACAGTAGCTTCTGAACTTGTGGGTAGCAGATCTTGGTTTCGGACAGCACCTCGCTGACGAAGTAAACTGGCCTCTGAACGGGCAATGCATGCCCCTCTTCTTGCCTTTCGACCACAATCGCGGCGCTAACCACCTGAGTGGTCGCGGCGACGTAGACCAAGAGGGCTTCTCCATCAGCTGGGGGTACCAAGATAGGTGCCTTGGTGAGGAGCGCCTTCAGGTTCCCGAGAGCTTCCTCGGCCTCGGGGGTCCAAGTGAAGCACTCGGCCTTCCTTAAGAGGCGGTACAGAGGCAGGCCTCTTTCGCCGAGGCGTGAGATGAAACGGCTCAAGGCCGCGAGACATCCCATGACCCTCTGTACGCCTTTTAAGTCCTTGATGGGCCCCATGCTGGTGATGGCTGCGATCTTCTCCGGGTTGGCTTCGATGCCCCGCTCGGAGACGATGAACCCCAGGAGCATGCCTCGGGGCACCCCGAAGACACATTTCTCGGGATTGAGCTTGACGTCCTTTGCCTTGAGACACCGGAATGTCACTTCAAGGTCGAAGAGGAGGTCGGAGGCTTTCCTCGTCTTGACTACGATGTCATCGACGTAGGCCTCGACCGTACGACCGATGTGTTCGCCGAACACATGGTTCATGCACCGCTGGTACGTTGCACCTGCGTTCCTCAAACCGAACGGCATGGTGACATAGCAGTACATGCCGAAGGGCGTGATGAAAGAAGTCGCGAGCTGGTCGGACTCTTTCATCTTGATTTGATGATACCCTGAGTAGGCATCGAGGAAGGACAGGGTTTCGCACCCAGCAGTGGAATCCATGATTTGATCGATGCGAGGTAGAGGGTAGGGAACCTTCGGACATGCTTTGTTGAGACCAGTGTAGTCTACACACATCCGCCATTTCCCCCCTTTCTTTCTCACAAGCACAGGGTTGGCAAGCCAGTCGGGATGGAATACCTCTTTGATGAACCCTGCTGCCATTAGCTTGTGGATCTCCTCGCCTATCACTCTGCGTTTCTCCTCGTCGAATCGGCGCAGAGGCTGCCTGACCGGTCGGGCTCCGGCCCGAATATCCAGCGAGTGCTCGGCGACATCCCTCGGTATGCCGGGCATGTCCGAGGGACTCCACACAAAGACGTCGGCATTTGCGCGGAGAAAGTCGACGAGCACTGCTTCCTATTTGGGGTCGAGCCCAGAACCGATCCGGATCTGCTTGGAGGTGTCGCCACTTGGGTCGAGAGGGACGGCCTTAACCGTCTCCGCTGGCTCGAAGTTGCCGGCGTGTCGCTTCACGTCTGGCACCTCTCTGGAGAGGTTCTCCAGGTCGGCGATGAGGGCCTCGGACTCGGCGAGGGCCTCGGCGTACTCCACGCACTCCACGTCGCATTCGAACGCGTGTTTGTACGTGGGGCCGACGGTGATGACCCCGTTGGGGCCCGGCATCTTGAGCTTCAGGTAGGTGTAGTTGGGGACGGCCATGAACTTCGCGTAGCATGGCCTCCCCAACACCGCGTGGTAGGTTCCTCGGAACCCGACCACCTCGAACGTCAAAGTCTCCCTTCGGAAGTTGGAGGGTGTTCCGAAGCAGACAGGAAGGTCGAGCTGTCCGAGGGGCTGGACGCGCTTCCCTGGAATGATCTCGTGGAAGGGCGCAGCGCCTGCTCGGACGGAGGACAGATCGACGCACAGGAGCCTGAGGGTCTCGGCGTAGATGATGTTGAGGCAGCTGCCCCCATCCATCAGGACCTTGGTGAGCCTGACGTCGCCGATGATGGGATCGACGACGAGCGGGTATTTCCCCGGGCTCGGCACGTGGTCGGGGTGGTCAGCTTGGTCGAAGGTGATGGGCTTGTCGGACCAGTCTAGGTAGACTGGCGCCGCCACCTTCACCGAGCAGACCTCCCGACGCTCTCGCTTGCGATGCCGAGCCGAGGCATTCGCCGCATGCCCTCCGTAGATCATGAAGCAGTCGCGGACCTCGGGGAACTCTCCTGCTTGGTGATCTTCCTTTTTGTCGTCGTCGCGGGCCCTGCCACCCTCTGCGGGTGGCCCGGCCCTGTGGAAGTGGCGCCGAAGCATGACGCACTCCTCGAGGGTGTGCTTGACGGGCCCCTGATGGTAAGGGCACGACTCCTTGAGCATCTTGTCGAAGAGGTTAGCACCTCCGGGGGGCTTCCGAGGGTTCTTGTACTCGGCGGCGGCGACAAGGTCTGCGTCGGCGGCGTCGCGTTTCGCTTGCGACTTCTTCTTGCCTTTCTTCTTGGCGCCGCGCGGAGTAGACGCCTCGGGAGCCTCTTCCGTCGGGCGGCCCTGGGGCTGCTTGTCCTTTCGGAAGATGGCCTCGACCGCCTCCTGGCCAGAGGCGAACTTGGTGGCGATGTCCATCAGCTCACTCGCCCTGGTGGGGGTCTTGCGACCCAACTTGCTCACCAGGTCACGGCAGGTGGTGCCGGCAAGGAACGCGCCGATGACATCTGAGTCGGTGATGTTGGACAGCTCGGTGCGCTGCTTCGAAAATCGCCGGATGTAGTCCCGAAGAGACTCTTCCGGCTGTTGCCGGCAGCTTCGGAGGTCCCAGAAATTCCCGGGGCGCACGTATGTGCCCTGGAAGTTGCCGGCGAAGGCTTGGACCAAATCATCCCAGTTGGAAATCTGCCCCGGAGGCAGGTGCTCCAACCAGGCGCGAGCAGTGTCGGAGAGGAACAGGGGGAGGTTGCGGATGATGAGGTTGTCGTCGTCCGTTCCACCCAGTTGACAGGCCAGGCGGTAGTCTGCGAGCCACAATTCCGGCCTCGTTTCCCCCGAGTACTTTGTGATAGTAGTCGGGGGTCGGAAACGGCGCCCGCCGGATGGCCCGGCTGAAGGCCTACGGACCGGGTGGTTCGGGCGAGGGACTCCGATCCTCCCCACTGTCGTAGCGTCCCCCACGCCTGGGGTGGTAGCCTCGGCGCACCCTTTCATCGAGGCGGGCCCGACGGTCGCGACGATGGTGCTCGTTGCCGAGGTGGCCCGGGGCCACAGGCGCGGTGTTGCGCGTGCGCCCGGTGTAGACCGAGGCTTCCCGCATGAATCGGGAAGTCGCGGCATGAGGTTCCGAGGGGTACCCCTGCCTTCGGGAGGCAGAGCTCTCGGCCCGCCGGGCCGCAGCGCCTTCCAGGAGATTCTTGAGCTCTCCCTGGATTCGCCGACCCTCGGTGGTTGATGGCTCCGGCATCGCGCGGAGGAGCATCGCTGCGGCTGCCAGGTTCTGACCGACCCCGCTGGATGCGGGTGGCGGCCTGTCCCTGACATCGTTGGCGACGAGGTGCTGGAAACCCTGGGGCAGGTGACGTATTTCTCCGGCTGGGGGTTGGCCCGCCCATACTGTAACACCCGGATTTTAGGGGTCCAAAACCCGGGGTTAACATAAACACCAGGTATGCTGGGACCAAGTCTCACACATATGATGTATAGTGGCACAGGATCGAATGTCACAACTTTATATATAACAGGAGTTCTAATACAAAATAGATAATTACATTATAAGGAGACAACGGTCCAGCAACCCAAAGTTGACTGGGAGACAACGACCTAGACCTCTCACGAACTCATCACAGCATCCTCCATGAGCATCATCCTGCAGTACCTGGTCTTGACCTGTGGTGTATGTGAGACAGCAAGAGTGAGCTCACATACGTTCATCGCTCAACAAGTTGTGGGGAATAATGTGCATGAACTCGCCAAAGGTGGGAGCTCACGTGAAGTGTAAGGCTTACCAAAGAAGATGGTTAGAGCTGAGCATTGCTTTTAAAGTTGGTCAAAATTTTATTAGCAATTACTAAGTATAAGTAAATACCAACCCAGTTAAATAGTAGAACAAAAGTAACATCTTCACCTGCGATGCAATGCATATGACAAATTGAGTTTAAGTTCCATAATTTAATCATGTGAGGGTCCGAGCTGCTCATGACCGTGAGCACGGCTAGTATACCAGTTTTACACTCTGCAGAGGTTGCGCATCTTTACCCACAAGTCGTGTATCCCATGTCGCCAGGGTTTGCAAGGCCCTTAGACACTTCCGAGGTGAATGGCTAGGGATCCACTACGAGGCCTTTACAAAGTTCCACTAGCTTCCGAAAACCCGCTACAGTTTATAGGAAGATCCAGTGCAGGAATCCCTTGCAGGACCGCCATCGCAGCAAAATCCTCCCGAGGGCCTCCCTACACTGACCTCTCCCCTACTGCCCTTGCCCCTTTCGGGTAAGGTAGTCTTCCACTAGCTTTCCTAATTAATCAGCCAAGGGGTCCCATTCCTCCCTTGTGGTAGCACTGTTTTCCCGGGTGGTCGCTCCATGTTCCAATTAACATAATGATCTTAACATGAACCATAAATAACAACTGATAACAAAAGTATAATCATGAATGGTGTAATCTTCATACCCAAAACCACATATAGCACTAGCAAGTACTACCCAGGAAGTTCAGTGGTAAACAAGGTATAAAGATAATCAAACTAGGTAACCTATTGGGTCCCATCAAATTAACCTATGCAGATCATTATGATTAATCAGAACATGGCTGGGTAAAAAGAAGTGATCAAGGGCACAACTTGCCTGGGCCTTGAGAATCCAGGTACCAGGATGATCTTCAGGTGATACGTATCCTCACTGCTAGTCGTAGCAATACAAACAAACAGTGTATAGGTAAAATTAACATTACACCAAACATGTATGCCAAAATACATATTAATAATCTACATATTAAAATAAGATCACAGGAAAAAGAATTATTAATTTTGGAGTTATAGATTTTAAGTTATGGATTTCCAAAGATTCTATGTGCTTAGTACAAGATTAATTAAGATAACAATTTTAATGTGACTTTTATGTAAAACCAGTGGCACTAATTGATAAACAATAATATTACAAAATTATAGGAAGTGGAATGGATTCATTTGGAGTTCATATGCATTTTCTATGAATTATATAAATTCTAGGAATTATTTTTATATTAAAAACTCATTTTCTAATTCATTTTCCTGATTTTATAACTCTCTGGACTGGGCCTCAATTAAACAGAAGCACAGGGGGCTCGGCGCAAGATTCCCGAGACTCTGGCAACAGTCGCTGAGGACGGCGGGTTTATTTTAGTAAAACACAGGGTCTCTTTAGCAAATTGTTGAGGCCGAAAGGGTATCACATGATCTCAGCCGTCCGATCCGAAATCTAAGGTCTGGATTAGATCGGCGTGACCTCGAAGCAGTACGCAATGCTATCCACTGGATCTGGGATCGACCGCTCAGATTTAAAATACCGAGATCCACTCCAAACCGTTCGATCAGAGATCAACGCACCAGATCTGGTTCCCACGAAGCGGTATGCTACTTCTAATCTCAGCCATCGCTTGGTCATCCAACGGGCCACGGCCTTCGCCCCAACAGGACGCACCCGCACGACGGCGCCGCCCCGCGCGCGCGGCGGAGCACGCCGGCGAGGCTGCCAATCGGCCGTCCTGGAGTGCGAAACCCAAATCGGACCGAGCTAAGCGTAGAGGGGGACTTGGCGAGCACGGTGAGGTGAGTTACCGAGCAGATAGACCACCGGCAGAGGCAGGCCACGGCGGTGGGCGGACCCGCGGCGGTGCGTGAACTTCGGTGAGGAATTCCGGAGCCGCCAGTGTACGATCCTCGGTAATTCAGTCGCGGTTGCCTTCAATGTAGCCAAAGGGAGCCCCTGGGTTCCCCAATCCGAGCCCGGTCGTCGGCGAGCCCGGATTTGCCCGCGGCGGGTATCTCTCGGCGAACGCGATTATGGTGGTGGCGGCGGCGGCGGTCTTCTTTTGCTTGAGCTCACGGGTGGATGAGGGAAGGGGTCGCGGAGCTTCGGCTTTTATACACCACGGTGAAGTCCGAGCGGAGTGAACCAAACGGCGATCACGGCGGCGTCCACGCGGCGAGGATCACGCGGCGTTCTGTTGAAGACGGCGCTGACGACTGGGTCCAACCGGTCAGTGGCGGAGGAACGGGGCGCAATTCTGGGTCCATGCGCCAGCGATCGATCGCGGCAGCGAGCGCACGAGAGGCCGTTCGGCGGGCCCCGTGCGGCAGTGAGGGAGCGAGGCGCGAGCGCGAAGGAGGCTGACGAGGAGGGCCCAGACCGCAGTCACAGAGAAGGGGCAGCGCGGTCGCGGGCTGAGAGGCTGAAGTGGGGGCCCCGCGACGTCAGCGAGAGCAGGAACAGCGGGGATGAAGTTGGGCCGCGCGTGTAGGTTTGTTTAAGTGGGCCGAAAAGCGGGATCCGAGGCCCAGGTAAGTTTTTCTTCTTTTTCTTTTTATTTTGTATTTTCTTTTCTCCATTTTCAAATCTAATTTGAGTTCAAGTTTAAATTCAAACTTTGTGAATAACTTGTCCTCAGTTTGAAAGGCATAATTTGATAATATAAGTGTGAAGGATGTTTATTCTGACTTTTATTTTATTTTATGTAGTATTTTTCTTAGTTCTTTCCCTTCTCTTTTATTTTCTATTTTCTATTCTCCTTTCCATTTGAATTTCAAATCAGCACAAGTTTAAAGTTCAAACACTTAATTTGGATACACATATAGAACTTCAGCATAATGTGCAAAAACATATTTTATATATTTCTTTATTTATTTTAGTTCTTTTAGACAAGCTTTTAATCATATAGTAGAGAATAATCCATACCTTATTACTTCTAGGAAAATCAAATTTATTTGTAGACTATATATATTAAGAAATAGTTTAATCATAATTCTTCTTTACAACCTAACTCAATGGCAATTTAGATTATCTAAATATCTTTAATTATATATTTTTAACATATTCATTTTGGGACTAGAAACTTCTAAATTATGATTATCTTTAAGGAAAGGTGTTTTGATTTAAAATTTTTGAGAATTTTTCCCTTGTCTTCACAAAATTGAACTTTAGGGTGTTACACATACCTGCCCGACGTCCCGGCGGATCGACTCGAGCGCTCCTGCTCCCTCGTCGAGCCTGGCCTGCGCCCCGCGGACTTGCTCGAGCTGTGGGTCGTGACCCCCCGCCGGAACGGGGACCACAGCTAGCTCTCGCGGGATGTCGGCGCGAGGCACCGGCCTAGGGAGATCGCCGCCCTCCGGTATGCCGAGATGGTTGCCTTCGGAGGGATCCCCTAGCTCGACGTGGAAACATTCGCGGCTCGGGTCGTAGTCCTTGTCGTCAAGGCTGCGGCTGCCGTCGGAACAGTCGGAGAGGCAGTAGTCACATGCGGTCATAAAGTCCCGCATGGCACTGGGGTTGCCAAATCCAGAGAAATCCCAACAGACGCTGGGATCGTCATCTTCCTCGGACCCAGAGGGCCCGTAGGTCGAGACGTCCGTCAATCGGTCCCAAGGTGACCGCACACGAAACCCCAGAGGGGTTGCACTCGCCTCAACGTGAGCGCCCGCCAAAGCGAGGTCGCTAGGCAGGTTGAGGCCGAGTCAAAATGACGTAGGATGGGAATCAGTCGGTACCTTTCGGTCGACGAGGAGCGACATAGTCACGTCGGGGACTGAGTGCGCCGTCGTCTTGGGTACGAAGGCGACGTCCTGCAGGCCCTCCGCGAGCGTGCTGGCGTCGTCCACTTGCTCGGGATTGGCGTGTCGCGGGGGGACGGCGCTCGCCTTTGTCTCAAACGCGAGGTCGACGCCCGACGCGCCCTCCGTTGGGGCGCTGGGGACGTCGATTCGCTCGACAGCCGATGGAGCGCGGCCTCCCGCTCGGCCCTGGTTGCCCCGCCTCCTCCTCCGATGGCGGGGGAGAGGACGGGGCGAGCTCGAATGTTGTTCTTCCACCACGCGGGGAAGACGTCGTCGATTCCGCCGCCGGCGACCGGGCTGTCGGCCGCCATTGTTGTCGTCGCGTGGCGGTGGAAGGAGTATCATGTCGTAGCTGCCGTCGAGAGACATGAACTCGAGACTCCCGAAACGGAGCACCGTCCCGGGTTGGAGAGGTCGTTGGAGACTGCCCATCTGGAGCTTGACGGGAAACTGCTCGTCAACACACAGCAGGCCCCTACCTGGCGCGCCAACTGTAGGCGTTTCGAGACTGGGGGGTCCCTAAGCCGACGAGTGAGTGTGCCGCGTGCCCCAGCCCAGATGGGTCGAGCGCGTGGGCGAGCGCGAAGGGGGGAAAAGCGAGGTGGCCGGAGACGAGTCGTGAGAGAGGTGGGAATCCCGCGGCCTTCGTGTTCGACCCGCGCCCAGGTCGGGTGCGCTTGCAGTAGGGGGTTACAAGCGTCCACGCGGGTGAGGGAAGCGAGCGGCCCCAAGAGAGCGCCTGCCCCGTCCTCGTCCCCGCGCGGCCGACCTTCTCTAAGAAGGCCCTGGTCCTTCCTTTTATAGGCTTAAGGAGAGGATCCAGATGTACAATGGGGGTGTAGCAAAGTGCTACGTGTCTAGCGGGGGTGAGCTAGCGCCCTAGGTACATGCCAATGTGGCAGCCGGAGAGATCTTGGCACCCAGCTGGTGTGGTGTCGTGGCTGTCGGAGGAGCAACGGAGCCTGGCGGAGGGACAGCTGTCGGAGCGGTTGGGTCCTTGCTGACGTCCCCCTGCTTCCGTTAGGGAGCTGAGAGCCGCCGTTGTCACGGGTCTAGCGGGGTGCCATCATTGCCTATCTGGCGGAGCTAGCCAGATGGGACACCGGTCTTGTTCTCTGCGGCCCGAGTCGGCTCGGGGTAGGGTGATGATGGCGCTTCCTGTTGACGTGGCGGACTTATGCCCTAGGTCGGGCGACGTGGAGGCTCCTCCGAAGCCGAGGTCGAGCCTGTCTTCCATGGCCGAGGCCGAGCCCGAGCTCCTGGGTCGGGCGAGGCGGAGGTCGTTCGGCAGAGGCCAGGGCGGAGTCCGACCCCTGGGGTCGGGCGAAGCGGAGTTCGTCGTCTTCCGGGGCCTAGCCCGAGTCCGAGCCCTGAGTCGGGCGGAGTGGAGTTCGCCGTCTTCCGGGGCCTAGCCCGAGTCCGAGCCCTGAGTCAGGCGGAGCGGAGTTCACCGTCTTCCGGGGCCTGAGCCCGAGTCCGAGCCCTGGGTCGGGCGGAGCGGAGTTCGCCGTCTTCCGGGGCCTTAGCCCGAGTCCGAGCCCTGGGTCGGGCGGAGCGGAGTTCACCGTCTTCCGGGGCCTTAGCCCGAGTCCGAGCCCTGGGTCGGGCGGAGCGGAGTTCACCGTCTTCCGGGGCCTTAGCCCGAGTCCGAGCCCTGGGTCGGGCGGAGCGGAGTTCGCCGTCTTCCGGGGCCTTAGCCCGAGTCCGAGCCCTGGGTTGGGCGGAGCGGAGTTCGCCGTCTTCCGGGGCCTCAGCCCGAGTCCGAGCCCTAGGTCGGGCGGAGCTTCCTATGGCGCCTTTGGCAAGGCCTGACTGCCTGTCAGTCTCACTCTGTCAAGTGGCACTGCAGTCGGAATGGCGCAGGCGGCGCTGTCCTTCTATCAGACCGGTCAGTGGAGCGGCGAAGTGACGACGGTCACTTCGGCTCTGCCGGGGGCGCGCGTCAGGATAAAGGTGTCAGGCTACCTTTGCGTTAAATGCCCCTGCGACTTAGTCGGTCGGCGCGGCGATTTAGTCAGGGTTGCTTCTTAGTGAAGGCAAGGCCTCGGGCGAGCCGGAGATGTGTTTGCCGTTAAAAGGGGGCCTCGGGCGAGACGAAAACACCTCAGGGTCGGCTGCCCTTGCCCGAGGCTAGGCTCGGGCGAGGCGTGATCGAGTCACTCGTATGGACTGATCCCTGACTTAATCGCACCCATCAGGCCTCTGCAGCTTTATGCTGATGGGGGTTACCAGCTGAGAATTAGGCGTCTTGAGGGTACCCCTAATTATGGTCCCCGACATATATCAAACACCAAACACCACCAATTTAAAATTTTATATCTACAAATGATTATTCCAGTGGTTTTGGTTATTTGGTCCAAAAATAGGAAGTAAGTGAATTATGGAGTTAGGGGGAGGCTTAAGTCCATAATTTCATATTGTGGGGATAATCATGCATCTTAGCAAGTAGAGTGCACATTTTAATTCAAAAACTTGTATTATTTGCTTGCTTTGGTTGTGTTGTCATCAATCACCAAAAAGGGGGAGATTGTAAGGAAAATGGACCCCGGGCCATTTGGCTAATTGAGTTTTGGTGTTTGATGATTAACACAATCTGTGGACTAATATGTTTGCTAGTGTTTATAATTATAGTTCACAGGATGCGAAGAGAATTGGACCAAGGCAATGAGGATGCAACACCTCAAAAGAAGACATAAAAAGATGCATAGGAGTCCAATACTCAAGAACAAAAGAAGCCCGAAGAAATCAGCAAAGGAATCTAAGAAACGGGCTGTCAGCCAGCGCCTGGTGGTGCACCGGACATTGATGTCCGGTGTGCACCAGACTGTCCGGTGTGGCACCGGATAGTCTGCGCAGAGAGGCCACAGGCAGGCGCTCTCTGGCTGTAGCACCGGACTGTCCGGTGTGCACCGGACTCCGGTGTGCCACGGGCAGACGACAACGGTCGGATCCAACGGTCGACTGCTATAGGCGCCAACGGTCGGCTGACGTGGCGTGCACCGGACACTGCACAGTAGATGTCCGGTGGTGCACCGGACTGTCCGGTGCACCCGACGACAGAAAGTTGCTGCTTTCTGTCCAACGGCTAGTTTGGGGTGTGGAGGCTATAAATACCACCCCAACCGGCCATTCTCAAGTGTGGGAGCCCAAGCAACATACCAAGGCATATAGTGCACATTTCCAAGAGCTCAAACACCCAAGTGCTTAATAGAATCACTCGGTGATTAGCGTAGGTGCTTGTAACACCCGGTTTTAAAGGACAAAGCCGGGTGCATCTCATACATGCGCCAAGAAGACAACATATATAATAACAGAGTGTATAGAGATAAATGTCATAAAACATCAGAGTACTTATTACATAGCGGAAGTCTTATTACAAAATAAAGATAAATATAAAACGAACTAAGGATCGATGGCGCCAATGTCGACTGAGAAACGCCACCTAGATCAAGTCGAATTCCTCAGTGTTAGGCGGCTCCTCTTCGACCACCTGTTCTTCTCCTGTGGGGGGGGTGTGAGACAGCAAGAGTGAGCTCACATACGTTCATAGCTCAACAAGTCATGGGGAATAATGTGGCATGAACTCACCAAAGGTGGGAATTCATGAAGTGTAAGGCTGATCAATGAAATAGAGGCTAAGGCTGAGCATTGCTTTTATAAGTTGGTCAAAATTTTATTAGCAATTACTAAGTGTAAGTAAATACCAAACCTTAATAATAATAAAGAACAGTAATAGTAAAATAATCCCAAATGCGATGCAAATGTCAAATTAAACTTAAGTTCCATAGTTAATCATGTGAGGGTCCGAGCCTCTCATGACCGTGAGCACGGCTAGTATACTAGTTTTACACTCTGCAGAGGTTGCGCATCTTTACCCACAAGTCGTGTATCCCATGTCGCCAGGGTTTGCAAGGCCCTTAGACACTACCGAGGTGAATGGCTAGGGATCCACTACGAGGCCTTTACAAAGTTCCACTAGCTTCCGAAAACCCGCTACAGTTTATAGGAAGTTCCAATGCAGGGTTCCTGGCTGACCGCCATCGCAGCAAAATCAACCAGGGACCTCCCTACACTGACCACTCCCCTACTGCCCTTGCCCCTTTCGGGTAAGGTAGTCTTCCACTAGCTTTCCTAATTAGTCAGCCAAGGGCGTCCCATTAAACCCTTGTGGTAGCACTGTTTTCCCGGGTGGTCGCTCCATGTTCCCATTAATTTAATGATCTTAACATGAACAGCAATAATAACAAGATAATAACAGAATAATCATGAATAGTGTATCTCCATACCCAATCCACATAAAGCAATAGCAAGTACTACCCAAAAATATTTCAGGGGTGAACAAGGTATAGAGGTAATCAAAACTGGGGTAACATAAAGGCTCCCATCAAAATTAACCTATGCAGATCATTAAAATTAATAAGAACATAGCTGGGAAAAGTAAGTGATCAAGGGCACAACTTGCCTGCAATGAGCTCCTGCTCAGCTACTTCTACTTGTTGAACCTCAGTTTCCACAGTGGCTTGCTCGTCTATTCGCAACAACACAATACATACATAGTATAGCCAAAATCAACATCACACCAAACATGTAAAATAAATATACAGTAAAAATCTACACATTAAAATAAAATCATAGGAACTGGAATCACTAACTTTGGAGTTATAGAATTTAAGTTATGAATTTTCTAAGATTTAAGGTGATTATAATAGGATTAGATAATAAATTAATTTTCTAACAGAGTTCATGTCAAAACAGTGATTCTAAATGATAGAGAATAATATTACAAAATTTTAGAAATTGGAATGGGTCAATTTGGAGCTAACATGAATTTTCTATGGATTATACAAATTCTGGCATTTAATTAATAGTAAAAATTTATTTTTAAATGTATTTCTCTGGTTTTATTTGTCATCTGGACTGGGCGTCAATTACTGTGAAGTGTAGGGGTCTGCGCGAATAAAATTCTAGACTCAGTGAACAGTGGCCAATGGACTGCGGGTTGATTTCCAGAGAGGTGAGGGTCTCTTTAGAAAAAATTGACCCGCGAAGGGGTACGGGCGAGTCTCGGCCGTTGGATTAGATCCGAACGGCCCAGATTAGATAAGCATGCTGCGAATCGGTAAGTAATCAGGGCCATTGGATCCCGATCCGACGATCGGTGTTTAATGAAATCTGGATCGGATCCCCACCACCGGATCCAAGATCCACGGTTCCCAGACACGATCGCCCCCGATCTCACCCATGCCGTATGATTGAAATCTAACGGTCCGAATCCTATCTAATCGAACCGGTATGCGGCATCTAATCCGAGCCATACACGGGCAGATCGACGGCCCGCGGCCGTCGTCACCACATCGTGCCCACACGCGGCGGCGCCGCCCTGCCCGCGGCGCGCCCTCGCCGGAGGGGCGATTAATCCGCAAGCCCATGCCCCTTTCGAACAATCCGAGAGTATCTACGCATTGCCGAGTGAAAAGCGAACCTAGGAGAGGGTTTCTTACCGGGGTTCTCGGCACCAAGAGCTCCGGCCACGGAACTAGGCGGTCGGGTGTTGCTGAAGGAGCTCCGACGAGCAATTGCCGGAGTTGTGGTGCCCCGCTATACTCCCGGTGACCACCCGCGCGTCCGCGATGACCAACCGAACACCCCGAAGCCACACGCCGAGGCCAATCGGCAGTGCAGGTGTGATTCCTCCGTCGGTCGCGCGTGGATACTCCTACTGAGCGCTGCGCAGCTTGGATTCTCCCACGGGGAAAAGTAGAGAGGATGAGAAAGTCGTGGGAATGATCCGAGGTACCCGAAATTGAGCTTTTATCGCCCCCATCGAGCTTGGTCCGGGTCGTCGGGGACGGTGCGATTCTCACACGCGCGGTTGTTACGAAGAAGATGCTGACACCAGTGGTCCACGCGCCAGAGACGATGAGAGGTAGCGAGCGCGAGCGGCGTTTCTGGGTTGCGGGGCCCGCCAGTCGGTCTGTGCGCGCAGAGGGAGAAAAAAAAAAGTTGGGCTGTCGCGCGGTGCAAGCAGCAGTGGGCCGAAAATGGGGCAGTCGGCCCATGAGGCTTTTTTTTATCCTTTTTCTTTTATTTTTCTTTCTATTTTCTTCATTTCTAAGGTTTAGTTTGAATTCAAATTTAGTGTTCAAACTTGTGCAAATTTATCCTCCATTCATGTTGTGAAATGAGAATATAAATCCTGGAGAATATAATATATTATTTATATTCTTACACCCTTTTCTCTTCTCTCATTTTTGAAAACCCTAGTTTTAATTTAGGGTTTGATTTAATTCCTAGTATTTATTCTCTTATTATCTTCATTATTATTATTACTATTATTATTTTATTTAATGCACAAACATAAAAACTCCACATGATGTATTATTTTTTTTTATCATTTGTAATTTAATCACTCTTAATTACTTGGTTGCTCTTTTTATGATGCAGATAAGGCACACAAAATGAGGAGCTCTCTCTATTACTCTTGGTATACAACTTTGAGTATTACAAATCCTACCCCCCTTAAAAATAATCTCGTCCTCGAGATTTAAGAAGATCTAGGGAAAAGGTGAGGAAAATCTATACGAAGCTCTTCTTCTCTTTCCCAAGTTGCTTCATCTTCACCGTGTTGGCTCCATTGCACTTTGCACATCTTTATAACCTTATTCCTCGTAACTCGAGTCAGAGTCTCCAAAATCTTGATGGGGTACTCAGCATAAGTCAAATCTTCTTGAACACTAAGGTCCTCCATTGGTAGTTGCTCCTCAGGTACCCTGAGACATTTCTTCAGCTGAGATACATGAAATACATCATGCACATCCGCAAGATGATCCGGTAACTCCAATTGATATGCAACTTCTCCCACTCGCTTCAAGATTAAGAAGGGTCCAATAAAGCGAGGGGACAACTTTCCTTTGACTTTGAATCTTGTCATACCCCGGAGTGGTGATACCTTCAAATAGACATAATCTCCCTCCTTAAACTCAAGCATTCTTCTCCGGGTATCAGCATAACTTTTCTGCCTGGATTGTGCAGTTCTCAAATTCTCCCTTATTTGCTAAACTTGTTCCTCTGCTTCTTGTATGATCTCAGGTCCAAACAACTGCCTTTCACCAGTTTGATTCCAATACAAGGGAGTCCTGCACTTTCTGCCATACAAAGCCTCAAACGGTGACATCTTCAAGCTGGCTTGATAGCTATTATTATATGAGAACTCCGCATACGGTAGACTCTTATCCCAACTTCCACCATGCTTAAGAGCACAAGCTCTTAACATATCTTCAAGCACCTGGTTAGTCCTCTCAGTCTGCCCATCAGTCTGTGGATGGTAAGCCGAACTAAAATTCAATCTTGTATCCAATGACTCGTGCAACTTCTTCCAATATCGAGAGGTAAACTGTGATCCTCGATCTGACACAATCTTCTTTGGCACACCATGCAGGCATACAATCCGTGCCATGTACAACTCTGCTAACTTGGCTCCTGAATAAGTGGTCTTCACTGGAATAAAGTGGGCTACTTTAGTTAGCCTGTCCACAATCACCCATATAGAATCATATCCAGCAGACGTGCGGGGCAATCCAACAATGAAGTCCATGCCAATCTCTTCCCATTTCCACTCAGGTATCTTCAGTGGGTGCAATAGTCCGGCTGGCCTCTGGTGTTCAGCCTTAACTCTTTGGCATACATCGCACATAGCCACATGTGCAGCCACATCTCTCTTCAATCCATACCACCAATATTTTTGCTTTAAATCCTGATACACCTTAGTACTTCCAGGATGAATAGAATAAATTGAGTCATGTGCTTCCTTCAATATGGTTTCCCGAAGACTATCAATATCGGGAACACAGATCCGATTCTTGAACCATATCGTACCTTGCTCATCCTCTGTGAACTCTGGGCCTCTACCTTCTGTTATCAGATCCTTAATCTCCTGGATTTTAGCATCACCAATCTGACCTTTGCGAATTTCTTGCTCCAAAGTAGGTTCCACATCGATAATAACTCCTTCACTGTGAGCGACTATCCCCAGGTTAAGTCTCCTGAAATCCTCAACAATCTCATCGGGTAGCTGGGCAACAACAGCTGAATGAACGTGCTCCTTTCGACTCAAGGCATCTGCAACCAAATTTGCCTTGCCTGGGTGATAGTGAATCTCCAAATCATAATCCTTAATTAGCTCCAACCAACGACGTTGCCTAAGGTTGAGATCAATCTGAGTGAATACATACTTCAAACTCTTATGATTCATGTATACTTGACACTTGGTTCGCATAATATAATGTTTTCAAATCTTAAGCGCATGCACAACGACTGCCAGTCCTAAGTCAGGAGTGGGGTAGTTCAACTCTTGTTTCCGCAACTGACGAGATGCATAGGCAATCACATGACCATCTTGCATAAGCACACATCCAAGTCCTTGGCCACATGCATCACAATAGATATCAAATCCCTTCTGTAGATCTGGCATAACCAACACTGGTGGTGACATCAACCTTTTCTTCAATTGGTCAAAGCTATCTTGGCACTTCTTGTCTCACTTAAATTCTCTTTCTTTCTCTAGAAGCGAAGTCATAGGCTTAGCAATCTTAGAAAATCCTTCAATAAATCTCCGATAATATCCTGCTAGTCCCAAGAAACTCCGGACCTCAGTAACTATAGTGGGTATGCTCCACACCACTATCTCCTTGACTTTAGCAGATTCCACTGATATTCCTCCATTAGAAATAATATGACCAAGGAATGGCACCTTGTCAATCCAAAACTCGCACTTGCTGAACTTAGCGTAGAGTTGATTATCTCGTAACTTCTGTAGCACCAACCTTAGATGTTGTTCATGATCACTTTCATTCTTAGAATAGATAAGAATATCGTCGATGAATACCACGACGAATCTGTCCAAATACTCCATAAACACCTTATTCATCAAATTCATGAAGTAAGCTGGTGCATTGGTTAGTCCAAACGACATAACAGTAAACTCATATAATCCATATCGAGTCGAGAAAGCCGTCTTGGGAATATCCGATGGTCTAATCCTCATCTGATGGTAACCGGATCGGAGATCAATCTTCGAGAATACTCTAGCACCTCGCATCTGATCAAATAAATCCTCAATACGGGGCAACGGATACTTGTTCTTCACCGTAACATCATTAAGAGATCTATAATCCACACACATCTGTTGCGATCCATCCTTCTTCTGCACAAATAACACCGGTGCTCCCCAAGGTGAGGAACTTGGACGAATGTAACCAGCCTCTTGTAACTCCGTCAACTGCTTCTTAAGTTCCTTCAACTCCTCTACGGACATTCTATAGGGCCGTTTAGAAATAGGGGCGGTTCCAGGTAAGAGATCAATCACAAACTCAACTTCTCTATCAGGTGGCATCCCTGGTAACTCCTCTGGAAAGACATCCGGAAAATCTCTAACCACCCGGATGTTGTCACCCACAAACTTCTCATCTACTAGGAATATCGCTAGTCTGATGGTGGTAGTTACTGAAATCTCAACTTCGAATCTTCCTCCTTTGGAACTGGTGAGTTCTACGGTTCCCTTAGCGCAGTGTATAAACCACCATTGCCTTTCTTAACCATGACATACCAAGGATCAGATCTATACTGCTTGACTCTAACATTATAGCAGTGGCTCCAAATTCTCTACCCATAATGGTCAATGACAATCTTCGTGTCATTTGCTTCGCCACAACAGGCCCTTTAGGTGTAATTACTCTCATGGGTTTTCTCATATTGTCCAACACATATGCCCAAACCAAAATCTCAGCATGACGCATAATTTTATTAGCAACACATGCGGTCAAATAGACCTTTTTATTCCTCCTAAAATAGTATCATACCGAATACTAACTAAAGGAACATGTAGATCTTACAAATAGTAGTAATTTATATATATGTTTATGTAGCTGGGTGGAGCTGGTGGTGGTGAAGATGGTGGTTGTTGTCGTTGTCTCTCCAACCGTGATTGCCTTATTTCTTGATGTATCTCCAGACGGGCCTGACGTATTTCCTCGCGTTCTTGTCTTATCTGGTTTTGCATTTCGGTCACCATGTCTGTCAATTGTTGTATTACCAGCCTTTGGGCTGCAATCACTTGATCGATTTCAACGGGTGGAGGATTTGGAGGATTCATTTCTGTTTGCTGTTGCGTGATAATCTTCCCTTTCCTGGTATTGACCATCTGAGTTAGATACATAAGGTAAGAAAGAGCAGTAGACAAGGCAGTAATTACAATCATGTTACTTTGGGGGACTTATTAGCTAAGTAGATTAATATTTCACCTACTATAGCTAATTCAATACCTTATGTTGGTACATGCTAAGATGTCCATCTATAATAATTCAATCAATCAAAGAAGCAAATCAGACATTTAGCATCAGCACAATCAACCAACATTTTTTTTAAGAAAATAGTTTTAACTTTTGTTTTGGGTTCCCTAACTCTTAAGAATGTCATAGGGGTAGGGATTCCAAGGTTTGAAATCCATCTTGTCTCAGAGTAGAAAAGGTAAGAATGATCAGAGTAGAACAGTAGAAGGTGAGACAGGATCAAGATAAGGTAAGTATGGAATGAATCAGAGTAAGATAAGTAGATAAGGGTTTTGTCCATTTCTATCTAGGTTTCGTCCTACAGTCAACATTTCCTCTGATACCACTTCTGTAACACCCGGTTTTAAAGGACAAAGCCGGGTGCATCTCATACATGCGCCAAGAAGACAACATATATAATAACAGAGTGTATAGAGATAAATGTCATAAAACATCAGAGTACTTATTACATAGCGGAAGTCTTATTACAAAATAAAGATAAATATAAAACGAACTAAGGATCGATGGCGCCAATGTCGACTGAGAAACGCCACCTAGATCAAGTCGAATTCCTCAGTGTTAGGCGGCTCCTCTTCGACCACCTGTTCTTCTCCTGTGGGGGGTGTGAGACAGCAAGAGTGAGCTCACATACGTTCATAGCTCAACAAGTCGTGGGGAATAATGTGGCATGAACTCACCAAAGGTGGGAATTCATGAAGTGTAAGGCTGATCAATGAAATAGAGGCTAAGGCTGAGCATTGCTTTTATAAGTTGGTCAAAATTTTATTAGCAATTACTAAGTGTAAGTAAATACCAAACCTTAATAATAATAAAGAACAGTAATAGTAAAATAATCCCAAATGCGATGCAAATGTCAAATTAAACTTAAGTTCCATAGTTAATCATGTGAGGGTCCGAGCCGCTCATGACCGTGAGCACGGCTAGTATACTAGTTTTACACTCTGCAGAGGTTGCGCATCTTTACCCACAAGTCGTGTATCCCATGTCGCCAGGGTTTGCAAGGCCCTTAGACACTACCGAGGTGAATGGCTAGGGATCCACTATGAGGCCTTTACAAAGTTCCACTAGCTTCCGAAAACCCGCTACAGTTTATAGGAAGTTCCAATGCAGGGTTCCTGGCTGACCGCCATCGCAGCAAAATCAACCAGGGACCTCCCTACACTGACCACTCCCCTACTGCCCTTGCCCCTTTCGGGTAAGGTAGTCTTCCACTAGCTTTCCTAATTAGTCAGCCAAGGGCGTCCCATTAAACCCTTGTGGTAGCACTGTTTTCCCGGGTGGTCGCTCCATGTTCCCATTAATTTAATGATCTTAACATGAACAGCAATAATAACAAGATAATAACAGAATAATCATGAATAGTGTATCTCCATACCCAATCCACATAAAGCAATAGCAAGTACTACCCAAAAATATTTCAGGGGTGAACAAGGTATAGAGGTAATCAAAACTGGGGTAACATAAAGGCTCCCATCAAAATTAACCTATGCAGATCATTAAAATTAATAAGAACATAGCTGGGAAAAGTAAGTGATCAAGGGCACAACTTGCCTGCAATGAGCTCCTGCTCAGCTACTTCTACTTGTTGAACCTCAGTTTCCACAGTGGCTTGCTCGTCTATTCGCAACAACACAATACATACATAGTATAGCCAAAATCAACATCACACCAAACATGTAAAATAAATATACAGTAAAAATCTACACATTAAAATAAAATCATAGGAACTGGAATCACTAACTTTGGAGTTATAGAATTTAAGTTATGAATTTTCTAAGATTTAAGGTGATTATAATAGGATTAGATGATAAATTAATTTTCTAACAGAGTTCATGTCAAAACAGTGATTCTAAATGATAGAGAATAATATTACAAAATTTTAGAAATTGGAATGGGTCAATTTGGAGCTAACATGAATTTTCTATGGATTATACAAATTCTGGCATTTAATTAATAGTAAAAATTTATTTTTAAATGTATTTCTCTGGTTTTATTTGTCATCTGGACTGGGCGTCAATTACTGTGAAGTGTAGGGGTCTGCGCGAATAAAATTCTAGACTCAGTGAACAGTGGCCAATGGACTGCGGGTTGATTTCCAGAGAGGTGAGGGTCTCTTTAGAAAAAATTGACCCGCGAAGGGGTACGGGCGAGTCTCGGCCGTTGGATTAGATCCGAACGGCCCAGATTAGATAAGCATGCTGCGAATCGGTAAGTAATCAGGGCCATTGGATCCCGATCCGACGGTCGGTGTTTAATGAAATCTGGATCGGATCCCCACCACCGGATCCAAGATCCACGGTTCCCAGACACGATCGCCCCCGATCTCACCCATGCCGTATGATTGAAATCTAACGGTCCGAATCCTATCTAATCGAACCGGTATGCGGCATCTAATCCGAGCCATACACGGGCAGATCGACGGCCCGCGACCGTCGTCACCACATCGTGCCCACACGCGGCGGCGGCGCCCTGCCCGCGGCGCGCCCTCGCCGGAGGGGCGATTAATCCGCAAGCCCATGTCCCTTTCGAACAATCCGAGAGTATCTACGCATTGCCGAGTGAAAAGCGAACCTAGGAGAGGGTTTCTTATCGGGGTTCTCGGCACCAAGAGCTCCGGCCACGGAACTAGGCGGTCGGGTGTTGCTGAAGGAGCTCCGACGAGCAATTGCCGGAGTTGTGGTGCCCCGCTATACTCCCGGTGACCACCCGCGCGTCCGCGATGACCAACCGAACACCCCGAAGCCACACGCCGAGGCCAATCGGCAGTGCAGGTGTGATTCCTCCGTCGGTCGCGCGTGGATACTCCTACCGAGCGCTGCGCAGCTTGGATTCTCCCACGGGGAAAAGTAGAGAGGATGAGAAAGTCGTGGGAATGATCCGAGGTACCCGAAATTGAGCTTTTATCGCCCCCATCGAGCTTGGTCCGGGTCGTCGGGGACGGTGCGATTCTCACGCGCGCGGTTGTTACGAAGAAGATGCTGACACCAGTGGTCCACGCGCCAGAGACGATGAGAGGTAGCGAGCGCGAGCGGCGTTTCTGGGTTGCGGGGCCCGCCAGTCGGTCTGTGCGCGTGGAGGGAGAAAAAAAAAGTTGGGCTGTCGCGCGGTGCAAGCAGCAGTGGGCCGAAAATG
This sequence comes from Zea luxurians, assembly GCA_029449295.1. NCBI lineage: Eukaryota > Viridiplantae > Streptophyta > Magnoliopsida > Poales > Poaceae > Zea > Zea luxurians. Next base: position 93,716,816 of record JAOPSE010000014.1, on the reverse strand, counting down.
GGGCAGTCGGCCCATGAGGCTTTTTTTATCCTTTTTCTTTTATTTTTCTTTCTATTTTCTTCATTTCTAAGGTTTAGTTTGAATTCAAATTTAGTGTTCAAACTTGTGCAAATTTATCCTCCATTCATGTTGTGAAATGAGAATATAAATCCTGGAGAATATAGTATATTATTTATATTCTTACACCCTTTTCTCTTCTCTCATTTTTGAAAACCCTAGTTTTAATTTAGGGTTTGATTTAATTCCTAGTATTTATTCTCTTATTATCTTCATTATTATTATTACTATTATTATTTTATTTAATGCACAAACATAAAAACTCCACATGATGTATTATTTTTTTTATCATTTGTAATTTAATCACTCTTAATTACTTGGTTGCTCTTTTTATGATGCAGATAAGGCACACAAAATGAGGAGCTCTCTTTATTACTCTTGGTATACAACTTTGAGTATTACAGTGCTTTACGAAGTGTTTAGGTTAGTTAGACCGCTTTAGCGCTTGCTCTAGGTGAACCCTAGTTAGTTGAGTGAGTTTTGTAAAACCACACAACCCCTCGGCTCTTGTGTGAGTTGTTGTAATTGTACCGAGTGGGGCGAGAGTCTTGTGAGACCGTGACAACCGCGTTTGTGTCACGGCCGCCACCGTGTACCGGAGGGAACGAGGCCCGCGGCGTTTCGGCCGGAAGCTCGATAGTGGAGACGGCGGGGAGCGTCCGAGAGGAGCCGGAAGCGGAGCACCACTTGCGCGTGGAGAAGGCCCGTGGCTCTATACGGAGTTACTCGACCGTGGTGCTTGGCCCTCGCGTGGGCTTCCCTTTGCGTAGGGGCACCAACGAGGATTAGTCGGGACCTTGCGTGGTTCCGGATACCTCGGAAAAAATACCAGCGTCATCCACGAGAGTTTGCTTCTCTACTTAGCTCTTTACATTCCGCATTTATATTAAGTTTCAATCTTGTAGTCATACTTATTTAGTGTAGATTGAAACTTAGCCTTTGCGGTAGAGATAGCAACACTTAGACAAAACCTAGTTTGCACATTCTAGTTTTGATTATTTGCATAGGTTTTGCTCTAGGGATTTAATTGTGGCCTAGTTAAGTAAAAGTTTTAGAAGTCCTAATTCACCCCCCTCTTAGGCGTCACCCGTTTCCTACACCCTTCATGTGCTAAAATTTAAGCCCGAAGTTACATGGGAATTTCTAGCAATGGTTCTTTTGTTGTATTTATTTTTGTGGTTATTCCAATGTATTTCTTTTAGTGTTCATTATGTAGAATTAGTGATAGCTTTCTAGGTTTTGGAAATTCTGAGTCTAGTCATTTTTTTGAGATATAACTACACAATCACAATAAAAATTAGTTGTGGATGGGTAGGACGTATATACCCCAACATCATCTATTGTATTTCCCTCTTGACCAAACTTAGGACAGCAACCATAACTCTCATTTGTTCACCCTTTCAACTCTTTATCATTTGATTTAATATTCTTGAGTGAGATCTAATCAAAAACTTGTGATTATCTCCAAGAGCCTAATTCCATTCTTGAGCATGTCCAACATTGGTCATTTGGTCTTTGATTTGTTACTCTTGAGTTCTTTGAATCCTAGATGGCTAGGAATCACACTAAAAGGATCTAGAAGGCTTGAGGGGGTGAATTGATTACAAAAAATTCTCTATAAACCACAACACTAGAGAAAAATATTGATTGGTACAAAGGATTTGCCTGGAACTTCCTTAAGATGAACTTCCTTAGGAGAATGTGCATGTATTCAAATAATGATTAACTATATCCAATCATCGTGTGGATTGAATATTGAGCAAACAACAAGTATCATTTATGAAGATAATTCAGCTTGTGTTGCATAAGTACAAATGAGCTATATAAAGAGCAACCTTACTAAGGATATAAGCCCTAAAATCTTTTATGCACATGAAATGCATAAGAGGCGCGTATGGCTACCCCTGGTTGATGCAGTTGTGTTTGAGCAACTGATTGGAGGAGCCTCATGCAATGGTGGCTGCCCTTCATCCGCAACTGCTACAGCTGTTCGGACTGCTGCAGCTGTAATCCATAAAGACAAAATACTGTAGAAGCCACAACCAAATTAAAGCCACAACAAGCCACAACGAACAATGTCTGTACGTCAAGGCAATGCCAGATCGGATGGGGTTTAAGGGTGTTTGAACCAAAACTGGGCTGGCGGACGGTCTGGCCCTGAGGCCAGACGGTCCGCGCAAGCGCAGAACAGATTAGGATTCCGAGTTTTGTGCTACGGTTGTTAGCTAAATTCGTGGGATTCGCTTGGAAATTAGTTTGTAAAGGGTCCAGCCCCCCTCTGTCGGTGTTTTGGGTCCGACTGCGCACCTGGGGTTACCCCTCAAGGTGCTTTCAGGAGTAGGACGGTGTTATCGACTGTAGCTCGATGGTTCGTGCTGGATGCACGAGAAACAGTGGACAACGGTTTACAGGTTCGGGCCGCTTTGAGATGTGTAACACCCTACGTCCTGTCGAGAGTGCTTTATGTGGTGGGTTACAAGGGGATTCTCTAAAGCTAAAAACGTAGAGAGTTGGGCGGGAGGCTAAGTAGCGAGCATCTGATCTGAAGGGGTGCCCCCTAGGCCTTATATACTCGACCATGGGGCGATACATGTAGATATGACAACAACGTGTACCTAAGAAATAGTGAACCAACTGAGTTTATCCTCCTATAATCCTATCGACCCATTCTCGCTTGGTTCCGTTGTACAGGGCTCCTGCATGGGAAGGTCGGGCCTCTGTTGTAATTACTACTCGAATTCGTTGGGCCGTCTTGGGCTCATGCCGATACAGCCTTGTGTCGATTCGCTTCATTGGTCGTTCCTCCCCAAGCCCACGAGGGGGGTGACCTTACGAATTATGGGGCCCTTGGGCCTTTCGTGAGGTCTTTTATCCTTCTGGTGGACCCGGGGGATATCTGTCCCCCACAAGCCCCCGATCTTTGGGTCGATTTTGAAATAAACGGCCCAAGGATCCTAGGTCCAGCTTGCAGTCAGTTCTGAAATAAACGGCCCCAGGTCTAGCTTGCAGTCTTTGACTTTAACAAGGGATGCCTTGGAGATAAGCCTGCCGGGCCACTGCTTCTGAGTTCTGAATGATCCGGTAGAAACAATTTTTTCACTGCCTTTTTCTGCCTTTATTACTCGAAATTTGGTGTTCTGTCTCAGACTCATGCTTCGGAAGTCAGCATTTTTGTACTGTAGGACTTCAAATTTCATTGGGTGCACCGAATGGTGTAGCCCCCGAGCTTCGAGTGGATTTTTGCAGATAATCCACTCGAAGGTCTTCACTTCAAGTATTATCAGAGATCACTTTTATCTTCCACTTGCGCTTTTTCAGAGGTCAGCCTTGTCTTGATCTTGCCTTATGCTTTAGAAGTCAGCACTTTACTTCTTCGGGGATGATGATCCATTGGATGCACCGAAGGTGCACCCAATGGGTGTAGCCCCCGAGCTTCGAGTGGATTTTTGAAAATAATCCACTCGAAGGTCTTCATTTCGTGCCTTTTTTCCAGGAATCATCCTTCCCTTTTGCTGAATGCCTTGGAGATCAGCATTATATTATTGATACTATGCTTTAGAAGTCAGCGTACATTTTTGTCTTTGAGGCCGAGTACGTGATCTGCCCATATCTTGCTAGGTCTTGCCATTTATTTGATTTGCGACTGATTAGACGTTCGATAGATGGCCCTTGGCTAGTCTTCATGTCACTTTGTGCTTTGATGCTTCTGTCGATTAGACTTGTACCTCATCGGCTATATTTGGCTTTCCTTTGATCCCTGCTGATATCTTTCTTCTGTCTTGAAGTATTCATTGCATATACTGTTCGGATGTGACAGTGTTGAAAATATACTGATAATTCCTGGGCGTCCCCCCAATGGGTGTAGGCAAGGGATGGCTTGGTACGCTGAGCGTTTAGCAAACTGCTTCTGAGTAGTAACTTGCTGTGACCGCGGGCGTAATCATATCACCCGCGCAGTTGACTGGAGTCCCAATGGGTGTCGTGTTACGTGAAACGGCGTCAGCCGCCTGACGTGTCTTCAGACGGTTTGAATTGCATATTGAATTTTTGCGACTGTTCAGTGGCCGTGGTAGGAGGTGAGCGGTTGCCTTCTTCTTCTATAAATAGTGCTCTTGCTTCTCCGGCATTTTCACATCTCTTATCGCTGCTTGCTGTTTATCCTCCTCTTCTTCCTTCCATTTCCAACATGGGCAAGAGTAAGAAAGGTGGTAGTTCTTCGCATCGCTCTGGTGACAAACGCAAGCGTGAGCCGACTCCTCCCTCGGAGGACTTCGGCGACTCGGAGTACTCGGAGGAGGAGTTCTCCACCGAGTCCGAGGACTCTCCGGCTGCTGCCTCTCCCCCGGCGTCGTCTGATGATTCAGACGACTCCCAGGGGATTGCCGCAGAGGTCTGGACCAACATCCGGTCCGTCGAGCACGCCAGGCTCGCGGGCTCGGATGAGTCGAAGTACTCCTAGGACGAGGAGAACTCCTCGAACTCATCCGAGGAGGGCGGTGGCGACGGCGACGGAGGCGACGGTGACGACAGCGGTGACGGCGGCGAAGGCGATGGCGACGGCGGCGGCAAGGGTGGCAGCAGCGACGGTGGCAGCAAGGGCGGCAGTAGGGGCATCAGCAAGGGCAGCAACAAGGCCAGTGGCTAGATGCCACTGGTTTTAATTATTAGTATAGATTAGTAGTAGTATAATGAAATAATATAGTAGTAGTTAGTAGTATAGAGTAGTGAAGTATAGTGTAGTAGTAGGGAGGTCATCAACTCATAATGAGTTGGTTTGTAAGTTCGGTAATGCTTCCCTTATAATGAAGAGTTATTTCGCCTCACTTCTGTGCGCTATATTTTGCTTTCCTGTCATTCGCCGATCTCATTAATGCCTGAGGGATGTTTGGAATCAACAAATCACGCTTCTGACTATTTTCTTCGTGATGTCAACACTTTGGTGATAGCGGCCGAGTCATCTGAAATCACGTTGTTGCTTTAGGAGTGACGACCGAGTTATTACTGGCGATGTTGGCACTTTTTGAAGTAATGGCTGAGCGATAGCGGCCACGTCAGTGTTTTAGAGATAACGACCGAGCGGTTACTGGTGATGTCGGTGTTTTAGAGGTAACACCCGAATCCCTTGGAACTGCATCACCGCTTTAGGAATAACAATCGGGCGGCTGATGACGATGTCGGTGTTTTGGAGGTAACAACAGAGTGATCGATGGCAACATCGACGTTTTAGAGGTAACAACCGAGTGATAACGGGCCACGTCGGCCGCTTCGGAGATAGTGGCCAAGTGGAGTCTGGTAACGTCAGCGTTCTCAGAAATAATCGCTGAGTTAGAATGGACCGTGTCGGCCGTTTTAGAAATAACGGCTGAGTGATGATGTGGCATGCCCGCGCTTTAGAAATAACGACCGGGTGATGACGTGGCACGCCAGCGTTTTAGAGATAACAGTTGGGCGATGACTAGGCGCTTTTTAGATTCGGCATCTGGCTTCGGAAAACCCCATATGCACTGTACTGTCGCGCGCCTCCGCATTCCTGTGGCAGAAATCACCCGAATTATTCCGGCTCAAGTGCCTAAGTCATGCCTCAGGGGTCGTAACACACTTCAATCGGAATAACCCGTCAGTCCCTCAGATCTAGTCTGATAGAGCCACTTAACCAGGATCAAATTCCACAGTCTCACTCGAAGGTGAGTCACAGAAGAAATACAATAAAACAGGAAACCTCGAATTAAGTACTGAATTATTACATAGGTCGGAGTTTTTCAAGTAGCAATAAGAGTTCATGAAATAAAGTGCAGCGGATAAACGATGTCGTCGGTATCGAGGAAATGGGCAAGGCCTATCCCACTACTCCTCGTGCTCCTCTCCTGCCGGAGCAGCATCCCACTCGACCGTCCAACCCGGTGGCAGGGTGGTAGGCCAAGTCACACCATCAACCATTTCCTGAATGGTACCTGCAAAAATTATGCCACAATCAAGGCTGAGTATACTAATACTCAGCTAGACTTACCCGGTGTGAGGAATCTACTCCTCTACCTCTAGACTATGCAGCTGTTTGGCTGAGGGGTTTGGTTTGCCAAAAGCACTAGCTGTTTCTAAAATCCATTTTTAGCTTTTCAACTTCTATCATCATTAACTTAGCTAGGTTTGCTCCTTCTAAGCATACATGGTAACAAACATTTTAGTTCAATCAACAAATTATCTCATGTAATCCTCATTTCACTTCTTACTCGATGCAGTACAAGGGGTCAAGCAGTCTCATTAGCTGCGAGAAGCAGACGATTCGAATCGAGTTTTGACCTTGCAAGGTAAACCTAAACACACGGCATGTCAGGGTTCTCCGTCCCCACACAAGACAACCGTCCCCATTGATTCCCCGTTCGCGTCCAGGCCTCACCGCCTTGGCATACAATGCTCCACTGACCCCGGCTGCCGCCGTGCAGTGACCGCACTTGTACCCACCATAGCTAGCATGGGAGACCCAGTCTCAGGTCGCATGAGGGATAAAGTCCGCGCCCGGCTTCACTCAGGTACTAGGTTTACCGGTTACCATTTTTCCTGGCATGTGCTTAGTACGTTCAAAATCTTGACTCAGGTATCCACACATTAATCCTTAATTCTTTTTCCCGTCTCATGGTCAAGGCATCCTCCCTGGATCCAAGTCCGTAGACTAATATAGATCCCGTTATCAAGATGAATACAATCAATTCCTGACCTCGCGCGAGTGCTAGAAAAATCACTCGACTTCTACCGAGATCCTGATTAGCGAAGCAGCTACTCGACCTAGCATACTAGTATTCATCTCAAAAAGGAATCCTAAGTTCATGCATCTAGAGGTTTTAAGCAACTCCTACACTTAAGTGCACATTACAAACCTACAAACATTAAGTGTAGTAAAGTAGCATATATAAACAGTTATGCATAAAACCGGGGCTTGCCTTCAATTGTTGGGGCTGCAGGGAGATCCTCGATAGCAGCCTCGGAAGCCTGCTCCTAGTCCTCCTCTTGGACAGATTCTTGCTCGGGGATGAGCACGTACTCTCCGTCGGCAAGATTACAATCTAATGAATACAATGCGTAAGATATATGCATGATATGGTATGTGCTTTAGAAATTACAACTTTTGACGGTGTATGATCTACTTGAGTTAGACAAGGTTAAACCTTACTTATGTGAGACCTTTGGGTGGTATACTTAGTAAATTGGATCAAACTTAGCCAAGGTAAGTGGTAGGTTTATTTGTTTGGGGTTCCACTGAATTCTTTCTAAATCGTTAGTGAGTTTTGACAAGAATTCAAGTTGGACTCATTGGAGTGAGGTTTATTCCTTCTTCCTTTTTCTTTATTCTTCTTAAGTCTTTGGAGTGGGTTTAAACTACAAGTTGTTTTAATAAAATCCCAAAAATTCTGTAAAAATTACAGTGGCTTATTACTGGTGTATAATTCTCTGTCTCAAAATTTGGGGTTCAAAAAGTGAATAGTTTTCTCTGGACAAAAATACCAAATTTTAGGGCAGAAGGGGTGATTTGAACTGCAGCTATTAATTAAAAGTAGGTAATCCTCTAAAATTTATTTTTGCTGGCCTTTAGGTGCTATAACATGACTTGACACAAATTTCTAGCCATTATTACCTATTAATTATTTTACTAGGATTTTCTCAAGTTTCTAGCCAAAGGGGTGCTTTCTACTACCACTATATTTGAAAAAATATCAAACAACATACTTCTGGTTTTTTTAGCTTATATTTTGTGCAAGAGCAATCATTCTGAAGTTTGGCATCTTTTTGCTTAAGGGAAGGGGTGGTATGCATTTATTGGATTAAATGACCTTTCTTATAAAATATTAGCAATAGGTATTATTTTGCATCTTTTTAATGGGTTTGCATTTTTCTCTGGTGGCCTATCTTATTATTGACTTAGCAAAATTTTATTTGCCCATTATTGTATTATTATGGGTTACTCATAATTTATTTGGAGAATGACTCATTATCATATTATATTTATTTACCTTACTTAAAATGATGGGCTGGGGTGTTTATTATTTTTGTAGTGGGGTTCTCGTGATTACAAGTCCACTGGGTTTTTATTACCAATTTTGGGTCTGGTTTTGTAATTTTAATAATTGACTTCCAGTTGGAATAATGCTAAACAAAATATTTTATTTAAAAACTGATCTGGAATAAAGGTTTCTTTATTTTTCCTAGGTTCTCTGTTACTTAAGTAGATTAGGAAAAATAATTTCACTCACTGTTCATTAATTTCTAAGGCCTTTCTGATTTTCCTAAGTTTTGGGCAGAAATGGTTTTTAATGAATATTTACACTATATTCTTCAATATTGGGGTTCCTACTATTTTTAAACAGTGTCTAAATGAGGTTTGAATACCTACAAATTTTCTTAGGTTCAGTATAGAAGCAAAACTAATTTTCTTTAATTAAACAAGGTTTGGTCAGTTTCAGTTTTTAATTGTAAACTCTAAAAATTAGAACAGAAAGTATAGGGTTTATTATTTTTAAATGATAGTTCACAATATTTAGGATCTAGCAAAATTAGTTTGACAATTTTTGATTAAGAATTCATCAAGTTATAGATCTTCTAAGTTCCCTAGTTATTTAAAAAGATTAACAGAATTGATTAAATGGAAAACTACTTTGCGCTGGGGTCCTTGGCGGGTGTTTCAAGTTTTTTCCTCACGAATCAGTCCCTGGGCTACTATTCACATGAGACACTGACATTGCAGAAAACCCCTCGGGTTCTTCTAATCCTAACCCGAGGTCTTTCTCCTAACTTAAACAGTGCCCGCGGCGGAAGAAAGGGCGGAGGGGCTTACCGGCGACGAGATTGCTCCGGTGAAGTGGTCGAGGATGTAGGGGAGGTCTCGGGGATCACAACGATGTGCGGGTCGCCGTCGGGGGTGGTCGGAGTTGGCCGGTCCGCGTGCGCAGGCGGGGGAGCTCATCGGTGGCGAGGAGTCCGGCCTATCCAGGGCGAAATTGACCAATCAAACGGGTCAGAGAGCTTCACCAGGGATCAATGAAGGGGTGCGCGCGAGGAATTGAAGAATGGCTCACCGGAGAGCTTGGTCCACGCGCGGGGGCGGGCGACCGAAGTCTGGCGATGGTGATCTCGGGCTTCCGGTGAAGTTCTGTCGGGTCTGAGGGCTTGGAGAGCTTCACGGGCCTATGGCGAAGCTAACCGAAGCACTGGCGCAACTTGAGGGCGACTGGAGTGGGCTGGCCACGGTGGCCGAAGCTCTGGCGGCAATGGCGGGCGGAAAAGAGCTCGCCGGAGCTAAGGAGGGGTGGCTGGCCGGTGATGGTGAGTGCGGGGTGAAGTGAGGCACGCCCGGGGATGCTTTATAGGCGCGGGCGGGCACGACCGAGGGCAAGGGCACGCGGCGGACTTGACCGAACGCCAGGGCGAGCGCGCGCGCGGGTTGGGCGAGCGACGGCGTGCTGACCAGGGTCGAACACGTGTGTCCGTGCGTTCTGCCCAAGTTCTGGCGCGTGTGGTCACTCATCCGAGCCTGCTCTCACCTTGGTCAGTGCACAAAACCTCTTCTCCTCCCTACAAGCTACCGATCTTGTGTGGGGGTCATAGGATTTTGCCTACAGGTTGCAGAGATATGGAGCCCGGAAATCCGGTTTGTCTCCCTGCTCAAATCCAAGGCAAATCCAGGGTTTTGTCGTGTCTAGGGCTCGCGTCCCAATGCCATCTCCTAGCATACGACAGAGGGGTTAGTTAGGCACGTTTTTGTTAATGGGGCCATTAGGATTTGAGTTAGGGATCAAGGTGAACACGCTTGATCTTTGGCTCAAGGTCTGAAATTCAGAATTCTGAAATTCAGAATTTCCTATTGAGTCCCCACATGAGAAGCTTGTTTGGGGTTTTATTTGAATTATTTTGGCCAAGCTTCTTCAATCTTTATTGTTGCTTGTTAAATATACTTCAATGTTTATAATTGGCCTAAGTCATGATTTTAAATTTTTCATACTCTTTTCTTGAATTTTGCTCATAGGGCTCAATTAGGGTTTTTGTTGGGGTTGCACATTTTACCTTTTGAAAAACCCATTTGTTTTGAATATGATACTTTTAAGTATATGCTTGGTGTATCATTTATTCTTAAGTGAATTTGATGTTCATGCTCAAGTTGGTTCACATAAAATGATGGTTTTTGGGTTAGCATCTTGAGAGAAACCCTAGGTGACACTGGGGTGTCACAATTCCGTGCCCTAGTTCTTGCTTTTCTGCACCCAGGCCTTCTCCACTCTCTTGCAATGTTGCTTCCGCTCTGTTCGCTAGCAAGGTTGAAATGGCGCCTAAGCGGAAAGCTTCGAGTTCGTCCGTCGCAGTCATCCCCCCCATCGACCCCAACAGTCAGTTGCCTTTCGCAGGTAACCATATATCTGTTGTCTCTGAATCCGACCTTCTCCATCTTGTATCTATCGGGGTTCTTCCTCCGAAGGAGCTCTGTTCCTGGCGGATCTATCGTGGGGTCACTGTTCCAACAGAGGACACTCACGAATCCGTCATCTACGTTCCTTTTCTCCTCCGCGGCCTTGCTCTTCCCATTTCTCCTTTTTCCGCGGTTTCCTTGATTTCTATCGCTTGAATCTGACTCATCTGAATCCCAATTCCGTTCTGCAAGTTTCTATCTTTGTTCATTTATGCGAAGCTTTTCTCGGAGTTCTGCCACACTTTGGCTTGTGGAGGTATTTGTACCACTGTCGCCCTGGGATGGCCGGAGGGCAGCACCAGCTGGTGGGGGGCGCGAGCTTGGAGATGCGCCGTGGGAGGAAGGCCGATTACCTCGACATCCTACTCAAGGATAGCATCAAGGGATGGCGTCTGGAATGGTTCATCGTGGAGAATCATGGGAATTCTCTCCCCCACGGTCAGGAAGACAGCCGGATGTTCGCACTCCAAGCTTGACTGAATCCCCCACAGACCAGGAAGTAACTGAAGCAGGGGCTTTGCAGCTGAAGTTGGATTGCTGAAAGAAAGGGGTCTGACTGCAGAAGCTGTGGTCGCTGACTTTGTTTTCAAGAACATTCAACCGCTGAAAGACATAGCATATCCAGCCTATCTGTATCGAGGCTTTGCTAATTCAACTCGGGTAACCAACAGAAGAATTCCTGCCGTGGACTTGATGGGCTGGCTCGAGATGATACTCAGAGGCAAGGTGTCAAACGTCGGCGCTCCTTTTGCATACTCGGCTTGGAATCTGCCTCCTTCCAAGGCCTTTACCAGTTTTGCGTCAAATCCTCCTGCTGGTGATAGCAGTTTGGGCCTTAGAGTGCGATCCTCTCCCGAAGAGGTTAGTGCTTTGGTTGCCTCACTTAAAGAAATTCCTGACGACGAGAGGCAGGTTCATTTTGAGGTGCCTTTAAATCCAAGTGATGCAGAGATAAGTGCCATGCTGGATATGTTAGCTGAAGATTCTTCTGATGCAGTCCCTGCTGAAACACTGGCGGTAGCGCCCATCCCAGAGGCTAGCGAAGCTTTAGATATTCAGAAGTCTGACAATGTTCGTCCGAAGCGTTCTCGCCGAGCCAATCAGCCTGCTTCTCCTGCTGAGGGGAAGAAACAGAAGAAGAGACGTCTTCGTCGAGTGTCTAGTTTGGATCAGGATGCTGGTCCTTCTGTTCCTGCTGCTGAGGAAGTGCTAGTGCCTGCATTTGCTGAAACTGATCCCAATGGGTGTAACCTGCCTGCTATTAACCCCAATGGGTGTGACCTGGATGACGCTGACCCCAATGGGTGTACTGTCTGCGTTGTTGATGAGGGTGAGGAGGAGGAGGATTAAATCCCTCTAACTCGGAAGAACAGCCGACACTATATTGCCAGTGGCGAAAGTAGTGGTGTTCCTTCTCCAGCCTTGTCTGCTCTTGTTGGTCTACAAGAATTGTCTCTGGCCAACTTTGATCAGACTCTTGAGGATATGGTCCCAGAAGACCTGTTGTCCAAGCCAGCAGATGGTGGCATGATGGACGTTTGCGCTGATGTGCCTGATGCTGGGCTGGAGTTGTCCCGGGCGGCGTCCCGCACCTCATCGACCTTGGAGCGCAGTCTTAAGGGTCAGGAGGCTGGCCCGGATTGCACTGTTTCTATGGAAGTGGTTGAAGGTCCTTCAGCCTTAGAGGTGGCTGCCTCGGAGGGCTCGACCCTCAAAGATAGTGCTGGTGCTTACCCAGCCCCCGAGGGTGTTGCCGGGGATGATCCGGCTCGGATGGGTAGCGCGAGCGATGACCCAGCCCTCGAGGGTGTCCGAGTTGGTTCTCCCTCTAACACTTCCATTGATGTTCACGTGGGATCTTCTCCTCCGTACTCTGATTGTATGGCAGCAGCACGGGTTTCATGTCAAGAGGTCGCTTTAGAGGCCAGCGTCCCTGATGACAGAGTTCTGACTTCTGCTGGTGACACTGACTTGGTTCCCAATGATGCATTGCGGGTTGTTCCAGTTGGTGACCCTTCAGCAAGCCGTCAGTTGATTTCCCACGACTTGGGGGTTCCCTCATTCTTCTCCAACCTCCAGGTAACTTGGTTTCTTCTGTCCTGACTTTTACTTTAGGTAGACTGATGTTATTATGCTCATCTGTTCTTAATGTCAGGCATTGGTGGACGAAATGGCTGGCCGGTTGAAATCACAGGGGACCTCTGTCCCGGAAGGGGCTTTGTCCCTAACGCATTGGAATCCAGTGTTGCTTCAGCGGTGAGTATCTGACTTGGAAATGGCAAATGCTGGTTAGTGCCCTTTGTTCCTTCATTGGCTATTTGACTTGGAACACCCTTGCTTGACTGTTTCCTGACAGATATGGCCCGGCGATATTCTGACCTTAAAGAAAGGTATTCTCAAAGTCAGGCTGCATTGGCCCAGGTTTCTGCCTCTCTGAATGATGCTAACTCCACTCTCCGTGCTCAACTTGATTCTGAAAAGGTGGCCACTGAATTGAACTTTCACTTGCCCTTGTCTGTTATGTTTTTAGTGCTTGCTTGACGTTGGAGAAACCGGCTCTTGTCTGCAGGAGGAGAAACGTGCTCTTGCTACTTCTCGCGACAATCTGGAAAAGTTATACCGCGATGCCAGCAACTCGTTGACTATCTTGGAGAGGAGTCATCGTTTTACCATGGAGGACTTGGATAACCATCGCTACGAGCTGCAAGAGTCTCTAGATGATATGATTCGCCTCAGGCAATTGGTGTCGAACAAGGATACTGTCATCAAGGATCTACGTGCTTCCAAAAAGTCGGTGGTTCGGGAGCTAGAAGCCGCTCGGTTGGCTGTCAAGGCCGCTGAAGATACTTTTGCTACTCTGAAGGCCCAGCGCGACAAAGCCATGGACAAAGCCGTTCACGCGGGGCAAATTATGATGAGGAGACCCGGCGTGGTTGTTCCCGACGACATAGTGGCTGATGTGAATGCCGCTCCCGATTCTTCGAGTCATCCTTCCTCGTTGGTTGCTCCTGAGAAAAACATTTCCAGATAGAAAACACTGAATGCCTTGAGTATATGGTTAGTGTGCTTGGATGTTTCATTAGAAAACACTTTTCGGTACTGAATGATGTTATTGTTTTCCCGTTGTTAGAATGCAACGGTATCTACAGTCATAAAAGTAAGTGCATTATGATGGTTTTGAATTTTTTTGTGGGGCATAGAGATCACCCTGGGATGAATAGTCGCGAACGTGCCGAACGTGCTGTGCCAATTTAAGTCGTTGCCAACTTAAATCGATCGTTCCGTTATCAGGGGTATAGTGATCACCCCGAGTCGAGTAAGCAAGAGCATGTCGCACCGTCTTAAGTCATCGCCGACTTAAGCCGATTGCTCCGTTAGCAGGGTATAGTGGTCACCCTGAGTTAAGTAAGCGTGAGCATGTCGCACCGTCTTAAGTCATCGCCGACTTAAGCCGATTGCTCCGTTAGTAGGGTATAGTGGTCACCCCGAGTTAAGTAAGCGTGAGCATGTCGCACCGTCTTAAGTCATCGCCGACTTAAGCCGATTGCTCTGTTAGTAGGGTATAGTGGTCACCCCGAGTTAAGTAAGCGTGAGCATGTCGCACCGTCTTAAGTCATCGCCGACTTAAGCCGATTGCTCCGTTAGTAGGGTATAGTGGTCACCCCGAGTTGAGCAAGAATGCATATGAACAATCCTTGAAGTCTTTTTATTGATGATGTATTTCCCAGTTTACAGAATACATTGTCGCCCCAATAGCTTTTGAAATATAGCTAAGGATAAAACTTCCTGAGGTGTTCTATGTTCCATGAGTTCCCAATTCACAGGCCCACTTGGCTACTCTTCCGATGGCTTCTTTGTTGGGGAGAATATCCCCTATTGGAAATCCAGTGACTACTATGACTTTGTGGTCATCGAAGTAGTGCCGAAGCTTGCGTGCAGTTAGAAGTACTGCATACAATAACTTTTGAACCTGAGGATATTTCTTCTTTGAAGAGCCTAGAACTTCACTGATGAAATAGACGGGGTGTTGTACTGGGTATGCATGTCCTTCTTCCGCTCGCTTGACTACTAACGCGGTGCTCACCACGTGAGTCGTGCAAGAGATGTATAATAGTAGATCTTCTGCTGGTTGAGTCGACGTGGCTCGGTGTGGCAGTTTCAGCACTGGTGGTGTTGTCAAGAATTTTTTCAGCGCATCTAGAGCTTCTTGTGCTTCTGAAGTCCACTGAAATTTGTCCACCTTCATGAGTAACTTATAGAATGGTAAGCCTTTTTCTCCCAGCCTTGATATGAACCTGCTTAGGGCTGCCATACACCCGATGAGTCTTTGAACTTTCTTTTGTGATCGTGGTGCTTCCATCTTCATGATAGCTTTGATCTTTTCTGGATTGGCTTCAATTCCCCGGTGGCTAACAATAAACCCTAGCAACTTTCCTGCCGGCACTCCGAAAACGCACTTTTCGGGATTAAGCTTCCATCTGTATCGTCGTAAACTATTGAAGACCAGCTGTAAATCTTCGATGAAATTTTCTGAATCCTCTGTCTTGATCACCACGTCATCCACGTAGGCTTCCACACGCTTGCCCCAGTGATCGGCTAAGCATGTCTGAATAGCCCTCTGATAAGTTGCTCCAGCGTTTTTGAGGCCGAACAACATGGAGGTATAGCAGAAGGCTCCAAACGGGGTGATAAATGCCGTTTTTTCCTCGTCTTCTTTTGCCAAACTAATCTGATGATACCCAGAGTAGCAATCCAAGAAAGACATCATAGAGCACCCGGCGGTTGAGTCCACCACCTGGTCAATTCTAGGAAGCCCGAAGGGATCCTTCGGATAGTGTTTGTTGAGATCCGTATAGTCAACGCACATGCGCCAATCCACTTTATTCTTTTTGAGTACAAGAATAGGGTTGGCTAACCATTCAGGATGTAACACCTCTATAATGAATCCGGCCGCGACCAAGCGAGCTAGCTCAGCACGGATGGCTTCTCTCTTGTCGGGCGTAAAGCGACGTAATTTTTGTCGTATTGGCCTCGCCTGGGGGTAGACCTTCAATTTGTGCTCGACCAGCTCTCTTGGGACTCCCGGCATATCCGCAGGTTGCCATGCGAATACGTCTCGGTTATCTTACAGAAACTGGACGAGTGCGCTTTCCTATTTGTCATCCAGGCTGGAGCTGATGATGGTGGTTTTGTGTTCGTCAGCGAACCCGAGGTTGATCCTTTTGGTTTCTTCAGTCGGCCGCATAGAGGTCACGGCTTGAGCTTCGTTCGCGGGGACCGCGAGATCTTCCTCAGGCTTTGAGTTTGCCCGTGCAGAGGAAATCGCCGATGGTTTGGTGGTGAGGGCCACCTGAATGGCGACTCGGAAACATTCTGCGGCGCCTTGGAAGTCAGCATACACAGTTATGATCCCTTGTGGTCCTGGCATCTTTAATATCATGTACGTATAATGTGGAATAGCCATGAACTTCGCTAATCCGGGCCTCCCGATGATGGCATTGTATCCGTAGTCGAAGTTTGCTACCTTGAACCTCAGGAACTCGGTTCTGTAGTTTTCCGGAGTTCCGAAGGTGACTGGCATGTAGATGTGGCCCGCGGGTACTCTCCTTCAGTTGGCACGATGCCGAAGAAGGGTGTGTCCGACTCGTGGAGCTCTTTGAGGGGAACTCCCAAGCCTTGGAGCGTCCGGGGGAAGGTGACGTTGATGCCGCTTCCCCTGTCCACTAGTACCTTCTTTACCCTGCTCTCTCGTATCACCGGATCGACGAGAAGCGGGTATTTGCCTGGGTGATCGAAGTTAAGCCATTGATCTGCCCGGGTGAAGGTGATCGGGTGCTCAGACCATCGGTACGGGGCGGGAGGACCGGTGGCCGCCACCAGTATCTGACGATCGTTGAGCTTTTGTTGTCTCTTGCTTTCTTGTGACCTGTGTCCGCCGAAGATGACGTTGACTTCTCTATCGACGCGCGGGAAGGCTCCTCCTCTTCCCTCCTCCTGGTGCTGAGGTTGTTGCGGTTCTCCCGGTCCTCCTCGCGGCGGGGGAGGAGGTAGAGGTTGAAAAGGTCGACCGTGCCCAACGGAGTGTTTGAAGTCCCTGCAGTTTCGGAGGCTGTGGCGCATGTCCTTGTGGTATGGGCACTGGGCGTCGAGGATGTTGTCCAGCGTGCGTTCGCCTCCGTGAGGTCCTCCTCGGGCGCGAGAGGCGGGCGGTCCGACGGCGTGGACCTCCTCGCGAGGCCTCTTCTCCCAGCGCTTGTCGGGTTGCTGGTTCGTGTCGCGTCGTGGCACCGCTGGTGCAGGATTCGCTCCTCCGATGAGGTCCTGAGCTCGTTCGTCCGCGGTGATGTAAAGGTCGGCCTCCCAGAACAGCTGCTCGGAGGTAGTCAGTGCCTTCTGTAATATGGTTCGGACGAACGCCGAGTCATTGGATCTCCTGTAGAAGTCCTCGATCACTGCTGCCTCCGCGACCTCGGCCAATTTCTCATGGTCTGGAATCTTTTTAGGTACGACCGAAGAGTTTCGTCCCCTCGACGCTAGATGGATTTGAGGTCCCATGGTTGCGCCGGTTTGTTAGAGAGAGACTGAAAGTTGGCGGTGAAGCGCCGACTGAAATCGCTCCAGTCGTCGATGCAGTGTCGGGGTAGGTGTCGTAGCCATTGCAGCGCGTCTTGCCTGAGGACGATAGGCAAGTACGCAGTCATCACGTCCTCGGTTGCCCAGCTGCTCGGGCAGCAGTGGTGTAGACGGCCAGCCAGCCTCCCGGATCCTGCTTAGGTTCGTACTTGTCGACGTTGGAGACCTTGAAGTTAAGGGGCCATTGAATGGCCCTGAGGCGTGGAGTAAGTGCTGATACTCCGCACGTGTCCTCCTGTCGTTGATGATGATGTCGGTCCCGGGGAGGAGAATGGTTGTCGTGGTGCCTCGACCGTCCCCGGGTGGTGCCACCAGTTGAAGCCATGGCCGACTCGGTCCTGGTAGCCTGACTTCGCGCTGGGACGCCGTGATCCCGATCGTACTCTTCCCGGCGACGAATTTCGTTCTCGTGTCGTCGTTCGCGCGAAGCGTTGATGGAGCTCCGTGCGTCCCGCCGACTGTTGATGGCGTGTCGTAGATCGTTCAACGGGTGAGCGAGGGGTAGGAGATGATTGGCTGCTTGAGTGAACAGCCGCCGATAGCCCTCGGCATCGGGAGTCCGCGGGAGGCCATCTGCTATCCGAGCCAATACTCCGCCGACTTCACTCGGCGTGTTCATGGCTCGGGCAAAATCGGGGTTCAGGTTGCGTCCGAAGAGTGGATTTTCCCGGCGTTGCCTTGTTTCCTGCTCGGCCTGTTCTTGAGCCCGTCGACGATCGCGTCGTCGGGAATTCCTTCTTTCCCTGAAGACACGTTCTTCCGGAGTTTCTCCTATCTCTGAGACCTCGTCTCGCGATACAGGTTGCGCCGGGTCCAGTTCTCCGGCCTTGTGATGTTGTCGGATATTTCGGCGTCGGTTCCTTCGTTGGTGGGACTCCCGCTGAGGAAGTTCCTCTCCAGGTACGATCGGTTCGTCATCGGAGATGGGGGTGACTCTGCCCTTCCAATGAAGAGGACGTCAGGGTAGAATGGAACAGTTGTCGTGGCGACCTTCTTTCTGCCCTCCTTTGAGGACGAAGGTACAGAATGAATAGCTTGCCGCCTTTCGATCTCATTCGTTTCTTTCTTCCTCGTGATCCGTGTCCATTCTCCCGTCGGAGAGGTGGACAACGAAGTTCTCCGGGTTGACGAGCCCTGGGCTTCTAGTTTGCTGAAGGTGATCTTTTTCCGGGGCGCTGGAGGTTGCGCCCTTTCCTGCTTTGCCCCGATTTTCCCGGGGATTTCTGAGGAAGATTTTCTCTTCGATGGATCCGCGACGCGATGCAGAGTTCCTTCCTCATCTGCTACAGACGAGATAGTTCCGAAGCAGAATGTGGGCCCGGGACGGAGGATGATCTTGTGCTGGAAGGTGACCGCCATTGAGCTAGCTTGGATCGATGACACACCCCCTACCTGGCGCGCCAGCTGTCGGTGTTTTGGGTCCGACTGAGCACCTGGGGTTACCCCTCAAGGTGCTTTCAGGAGTAGGATGGTGTTATCGACTGTAGCTCGATGGTTCGTGCTGGATGCACGAGAAACAGTGGACAGCGGTTTACAGGTTCGGGCCGCTTTGAGATGCGTAACACCCTACGTCCTATCGAGAGTGCTTTATATGGTGGGTTACAAGAGGATTTTCTAGCGCCGAAAACGTAGAGAGTTGGGCGGGAGGCTAAGTAGCGAGCATCTGATCTGAAGGGGTGCCCCTAGGCCTTATATACTCGACCGTGGGGCGGTACATGTAGATATGACAACAACGTGTACCTAAGAAATAGTGAACCAACTGAGTTTATCCTCCTATAATCCTGCCGACCCATTCTCGCTTGGTTCCGTTGTACGGGGCTCCTGCACGGGAAGGTCGGGCCTCTGTTGTGATTATTGCTCAAATTCGTTGGGCCGTCTTGGGCTCGTGCCAATATAGCCTTGTGTCGATTCGCTTCATTGGTTGTTCCTCCCCAGGCCCACGAGGGGGATGACCTTACAAATTATGGGGCCCTTGGGCCTTTTGTGAGGTCTTTTATCCTTCTGGTGGACCCAGGGGATATCTGTCCCCCACACCCTCCTCTATAAATAGAGAGGTATACGGCCGATTTGTAACAATCAATCGAATCAACAAAACTTATATCTCGCATTTATTTCCTGTACAATTAGGAGTAGTTCTAGTCTAGTTTAGGTTTAGTCTTTCAATCCCCAAATCCTCCGCTTCTCTTCGACTCTACATCGATTAGAGGAGTCTAGGTCGGTCTACCCGAGCCTAGACACCACCTAGGATCTCTACTCCCCGACGGGGTCCCTTCTGGGAGCGAGATCCAGGCGTCGCCGGCGATCCTCCGTCGCCCCTGCACACGCGTGGACCGTCCGGCCCTAGGGCGCGGACCGTCCAGCCGTCAGGTAGGGAACCCTAGCTCCTGAACCAGGTCGCGGACCGTCTGGCCCTGTGCCGCGAACCGTCCACGCCTGACCAGAGAGCACCGCCGCCTCGCGCCAGGTCGCGGACCGTCCGGCCCTGTGCCGCGGACCATCCGCGCCTGACTAGAGAGCACCACCACGGTTCTTGTTGAGTGTTTGACGCTCCGAAAAGGCGTCAACATACTTTTTGGTGACTCCGCTGGGGAAAGCGAATATAGACGCATCAAATCAGCCCTCAATGGCCGGTTCAAAGGATAGCTCTGAAGTTTCCACCAGCAATATCATCACACCGACATGGGAAACTTTGTCGGCTGAAGAACAGCTCCTGTTCGAGGAGCGCAAGGAGCAGCTGATCCAAGAAGCAAAGGCGAAGTTCCTGGCCGTCTTCAAAGTAGACAGGAACAACAAAGTCGTTCGGCAACGGACGACAGATCCGGCTTCGCTCCGACCTACTACGATTACCCCTAATGTAAGTAACACCAACGAACTCCAATCTCTTAAAGCTTACATAGACGAACAGCGAGAACAGTTACAACGTATCGTAGGGGATATACAAAATGATCATAAAAGGCTAGTGCGAGTGCTTGATAAGTCTACTATGGCAAATCTTCCTTCACACGAGGTTGAATTGAGGGAATACACACATAATTCATCGGCTACAGGTTTTCACGACCAGTCACAACCCCTTTATGGGATGCCGATGGACATGTACCCTAGGCAACGACAGCCTCCCACGCACATCGGCGATAAATTTGCCGATCTGCGCATGTCCGGACCGTCCGCACGTGGGCGCAGACCGTCCGGGCCAGCGGTGGCCGATCCCATTTTTAGAAGCGAATTATCGAGACCTGCACCCAAGCCGCCACATGCCGTGCAAACCCTAGATAGCCCATTCGGACCGTCTGCGTATGGCGCCAGACAGTCCGAATATAATGTCGGACGGGCCGACCACATGGCTGGACAGTCCGCACATGGGGCCAGACGGTCCGCGTATTTAACCGGACGGTCCGGCACAGAGTTTTTTAAGGAGGATGGATATCCAACTCCGTATCCGTCCCAGCTAGACTCCCCATCCCACCATATGACACACCAGCACCATAATATAATCTATCAAACCCGTGAGAGTGAGCACTTTCCGGCCCCTAGAAGGCCAGAAAGGAATGGCCAATCCTATGAACCTCATAGGGCATGCATTAACGCGCTGCAAAACCCAATCCAATGGGGAGGAAAACAACATACCAACATCCAAACAAACTCACCTATATTGGATCAAAGAGCCGGTGGTCTCCCACCGGCTGCCATCGATATAGTAAGGGAGGAAATAGCTGGGGCGTTCCGAGATAAGCTTGGAGTTAGTATAGTCCCCGGGGGGCAGTCATATCGGAGACCTTATGATAGCTAGTTTGACCGGCTCCCATACCCACAAGGGACCAGAATACCTGAATTCGCAAAGTTTTCGGGAGACCAAGAAAAGAGCACGCGTGAGCACATAGACCAATTCTTAGCACAGTTAGGAGAATTGGCCGACACCGAAGCATTCTGTGTACATTTATTTTCATTATCTTTAACAGGAACTGCATTCACATGGTATGCCACGCTCCCTCCTAACTCCATTTTGTCGTGGGGAGATTTATAACAAAAATTTCATGAACATTTCTTCTCTGACGATTATGAGCTAGATTTAGTAGACTTAGTAGCCTTACAACAAGAAAAAGATGAATCAGTTAGTGATTACATCCGGAGATTCCGGGATACGAGAAACAGATGCTTTCAAATTCATATAACAGATAAACAGCTGGCGGGAATAGCCTTTGATGGATTGCGTTTTTATTTAAAAGAGAAATTAGAAGGCATCCGGTTCTTTATGCTAGCACAATTACATCAGAGAGCTTCGGCTTGTGAAAGCCGAAGCAAAGAACTAGTCAAAACAGTTCATCATAATGTCCATATAGTAGAACATAGTCAAAGTAGTTGGGACGGTGAACCAAAAGAAATTTACACCGCCGAAATAGTTTGGCCTGAGCAGGCCAAATCTTCAGCTTGCTCCTCCTTGCAGCCAGTTCAACAGAAACGACAGGAGGAGATTAAGTTTACATTTAATGTTGGCAGATGTGATAAGATATTCGATGAATTACTAAAAAATGGTAACATTAAGATTGATTATATCGTTCCACCTGCCGACGAACTAAAACGTCGCGCATATTGCAAGTGGCACAACTCATTTTCCCATGCCACTAATGATTGTAATGTGTTCCGACGATAAATCCAATCGGCCATTAATGAGGGACGATTGAAATTTCAGGTGGACACGGAGCCATTTCCAATGAATATGATCGACTTCAAGGGCAAAAAGGTCCTAATTCGGCCCAGCACAACCGATAAGGGTAAAGACAAAGAGGTCATCATCGGCAACGCACGGGAGGCCGATGGAAACAACAAAATTGCTTGCAGGAAAGTGGTGGCCGAGAAGACTTCTGATGGAGGGGAGACACTGAAGGTGACCATCACAAACTCTGGTGCTGGAGGGCAATTGCAGACAAGGGGACATGCGCAAGAACCCATACTACGCATCGCGGACAGTCCGGTGCCCAGGCGCGGACGGTCCGTGACATCGCCAGACGATCCGAAGCGTTCCAGCGGACGGTCCGGCAACGCCGAAGAACCAAGGCGACCACGTACCTTCAAACCACGACGACCAGAAATAGGTACGTGGAAAACTAACACGTTCAAGGCAACTGGTCGGTTGGTAAAATCCAGCCCGACCTTTGATCAATTATTGTCTAAATATGTGAAAAAGAAGGCTGGCCCCAGCGACCAGCCACCAAAGCGACCTCGCTTACCCACCCAGGTGCGACGGCAGGTTAGGCCGATTGGACCACCACACCAATCGGAAAGGACGGGAGGTCATAATGTTCAATTAAGACCTAACGTACCTGCATGGACACCTCCACCACCATATCCACCTATGCTATATCCATACGCATACATACCTCCACCATATGTCCCAAATCAAATGCGGGGCATGCCACTATACCCATTTGGGATGCCACAGTACCCCGCTTGGGGGTACCCCAAACATCTGTATTCAATAGGTTGACACCTCCAGTACAAGACCGATTGAGAGCCCCTCAATCTAGTCCACGAGCACAGGCCCAGCGAGATTGCCGAACAACTCAGCCCCAAAGACTGACTAATCTGGTAGGGGGGCATACAGCTACAACCTCCAACAGTACGAGAAAAGGAGGCGTCATTAAAATAGGAACGACAGATGTCATCGTACAACAAAATAACGAAGGGCCGATGATTTTTGGTGAAACGACCAACACAAACAAAAAAGAAGGTACGACTGTCAACAAAATAGCCGATCCAAAATACTCCATGCCCCGATGGTGCCCATCGGGATTGACACGATCGCAAAAGCGAAATTTACAATGCCTTAGAGCAAAGGAGAATCAGGAGAAGGAGGCGGAAAAAATATTCAATGACACACATCCGCAGTATCCGCCACCACAAAAGAGATGGAGACCAAAGGCCGTTGAGAAAAATCAAACGGCTACAAAGACAGAAAATAAAACAACAACTGTGCAGCTCTTTGCAGGTATGGCAGACAGTCCGGCTATAAAGACCGGAACAACCGTACAGGGCGCGGACCATCCGACCCCTGAGGCCGACTCATCCGCAATACACCATGACACCTGCAACGACGTACCAACACCCATGGAGGAAGACGACCTACAAGGAGAAGACCTGGTCGACTACGAAGCTACGCCAGAACACTTAGAAAATTAGGAAAGCAAGGTGACGAATTGGTCAGGACCAGTATGGCGCTCGGCGGTATTGGGACTAACAGTTCGATCAAAGCTAAAGGGGTCACGTCCGTTGAGTCAACCATCGGGACTAAGGCCACTGCGTATCATCCTAGTAAGTGTCAAGATGCCTAAGAAAACTGATGTGATCAAATCGAGTTAGTTGCTTTTGGTTCGCCCAACTCCACCAAAAGGCAGGGGGCATATGTTTGAACCAAAAGTGAGCCAGCGGACGATCCAGCCCTGAGGCCGGACGGTCCGTGGTTCGGACGGTCCGCGCCTGTGGGCCGGACGGTCCGCGCAAGCGCAGAACAGATTAGAGTTCGGAGTTTTGTGCTACGGTTGTTAGCTAAATTCGTGGGATTCGCTCGGAAATTAGTTTGTAAAGGGTCCAGTCCCCCTCCTCTATAAATAGAGAGGTATACGACCGATTTGTAACAATCAATAGAATCAACAAAACTTATATCTCGCATTTATTTCCTGTACAATTAGGAGTAGTTCTAGTCTAGTTTAGGTTTAGTCTTCCAATCTCCAAATCCTCCGCTTCTCTTCGACTCTATGTCGATTAGAGGAGTCTAGGTCGGTCTACCCGAGCCTAGACACCACCTAGGATCTCTACTCCCCGACGGGGTCCCTCCCGGGAGTGAGATACAGGCGCCGCCGGCGATCCTCCGCCGCCCCTGCGCACGCACGGACCGTCAGGCCCTAGGGCGCGGACCGTCTGGCCGTCAGACAGGGAACCCTAGCTCCTGCACCAGGTCGCGGACCGTTCGGCCCTGTGCCGCGGACCGTCCGCCTGACCAGAGAGCACCGCCGCCTCGCGCCAGGTCGCGGACCGTCCGACTCTGTGTCACGGACCGTCCGCGCTTGACCAGAGAGCACCGCCACGGTTCTTGTTAAGTGTTTGGCGCTCCGAAAAGGCGTCAACAAAGGGTTTTATGCATATTTTTTCATAGGTGGCAACAACACATCAAGTCAAATACCAACATGGCAAGTATACGTCTAGATGTACTCCCTTTGTCTTTTTTATTTGTCAGATTTTAGCTCAAAAATAAACCAGGCGACGACAAATATTCTAGAACGGAGGAGTATCATTTAACATGTATATAGAAATACATTTTCAAATTTTAGAAGTCTAGATGACATCCCGTGATAAGTTCAACATTTTGTCATACATTTAGGGCCCGTTTGGCACAGCTCCAGCTCCTGATTCTAAGCGAGGATCTAGAGGAGCCATGCCAAACGGGTATTTTTTAAAACTGATTCTCGTGTGGAGCTGAAAGATCGGGAGTCGTTTTTGTGAAGAAAGGTGGGATCTAAAAAAACCTGCTCCACCCTCCCTTAAAACAGCTCCTCAACCAACCAAATATGGACCTCCCCTTAAAGTTTGATCGAAATTACCCGCAATTGCCATTGGACAAAAAAATAACGAGCCAATTTATGGATTAAACATTTGAGACCATTTTATGCACTACTATGATGGAAATATTTTATATGTTATTGTTTCATATCTTTTTCCATATATGCATCCTACTTATTGGTTTGTAACAAAGTTGAACTGCAAAGGGTAAAACAGACAATCACCACAGACCACCAACTCTCAGAAGACAAGAATCAGTTTACTTGCCAAACGGTTTTAAAAATGATTCTGATTTTCTAGGAGAATCAGGAGGATCAGCTCCTCATAAGGATCAGGATCTAGAGCTAAAGAAGCAGGAGCCGGAGCTTTGCCAAACAGTCCCTTAATTTTTATCTATTTTTTAAAATATCCTTAAAGATTTATAAAGTTGTTCGCTTCAAATTAAATTAAATTAATTATTTAAATTTATGCGGTTGTAATCTATAGAGAGAAAATATTATAGAAATAATAGAAATAATAGAAGCTGTTTTTAATTAAAGCAAAGCGAAAACTTGTATATTTTTTTAGGAGGGTAGTATCAGTTTTGTGCCAGCTAATAACGAGGCGCGCGTTTGGAACTTGGAGGTGACAACTGGGCTGATCGGAGGGATGGACACGCAGCTACGCGTTCAAGAGGTCGCCGTCAGATGCGGTGGTGGCGTGTATGGTGCCACTCCGTGCCACGCTTCCCCGGCCCCGGCCGTAGGATGGTGCCATGGTGGTGCCGTGCACGGCGGGGATGGCGTCTCATCCAAAACCCCCAACCCCACCGACCTCCATTTCTCACCCCGCCCACCTCTTCCGTCCTCCCGTTCCCGTCCCGCACACAGACTCTTTCTCTCTCCTCCCCTCTCTCGTCCTCTCTCTCACGTCCGATCTGCATCTGCTTTTCTCCCCCTTGTCTGTCTGTCTCCTGTCCGTGGCGTGCGCAAAGATTTGATTTTTTTTCTCTCGGGGAGGAGCCGGAGTCCGAGCAGGAGTGGCGTCGGGAGGGAGGAGATCCTGATCTATTGTCGCAGCGGGGAGGGGAGAACCGGAGGAGGAAGATGGCTGCGCAGGAGCAGGAGCAGGAGAAGCAGCAGGCGAAGACGAGCACCACGAGCTCGCTCCCCTCCAGCAGCGAGCGCTCCTCCAGCTCCGCTCGCAACAACCTCACGGAAGGAGGTAGGTGCCGCGCCCAACCCGTGACATGACATATTTCCTGCATCATTTCTGGTTCCGTCAGCTGAAGTTGCTGCTGCCCTGCCCCGCATGGCACCCCAGGTGCGGAGAGCGACGAGGAGATACGGCGGGTGCCGGAGATGGGCGGCGCGTCGGCGTCGGCCTCGTCGGGCGCCGGCGCGGACGAGCGTCCCAAGGGGGAGGACGGCAAGCAGGGGCAGGTGGCGGCGGGGGCGCAGCCTCCGGCGGGCGGGAAGAAGCGCGGGCGCACCGCGGGGGACAAGGAGCAGAACCGGCTGAAGCGGCTGCTGCGGAACCGCGTGTCCGCGCAGCAGGCGCGGGAGCGGAAGAAGGCGTACCTGACGGAGCTGGAGGCGAAGGCCAAGGGCCTGGAGCTCCGCAATGCGGAGCTGGAGCAGCGGGTGTCCACGCTCCAGAACGAGAACAACACGCTCCGCCAGGTGCCCGCCTCGCCTCGCCTCCGACCACCACCCTCCATTCGTTTGCTTCGCTTCGGCGATTCGATCTGAGCTCCAAAGCGTTCCTCTCGTTCCGACCGACTGACCCCCACCCCTCCCTGGTGCCGTCGCGCAGATTCTGAAGAACAC
Organism: Zea luxurians; assembly: GCA_029449295.1. Classification (NCBI taxonomy): domain Eukaryota; kingdom Viridiplantae; phylum Streptophyta; class Magnoliopsida; order Poales; family Poaceae; genus Zea; species Zea luxurians. Next base: position 93,690,317 of record JAOPSE010000014.1, on the reverse strand, counting down.
GACGGCGCACGCGAGCAAGAGGTCCGGCGGCGGCGGCGGCGGCAAGGGCGGAGACGGCGGCAAGAAGCACCACCTCGCCAAGAGCTAGTGAGAAATGAGAGAAGGAGCTGGTTCGTGCCCTGCTCGCGCTCGCCTGATCTGACCATTGCTGGCGTGTTGCTGTTCCTGACGACGCCTTCTCTTTTTCTTCTTTTCTCCTACTGTTGCCCGTGTTTCGTCTCTTGCCTCGCTGATGCACTGTTTTAACTGTTAGCCATCCCGTCTACTCTCCAGTGAACACTGCTGCTAGTTAATTCCTCGGTGGTTTAGGGTGCCGTGCCACAACGCCGTGTAACTTCGTTCTTGTACTGTCCTGTAGTTCAGCCTTGCGGTTTGGCAATTCGATTCAAGATTACTGTACCCTGCCAGCTCTTGGAGAAAAAAAAAGGTTTTCGGTGCATATAAATAACCATGCGCAGGAAAGAAAAACGTGATAACAATCACACAACGTCAAGCGGCGAGGGTGTTAAGGTCATGTTTGTTTATCCCTAGATTATATAATACAACTTAAATAAATCAAGGATCTGTTTAAAACCTCTTGAACTAATAGTTGACTACTAAAAATTAATTGTTGGGTCCTAAATAACCTCAGCTAATATTGTTAGTTATTTCAAAGCTAACAATTAGTTCATTAGCTGGCTAACTATTAATTCTAGAGATTCTAAACAAGATGGGACAAACAATATTAGTGGATTATATAATCTAGATGTCTAGATTATAATAATCTATAAGTAGGCCATTATGTTTATTATTAGTTTATATAATCCATAAGCTGGATTGTATAATCCTAAAAATGTATAATCCTAAAAGGAAACAACTGCCATTGGAAGGTGCTGAAATCTGCATCTGCATTAGGAATCTTTGGACGATCTTCGTTGCATTCTTTGGACTCTATGGTTAGAGTCCGTTTGGTTGGGCTGTAGCTATGAAAAAAAATAATATAAACTATAAGTTGTAAAAAAAAGTTGTTGTGAGTTATGATCCATTTAAAGCCACTAAAAATAGGTTTAGTGATGCTTTCAATTTTGCACTATAAAAATATTAGCTTTTTCTAGAAAAAAGCTGACTTTTAGATCCAGCTTTTTTATTTGGTTTTTGATTTTTAGATGACAAAAGTCAAAATAAAAAATTAAATTAAACACAACATTAATCTGTCCTTAACCTTTGACGGTTTGAGTATAAATTTTTTTGTGGTGGTCGCTGTGTCCGCTGGTGTCCGGCGTGGCTTCTTGGGGCAACGCGCCCATACGGGTGGCTGGCTGAAGAATCTGCTCAAGGCGACACCATTTACATACCAACTGTTTCAAAGAGCCTGGGAGTCATCGAAAGCAACGCCTGCTGTTGTGTTTGATTGATAAGTGAGGTAGATTAAAACGGTTATATTTTTAGTTTCTATATGTTTGGTTTTTAACGAAAATGAATAGAGCAGTAGAGTCTATATATAAAAATATCAAATAAATAATTGCGATGTTCCTGCTCCATCAAAACAACCACAAAACGACCAAACGTGAGTGCTCTTCTTTCTACCCTCTCTTCCACACTTATATAATTTTCCAATCAAATAAAAATGAAACGACTCTTTTCTATTCTACTCTTTAACCAAATAAAAAATAAAGTGATTTAGCTTACCAAACATAAAAATGAAACAACTCTATTCTCATAAACTAGAATAAAGTCGCTCTATTCCATTTGACTCCCTAATCCAAATACACTCTAAAATCAATCCGTTCTACTGCAATCTCTGCTCTCTTCGTTCACACAGGCTGTCATCCTAAATTAAAGGAGAAGAAAATCAGCATGGGATCAACAGCTTTGTCTGTCGAATGCTGTTCGCTAACGTAGCATAGGCATCATTACAGAAATCTTCAAACATTCCTAGTGCGAGAACTGTACTAATATGCTCGAAATGAACTTCCACCAACTTTTTAACGACCTTAAAACTCCTCAACGTTACAGCAATCAGTACGTATTAGCTTTTTGGCACCATCGACGACAAGTAACCCAGCCTCACAGGCGACCCATAGAAAACAAATCTGCCGGCGTGGTCAACGAGTTAGCCTGCCGCAGGTGCGAGTGCCACCGCCAGCCTCAGACGGCGTGGGGCAAACAGCAAAGCAGCACCAACGGCCCGAATGCCCAGCTCCAATGCCCAGGACGATGCTACACATGATAGAGGCGGATGCGAGTACAGGGAGGGAGTCCATACCGCGAATTGTCGCAGGGAGCTTTCTGGCCGCGGGGATAGGCGGAGGTGCGACGACGCGATGACGACGACGAGCAATTGGCGAGTCCTTGAGTCGCGTCTTCGCCCGCAGCAGCCACACGCACAAAGCCAACACCAGGGCGAATTCACACAAGCCTTGGCGGGAGTCTCTGCGGTGAGAACCGGGGCGAATTGCAGTGGTGGCGGCGAATTTCTTCTCGGCGAAGTCGTTCTCTCACTCACCGACGATGGCACGAGGAACAGAGGTATGCGAGGGTATGAGGCGAACAAGTCCATGACCACATTGGCTTTATAATCCACAAGAATGGTCAGCCGAGCTAGCGAATTCTACGCGGCAATGGTGGCGTGCACCGCGGCTAGGTGGTTGCGGCAGGAGGATAGCGACCAACAGCGCCCAGAGCCAATGACAGGTGGGCCCCATGCGCCAGAGAAAGGGAATGGGAGACACGAGCGCGGCGGGAGAGCCTGTACGTGGTCCCGTGCTGTCGGCGCGTGACATCGCGAGGTTGGGCTGCGCGGGGATAGATTTGTTAGGTGGGCCAAAATGAGTTTCCACAGCCCAGGTGGGGGTTTTCCTTTTTTCTTTTTCCTTTTTATTTTTCTTTCCTTCTTTTTCCAATTCAAATTCAAATTCCAATTTAATTTTAAACTTGTGGCCAATTCACTCTTATTTTATATTGTGTCATGATAAGTTTCCATTTGGATATATATATATATATTGTTTATACTTTTATATCACATAATATTTGTTTGCTTCTCTTCTTAAATTTTAGAATCTCTTTTAAGTTTTGAATTCCACTTTGGACTTGTTACTATATTCCTTATCATATAATGCACACACAAAAATAATATCCAGCATGATGCATGATTTATTTGAGTGTCTTTTGTTAATTATTTATTTGTTTAATTGTGGTGTTCACATGAAATGAAACATAGATAACTCATATATGTATACGGAATACAATTTCTCTGCTTAGACTCTGTTTACAAAGTGGGTGTTACAAATCCTACCCCCTTAAAAATAATCTCGTCCTCGAGATTTATGAAGATCTAGGGAAAAGGTGGGGAAAATCTATGCGAAGCTCTTCTTCTCTTTCCCATGTCGCTTCATCTTCACCGTGGTGACTCCATTGTACCTTGCATATCTTTATCACCTTATTCCTTGTAACTCTAGTCAAAGTGTCAAGAATCTTGATCGGATACTCCGTGTAAGTCAAATCACCCTTAACACTGAGCTCTTCTATTGGTAACTGTTCCTCAGGGACACGGAGACACTTCTTCAGTTGAGATACGTGGAACACATTATGCACATCCGATAGACTAGCAGGTAACTCGAGTTGGTATGCCATCTCCCCAACTCGCCTAAAGATCAAGAATGGTCCAATATAGCGAGGGGACAATTTGCCCTTGACTTTGAATCTCCTCATTCCATGAAGTGGTGACACCTTGAGATACACATAATCTCCTTCCTCAAATTCCAGTGGTCTTCTTCTGTTATCCGCGTAGCTCTTTTGCCTGGTTTGAGCTACCCTCAAGTTCTCCCGAATTATACGGACTTGTTCTTATGCTTCTTGAATCAGTTCAGGCCCAAAGAACTGTCTTTCTCCAGTCTGATCCCAATATAGAGGAGTCCTGCACTTTCTCCCATATAAAGCTTCAAAAGGTGACATCTTCAGACTGGCCTGATGGCTATTATTATATGAGAACTCAACATAAGGTAGACTCTTATCCCAACTTCCTCCATGCTGAAGGGCACAAGCTCTCAACATATCTTCTAATACTTGATAGTTCTTTCGGTCTGTCCATCGGTCTGAGGGTGATAAGCTGTACTAAAATTCAACTTCGTATTCATGTTCTCATGGAAGCTTCTCCAAAATCTTGAGGTAAACTGTGAACCTCGATCAGACACGATCTTCTTCGGTACTCCATGTAAACACACAATCCGAGCCATATATAACTCTGCTAGCTGAGAACCTTTATATGTAGTCTTTACAGGAATGAAGTGAGCCACTTTAGTCAATCTATCCACAATCACCCATATAGCATCATATCCTTTCTGGGTGCGAGGCAATCCTGTAATGAAATCCATACCAATCTCTTCCCATTTCCACTCGGGTATCTTCAGTGGATGCAATAGTCCAGCTGGCCTCTGGTGTTCAGCCTTAACTTTTTGACATACATCGCACATAGCCACATGTGCAGCCACATCTCTCTTCAATCCATACCACCAATATTTCCGCTTCAAATCCTGATACATCTTGGTACTACCAGGATGAATAGAATAATCCGAGTCATGGGCCTCCTTTAAAATAGTCTCACGAAGGCTTTCAACATCAGGAACACACATCCTGTCCTTGAACCATACGGTGCCTTGATCATCTTCCATGAATTCCGGACCTCGACCTTCAGTAATCAGATCCTTAATCTCTTGTATTTTAGCATCACCAATCTACCCTTTGCGAATTTCTTGCTCCAAAGTAGGTTCCACATCAATAGTAACTCCTTTAGTGTGAGCAACTATCCCCAGATTAAGTCTCCTGAAATCCTCAACAATCTCATCGGGTAGCTAGGCAACAATAGCTGAATGAACATGCTCCTTTCGACTCAAGGCATCTGCAACCAAGTTTGCCTTGCCCGGGTGATAGTGAATCTCCAAATCATAATCCTTAATAAGCTCCAACCAACGGCGTTGCCTAAGGTTGAGATCCTTCTGAGTGAATATATACTTCAAACTCTTATGATCCGTATATACTTGGCACTTGGTCCCCATGATATAATGTCTCCAAATATTAAGCGCATGCACAACGGCTGCCAATTCTAAGTCATGAGTGGGGTAGTTCAATTCATGTTTCCGCAACTGACGAGAAGCATAGGCAATCACATGTCCTTCTTGCATGAGCACACATCCTAATCCTTGGCCACATGCATCATAATAAATATCAAATCCTTTCTGTAGGTCTGGCATAACCAATACTGGTGGTGTCGGTGTTTCGAAACCCAGGGAGTCCCTGGACCGACGAGTGAATCGTCGCCATGTGCCCCAGCCCAGATGGGTCGACGCGAGGCGGAACGTGAAGGGGGGAAAGGATGCAGCCGGAGGGAGGCAGGCGTGAGAGAGTGGATCCCGCGGCCTTCGTGTTAGCCACGCGCCTGAGTCGGTGCGCTTGCAGTAGGGGGATACAAGCGTCCACGCGGGAGTGGGAGCGAGCGGCCTTGCGCGAGCGCCGTCCCGTCCTTCTCCGCGCGGGCCAACCAACCCCCCGTAAGAGGGCCCTGGTCCTCCCTTTTATAGGCGTAAGGAGAGGATCCAGGTGTACAATGGGGAGTGTAGCAATGTGCTAACGTGTCTAGCGGTGGAGAGCTAGCGCCCTAAGTACATGCCATCGTGGCAGCCGGAGAGGTCTTGGCACCCAGTTCGCGTGGTGTCGTGGCTGTCGGAGGAGTGCTGGAGCCTGGCGGGAGGACAGCTGTTGGGGCTGTCGAGTCCTTGCTGATGTCCTCTTGCTTCCGTAAGGGGGCTGAGAGCCGCCATCGTCATAGGGCATGCGGGGCGCCATCATTACTCGCATGGTGGAGCGAGCTAGATGGGACGCCGGTCTGGTTCCCCGTAGCCCGAGTCAGCTCGGGGTAGGGTAATGATGGCGCTTCCTGTTGACGTGGTCGCTCCATGCCCTAGGCTGGGCGAGGTGGAGGCTCCTCCGAGGTCGAGGTCGAGGTCGAGCCCCCGGGTCGGGCGAGGCGGAGTTCGTCGTCTTCCGGGGCTGAGCCCATGTCCGAGCCCTAGGGTCGGGCGAGGTGGAGTTTGCCGTCTTCCGGGGCTGAGCCCGAGTCCGAGCCCTGGGTCGGGCGGAGCGGAGTTCGCCGTCTTCCGGGGCTGAGCCCAAGTCTGAGCCCTAGGTCGGGCGGAGCGGAGTCCGCCGTCTTCCGGGGCTGAGCCCGAGTCCGAGCCCTGGGTCGGGCAGAGCGGAGTTCGCCGTCTTCCAGGGCTGAGCCTGTGGGGGACAGATATCCCCCGGGTCCACTAGCAGAGTAAAAGACCTCACGAAAGGCCCAAGGGCCCAATAAATCGTAAGGTCATTCCTTCATGGGCCTGGGGGGGAGGACAATCAGCAAAGCAAACCAATGTAAAGTCGGATCGACGCAAGTCCAGATGGCCCCACAGCGTTGAGCGAGAAATCACAACAGAAGATCCGACTTTCCCGCGCTGGAGCACCATGCAGTAGAACCAGGCGAGGATAGGTCGGCTGAATCATAGGGAGATAGACTCAAACAGTTCACTATCCTTTAGGCGCACGTTGTTATCATATCCGCATGTATCGCCCCACGACCGAATATATAAGGCCCAGGGGGCACCCCTTCAGAACAATCGAACGCACTATCCAGCCATCCACCGAAACTCTCCACGTTCTCGCTCTGGAGAATCACCTTGTAACCCATTACACAAAGCATCTTCGCCAGGACGTAGGGTGTTACGCATCTCCAAGTGGCCCAAACCTGTAAACATTGTCTCTTGTCTCTCGTGCATCTGGCACGAACCATTTTGCTACAATCGGCGACACCACCCTACTCCTAAAAACACCTCGAGGGGCAACCCCGGGTGTGCGGTCGGACCCAAAACACCGACAGAGCCCGAGTCCGAGCCCTAGGTCGGGCGGAGCGGAGTTCGCCGTCTTCCGGGGTTGAGCCCGAGTCCGAGCCCTGGGTTGGGCGGAGCGGAGTTCGCCGTCTTCCGGGGCTGAGCCCGAGTCCGAGCCCTGGGTCGGGCGAGGCAGAGTTTCCTAAGACGCCCGAGGCCGGCCTTGGCTGCTGTCAGCCTCACTCTATCGGGTGGCTCAGCAGTCGGAGCGGCGCAGGCGGCGCTGTCCTCTTGTCAGTCCGGTCAGTAGAGCGGCGAAGCGACTGTGGTTACTTCGGCGCTGTCGACTGGTGGGCGTGCATCAGGATAAAGGTGTCAGGCCACCATTGCATTAAATGCCCCTGCGATTTGGTCGGTCGGCGTGGCGATATGGCCAAGGTTGCTTCTCGGTGAAGACTGGGCCTCGGGCGAGCTGACAGTGTGCCCGTTGCTGGACGGGGGACCTCGGGCGAGACGTAGGTTCTCCGGGGTCGGCTTCCCTTGCCCGAGGCTAGGCTCGGGCGAGGCACGATCGTGTCCCTTGAATGGACCGATCCTTGATTTAATCGCACCCATCAGGCCTTTGCAGCTTTGTGCTGATGGGGGTTACCAGCTAAGATTTAGGGGTCTTGAGGGTACCCCTAATTATGGTCCCCGACAGTAGCCCCCGAGCCTCCAAGGGAGTACTAATACTCGCTTGGAGGCTTTTGCCGCACTTTTTTGCAAGGGGACCAGTCTTTTTCGGTTGCATTCTGTTCCGGTGGGTGCGCATGAGCGCACCCGCCGGGTGTAGCCCCCGAGGCCTCGGAGGAGTAATTTTACACCTTCGAGGTCTTAGTGCGTTTCGCAACACTTCGGCTGGTCTAGTTGTTCCCTCATGCGAGCTGGCCGTAGCCCGAGTGCACGGTCGGGTCCCAAGTTCTCGGGCTGGTATGTTGACGCTGTCAACGGTTTGGCCGGAGCCGGGTTTGCGAGTGCAACCCCCGAGCCTCTGCACAAGGCGAGAGGACGGTCAAGGACAGACTCGTCTTTTTTACATACGCCCCTGCGTCGCCTTTCCGCAAGGAGGAGGGGGGAAAGCACCATGTTGCCCTCGGAGGGCGCCGAACATGGTGTTTCCGGTGAGCTGCTGGCGGGTAATCCGAGCGGACGCCCGTGCCCCATTTGCTAGGGGTCGGCTAGAGGCCCGGAGGCGCGCTCCAAAAGTACCTGCGGGTGATCTGCCGGACCCGGTCCCCTTTGACGGGGTCCGAGGGCTCGATGCCTCCCTCTGATGGGATTCCGTTACAAGATCGCTCCCGCTGGTCTCGGAAATGTCCTAGGGTACCTCGGGAGCGTAGCCCGAGCCTTGGTTATGTATCGAACGTACCCAAGGTCATCCCTCGTTCTGTGTCTGAGGCGACTGTGAACCCTTTGAGGGCCAGCCTACGAACCCCTGATCAGTAATGGGCGCGGAGCCCGAGTGGCCTGAGGCGGCCGTCGAACCCTTCGAGGGGCCGACCATCGAACCTCTGACCAGTAGTGGGCGCAGAACCCAATCGATCTGAGGCGGCCGTTGAACCCCCCCGAGGGGCCAGCCTTCGAACCTCTGATCAGTAGGGAGGCTCGGAGCCTGTTTCCTTCACGGAGAAGGGTCCTTTTCGGGGTATCCCCCTTTCCCAGTCCCTGTTGTAAGAGAGAGAAAGAGGAAAAGGAAAAGGATACAAAGTCGAATGACGTGGCGTACCTCTTTCGACGCGGTCATTATGGTGAGGGTGAAGCGTCGTTTGCTTCTCCCGCCTGAGGCGCCGCATGTCCCGCCGCGGAGTTAATGCGACGAGGCGAGTGGTTTGCGAGGCGGTCGTTGCGCGTGTGCGCGCCGTTCGAGGAACGGATCACGGGCGCGCCGTCTTCACGCCGCGAGAGAGGGCTCCCTCGCTGCCCCTGGATGGGATGTGAGCTTGGCTGACGACGTGACCGCTGCTTCTGCCCGCATGTCACCGCCATTACTTCCGGCCCATTTTTGACCACATTTGACCATCGCGCTTGGCTGGCACTGCAGGGTTGCCTCGAGTCGCGGTATTGAATCCGCAGTCGAGGAGGCGCGGTAGTGGCGCGAGTGGCGGTGCAGTTGCTCACACGTAGCAACCGGCGTGCCGGTTGCATGACGCGTGGGCCTGGACCTCCATGCTGGGCTTGTTGGAGTCGAAGGGGCGCGCCCACTTGGCACGGTTGCATGCCGCCTGCATGGCTGTCCGCCCTTTCACCCGCTGGTCTGGGCGAAAGTGGAGGAGTGCTTGTAACCGCCGGGTGGTTGCATGCACCGCGCGCGCGTGGCGGTTTGGCTTCTTCTCCCCTGGACCGGCTTGCATGACGTGTGGGACCCAGCCCCCGCGCCGTGGGGGGGGGGAGAATCTTGGAGCGTGTTGAAGAAGACTCAACCCGCAACGGTTGAGGGCGTAAGTGGGGAGAGTCGCCTTTAAAAGAGGGGTGACCCCCTTGGAGGGCAACCATGTCTTCGCGGTCCCCTCATGCATCGTGTCTTCCCACCTTCCGAGCCCCCGGGCGGGGGACGCCCGGAATCCTTCCATCTTGTCGTCGGAGGAACGCAACTTCGTGGAAGTTGGTACCTTTCAGCCATCGTTCGACTTCAAGGATTTTCATCATGCAGCCCGGCTGCATCCCCTCGCCGGTGGTCACCCAAGACGGTGACCACCAGCTTGATGGCGGGGAGAAGCGAACCGGGCTGCGGCCTCTGCCCCACCCTCAGCTTCGAGGATCTTCATCATCCTTGCTGGGGTGGAGGATGAGGCGAGTCGGGGGGCTGCCTCCACGTGGGTCGATAACCCTTTTCTTCCCCTGGCGTCTGGGGGAGAAAGGCATCTCCCAGCTCCGCGGAGGCTTCCCTCAGCCACGCCGGGGTGGGCGGACCGCCGCTGCTCAGCCAGGATGCAGCATTACGTCCTTTGTCCGGACGACGGTCGCGCCGCGGACGGGGCAGCCACGTCCAGGCCTTCCTTGCGCCGGCGGCTGCATCAGTGGGTTGCCCAGCACGTCGGGCGCCGCGAGGGCGGTGCTCATGTTCTGGGTGGTTCCGGCGAGGGCGAGGATCTGCCAGCGCGCTTTGAGGCATCCGGTGCCTGTTGGCATGGTGTTGAGGCGGTGGCAGCCGGAGAAGGCTTCTCTACCGACGAGATTGCCAACTCCGCCCGCACCCCTGGGCCTCCGTCTCTCGGCTTGAATGGCTGGTTCTCGTCCTCGGTGAACGAGAGCCCTCCTGCCGTAGCACCCGCCCCGAAGCCGTTGTTGAAGCTGCTTCGTCGCCCGGGGCGGAGGTCGTTGTCGCTGTTGCCGGATCGGGCGGCGGCGAGCCACCCGTCGGCCCTCAATTGCTCCGCGGGTCCCCCAATCTTGGGGGGTTGTTCGTTCCCGCGGAGACGGAACCGGAGCTCCGTTTGTAATGGCACCTTGAGTGCCAGTGTTTTGTTCATTGCGGCTGTCGAGGCCTGAACATGTATGTATTTTTGGCGCGGAGCCGTGTTTTTTCTTCATTCCGAGCACTAAGACTCGCCTGTTGGTTATCTGAACCGCTTCACCAAGCGTGAGTCGCCTCGTGCGAAGGAGACGAGTGATGTATCCGTATCCCGAAGGCGTAGGAGTCCCTCGGCTCGGCCGGCCTTGCTGTCCGAGGCTTCTCTTGCTTAGTTAAAGGAACCCCTCGGTCGCTCTTTGACGAGCCGAAGCCGGAGGTAGCGGTGTCAGCACGAACGGAGGCGGAGTTGGCTCGAAAAGAAGACTTGGTTGGTCGGAGCCTGGCCGGGTCGTCCACTGGCGGGGCCGACGCCAGAGTTGAGTTGCCGAGGCCACAAGCCGAGCTGATGTCTTTGGGGGACAGCTGGCCGAGGCCTCGAGGTGGCTGGCCGAGCCGCCTGCTCGGGCCGGATTCTCGAAGAAGACCCTGGCGGCGATGGCCCGGGCGTGGTGCTGATGCCGTCCTTCAGAGTGGGGGCCCTCCGACCGCGTTGCCGTCCGAGGCTAGGTCAGACCCCACCGAAGGTGTAGTTGATGCCGAGGGTGCTGCTGCCCCCTTCGGCTGTCGATGTCCGAGCCTGCAGGATCAGGTTGTCTTGTAGTGTGTGTATGTTTTCTGCGGCCGCCGAGGCCTAAACACACCGTCGTCGTATTGTAAAGCTGCGTTTCTTTTCCTCTTGTTTCGAGTATCCGGACTCATTTGTCGGTAACAGAATTGTTTGTGCGGGCGAGAGTTGCTTTTCACGGAAGGTGATGAGTGAGGTATCCGTATCCCGGAGGCGTAGGAATCCCTCGGCTCGGTCGGCCTTGCCGCTTACGCGCGCTCTTACTCGTCCATAGGGTTCTGTTACCGACGCAGTCGAGAAGGCCCAAAAAATCATTTCGGCAGAGGAGCTCTCGAGCATGAAGACTTGTTCGGTCCGTGGAGTCACTTATCCGAGCGCGAGTTACTTATCGCAGAAGGTGATGAGTGAGGTATCCGTATCCCGGAGGCGTAGGAGTCCCTCGGCTCGGTCAGCCTTGGCTGCTTACGTGTACTCTGTCGTTTTCAGGATCCACTTTTGAAGTAGTCGAAGAGCACGAAAGGCATTCTGGCAGAAAAGATTTTTTTTCTTTTTTTCGAGGAAAATTTTGACGCAGAGGGGGGTTGCCCCCTTCTTGCCCCCGAGAGAGGGTCGGGCTCTGCCGAGGCAAGGCCGACCCTTCCTTGACGACCAGACTTGGTGCGTGAACGAGGTATACGAGCAGCTTGAAAGCATGTTAAGGGTAGAAGCGACGTAGCTGTTGGATGTTCCAAGCGTTGCCGTAGACCTCGCCTTGACTGTTGGCCAGCTTGTATGTTCCGAGCTTCAGAACCTTGGCGATGACGAACGGCCCTTCCCAGGGAGGCGTGAGTTTGTGCCGCCCTCGGGCATCTTGCCGCCGCCGAAGCACCAGGTCGCCCACCTGGAGGTCTCAGGACCGAACCCCTCGGGCGTGGTAGCGTCGCAGGGACTACTGGTACCGCGCCGAGTGTAGTAAGGCCATGTCCCGAGCCTCCTCCAGCTGGTCCAGTGAGTCTTCTCGGTTGGCTCGGTTGCTTTGGTCGGTGTAGGCCCTCGCCCTCGGGGAACCGTACTCTAGGTCTGTGGGCAAGATGGCCTTGGCCCCATAGACTAGAAAGAACGGTGTGAAGCCCGTGGCTCGGCTCGGCGTTGTCCTCAGACTCCAGACCACCGAGGGTAGTTTCTTCATCCACCGCTTATCGAACTTGTTAAGGTCGTTGTAGATCCGAGGCTTGAGTCCTTGCAGGATCATGCCGTTAGCCCGCTCCACTTGCCCATTCGTCATGGGGTGAGCCACGGCAGCCCAGTCCACCCGGATGTGGTGATCCTCGCAGAAGTCCAGGAACTTTCTGCCGGTGAACTGGGTACCGTTGTCGGTGATGATGGAGTTCGGGACCCCAAAGCGATGGATGATGTTGGTGAAGAACGCCACCGCCTGTTCGGACCTAATGCTGTTTAGGGGTCGGACCTCGATCCACTTGGAGAATTTGTCGATGGCGACCAACAGGTGCGTGTAGCCCCCGGGTGCCTTCTGCAAGGGGCCAACGAGGTCCAGACCCCACACAGCAAAAGGCCATGTGATGGGTATGGTCTGCAGAGCCTGAGCGGGCAGGTGGGTCTGCCTTGCGTAGAACTGACACCCTTCACAGGTGCGGACAATTCTAGTAGCGTCGGCCACCACCATCGGCCAGTAGAATCCTTATCGGAAGGCATTTCCAACGAGGGTTCGAGGTGCTGCGTGATGGCCGCAAGCCCCCAAGTGTATCTTTTGCAAGAGCTCCTAGCCTTCGGTGATGGAAATGCATCGCTGGAGGATGCCTGAGGGGCTGCGGTGGTAGAGCTCCTTCCCATCTCCCAGCAAGACGAAAGACTTGGCGCGCCGTGCCAACCGCCGAGCTTCGGCTAGGTCGAGGGGCAGCTCCCCTCGGTGGAGATATTGCAGGTACGGGGTCTGCTAGCTTTGATTAGGCGTGACCTCGCTCGGTTCCCCCTCGACGCGCAGTGCCTCACCCTCGGGGGCCGAGGGTACCTCAGGCTGAGCCGAGGGTACCTCGGACCGTGCCGAGGGTACCTTGGACTGGGCCGAGGGTACCTCGGACTGAGCCGAGGGTACCTCGGACTCAGCCGAAGGTGCCTCGGGCGGAGCCGAAGGTGCCTCGGGCTCGGGCGTGTCCTCGGTCTTGACGGAGGGTCGATGCAGGTCTCGGGAGAATACATCCGGGGGAACTGTTGTTCGTCCCGAGGCTATTTTAGCCAGCTCGTCCGCAGTCTCGTTGTAGCGTCGGGCGATGTGGTTGAGCTCGAGCCCGTATAACTTGTCTTCCAGGCGCCGAACCTCATCGCAGTAGGCTTCCATCTTCGGGTCGCGGCAGTGGGAGTTCTTCATGACTTGGTCGATGACGAGCTGCGAGTCACCACGAGCGTCGAGGCGTCGGACCCCTAGCTCGATGGCGATTCGCAACCCGTTTACCAGAGCCTTGTACTCAGCCACGTTGTTGGACGCCGGGAAGTGGAGGCGTAGCACGTAGCGTAGGTGCTTCCCGAGGGGCGAGACGAAGAGGAGGCCTGCGCCGGCCCCCGTCTTCATCAGCGACCCGTCGAAAAACATGGTCCAGAGCTCCGGTTGGATCGGAGCCGTCGGGAGCTGGGTGTCGGCCCATTCAACCACGAAGTCCGCCAAGACCTGGGACTTGATGGCCTTCCGAGGGGCGAACGAGATCGTCTCGCCCATGATCTCCACCACCCACTTCGCAATCCTACCCGAGGCCTCTCGGGACTGGATGATCTCTCCCAGGGGGAAGGATGACACCACAGTCACCGGATGAGACTCGAAGTAGTGTCGCAACTTCTGTCGTGTCAGGATCACTGCGTACAACAGCTTCTGGATTTGCGGGTAGCGGATCTTGGTCTCGGACAGTACCTCACTGATGAAGTAGACTGGCCTCTGGACGGGCAATGCATGCCCTTCTTCTCGTCTCTCAACCGCGATCGCGGCGCTAACCACTTGGGTGGTTGCGGCGACGTAGATCAAGAGGGCTTCTCCGGCAGCGGGGGGCACCAAGATGGGCGCGTTCGTGAGGAGCGCCTTCAGGTTCCCGAGGGCTTCCTCAGCCTCGGGGGTCCAAGCGAAGCACTCAGCTTTCCTTAAGAGGCGGTACAGAGGCAGACCTCTTTCGCCGAGGCGGGAGATGAAGCGGCTCAGAGCCGCGAGACATCCCATGACCCTCTGTACGCATTTCAAGTCCTTGATTGGCCCCATGCTGGTGATGGCTACGATCTTCTCCGGGTTGGCTTCGATGCCCCGCTCGGAGACGATGAACCCCAAGAGCATGCCTCGGGGGACCCCGAAGACACACTTTTCGGGATTAAGCTTCACGCCTTTTGCCTTGAGACATCGGAATGTCGCTTCAAGGTCGGAAAGGAGGTCGGAGGCCTTCCTCGTCTTGACTACGATGTCATCGACATAGGCCTCGACCGTTCGGCCGATGTGTTCGCCAAACACATGGTTCATGCATCGCTGGTACGTTGCCCCCGCATTCCTCAAACCAAACGGCATTGTAACATAGCAGTACATGTCGAAGGGTGTGATGAATGAAGTCGCGAGCTGGTCAGACTCTTTCATCCTGATCTGATGATACCCTGAGTAGACATCGAGGAAAGACAGGGTTTCACACCCAGCAGTGGAATCCACGATCTGATCGATGCGAGGCAGAGGGTAGGGAACCTTCGGACATGCTTTGTTTAGACCAGTGTAGTCTACACACATCCGCCATTTCCCCCCTTTCTTTCTCACAAGCACAGGGTTGGCAAGCCATTCGGGATGGAATACCTCTTTGATGAACCCTGCCGCCAGTAGCTTGTGGATCTCCTCGCCTATGGCTCTGCGCTTTTCTTCGTTGAATCGGCGCAGAGGTTGCTTCACGGGTCGGGCCCCAGCTCGAATATCTAGAGAGTGCTCGGCGACTTCCCTCGGTATGTCGGGCATGTCCGAGGGACTCCACGCGAAAACGTCGGCGTTCGCGTGGAGAAAGTCGATGAGCACTGCTTCCTATTTGGGGTCGAGCTCGGAACCGATCCGGATCTGCTTGGAGGCGCCGTTGCAGGGGTCGAGAGGGACGGACTTGACCGTCTCCGCCGGTTCAAAGTTGCCGGCGTGGCGCTTCACGTCGGGCGCCTCCCTAGAGAGGCTCTCCAGGTCAGCGATGAGGGCCTCGGATTCTGCGAGGGCCTCGGCGTACTCCATGCACTCCACATCGCATTCATACGTGTGTCGGTACGTGGGCCCGACGGTGATGACCCCGTTGGGGCCCGACATCTTGAGCTTGAGGTAGGTGTAGTTGGGGACGGCCATGAACTTGGTGTAGCATGGCCTCCCCAGCACTGCGTGGTAGGTTCCTCGAAACCCAACCACTTCGAACGTGAGGGTCTCCTTTCGAAAGTTGGAGGGCGTCCCGAAGCAGACGGGTAGGTCGAGTTGTCCGAGGGATTGAACGCGCTTCCCGGGGACGATCCCGTGGAAAGGCGCAGCGCCCGTCCGGACCGAGGACAGATCAATCCGCAGGAGCCCGAGGGTCTCAGCGTAGATGATGTTGAGGTCGCTGCCTCCGTCCATGAGGACCTTGGTGAGCTTGACATTGCCGATGATGGGGTCGACAACGAGTGGGTATCTCCCCGGGCTCGGCACGTAGTCTGGATGGTCGGCCTAGTCGAAGGTGATGGGCTTGTCGGACCAGTCTAGGTAGACTGGCGCCGCCACCTTTACCGAGCAGACCTCCCGACGCTCTTGCTTGCGGTGCCGAGCCGAGGCGTTCGCCACTTGCCCACCATAGATCATGAAGCAGTCGCGGACCTCGGGGAACCCTCCTGCCTTGTGATCTTCCTCCTTTGCATCGTCGAGGGCCTTGCCACCCTCCGCGGGTGGCCCGGCCTTGTGGAAGTGTCGTCGAAGCATGGCAGACTCCTCGAGGGTGTGCTTGACGGGCCCCTGATGATAGGGGCACGGCTCCTTGAGCACCTTGTCGAAGAGGTTGGCACCTCCGGGAGGTTTCCGAGGGTTCTTGTACTCGGTGGCGGCGACAAGGTCCGCGTCGGCGGCGTCGCGTTTCGCTTGCGACTTCTTCTTGCCTTTCTTCTTGGCGCCGCGCTGAGTTGACGCCTCGGGAGCATCTTCCGGTGGGCGGCCCTGGGGCTGCTTGTCCTTCCGGAAAATGGCCTCAACCGCCTCCTGGCCAGAGGCGAACTTGGTGGCGATGTCCATCAGCTCGCTCGCCCTGGTGGGGGTCTTGCGACCCAGCTTGCTCACCAGGTCGCGGCAGGTGGTGCCGGCGAGGAACGCGCCGATGACATCTGAATCGGTGACGTTGGGCAGCTCTGTGCGCTGCTTCGAGAATCGTCGGATGTAGTCCCGGAGAGACTCTCCCTGCTGCTGGCGGCAGCTTCGGAGATCCCAGGAGTTTCCAGGGCGCACGTACGTGCCCTAGAAATTGCCGGCGAAGGCTTGGACCAGGTCGTCCCAGTTGGAGATCTGCCCCGGGGGCAGGTGCTCCAGCCAGGCTCGAGCGGTGTCGGAGAGGAACAGGGGGAGGTTGCGAATGATGAGGTTATCGTCGTCTGTTCCACCCAGTTGGCAGGCCAGCCGATAGTCCGCGAGCCACAGTTCCGGTCTCGTCTCCCCCGAGTACTTTGTGATAGTAGTCGGGGTTCGGAACCGGGTCGGGAACGGTGCCCGTCGTATGGCGCGGCTGAAAACCTGCGGACCGGGTGGTTCGGGCGAAGGACTCCGATCCTCCCCGCTGTCGTAGCGTCCCCCACGCCTGGGGTGGTAGCCTCGGCGCGCCCTGTCGTCGAGGTGGGCCCGACGGCTGTGATGATGACGCTCGTTGCCGAGGCGACCCGGGACTGCAGGCGCTGTTTTGCGCGTGCGCCCGGAGTGGACCGAGGCTTCCCGCATGAATCGGAAGTCGCGGCGCGATGTTCCGAGGGGAACCCCTGCCTTCGGGAGGCAGAGCTTTCGGCCCGTCGGACCGTGGCGTCCTCCAGGAGATTCTTGAGCTCTCCCTGGATACGTCGCCCCTCGGTGGTTGATGGCTCCGGCATCGCGCGGAGGAGTATTGCCGCTGCAGCCAGGTTCTGGCCGACTCCGCTGGAATTCGGCGGCGGCCTCACCCTGACGTCGTCGGCGATGCGGTGCTGGATGTCCTAGGGGAGATGACGCGCTTCTCCGGCCGGGGGTTGGACCGCCCATTCCTGCCCGATGTCCCGGTGGATCGGCACAAGCGTTCCTGCTCCCTCGTCGAGCCTGGCCTGCCTCTCGCGGATTTGCTCGAGCTGTGGGTCAGGACCCCCCGCCAGGACGGGGACCACAGCTAGCTCCCTAAGGATGTCAACGCGAGGCACGGGCCTAGGGGGATCACCGTTTTCCGGCATACCAAGATGGTTGCCTTCGTCGGGACCCCCTAGATCGACGTGGAAACATTCACGACTTGGGCCGCGGTCCTCGTTGTCGAGGCCGCGGCTACCGTCGGAACAGTCGGAAAGGCAGTTGTCACATGCGGTCATGAAGTCCCGCACGGCACTGGGGTTACCAATTCCGGAGAAATCCCAACAGAGGTCGGGCTCGCCATCTTCCTCGGACCCCGAGGGCTCATAGGTCGAGTCGGCCATCAGTCGGTACCAGGGTGACCGCACACGATACCCCAGAGGGTTTGGACTCGTCTCTATGAGCGTGCTCACCGAAGCGGGGTCGCTTGGTGGGTCGAGGCCGAATCCAAAAGACGCGAGATGGGAATCGGTCGGTACCTTTTGGTCGACGGGCGGTGATGAGGTCGCGTCTGGGACTGACTGCACCGTTGTCTCAGGTACGAGGGTGATGCCCAGCAAGTCCTTCGCGAGCGTGCTGGCGTCGTGCGTTTGCTTGACTGAACCGCTTCACCAAGCGTGAGTCGCCTCGTGCGAAGGAGACGAGTGATGTATCCGTATCCCGAAGGCGTAGGAGTCCCTCGGCTCGGCCGGCCTTGCTGTCCGAGGCTTCTCTTGCTTAGTTAAAGGAACCCCTCGGTCGCTCTTTGACGAGCCGAAGCCGGAGGTAGCGGTGTCAGCACGAACGGAGGCGGAGTTGGCTCGAAAAGAAGACTTGGTTGGTCGGAGCCTGGCCGGGTCGTCCACTGGCGGGGCCGACGCCAGAGTTGAGTTGCCGAGGCCACAAGCCGAGCTGATGTCTTTGGGGGACAGCTGGCCGAGGCCTCGAGGTGGCTGGCCGAGCCGCCTGCTCGGGCCGGATTCTCGAAGAAGACCCTGGCGGCGATGGCCCGGGCGTGGTGCTGATGCCGTCCTTCAGAGTGGGGGCCCTCCGACCGCGTTGCCGTCCGAGGCTAGGTCAGACCCCACCGAAGGTGTAGTTGATGCCGAGGGTGCTGCTGCCCCCTTCGGCTGTCGATGTCCGAGCCTGCAGGATCAGGTTGTCTTGTAGTGTGTGTATGTTTTCTGCGGCCGCCGAGGCCTAAACACACCGTCGTCGTATTGTAAAGCTGCGTTTCTTTTCCTCTTGTTTCGAGTATCCGGACTCATTTGTCGGTAACAGAATTGTTTGTGCGGGCGAGAGTTGCTTTTCACGGAAGGTGATGAGTGAGGTATCCGTATCCCGGAGGCGTAGGAATCCCTCGGCTCGGTCGGCCTTGCCGCTTACGCGCGCTCTTACTCGTCCATAGGGTTCTGTTACCGACGCAGTCGAGAAGGCCCAAAAAATCATTTCGGCAGAGGAGCTCTCGAGCATGAAGACTTGTTCGGTCCGTGGAGTCACTTATCCGAGCGCGAGTTACTTATCGCAGAAGGTGATGAGTGAGGTATCCGTATCCCGGAGGCGTAGGAGTCCCTCGGCTCGGTCAGCCTTGGCTGCTTACGTGTACTCTGTCGTTTTCAGGATCCACTTTTGAAGTAGTCGAAGAGCACGAAAGGCATTCTGGCAGAAAAGATTTTTTTTCTTTTTTTCGAGGAAAATTTTGACGCAGAGGGGGGTTGCCCCCTTCTTGCCCCCGAGAGAGGGTCGGGCTCTGCCGAGGCAAGGCCGACCCTTCCTTGACGACCAGACTTGGTGCGTGAACGAGGTATACGAGCAACTTGAAAGCATGTTAAGGGTAGAAGCGACGTAGCTGTTGGATGTTCCAAGCGTTGCCGTAGACCTCGCCTTGACTGTTGGCCAGCTTGTATGTTCCGAGCTTCAGAACCTTGGCGATGACGAACGGCCCTTCCCAGGGAGGCGTGAGTTTGTGCCGCCCTCGGGCATCTTGCCGCCGCCGAAGCACCAGGTCGCCCACCTGGAGGTCTCAGGACCGAACCCCTCGGGCGTGGTAGCGTCGCAGGGACTACTGGTACCGCGCCGAGTGTAGTAAGGCCATGTCCCGAGCCTCCTCCAGCTGGTCCAGTGAGTCTTCTCGGTTGGCTCGGTTGCTTTGGTCGGTGTAGGCCCTCGCCCTCGGGGAACCGTACTCTAGGTCTGTGGGCAAGATGGCCTTGGCCCCATAGACTAGAAAGAACGGTGTGAAGCCCGTGGCTCGGCTCGGCGTTGTCCTCAGACTCCAGACCACCGAGGGTAGTTTCTTCATCCACCGCTTATCAAACTTGTTGAGGTCGTTGTAGATCCGAGGCTTGAGTCCTTGCAGGATCATGCCGTTAGCCCGCTCCACTTGCCCATTCGTCATGGGGTGAGCCACGGCAGCCCAGTCCACCCGGATGTGGTGATCCTCGCAGAAGTCCAGGAACTTTCTGCCGGTGAACTGGGTACCGTTGTCGGTGATGATGGAGTTCGGGACCCCAAAGCGATGGATGATGTTGGTGAAGAATGCCACCGCCTGTTCGGACCTAATGCTGTTTAGGGGTCGGACCTCGATCCACTTGGAGAATTTGTCGATGGCGACCAACAGGTGCGTGTAGCCCCCGGGTGCCTTCTGCAAGGGGCCAACAAGGTCCAGACCCCACACAGCAAAAGGCCATGTGATGGGTATGGTCTGCAGAGCCTGAGCGGGCAGGTGGGTCTGCCTTGCGTAGAACTGACACCCTTCACAGGTGCGGACAATTCTAGTAGCGTCGGCCACCACCATTGGCCAGTAGAATCCTTATCGGAAGGCATTTCCAACGAGGGTTCGAGGTGCTGCGTGATGGCCGCAAGCCCCCAAGTGTATCTTTTGCAAGAGCTCCTAGCCTTCGGTGATGGAAATGCATCGCTGGAGGATGCCTGTGTAACACCCGGATTTTAGGGGTCCAAAACCCGGGGTTAACATAAACACCAGGTATGCTGGGACCAAGTCTCATACATATGATGTATAGTGGCACAGGATCGAATGTCACAACTTTATATATAACAGGAGTTCTATACAAAATAAATAATTACATTATAGGGAGACAACGGTCCAGCAACCCAAAGTTGACTGGGAGACGACGACCTAGACCACTCACGAACTCATCGCAGCATCCTCCATGAGCATCATCCTGCAGTACCTGGTCTTGACCTGTGGTGTATGTGAGACAGCAAGAGTGAGCTCACATACGTTCATCGCTCAACAAGTTGTGGGGAATAATGTGCATGAACTCGCCAAAGGTGGGAGCTCACGTGAAGTGTAAGGCTTACCAAAGAAGATGGTTAGAGCTGAGCATTGCTTTTAAAGTTGGTCAAAATTTTATTAGCAGTTACTAAGTATAAGTAAATACCAAACCCAATTAAGTAATAGAACAAAAGTAACAACTTCACCTGCAATGCAATGCATATGACAAATTGAGTTTAAGTTCCATAATTTAATCATGTGAGGGTCCGAGCTGCTCATGACCGTGAGCACGGCTAGTATACCAGTTTTACACTCTGCAGAGGTTGCGCATCTTTACCCACAAGTCGTGTATCCCATGTCGCCAGGGTTTGCAAAGCCCTTAGACACTTCCGAGGTGAATGGCTAGGGATCCACTACGAGGCCTTTACAAAGTTCCACTAGCTTCCGAAAACCCGCTACAGTTTATAGGAAGATCCAGTGCAGGAATCCCTTGCAGGACCGCCATCGCAGCAAAATCCTCCCGAGGGCCTCCCTACACTGACCTCTCCCCTACTGCCCTTGCCCCTTTCGGGTAAGGTAGTCTTCCACTAGCTTTCCTAATTAATCAGCCAAGGGCGTCCCATACCACCCTTATGGTAGCACTGTTTTCCCGGGTGGTTCTCCATGTTCCAATTAACATAATGATCTTAACATGAACCATAAATAACAACTGATAACAAAAGTATAATCATGAATAGTGTAATCTTCATACCCAAAACCACATATAGCACTAGCAAGTACTACCCAGAAAGTTCAGTGGTAAACAAGGTATAAAGATAGACAAACTAGGGTAACCTATTGGGTCCCATCAAAATTAACCTATGCAGATCATTATGATTAATTAGAACATGAGTAGGTGAAAAGAAGTGATCAAGGGCACAACTTGCCTGGGCCTTGAGATTCCAGGTACCAGGATGATCATCAGGTGATTCGTGACCTCACTGCTAGTCGTAGCAATACAAACAAACAGTGTATAGGCAAAATTAACATTACACCAAACATAAGAACAAAATACACATTAATAATATACATATTAAAATAAGATCACAGGAAAAAGAATTATTAATTTTGGAGTTGTAGATTTTAAGTTATGAATTTTCAAAGGTTTTATGTGTTTAAAATGGATTAAGTGAGAGATTAAATTTCTAATTGTTTTCATGACAAAACAGAGGTTCTAGGTGATAGAGAATAAAATTACAAAATTTTAGAAACTGGAATGGTTCAATTTGGAGCTAAAATGAATTTTCTATGAATTATCTAAGTTCTAGCAATTATTTTTGTATTAAAAATCTAATTTCTAATTCATTTAATCAATTTAAACGAGTTCTGGACTGGGCCTCAATTATAAGAAAAGCCAGGGGGCTCGGCGCAAGAATCCCGAGACACAGCGCACAGTGCCCGTGGGACGGCGGGTTGATTTAAACTAAAGACGGGGGCTCTTTAACAAAAGAACCAGAGCGAAGAGGTACCGGTGAACTAGAGCCGTCCGATGCAAAACAGATGGATCCGATTAGATCAAATAGTGCGCGAACCGGTATACGACAGGGACCGTTGGATTGGAGATCTACGATCTGGGTTAGATGGCGCAGAGAGGTAAGTGCGCATCGATCTGGACCGTCCATCACATGATCAACGGTACAGACCACCCACCTAGGCGCGACATCCATCATTAAATCCCTACCGTGCATTCACGATCCCACGGCTACCAATCCTACCGCACTTCACCTAATCTCGGCCACCCATCAACAGATCGACGGCGGCCGATCCTTTCTCCCTCACTACGCACAACTACGGTGATCTGGCGCACGGCACGGCGGCGCGCCATCGCCGGACCATCACCCAAGCTCGAGACGATGGCCAAAACCCAATTGGTGACAGGTACGCGTAGCACGGAATGTGGCGAACACGATTTGGAGCTACATACCCGAGGAAGAGCGACGATGATCAGTGCCCACGGAGCAGCGGCGAAGAAGACCTCCGGCGAGAAATTGGACGGTCCCCGCACGATGCCCAGGCCCCGGAGCCACACCGACAGAATCCCCAAGGCTCGGCGAACACAAGGGTCGATTACTTACCGGCGATGACGCGGTGGCAAAGCCGGTACACGACGGAGGGTCAAGTCGCGGCAATGGAGCCGCACCGGTGAGCAATTCGGCCACCACCGAGAGTCTTCTCCTCGCTCAAGTGCCACAGACGTTATCTATGTATCCCAGCGGGTCGCCCAGACCATACGACCGAGCCCGAGCGACGATTTTCCCTGGTTTCTCCCATGGCGGCATCCATCCCCAATCTCTCTCTTTCCCGCCTGCTCGATGGTGTACTGCTTCTTCCGATGGCGTCGATGCTTAATATATGGATCACAGGGCAATGGGCGAGTCCGAGCTTGGCCGACCCGGTCCCGGCGGCGAGCATCTCGCGCGGGTAGGCGAGCGACGCGCGATCCGCGGGGAGGTAGGTGCTGACAGCGCGGACCCGCGTGTCAGCGAAACAGAGAGGTGCACGGCGTAAGAGGGTGAGACTGCACGTGGGACCCACCGGTCAGTGGCAGAGGGGGTGTTGCCGCGCCCGCAAGCATGAAGTTGGGCCGCGCGGGATAGATGTGTTGGTGGGCCGAAATGGGTGCAGGAAGCCCAGCCAGGGTTTTTAACCTTTTCTATTTTATTTTCTATTTTCTTTTCTCCATTTCCAAGTCAAATTTGAATTCAAACTTAAATTCACAATTCTATGGCTCACCACCTCAACTTATATTTGTGAGATTAGGGATATCAATCCTGAATATATTTATTCATATATATTTTATTTATATATGTATTTTTATAACCCTTCTCTTTTTCTTATTTTCCAACTTTAATTTTCATTTAAGGTTTGATCCAACTTTTAGAATTATTATCTCTTTGCTATTATTCCTTATTATTTTTATCATCATGGTTTTATTTAATGCACAACACATAAAACTCCAACAAATGCACTTTTTCTTTATTTTAGAATAATTGTTTTATTTGGTCACACTCAATTACATAGGTGCTCTTTTTATGATGCATATGAGACACACAAAAATGAGAATAACTCTCTATTATTCCTGGTATACAATTTGGGGTATTACAAATCCTACCCCCCTTAAAAATAATCTCGTCCTCGAGATTTGGAAGAAAAGGGAATACAAAAAGGATTGGTTTGCAATTTAGCTTTTAATTTCTAAATCAAGGGTCTCTCTTTTTATTATTAGTAAGTGATAGGAGAGCATGGATAATATATGTATGTCCACTCTATTATGTAGGATAGAAGATGTCTTTTAGGATATATATAAGTTTGGGTAAGAAAGAGTAGGATAAGAAAAGACTCCATCCAGAATTGTGGATCTTGACTCATCTTGGTGACCACACTTGATCCTTGAAGACTTGGGTTGGTGTTCATCCTTCCTTGATGAAGTTGATCATCTTCTTTGGTCTTATCTCATTGATTAGGAGTTAGTGTATATTATTGGAGTTGGGAAACGTGGTTAAGATAGATATGGATGAGATAGACTACATGATGTAAATCAAAAGTTTATTTGATGTTAGGTGGGGATAAACAGATCATGCAATCCATTATGAATCTATTGGTTGAGTTAGATCTTCTGCTCATGGTTGAGTTAGTCTAATGTGCTAAGTTAACACCTGACTAGTAAGGTCTAATCCCTTCTTACCTGTATCATTAGTCTGATTAAGTAGGCCACATTAGATTAGTTTAGTAGATGGCTATAAGTTAAATGAGATTAGTCAGAATCTGGTTTGATTGTTTTGCTTCTGTATGGTTTGGATAGGGTATGTAACCTGGGTATGGCTGAACTGATCTAAGTCACCAATTTAGACTTAAGGGAATTAGGAGCATGGCCACATCTTTTGTACCAGCATTAAGTAACACACACTAGATTAGATCATATTAGATTAAGTAGGAGCTAGATTAGATTGAATATGACTAGATTAGACTGGTTTAGGTTAAATAGATCTACTAGGGTAGGATAAATATTATTAGGATATGTCAGAATCTTTAGAAGTTAGTTAGATTTATTAGGACCAGATAAAATCTTTTTAAGGTAAGATGAATCTATTAAGGTAATAGAATATCCTTTAAAATAAGATGGATCTATTACACAAGATTGAATCTAGGTTAGATTGGTATGACTAGTTGGACTAAATAAGATCTAATTGAGTTGTATTAGCTCATGGTTGTCTACTTAGGGTGGATAAGTATGCTTATTAGGATAAGATGGATCCATAAAGATAAGATAGAATCTTTTGAGATCAGTTAGATCTATTAGGATGAGATAGAATCTTTTCAAGATAAGATGAGTATCTTTTAAGACGAGATGGATCTATTAAGGTAAGGAAGAATCTTTTAAGATAAGATGAATTGGCTAGAATGAGATCTTTTAGGATAAGATAAATCTCTTAAGCTAGATATGTTCCAATGGGGACAATCTAGGTTGTCTAGTTATTTTATAATTATATTTTTTTATACCTATGTGTATATGCAGATGCAATTGTGGACATTATTCCACAACTCATCACACTCAATCAAAGATCCAAATCAAACAAGTATCATAAGAACAAACACTCCAGTTCACAGATATCTATAAAAGTAGTTTTGTTTTTGTACCTAAGAATAGGTCTCCTATCCCTAAAGGTCACTTTAAGCACAGGATTTCAAAGTGTGAAATCCAAGTTTTGTCTTTAGAAGGAAAAAGGTAAGAATAATCAGAGTAAAGCGGAATTAGATGAGAAATGATTATGGAAAGTTTAGAAAAGATCAGAGTAGCAAAGGTAAGTAAGTATTGGTTGTCCAGTCCTATCTAGGTTTCGTCCTACAGTCAACATTCCTCTGATACCACTTCTGTAACACCCGGATTTTAGGGGTCCAAAACCCGGGGTTAACATAAACACCAGGTATGCTGGGACCAAGTCTCATACATATGATGTATAGTGGCACAGGATCGAATGTCACAACTTTATATATAACAGGAGTTCTATACAAAATAAATAATTACATTATAGGGAGACAACGGTCCAGCAACCCAAAGTTGACTGGGAGACGACGACCTAGACCACTCACGAACTCATCGCAGCATCCTCCATGAGCATCATCCTGCAGTACCTGGTCTTGACCTGTGGTGTATGTGAGACAGCAAGAGTGAGCTCACATACGTTCATCGCTCAACAAGTTGTGGGGAATAATGTGCATGAACTCGCCAAAGGTGGGAGCTCACGTGAAGTGTAAGGCTTACCAAAGAAGATGGTTAGAGCTGAGCATTGCTTTTAAAGTTGGTCAAAATTTTATTAGCAGTTACTAAGTATAAGTAAATACCAAACCCAATTAAGTAATAGAACAAAAGTAACAACTTCACCTGCAATGCAATGCATATGACAAATTGAGTTTAAGTTCCATAATTTAATCATGTGAGGGTCCGAGCTGCTCATGACCGTGAGCACGGCTAGTATACCAGTTTTACACTCTGCAGAGGTTGCGCATCTTTACCCACAAGTCGTGTATCCCATGTCGCCAGGGTTTGCAAAGCCCTTAGACACTTCCGAGGTGAATGGCTAGGGATCCACTACGAGGCCTTTACAAAGTTCCACTAGCTTCCGAAAACCCGCTACAGTTTATAGGAAGATCCAGTGCAGGAATCCCTTGCAGGACCGCCATCGCAGCAAAATCCTCCCGAGGGCCTCCCTACACTGACCTCTCCCCTACTGCCCTTGCCCCTTTCGGGTAAGGTAGTCTTCCACTAGCTTTCCTAATTAATCAGCCAAGGGCGTCCCATACCACCCTTATGGTAGCACTGTTTTCCCGGGTGGTTCTCCATGTTCCAATTAACATAATGATCTTAACATGAACCATAAATAACAACTGATAACAAAAGTATAATCATGAATAGTGTAATCTTCATACCCAAAACCACATATAGCACTAGCAAGTACTACCCAGAAAGTTCAGTGGTAAACAAGGTATAAAGATAGACAAACTAGGGTAACCTATTGGGTCCCATCAAAATTAACCTATGCAGATCATTATGATTAATTAGAACATGAGTAGGTGAAAAGAAGTGATCAAGGGCACAACTTGCCTGGGCCTTGAGATTCCAGGTACCAGGATGATCATCAGGTGATTCGTGACCTCACTGCTAGTCGTAGCAATACAAACAAACAGTGTATAGGCAAAATTAACATTACACCAAACATAAGAACAAAATACACATTAATAATATACATATTAAAATAAGATCACAGGAAAAAGAATTATTAATTTTGGAGTTGTAGATTTTAAGTTATGAATTTTCAAAGGTTTTATGTGTTTAAAATGGATTAAGTGAGAGATTAAATTTCTAATTGTTTTCATGACAAAACAGAGGTTCTAGGTGATAGAGAATAAAATTACAAAATTTTAGAAACTGGAATGGTTCAATTTGGAGCTAAAATGAATTTTCTATGAATTATCTAAGTTCTAGCAATTATTTTTGTATTAAAAATCTAATTTCTAATTCATTTAATCAATTTAAACGAGTTCTGGACTGGGCCTCAATTATAAGAAAAGCCAGGGGGCTCGGCGCAAGAATCCCGAGACACAGCGCACAGTGCCCGTGGGACGGCGGGTTGATTTAAACTAAAGACGGGGGCTCTTTAACAAAAGAACCAGAGCGAAGAGGTACCGGTGAACTAGAGCCGTCCGATGCAAAACAGATGGATCCGATTAGATCAAATAGTGCGCGAACCGGTATACGACAGGGACCGTTGGATTGGAGATCTACGATCTGGGTTAGATGGCGCAGAGAGGTAAGTGCGCATCGATCTGGACCGTCCATCACATGATCAACGGTACAGACCACCCACCTAGGCGCGACATCCATCATTAAATCCCTACCGTGCATTCACGATCCCACGGCTACCAATCCTACCGCACTTCACCTAATCTCGGCCACCCATCAACAGATCGACGGCGGCCGATCCTTTCTCCCTCACTACGCACAACTACGGTGATCTGGCGCACGGCACGGCGGCGCGCCATCGCCGGACCATCACCCAAGCTCGAGACGATGGCCAAAACCCAATTGGTGACAGGTACGCGTAGCACGGAATGTGGCGAACACGATTTGGAGCTACATACCCGAGGAAGAGCGACGATGATCAGTGCCCACGGAGCAGCGGCGAAGAAGACCTCCGGCGAGAAATTGGACGGTCCCCGCACGATGCCCAGGCCCCGGAGCCACACCGACAGAATCCCCAAGGCTCGGCGAACACAAGGGTCGATTACTTACCGGCGATGACGCGGTGGCAAAGCCGGTACACGACGGAGGGTCAAGTCGCGGCAATGGAGCCGCACCGGTGAGCAATTCGGCCACCACCGAGAGTCTTCTCCTCGCTCAAGTGCCACAGACGTTATCTATGTATCCCAGCGGGTCGCCCAGACCATACGACCGAGCCCGAGCGACGATTTTCCCTGGTTTCTCCCATGGCGGCATCCATCCCCAATCTCTCTCTTTCCCGCCTGCTCGATGGTGTACTGCTTCTTCCGATGGCGTCGATGCTTAATATATGGATCACAGGGCAATGGGCGAGTCCGAGCTTGGCCGACCCGGTCCCGGCGGCGAGCATCTCGCGCGGGTAGGCGAGCGACGCGCGATCCGCGGGGAGGTAGGTGCTGACAGCGCGGACCCGCGTGTCAGCGAAACAGAGAGGTGCGCGGCGTAAGAGGGTGAGACTGCACGTGGGACCCACCGGTCAGTGGCAGAGGGGGTGTTGCCGCGCCCGCAAGCATGAAGTTGGGCCGCGCGGGATAGATGTGTTGGTGGGCCGAAATGGGTGCAGGAAGCCCAGCCAGGGTTTTTAACCTTTTCTATTTTATTTTCTATTTTCTTTTCTCCATTTCCAAGTCAAATTTGAATTCAAACTTAAATTCACAATTCTATGGCTCACCACCTCAACTTATATTTGTGAGATTAGGGATATCAATCCTGAATATATTTATTCATATATATTTTATTTATATATGTATTTTTATAACCCTTCTCTTTTTCTTATTTTCCAACTTTAATTTTCATTTAAGGTTTGATCCAACTTTTAGAATTATTATCTCTTTGCTATTATTCCTTATTATTTTTATCATCATGGTTTTATTTAATGCACAACACATAAAACTCCAACAAATGCACTTTTTCTTTATTTTAGAATAATTGTTTTATTTGGTCACACTCAATTACATAGGTGCTCTTTTTATGATGCATATGAGACACACAAAAATGAGAATAACTCTCTATTATTCCTGGTATACAATTTGGGGTATTACAGCCTGAGGGGCTGCGGTGGTAGAGCTCCTTCCCATCTCCCAGCAAGACGAAAGACTTGGCGCGCCGTGCCAACCGCCGAGCTTCGGCTAGGTCGAGGGGCAGCTCCCCTCGGTGGAGATATTGCAGGTACGGGGTCTGCTAGCTTTGATTAGGCGTGACCTCGCTCGGTTCCCCCTCGACGCGCAGTGCCTCACCCTCGGGGGCCGAGGGTACCTCAGGCTGAGCCGAGGGTACCTCGGACCGTGCCGAGGGTACCTTGGACTGGGCCGAGGGTACCTCGGACTGAGCCGAGGGTACCTCGGACTCAGCCGAAGGTGCCTCGGGCGGAGCCGAAGGTGCCTCGGGCTCGGGCGTGTCCTTGGTCTTGACGGAGGGTCGATGCAGGTCTCGGGAGAATACATCCGGGGGAACTGTTGTTCGTCCCGAGGCTATTTTAGCCAGCTCGTCCGCAGTCTCGTTGTAGCGTCGGGCGATGTGGTTGAGCTCGAGCCCGTATAACTTGTCTTCCAGGCGCCGAACCTCATCGCAGTAGGCTTCCATCTTCGGGTCGCGGTAGTGGGAGTTCTTCATGACTTGGTCGATGACGAGCTGCGAGTCACCACGAGCGTCGAGGCGTCGGACCCCTAGCTCGATGGCGATTCGCAACCCGTTTACCAGAGCCTTGTACTCAGCCACGTTGTTGGACGCCGGGAAGTGGAGGCGTAGCACGTAGCGTAGGTGCTTCCCGAGGGGCGAGACGAAGAGGAGGCCTGCGCCGGCCCCCGTCTTCATCAGCGACCCGTCGAAAAACATTGTCCAGAGCTCCGGTTGGATCGGAGCCGTCGGGAGCTGGGTGTCGGCCCATTCAGCCACGAAGTCCGCCAAGACCTGGGACTTGATGGCCTTCCGAGGGGCGAACGAGATCGTCTCGCCCATGATCTCCACCACCCACTTCGCAATCCTACCCGAGGCCTCTCGGGACTGGATGATCTCTCCCAGGGGGAAGGATGACACCACAGTCACCGGATGAGACTCGAAGTAGTGTCGCAACTTCTGTCGTGTCAGGATCACTGCGTACAACAGCTTCTGGATTTGCGGGTAGCGGATCTTGGTCTCGGACAGTACCTCACTGATGAAGTAGACTGGCCTCTGGACGGGCAATGCATGCCCTTCTTCTCGTCTCTCAACCGCGATCGCGGCGCTAACCACTTGGGTGGTTGCGGCGACGTAGATCAAGAGGGCTTCTCCGGCAGCGGGGGGCACCAAGATGGGCGCGTTCGTGAGGAGCGCCTTCAGGTTCCCGAGGGCTTCCTCAGCCTCGGGGGTCCAAGCGAAGCACTCAGCTTTCCTTAAGAGGCGGTACAGAGGCAGACCTCTTTCGCCGAGGCGGGAGATGAAGCGGCTCAGAGCCGCGAGACATCCCATGACCCTCTGTACGCATTTCAAGTCCTTGATTGGCCCCATGCTGGTGATGGCTACGATCTTCTCCGGGTTGGCTTCGATGCCCCGCTCGGAGACGATGAACCCCAAGAGCATGCCTCGGGGGACCCCGAAGACACACTTTTCGGGATTAAGCTTCACGCCTTTTGCCTTGAGACATCGGAATGTCGCTTCAAGGTCGGAAAGGAGGTCGGAGGCCTTCCTCGTCTTGACTACGATGTCATCGACATAGGCCTCGACCGTTCGGCCGATGTGTTCGCCAAACACATGGTTCATGCATCGCTGGTACGTTGCCCCCGCATTCCTCAAACCAAACGGCATTGTAACATAGCAGTACATGTCGAAGGGTGTGATGAATGAAGTCGCGAGCTGGTCAGACTCTTTCATCCTGATCTGATGATACCCTGAGTAGACATCGAGGAAAGACAGGGTTTCACACCCAGCAGTGGAATCCACGATCTGATCGATGCGAGGCAGAGGGTAGGGAACCTTCGGACATGCTTTGTTTAGACCAGTGTAGTCTACACACATCCGCCATTTCCCCCCTTTCTTTCTCACAAGCACAGGGTTGGCAAGCCATTCGGGATGGAATACCTCTTTGATGAACCCTGCCGCCAGTAGCTTGTGGATCTCCTCGCCTATGGCTCTGCGCTTTTCTTCGTTGAATCGGCGCAGAGGTTGCTTCACGGGTCGGGCCCCAGCTCGAATATCTAGAGAGTGCTCGGCGACTTCCCTCGGTATGTCGGGCATGTCCGAGGGACTCCACGCGAAAACGTCGGCGTTCGCGTGGAGAAAGTCGATGAGCACTGCTTCCTATTTGGGGTCGAGCTCGGAACCGATCCGGATCTGCTTGGAGGCGCCGTTGCAGGGGTCGAGAGGGACGGACTTGACCGTCTCCGCCGGTTCAAAGTTGCCGGCGTGGCGCTTCACGTCGGGCGCCTCCCTAGAGAGGCTCTCCAGGTCAGCGATGAGGGCCTCGGATTCTGCGAGGGCCTCGGCGTACTCCATGCACTCCACATCGCATTCATACGTGTGTCGGTACGTGGGCCCGACGGTGATGACCCCGTTGGGGCCCGACATCTTGAGCTTGAGGTAGGTGTAGTTGGGGACGGCCATGAACTTGGTGTAGCATGGCCTCCCCAGCACTGCGTGGTAGGTTCCTCGAAACCCAACCACTTCGAACGTGAGGGCCTCCTTTCGAAAGTTGGAGGGCGTCCCGAAGCAGACGGGTAGGTCGAGTTGTCCGAGGGATTGAACGCGCTTCCCGGGGACGATCCCGTGGAAAGGCGCAGCGCCCGTCCGGACCGAGGACAGATCAATCCGCAGGAGCCCGAGGGTCTCAGCGTAGATGATGTTGAGGTCGCTGCCTCCGTCCATGAGGACCTTGGTGAGCTTGACATTGCCGATGATGGGGTCGACAACGAGTGGGTATCTCCCCGGGCTCGGCACGTAGTCTGGATGGTCGGCCTAGTCGAAGGTGATGGGCTTGTCGGACCAGTCTAGGTAGACTGGCGCCGCCACCTTTACCGAGCAGACCTCCCGACGCTCTTGCTTGCGGTGCCGAGCCGAGGCGTTCGCCACTTGCCCACCATAGATCATGAAGCAGTCGCGGACCTCGGGGAACCCTCCTGCCTTGTGATCTTCCTCCTTTGCATCGTCGAGGGCCTTGCCACCCTCCGCGGGTGGCCCGGCCTTGTGGAAGTGTCGTCGAAGCATGGCAGACTCCTCGAGGGTGTGCTTGACGGGCCCCTGATGATAGGGGCACGGCTCCTTGAGCACCTTGTCGAAGAGGTTGGCACCTCCGGGAGGTTTCCGAGGGTTCTTGTACTCGGTGGCGGCGACAAGGTCCGCGTCGGCGGCGTCGCGTTTCGCTTGCGACTTCTTCTTGCCTTTCTTCTTGGCGCCGCGCTGAGTTGACGCCTCGGGAGCATCTTCCGGTGGGCGGCCCTGGGGCTGCTTGTCCTTCCGGAAAATGGCCTCAACCGCCTCCTGGCCAGAGGCGAACTTGGTGGCGATGTCCATCAGCTCGCTCGCCCTGGTGGGGGTCTTGCGACCCAGCTTGCTCACCAGGTCGCGGCAGGTGGTGCCGGCGAGGAACGCGCCGATGACATCTGAATCGGTGACGTTGGGCAGCTCTGTGCGCTGCTTCGAGAATCGTCGGATGTAGTCCCGGAGAGACTCTCCCTGCTGCTGGCGGCAGCTTCGGAGATCCCAGGAGTTTCCAGGGCGCACGTACGTGCCCTAGAAATTGCCGGCGAAGGCTTGGACCAGGTCGTCCCAGTTGGAGATCTGCCCCAGGGGCAGGTGCTCCAGCCAGGCTCGAGCGGTGTCGGAGAGGAACAGGGGGAGGTTGCGAATGATGAGGTTATCGTCGTCCGTTCCACCCAGTTGGCAGGCCAGCCGATAGTCCGCGAGCCACAGTTCCGGTCTCGTCTCCCCCGAGTACTTTGTGATAGTAGTCGGGGTTCGGAACCGGGTCGGGAACGGTGCCCGTCGTATGGCGCGGCTGAAAACCTGCGGACCGGGTGGTTCGGGCGAAGGACTCCGATCCTCCCCGCTGTCGTAGCGTCCCCCACGCCTGGGGTGGTAGCCTCGGCGCGCCCTGTCGTCGAGGTGGGCCCGACGGCTGTGATGATGACGCTCGTTGCCGAGGCGACCCGGGACTGCAGGCGCTGTTTTGCGCGTGCGCCCGGAGTGGACCGAGGCTTCCCGCATGAATCGGAAGTCGCGGCGCGATGTTCCGAGGGGAACCCCTGCCTTCGGGAGGCAGAGCTTTCGGCCCGTCGGACCGTGGCGTCCTCCAGGAGATTCTTGAGCTCTCCCTGGATACGTCGCCCCTCGGTGGTTGATGGCTCCGGCATCGCACGGAGGAGTATTGCCGCTGCAGCCAGGTTCTGGCCGACTCCGCTGGAATTCGGCGGCGGCCTCACCCTGACGTCGTCGGCGATGCGGTGCTGGATGTCCTAGGGGAGATGACGCGCTTCTCCGGCCGGGGGTTGGACCGCCCATTCCTGCCCGATGTCCCGGTGGATCGGCACAAGCGTTCCTGCTCCCTCGTCGAGCCTGGCCTGCCTCTCGCGGATTTGCTCGAGCTGTGGGTCAGGACCCCCCGCCAGGACGGGGACCACAGCTAGCTCCCTAAGGATGTCAACGCGAGGCACGGGCCTAGGGGGATCACCGTTTTCCGGCATACCAAGATGGTTGCCTTCGTCGGGACCCCCTAGATCGACGTGGAAACATTCACGACTTGGGCCGCGGTCCTCGTTGTCGAGGCCGCGGCTACCGTCGGAACAGTCGGAAAGGCAGTTGTCACATGCGGTCATGAAGTCCCGCACGGCACTGGGGTTACCAATTCCGGAGAAATCCCAACAGAGGTCGGGCTCGCCATCTTCCTCGGACCCCGAGGGCTCATAGGTCGAGTCGGCCATCAGTCGGTACCAGGGTGACCGCACACGATACCCCAGAGGGTTTGGACTCGTCTCTATGAGCGTGCTCACCGAAGCGGGGTCGCTTGGTGGGTCGAGGCCGAATCCAAAAGACGCGAGATGGGAATCGGTCGGTACCTTTTGGTCGACGGGCGGTGATGAGGTCGCGTCTGGGACTGACTGCACCGTTGTCTCAGGTACGAGGGTGATGCCCAGCAAGTCCTTCGCGAGCGTGCTGGCGTCGTGCGTTTGCTTGACTGAACCGCTTCACCAAGCGTGAGTCGCCTCGTGCGAAGGAGACGAGTGATGTATCCGTATCCCGAAGGCGTAGGAGTCCCTCGGCTCGGCCGGCCTTGCTGTCCGAGGCTTCTCTTGCTTAGTTAAAGGAACCCCTCGGTCGCTCTTTGACGAGCCGAAGCCGGAGGTAGCGGTGTCAGCACGAACGGAGGCGGAGTTGGCTCGAAAAGAAGACTTGGTTGGTCGGAGCCTGGCCGGGTCGTCCACTGGCGGGGCCGACGCCAGAGTTGAGTTGCCGAGGCCACAAGCCGAGCTGATGTCTTTGGGGGACAGCTGGCCGAGGCCTCGAGGTGGCTGGCCGAGCCGCCTGCTCGGGCCGGATTCTCGAAGAAGACCCTGGCGGCGATGGCCCAGGCGTGGTGCTGATGCCGTCCTTCAGAGTGGGGGCCCTCCGACCGCGTTGCCGTCCGAGGCTAGGTCAGACCCCACCGAAGGTGTAGTTGATGCCGAGGGTGCTGCTGCCCCCTTCGGCTGTCGATGTCCGAGCCTGCAGGATCAGGTTGTCTTGTAGTGTGTGTATGTTTTCTGCGGCCGCCGAGGCCTAAACACACCGTCGTCGTATTGTAAAGCTGCGTTTCTTTTCCTCTTGTTTCGAGTATCCGGACTCATTTGTCGGTAACAGAATTGTTTGTGCGGGCGAGAGTTGCTTTTCACGGAAGGTGATGAGTGAGGTATCCGTATCCCGGAGGCGTAGGAATCCCTCGGCTCGGTCGGCCTTGCCGCTTACGCGCGCTCTTACTCGTCCATAGGGTTCTGTTACCGACGCAGTCGAGAAGGCCCAAAAAATCATTTCGGCAGAGGAGCTCTCGAGCATGAAGACTTGTTCGGTCCGTGGAGTCACTTATCCGAGCGCGAGTTACTTATCGCAGAAGGTGATGAGTGAGGTATCCGTATCCCGGAGGCGTAGGAGTCCCTCGGCTCGGTCAGCCTTGGCTGCTTACGTGTACTCTGTCGTTTTCAGGATCCACTTTTGAAGTAGTCGAAGAGCACGAAAGGCATTCTGGCAGAAAAGATTTTTTTTCTTTTTTTCGAGGAAAATTTTGACGCAGAGGGGGGTTGCCCCCTTCTTGCCCCCGAGAGAGGGTCGGGCTCTGCCGAGGCAAGGCCGACCCTTCCTTGACGACCAGACTTGGTGCGTGAACGAGGTATACGAGCAACTTGAAAGCATGTTAAGGGTAGAAGTGACGTAGCTGTTGGATGTTCCAAGCGTTGCCGTAGACCTCGCCTTGACTGTTGGCCAGCTTGTATGTTCCGAGCTTCAGAACCTTGGCGATGACGAACGGCCCTTCCCAGGGAGGCGTGAGTTTGTGCCGCCCTCGGGCATCTTGCCGCCGCCGAAGCACCAGGTCGCCCACCTGGAGGTCTCAGGACCGAACCCCTCGGGCGTGGTAGCGTCGCAGGGACTACTGGTACCGCGCCGAGTGTAGTAAGGCCATGTCCCGAGCCTCCTCCAGCTGGTCCAGTGAGTCTTCTCGGTTGGCTCGGTTGCTTTGGTCGGTGTAGGCCCTCGCCCTCGGGGAACCGTACTCTAGGTCTGTGGGCAAGATGGCCTTGGCCCCATAGACTAGAAAGAACGGTGTGAAGCCCGTGGCTCGGCTCGGCGTTGTCCTCAGACTCCAGACCACCGAGGGTAGTTTCTTCATCCACCGCTTATCAAACTTGTTGAGGTCGTTGTAGATCCGAGGCTTGAGTCCTTGCAGGATCATGCCGTTAGCCCGCTCCACTTGCCCATTCGTCATGGGGTGAGCCACGGCAGCCCAGTCCACCCGGATGTGGTGATCCTCGCAGAAGTCCAGGAACTTTCTGCCGGTGAACTGGGTACCGTTGTCGGTGATGATGGAGTTCGGGACCCCAAAGCGATGGATGATGTTGGTGAAGAACGCCACCGCCTATTCGGACCTAATGCTGTTTAGGGGTCGGACCTTGATCCACTTGGAGAATTTGTCGATGGCGACCAACAGGTGCGTGTAGCCCCCGGGTGCCTTCTGCAAGGGGCCAACAAGGTCCAGACCCCACACAGCAAAAGGCCATGTGATGGGTATGGTCTGCAGAGCCTGAGCGGGCAGGTGGGTCTGCCTTGCGTAGAACTGACACCCTTCACAGGTGCGGACAATTCTAGTAGCGTCGGCCACCACCATTGGCCAGTAGAATCCTTATCGGAAGGCATTTCCAACGAGGGTTCGAGGTGCTGCGTGATGGCCGCAAGCCCCCAAGTGTATCTTTTGCAAGAGCTCCTAGCCTTCGGTGATGGAAATGCATCGCTGGAGGATGCCTGAGGGGCTGCGGTGGTAGAGCTCCTTCCCATCTCCCAGCAAGACGAAAGACTTGGCGCGCCGTGCCAACCGCCGAGGTTCGGCTAGGTCGAGGGGCAGCTCCCCTCGGTGGAGATATTGCAGGTACGGGGTCTGCTAGCTTTGATTAGGCGTGACCTCGCTCGGTTCCCCCTCGACGCGCAGTGCCTCACCCTCGGGGGCCGAGGGTACCTCAGGCTGAGCCGAGGGTACCTCGGACCGTGCCGAGGGTACCTTGGACTGGGCCGAGGGTACCTCGGACTGAGCCGAGGGTACCTCGGACTCAGCCGAAGGTGCCTCGGGCGGAGCCGAAGGTGCCTCGGGCTCGGGCGTGTCCTCGGTCTTGACGGAGGGTCGATGCAGGTCTCGGGAGAATACATCCGGGGGAACTGTTGTTCGTCCCGAGGCTATTTTAGCCAGCTCGTCCGCAGTCTCGTTGTAGCGTCGGGCGATGTGGTTGAGCTCGAGCCCGTATAACTTGTCTTCCAGGCGCCGAACCTCATCGCAGTAGGCTTCCATCTTCGGGTCGCGGCAGTGGGAGTTCTTCATGACTTGGTCGATGACGAGCTGCGAGTCACCACGAGCGTCGAGGCGTCGGACCCCTAGCTCGATGGCGATTCGCAACCCGTTTACCAGAGCCTTGTACTCAGCCACGTTGTTGGACGCCGGGAAGTGGAGGCGTAGCACGTAGCGTAGGTGCTTCCCGAGGGGCGAGACGAAGAGGAGGCCTGCGCCGGCCCCCGTCTTCATCAGCGACCCGTCGAAAAACATGGTCCAGAGCTTCGGTTGGATCGGAGCCGTCGGGAGCTGGGTGTCGGCCCATTCAGCCACGAAGTCCGCCAAGACCTGGGACTTGATGGCCTTCCGAGGGGCGAACGAGATCGTCTCGCCCATGATGTAACACCCGGATTTTAGGGATCCAAAACCCGGGGTTAACATAAACACCAGGTATGCTGGGACCAAGTCTCAAACATATGATGTATAGTGGCACAGGATCGAATGTCACATCTTTATATATTTAACAGGAGTTCTATACAAAATAAATAATTACATTATGAGGAGACAACGGTCCAGCAACCCAAAGTTGACTGGGAGACGACGACCTAGACCTCTCACGAACTCATCGCAGCATCCACCATGAGCATCATCCTGCAGTACCTGGTCTTGACCTGTGGTGTATGTGAGACAGCAAGAGTGAGCTCACATACGTTCATCGCTCAACAAGTTGTGGGGAATAATGTGCATGAACTCGCCAAAGGTGGGAGCTCACGTGAAGTGTAAGGCTTACCAAAGAAGATGGTTAGAGCTGAGCATTGCTTTTAAAGTTGGTCAAAATTTTATTAGCAGTTACTAAGTATAAGTAAATACCAAACCCAATTAAGTAATAGAACAAAAGTATCAACATCACCTGCAATGCAATGCATATGACAAATTGAATTTAAGTTCCATAATTTAATCATGTGAGGGTCCGAGCTGCTCATGACCGTGAGCACGGCTAGTATACCAGTTTTACACTCTGCAGAGGTTGCGCATCTTTACCCACAAGTCGTGTTACCCATCTGCCAAGGGGTCATGAATCCCATACACCTCTACCAAGGAAGTGAGGCAGGGTAGCACTACGAGGCCTTTACAAAGTTCCACTAGCTTCCGAAAACCCGCTACAGTTTATAGGAAGATCCAGTGCAGGAATCCCTTGCAGGACCGCCATCGCAGCAAAATCCTCCCGAGGGCACTTCCCGCACTGACCTCTCCCCTACTGCCCTTGCCCCTTTCGGGTAAGGTAGTCTTCCACTAGCTTTCCTAATTAATCAGCCAAGGGCATCCCATACTACCCTTGTGGTAGCACTGTTTTCCCGGGTGGTCGCTCCATGTTCCAATTAACATTAATGATATCAACATGAACATAAACAGAATAACAACAAGAATTGGAACATGGAGGTAATAAATGATTATCCCAAAACCATATAAAGCAATAGCAAACTACCCAAGTGATTCAGGGGTAAACAAGGTGATGAGATAAACAATCTAGGGTAACCTATTGGGTCCCATCAAAATTAACCTATGCAGATCATTATGATTAATTAGAACATGAGTAGGTGAAAAGAAGTGATCAAGGGCACAACTTGCCTGGGCCTTGAGAATCCAGGTACCAGGATGATTCTTCAGATCCTCGTGACCTCACTGCTAGTCGTAGCAATACCAACGTACATAGTATAGGCAAATTTAACATTACACCAAACATAAGAACAAAATACACAGTAATAATCTACACATTAAAATAAAACCACAGGAACTGGAATCACTAAATTTGGAGTTGTAGAATTCAAGTTATGAATTTCTTAAGATTTAAGGTGATTATAATATGATTAAATGATAAATAAATTTCTGACAGAGTTCATGTCAAAACAGTGATTCAAAATGGTAGAGAATATTATTACAAAATTTTAGGAATTGGAATGACTCAATTTGGAGCTAAAATGAATTAGTTATGAATTATCTAAGTTCTAGCAATTATTTTTATATTAAAAATTCATTTTCTATTTATTTTCTCTGGTTTTATAAAATCCTGGACCGGGCGTCAATTTCCAGAAAACACAGGGGTCTCGGTGTAATATTTCTAAGGCACAGGGAATAGTGACTAAAGGACGGCGGGTTGATTTCACAAAACCCCGAGGACTCTTTAGAAAAATACCCAGCCGAAGGGGTATCGGATGGGCTGAGCCGTCCGATCCGATTTGAACGCGCAGGATTAGATCTAACTCTTTATGAAACGG
The DNA here is from genome assembly GCA_029449295.1 of Zea luxurians. Classification (NCBI taxonomy): domain Eukaryota; kingdom Viridiplantae; phylum Streptophyta; class Magnoliopsida; order Poales; family Poaceae; genus Zea; species Zea luxurians. Next base: position 93,651,283 of record JAOPSE010000014.1, on the reverse strand, counting down.
TACGCGATCCTAACCGTCCGATCGACGATCGACGACGCGGGTTTAAAATATCCCGACTCGCCCAGGATTCGTCCGATCGAGATCGAGCGGTCCAGGACCACCCAGCGAACCGGTACGCGCAGATCAAATCGCAGCCGTCCACACGATGATCAACGGCCGCGAGCACTTCCCCCAATTTCCAGCATCCTGAGCGGCGGCGGTGACGCTCTCACGGCGGAGCTTCGCCGGCGAGCGCGCAATCCGGCGCCAAACCACCCCGAACTAGAAATTAATCGGTGCAAAATCAAGAGGGGAAGATAGTGAATCTACAGAGAGGGGTCTCACCGGCGATTGACGGGGGTTGCAGACCCGCCCACGGAGAAGAGCGGATTCACGGTGGAGCTTGCTCGACGACGAGCAATTCGTGGCGGTCCGATGGGCTATTCCGCCAAAATGTGCCGCAGAACGCTTCCGTGGTTACCGGCGAACACTCCGGATACCTTGCTACGGTCGGTCACCCACGCAGTGTGGTTTTAGCCGGCGGCGGCGGCGCTCCACTCCGGTTTCTTTCTCTCACGGTGATGGTGGCTGGCAGTGGGGGATGAAGGGAGGGAGGCGAGCACGGTGAGCTTTTATACCCGGAGCAAAGTCCGAGCGAGAAGGAGGCGGTGGTCGGTAGGCGCGCGATCCTCGGCGGCGAGCTCGCGCGATCCGTTGAGCCGCGGCGATTCTGTTGGGAGAGGGAAGGAGCTGACGCGTGGGTCCCGCGAGCCAGTGAGAGGTGAGGGCGAGAGTGCGGCCGACGCGCGAGGGAGGGGTGTGGCTGAGCAACGGGGCCCGCGGACCAGAGACAGACGACGAGCGCGTAGCGCGGAGGGAGGGAGCGGCTGACAGGGCGGGCCCACCTGTCGGCGCCGCGGGGAGGTTTGGGCTGTGCGGGCTGAAAACAGTTGTGGGCCGAAATGGAATCCGAGGCCCAGTTAGGTATAGTATCCTTTTTCTTTTTCTTTTCTATTTTCTTTTCCCCATTTTCAAATCCAATTCAAATCCAATTTGAATTCAAGTTTGAGTTCAACTTTGTGAATAACTTGTCCTCAGTTTGAAAGGTATAATTTATTAATATAAGTGTGAAGGATATTTATTTTATTTTATGTAATATTTTTCTTAGTTCTTCCCTTCTCTTTTTATTTTCTATTTTCTATTCCAAATTCAAATTTAATTTTAACTATTCAAAATCCAATTCACATTTTACTTTGAATTTCAGGTTCCTCAAATCAAATATAATCCTGAAGGGAATTTAGACTTTACTGTTTGGATCACTTATTTATTTTTAATAAGTATATAGCCTTTCCTTTTCTTTTCTATTTCTAGTTCAAATCCAAACTTATATTTTTATTTTAGTTTTCAGATTTTTCAAATGTATTAATTGAAATCCAAGGGTGAATATAAACCATACTATTTTATTATTACTAGTTTAAGTTTTATTCTCCTTGTTTATTTATTTCATGAGATGTATAAATGGTTTCCTTTAAAAAAAAAATTCTTTTTCTCCTCATTTTTCTTATTTTCCAAATTTCCAAAACATTATGATATTTTGTTCAAATTTCTTCTACCAATTTCCAATCCCAAAATTTGGGTGTTACAAATCCTACCCCCCTTAAAAATAATCTCGTCCTCGAGATTTGTAAGAAAAAGGATGCATACTCATATGCACAAACAAAGAGATCTCAGCATGAGGTATAATTCTTTAACAAAACATTGGGTCAATAGACCTTATTGTTCCTTCTAAAATAATATTATATCATCTAATAACTAAAGTAACATCTAGATTTTACAAATCATCATAATTTATATCTATGTAGCTTGGTGGAGCTGGTGGTTAGGAAAGCATGGGTGTATGTATGTATGTCCACTTTATTATGTAGGATAGAAGATGTCTTTAGGGTATATATAGGTTTGGGCAAGAAAGAGTGGGGTAAAGAAAGACTCCATCCAAGATTGTGGCCTTTGACTCATCTGGTGATCCCACTTGATCCTTGAAGACTTGAGTTGGTGTTTGTCCTTTCTTGATGAAGTTGATCATCTTCTTCGGTCTTGTCTCATTGATCAGAAGTTAGTGTAGGTTATTGGACTGGGGAATATGGTTAATATAGGTATGGATGAGATAGACTACATGATGTAGGCCAAAAGTTGGTTTGATGTTAGGTGGGAATAGAAAGGTCATACTATTCATTATGGCACTATGGGTTGGGTTTGAGTTGATCCAATGTGCTAAGATAATTTTAATACATGGCTAGTGGGGTCTAATCTCTTCTACTAGTGTCATTAATCTGTTTAAGTGAACCACATTAAGTTAGATAACATTAGACCACACTGGATCAGGTCACATTAGGTAAGATAAGATCTAGATTAAATTGGATGTGACTAGATTAGACTAGTTTAGGTTAGATAGATCTATCAGGGTAAGATATATCTGAGTAGGATGGATTATGTGTAGGTTGGTTAGAATCTCTTGCTGGGTTAGAATCGAGGGGTTATGCAACTATTGGATGGTTAAGGTAGTTGCATATGGCCAAGTCGATCTGTCATCCTTAATTTAGTGCAGGGTGAACTAAGTTAAGACCTGTTCTATAGGGGTAGAGTTTAAACTATTTTATCAGTGTTATCTAATCATGTTTGATAAGTCACTTTAGATTTGATCAGATCTAGGTTAGATTGGTGTGACTAGTTTGACTAGATAAGATCTAATTAATTTGCATTAGATCATGGTTGTTAAACTAGGGCGGATAAGTATGCTTATTAGGATAAGACAGGTCCATAAAGATAAGATAGAATCTTCTGAGGCCAGTTAGATCTATTAGGATAAGGATAAAATCTTTTCAAGATAAGATGAGTATCTTTTTAAGATGAGATGGATCTAGTAAGATAAGAGAGAATCTTTTAAGATAAGATGAATTGGTTAGAATGAGATCTTTTAGGATAAGATAAATTTCTTAAGCTAGATATGTTCCAATGGGGACAATCTAGGTTGTCTAGTTATTTTATAAATATATTTTATACCTATGTGTATATGCAGATGCAATTGTGGACATTACTCCACAACCCATCGCACTCAATCAAAGATCCAAATCAGACAAGTACCATAAGATCAAAACATTCAAATATATAGACTCTTATAAAAATAGTTTTGTTTTTGTTCCTAGGATTAGGTCTCCTATTCCTAAAGTTCACTTTAAGCACAGGATTTCAAAGTGTGAAATCCACATTTGTCTTTAGAAGGAAAAGGTAAGAATAATCAGAGTAAAGCGGAAATAGATGAGAAAAGATTAAGAAAAGTTTAGAAAGAATCAGAGTGGCAAAGGTAAGTAGATAATGGTTGTCCAGTTCTATCTAGGTTTCGTCCTACAGTCAACATTCCTCTGATACCACTTCTGTAACACCCGGATTTTAGGGATCCAAAACCCGGGGTTAACATAAACACCAGGTATGCTGGGACCAAGTCTCAAACATATGATGTATAGTGGCACAGGATCGAATGTCACATCTTTATATATTTAACAGGAGTTCTATACAAAATAAATAATTACATTATGAGGAGACAACGGTCCAGCAACCCAAAGTTGACTGGGAGACGACGACCTAGACCTCTCACGAACTCATCGCAGCATCCACCATGAGCATCATCCTGCAGTACCTGGTCTTGACCTGTGGTGTATGTGAGACAGCAAGAGTGAGCTCACATACGTTCATCGCTCAACAAGTTGTGGGGAATAATGTGCATGAACTCGCCAAAGGTGGGAGCTCACGTGAAGTGTAAGGCTTACCAAAGAAGATGGTTAGAGCTGAGCATTGCTTTTAAAGTTGGTCAAAATTTTATTAGCAGTTACTAAGTATAAGTAAATACCAAACCCAATTAAGTAATAGAACAAAAGTATCAACATCACCTGCAATGCAATGCATATGACAAATTGAATTTAAGTTCCATAATTTAATCATGTGAGGGTCCGAGCTGCTCATGACCGTGAGCACGGCTAGTATACCAGTTTTACACTCTGCAGAGGTTGCGCATCTTTACCCACAAGTCGTGTTACCCATCTGCCAAGGGGTCATGAATCCCATACACCTCTACCAAGGAAGTGAGGCAGGGTAGCACTACGAGGCCTTTACAAAGTTCCACTAGCTTCCGAAAACCCGCTACAGTTTATAGGAAGATCCAGTGCAGGAATCCCTTGCAGGACCGCCATCGCAGCAAAATCCTCCCGAGGGCACTTCCCGCACTGACCTCTCCCCTACTGCCCTTGCCCCTTTCGGGTAAGGTAGTCTTCCACTAGCTTTCCTAATTAATCAGCCAAGGGCATCCCATACTACCCTTGTGGTAGCACTGTTTTCCCGGGTGGTCGCTCCATGTTCCAATTAACATTAATGATATCAACATGAACATAAACAGAATAACAACAAGAATTGGAACATGGAGGTAATAAATGATTATCCCAAAACCATATAAAGCAATAGCAAACTACCCAAGTGATTCAGGGGTAAACAAGGTGATGAGATAAACAATCTAGGGTAACCTATTGGGTCCCATCAAAATTAACCTATGCAGATCATTATGATTAATTAGAACATGAGTAGGTGAAAAGAAGTGATCAAGGGCACAACTTGCCTGGGCCTTGAGAATCCAGGTACCAGGATGATTCTTCAGATCCTCGTGACCTCACTGCTAGTCGTAGCAATACCAACGTACATAGTATAGGCAAATTTAACATTACACCAAACATAAGAACAAAATACACAGTAATAATCTACACATTAAAATAAAACCACAGGAACTGGAATCACTAAATTTGGAGTTGTAGAATTCAAGTTATGAATTTCTTAAGATTTAAGGTGATTATAATATGATTAAATGATAAATAAATTTCTGACAGAGTTCATGTCAAAACAGTGATTCAAAATGGTAGAGAATATTATTACAAAATTTTAGGAATTGGAATGACTCAATTTGGAGCTAAAATGAATTAGTTATGAATTATCTAAGTTCTAGCAATTATTTTTATATTAAAAATTCATTTTCTATTTATTTTCTCTGGTTTTATAAAATCCTGGACCGGGCGTCAATTTCCAGAAAACACAGGGGTCTCGGTGTAATATTTCTAAGGCACAGGGAATAGTGACTAAAGGACGGCGGGTTGATTTCACAAAACCCCGAGGACTCTTTAGAAAAATACCCAGCCGAAGGGGTATCGGATGGGCTGAGCCGTCCGATCCGATTTGAACGCGCAGGATTAGATCTAACTCTTTATGAAACGGTACGCGATCCTAACCGTCCGATCGACGATCGACGACGCGGGTTTAAAATATCCCGACTCGCCCAGGATTCGTCCGATCGAGATCGAGCGGTCCAGGACCACCCAGCGAACCGGTACGCGCAGATCAAATCGCAGCCGTCCACACGATGATCAACGGCCGCGAGCACTTCCCCCAATTTCCAGCATCCTGAGCGGCGGCGGTGACGCTCTCACGGCGGAGCTTCGCCGGCGAGCGCGCAATCCGGCGCCAAACCACCCCGAACTAGAAATTAATCGGTGCAAAATCAAGAGGGGAAGATAGTGAATCTACAGAGAGGGGTCTCACCGGCGATTGACGGGGGTTGCAGACCCGCCCACGGAGAAGAGCGGATTCACGGTGGAGCTTGCTCGACGACGAGCAATTCGTGGCGGTCCGATGGGCTATTCCGCCAAAATGTGCCGCAGAACGCTTCCGTGGTTACCGGCGAACACTCCGGATACCTTGCTACGGTCGGTCACCCACGCAGTGTGGTTTTAGCCGGCGGCGGCGGCGCTCCACTCCGGTTTCTTTCTCTCACGGTGATGGTGGCTGGCAGTGGGGGATGAAGGGAGGGAGGCGAGCACGGTGAGCTTTTATACCCGGAGCAAAGTCCGAGCGAGAAGGAGGCGGTGGTCGGTAGGCGCGCGATCCTCGGCGGCGAGCTCGCGCGATCCGTTGAGCCGCGGCGATTCTGTTGGGAGAGGGAAGGAGCTGACGCGTGGGTCCCGCGAGCCAGTGAGAGGTGAGGGCGAGAGTGCGGCCGACGCGCGAGGGAGGGGTGTGGCTGAGCAACGGGGCCCGCGGACCAGAGACAGACGACGAGCGCGTAGCGCGGAGGGAGGGAGCGGCTGACAGGGCGGGCCCACCTGTCGGCGCCGCGGGGAGGTTTGGGCTGTGCGGGCTGAAAACAGTTGTGGGCCGAAATGGAATCCGAGGCCCAGTTAGGTATAGTATCCTTTTTCTTTTTCTTTTCTATTTTCTTTTCCCCATTTTCAAATCCAATTCAAATCCAATTTGAATTCAAGTTTGAGTTCAACTTTGTGAATAACTTGTCCTCAGTTTGAAAGGTATAATTTATTAATATAAGTGTGAAGGATATTTATTTTATTTTATGTAATATTTTTCTTAGTTCTTCCCTTCTCTTTTTATTTTCTATTTTCTATTCCAAATTCAAATTTAATTTTAACTATTCAAAATCCAATTCACATTTTACTTTGAATTTCAGGTTCCTCAAATCAAATATAATCCTGAAGGGAATTTAGACTTTACTGTTTGGATCACTTATTTATTTTTAATAAGTATATAGCCTTTCCTTTTCTTTTCTATTTCTAGTTCAAATCCAAACTTATATTTTTATTTTAGTTTTCAGATTTTTCAAATGTATTAATTGAAATCCAAGGGTGAATATAAACCATACTATTTTATTATTACTAGTTTAAGTTTTATTCTCCTTGTTTATTTATTTCATGAGATGTATAAATGGTTTCCTTTAAAAAAAAAATTCTTTTTCTCCTCATTTTTCTTATTTTCCAAATTTCCAAAACATTATGATATTTTGTTCAAATTTCTTCTACCAATTTCCAATCCCAAAATTTGGGTGTTACACATGATCTCCACCACCCACTTCGCAATCCTACTCGAGGCCTCTCGGGACTGGATGATCTCTCCCAGGGGGAAGGATGACACCACAGTCACCGGATGAGACTCGAAGTAGTGTCGCAACTTCTGTCGTGTCAGGATCACTGCGTACAACAGCTTCTGGATTTGCGGGTAGCGGATCTTGGTCTCGGACAGTACCTCACTGATGAAGTAGACTGGCCTCTGGACGGGCAATGCATGCCCTTCTTCTCGTCTCTCAACCGCGATCGCGGCGCTAACCACTTGGGTGGTTGCGGCGACGTAGATCAAGAGGGCTTCTCCGGCAGCGGGGGGCACCAAGATGGGCGCGTTCGTGAGGAGCGCCTTCAGGTTCCCGAGGGCTTCCTCAGCCTCGGGGGTCCAAGCGAAGCACTCAGCTTTCCTTAAGAGGCGGTACAGAGGTAGACCTCTTTCGCCGAGGCGGGAGATGAAGCGGCTCAGAGCCGCGAGACATCCCATGACCCTCTGTACGCATTTCAAGTCCTTGATTGGCCCCATGCTGGTGATGGCTACGATCTTCTCCGGGTTGGCTTCGATGCCCCGCTCGGAGACGATGAACCCCAAGAGCATGCCTCGGGGGACCCCGAAGACACACTTTTCGGGATTAAGCTTCACGCCTTTTGCCTTGAGACATCGGAATGTCGCTTCAAGGTCGGAAAGGAGGTCGGAGGCCTTCCTCGTCTTGACTACGATGTCATCGACATAGGCCTCGACCGTTCGGCCGATGTGTTCGCCAAACACATGGTTCATGCATCGCTGGTACGTTGCCCCCGCATTCCTCAAGGCATTGTAACATAGCAGTACATGTCGAAGGGTGTGATGAATGAAGTCGCGAGCTGGTCAGACTCTTTCATCCTGATCTGATGATACCCTGAGTAGACATCGAGGAAAGACAGGGTTTCACACCCAGCAGTGGAATCCACGATCTGATCGATGCGAGGCAGAGGGTAGGGAACCTTCGGACATGCTTTGTTTAGACCAGTGTAGTCTACACACATCCGCCATTTCCCCCCTTTCTTTCTCACAAGCACAGGGTTGGCAAGCCATTCGGGATGGAATACCTCTTTGATGAACCCTGCCGCCAGTAGCTTGTGGATCTCCTCGCCTATGGCTCTGCGCTTTTCTTCGTTGAATCGGCGCAGAGGTTGCTTCACGGGTCGGGCCCCAGCTCGAATATCTAGAGAGTGCTCGGCGACTTCCCTCGGTATGTCGGGCATGTCCGAGGGACTCCACGCGAAAACGTCGGCGTTCGCGTGGAGAAAGTCGATGAGCACTGCTTCCTATTTGGGGTCGAGCTCGGAACCGATCCAGATCTGCTTGGAGGCGCCGTTGCAGGGGTCGAGAGGGACGGACTTGACCGTCTCCGCCGGTTCAAAGTTGCCGGCGTGGCGCTTCACGTCGGGCGCCTCCCTAGAGAGGCTCTCCAGGTCAGCGATGAGGGCCTCGGATTCTGCGAGGGCCTCGGCGTACTCCATGCACTCCACATCGCATTCATACGTGTGTCGGTACGTGGGCCCGACGGTGATGACCCCGTTGGGGCCCGACATCTTGAGCTTGAGGTAGGTGTAGTTGGGGACGGCCATGAACTTGGTGTAGCATGGCCTCCCCAGCACTGCGTGGTAGGTTCCTCGAAACCCAACCACTTCGAACGTGAGGGCCTCCTTTCGAAAGTTGGAGGGCGTCCCGAAGCAGACGGGTAGGTCGAGTTGTCCGAGGGATTGAACGCGCTTCCCGGGGACGATCCCGTGGAAAGGCGCAGCGCCCGTCCGGACCGAGGACAGATCAATCCGCAGGAGCCCGAGGGTCTCAGCGTAGATGATGTTGAGGTCGCTGCCTCCGTCCATGAGGACCTTGGTGAGCTTGACATTGCCGATGATGGGGTCGACAACGAGTGGGTATCTCCCCGGGCTCGGCACGTAGTCTGGATGGTCGGCCTAGTCGAAGGTGATGGGCTTGTCGGACCAGTCTAGGTAGACTGGCGCCGCCACCTTTACCGAGCAGACCTCCCGACGCTCTTGCTTGCGGTGCCGAGCCGAGGCGTTCGCCACTTGCCCACCATAGATCATGAAGCAGTCGCGGACCTCGGGGAACCCTCCTGCCTTGTGATCTTCCTCCTTTGCATCGTCGAGGGCCTTGCCACCCTCCGCGGGTGGCCCGGCCTTGTGGAAGTGTCGTCGAAGCATGGCAGACTCCTCGAGGGTGTGCTTGACGGGCCCCTGATGATAGGGGCACGGCTCCTTGAGCACCTTGTCGAAGAGGTTGGCACCTCCGGGAGGTTTCCGAGGGTTCTTGTACTCGGTGGCGGCGACAAGGTCCGCGTCGGCGGCGTCGCGTTTCGCTTGCGACTTCTTCTTGCCTTTCTTCTTGGCGCCGCGCTGAGTTGACGCCTCGGGAGCATCTTCCGGTGGGCGGCCCTGGGGCTGCTTGTCCTTCCGGAAAATGGCCTCAACCGCCTCCTGGCTAGAGGCGAACTTGGTGGCGATGTCCATCAGCTCGCTCGCCCTGGTGGGGGTCTTGCGACCCAGCTTGCTCACCAGGTCGCGGCAGGTGGTGCCGGCGAGGAACGCGCCGATGACATCTGAATCGGTGACGTTGGGCAGCTCTGTGCGCTGCTTCGAGAATCGTCGGATGTAGTCCCGGAGAGACTCTCCCTGCTGCTGGCGGCAGCTTCGGAGATCCCAGGAGTTTCCAGGGCGCACGTACGTGCCCTAGAAATTGCCGGCGAAGGCTTGGACCAGGTCGTCCCAGTTGGAGATCTGCCCCGGGGGCAGGTGCTCCAGCCAGGCTCGAGCGGTGTCGGAGAGGAACAGGGGGAGGTTGCGAATGATGAGGTTATCGTCGTCCGTTCCACCCAGTTGGCAGGCCAGCCGATAGTCCGCGAGCCACAGTTCCGGTCTCGTCTCCCCCGAGTACTTTGTGATAGTAGTCGGGGTTTGGAACCGGGTCAGGAACGGTGCCCATCGTATGGCGCGGCTGAAAACCTGCGGACCGGGTGGTTCGGGCGAAGGACTCCGATCCTCCCCGCTGTCGTAGCGTCCCCCACGCCTGGGGTGGTAGCCTCGGCGCGCCCTGTCGTCGAGGTGGGCCCGACGGCTGTGATGATGACGCTCGTTGCCGAGGCGACCCGGGACTGCAGGCGCTGTTTTGCGCGTGCGCCCGGAGTGGACCGAGGCTTCCCGCATGAATCGGGAAGTCGCGGCGCGATGTTCCGAGGGGAACCCCTGCCTTCGGGAGGCAGAGCTTTCGGCCCGTCGGACCGTGGCGTCCTCCAGGAGATTCTTGAGCTCTCCCTGGATACGTCGCCCCTCGGTGGTTGATGGCTCCGGCATCGCGCGCAGGAGTATTGCCGCTGCAGCCAGGTTCTGGCCGACTCCGCTGGAATTCGGCGGCGGCCTCACCCTGACGTCGTCGGCGATGCGGTGCTGGATGTCCTAGGGGAGATGACGCGCTTCTCCGGCCGGGGGTTGGACCGCCCATTCCTGCCCGATGTCCCGGTGGATCGGCACAAGCGTTCCTGCTCCCTCGTCGAGCCTGGCCTGCCTCTCGCGGATTTGCTCGAGCTGTGGGTCAGGACCCCCCGCCAGGACGGGGACCACAGCTAGCTCCCTAAGGATGTCAACGCGAGGCACGGGCCTAGGGGGATCACCGTTTTCCGGCATACCAAGATGGTTGCCTTCGTCGGGACCCCCTAGATCGACGTGGAAACATTCACGACTTGGGCCGCGGTCCTCGTTGTCGAGGCCGCGGCTACCGTCGGAACAGTCGGAAAGGCAGTTGTCACATGCGGTCATGAAGTCCCGCACGGCACTGGGGTTACCAATTCCAGAGAAATCCCAACAGAGGTCGGGCTCGCCATCTTCCTCGGACCCCGAGGGCTCATAGGTCGAGTCGGCCATCAGTCGGTACCAGGGTGACCGCACACGATACCCCAGAGGGTTTGGACTCGTCTCTATGAGCGTGCTCACCGAAGCGGGGTCGCTTGGTGGGTCGAGGCCGAATCCAAAAGACGCGAGATGGGAATCGGTCGGTACCTTTTGGTCGACGGGCGGTGATGAGGTCGCGTCTGGGACTGACTGCACCGTTGTCTCAGGTACGAGGGTGATGCCCAGCAAGTCCTTCGCGAGCGTGCTGGCGTCGTGCGTTTGCTTGAGATTGGCGTGTTGCGGAGAGGCAGCGCTCGTCTTCGTCTCAGACGCGAGATCGATGCCCGACGCGCCCTCCGTTGGGACGCTGGCGCCGTCGACTCGCTTGACAGCCAACGAGGTGCCGCTTCCCGCTTGGCCTTGGTTGCCCCGCCTCCTCCTCCGTCGACGGGGGAGGGGACGGGACAAGCCCGAATGTCGTCCTTCCACCACGTGGGGAAGGCGTCGTCGATTTCCCCGCCGGCGAGCGGGTTGTCGACCGCCATTGTCGCTGTCGCGCGGCGGGAGAAGGAGTATCATGTCGCAGCTGCCGTCGAGGGACATGAACTCAAGATTCCCGAAACGGAGCATCGTCCTAGGCCGGAAAGGTTGCTGGAGACTGCCCATCTGGAGCTTGACGGGAAGCTGTTCGTCAACACGCAGCAGGCCCCTACCTGGCGCGCCAACTGTCGGTGTTTCGAAACCCGGGGGGTCCCTGGACCGACGAGTGAATCGTCGCCGCGTGCCCCAGCCCAGATGGGTCGACGCGAGGCGGAACGCGAAGGGGGGAAAGGATGCAGCAGGAGGGAGGCAGGCGTGAGAGAGTGGATCCCGTGGCCTACGTGTTAGCCCCGCGTCCTGAGTCGGGTGCGCTTGCAATAGGGGGATACAAGCGTCCACGCGGGAGTGGGAGCGAGCGGCCTTGCGCGAGCGCCGTCCTGTCCTTCTCCGCGTGGGCCAACCAACCCCCTGTAAGAGGGCCCTGGTCCTCCCTTTTATAGGCGTAAGGAGAGGATCCAGGTGTACAATGGGGAGTGTAGCAATGTGCTAACGTGTCTAGCGGTGGAGAGCTAGCGCCCTAAGTACATGCCATCGTGGCAGCCGGAGAGGTCTTGGCACCCAGTTCGCGTGGTGTCGTGGCTGTCGGAGGAGTGCTGGAGCCTGGCGGGAGGACAGCTGTTGGGGCTATCGAGTCCATGCTAACGTCCTCTTGCTTCCGTAAGGGGGCTGAGAGCCGCCGTCGTCATAGGGCATGCGGGGCGCCATCATTACTCGCATGGTGGAGCGAGCCAGATGGGACGCCGGTCTGGTTCCCCGTAGCCCGAGTCAGCTCGGGGTAGGGTAATGATGGCGCTTCTTGTTGACGTGGTCGCTCCATGCCCTAGGCTGGGCGAGGTGGAGGCTCCTCCGAGGTCGAGGTCGAGCCCCCGGGTCGGGCGAGGCGGAGTTCGTCGTCTTCCGGGGCTGAGCCCATGTCAGAGCCCAGGGGTCGGGCGAGGTGGAGTTTGCCGTCTTCCGGGGCTGAGCCCGAGTCCGAGCCCTGGGTCGGGCGAAGCGGAGTTCGCCGTCTTCCGGGGCTGAGCCCGAGTCCGAGCCCTGGGTCGGGCGGAGCGGAGTCCGCCGTCTTCCGGGGCTGAGCCCGAGTCCGAGCCCTGGGTCGGGCGGAGAGGAGTTCGCCGTCTTCTGGGGCTGAGCCCGAGTCCGAGCCCTGGGTCGGGCGGAGCGGAGTTCGCCGTCTTCCGGGGCTGAGCCCGAGTCCGAGCCCTGGGTCGGGCGGAGCGGAGTCCGCCGTCTTCCGGGGCTGAGCCCGAGTCCGAGCCCTAGGTCGGGCGGAGAGGAGTTCGCCGTCTTCTGGGGCTGAGCCCGAGTCCGAGCCCTGGGTCGGGCGGAGCGGAGTTCACCGTCTTCTGGGGCTGAGCCCGAGTCCGAGCCCTGGGTCAGGTGGGGCGGAGTTCGCCGTCTTCGGGGCTGAGCCCGAGTCCGAGCCCTGGGTCGGGCGAGGCGGAGTTTCCTAAGATGCCCGAGGCCGGCCTTGGCTGCTGTCAGCCTCACTCTGTCAGGTGGCTCAGCAGTCGGAGCGGCGCAGGCGGCGCTGTCCTCTTGTCAGTCCGGTCAGTAGAGCGGCGAAGTGACTGCGGTTACTTCGGCACTGTCGACTGGTGGGCGTGCGTCAGGATAAAGGTGTCAGGCCACCTTTGCATTAAATGCCCCTGCGATTTGGTCGGTCGACGTGGCGATATGGCCAAGGTTGCTTCTCGGTGAAGACTGGGCCTCGGGCGAGCTGACAGTGTGCCCGTTGCTGGAGGGGGGACCTCGGGCGAGACGTAGGTTCTCTGGAGTCGGCTTCCCTTGCCCGAGGCTAGGCTCGGGCGAGGCACGATCGTGTCCCTTGAATGGACCGATCCTTGATTTAATCGCACCCATCAGGCCTTTGCAGCTTTGTGCTGATGGGGGTTACCAGCTGAGATTTAGGGGTCTTGAGGGTACCCCTAATTATGGTCCCCGACAGGTGGCGACATCAATCTCTTCTTCAATTGATCAAAGCTATCTTAGCACTTCTCGTCCCACTTGAATTCTCTTCCCTTCTCCAGAAGCGAGGTCATAGGCTTAGTGATCTTATAAAATCCTTCAATAAATCTCCGATAATAGCCAGCAAGTCCCAAGAAACTCCGAATCTCTGTAACTGTAGTGGATACTCTCCACTCCATTATCTCCTTAACCTTAGCAGGATCCACTGATATTCCTCCATTGGAAATAATATGACTAAGAAATGGCACCTCGCCAATCCAAAACTCGCACTTGCTAAACACTACACCAAAATAGTAAACTTCCTAGAGCCTAAACTCTAGGAAGTTAGGCCTAAACTCTAGGAAGTTAGCGAAACTCTCAGAAGTGAAGCCATCCCGTCAGAAGTTTGGCTCTCGAAATTTTTTTGTCGGAAGTTAGATTAACTTCCTAGAGGGCTCTAGGAAGTTAGTTAACTTCCTACGGCTTAATAAGCCTCTCGGAAGTTAGAATATTCTCGGAAGTTAGCAGTTTCATGCCGTCAGCGCCGTCAGCTGACTAACTTCCTACGAGTAACTTCCTACGGCTTACTGTAGCCCCTAGGAAGTTAGCTGGCTAACTTCCTATGGCTGACTGCAGCCCCTAGGAAGTTAATTTGACCAGCATTACAAATGTTGTTTATATTTTACACCACATTCCATAACATAACAAATATATCAATAGCTATATAACACAACATATTTTCACATAAAACATCTCACACACAATCACATAACAATATTTAAATCCATAGTCTCATCAATTACATCACAAAAGTCTCATCCATAGTCTCATCAATTACATCACAAAAGTATCATCCATAGTCATAATAAGACACATCTCATCCAATACTAATAAGAGACAATATATCATACATAGTCATAATAAAAGTCTCAAGTATCAGAACGCAATAACATGGAAGCTCACGGTCGCCGATCACCATCGGGTTACAGTGAAGAGTGATGGTCGAGGAGAAGATGTTGCAGTTGTAGCCTTGGGGAAAGAGGATGAAGACGCGTTCCTGTATCTTGTTCGTGGTTGCTACAATATCCTTTTCTATTGTTTCTAGATCAGCAGCGGCTTTCTCCAACTTACCATGCAACTCGTCCTTTTCGGAGTTAAGAGCTTTTGCCTCTGCAGCTATCCTTCCTGCTTCCTTAAAGTTCCTTGAGGTGAGAGCACCTAGAGGGGGAGGGGTGAATAGGTGATCCTGTGAAACTTGAAAACTTAATGCCACAAAACTTGATTAGGAGTTAGCCCAATAATGCCAAGTGGCTAGAGAGGAGTCTCAACAAAACACAATAACCACAAAGATATCAACACAGAGATGGCACAGTGGTTTATCCCGTGGTTCGGCCAAGTCCAACGCTTGCCTACTCCACGTTGTGGCGTCCCAACGGACGAGGGTTGCAATCAACCCCTCTCAAGCGGTCCAAAGACCCACTTGAATACCACGGTGTTTTGCTTTGCTTTTCTATATCCCGCTTGTGAGGAATCTCCACAACTTGGAGTCTCTCGCCCTTACAAAGATGTTCAGAAAAGAAGCACGGAGTAAGGGAGGGATGAGCAACGCACACAAGACACAAAATCAGAGCGACAACACGCACACAAGTCGCAACAAGAGCTCACAAGTCACAACACAACCCGACGAGTTCACAACTCAAATAGAGCTCTAGTTGCTCTCACAAAGAATCAAATGCGCGGAATCGAAGTCTTGGTGCTTAGGAATGCTTAGAGAATGCTTGGTATTCTCCTCCATGCGCCTAGGGGTCCCTTTTATAGCCCCAAGGCAGCTAGGAGCCGTTGAGAGCATTCCAGGAAGGCAATTCTTGCCTTCAGTCGCCTGGCGCACCGGACAGTCCGGTGCACCACCGGACACTGTCCGGTGCGGATTTCTTTCCTTATTTGGCGAAGTCGACCGTTGCAGATTCAGAGCCGTTGGTGCACCGGACACACCAGACAGTCCAGTGCCCCCTTTTGACCGTTGGCTCGGCCACGCGTCACGCGTGGAATCCCCGGCTGACCGTTGGCTCACCGGACAGTCCGGTGCACCACCGGACAGTCCGGTGAATTATAGTCGTACGCCGTTAATCACTTCCCGAGAGCGACGACTTCGCCTGTGAACGGCTCACCGGACAGTCCGGTGCACCACCGGACAGTCCGTTGATTTATAGCCGTACACCGCCGTCGAAGTCCCGAGAGCAGCAAGTTCGCCAGAGCCAGCCTGGCACACCGGACACTGTCCGGTGCACCACCGGACATTCCGGTGTACCCAGACCGAGCTGTCTTTGGCTGAACACAGCCATCTCTTTTCCAATTTGATTTCTCCTGTTTCCAGCACTTAGACACAAAGCATTAGTCTCCAAAACAATGTACTAAGTCTAGAAACATACCTTTAGACTTGATTTGCACTTTGTCCATCAATTGGCATAGATTTACACTTAAGCACTTGTGTTGGCACTCAATCACCAAAATACTTAGAAATGGCCCAAAGGCACATTTCCCTTTCAATCTCCCCCTTTTTGGTGATTTATGCCAACACAACAAAAAGCAACTAAAAGAAGTGCAACAGCAATACAAATGAGAACTCCAAATTGTTTTGATTCAAATTTGGCATATATGGATCACTCTTTGCCACCACTTGGTTTTGTTTTTGCAAATTAACCTCAATTTCCTATCTCTAAGTCAAACAAACTTGTTGAGACATAAAGAGAGTCGTTCCACGAGAAATTGATCTCAGATTTCAAAAACTCCCCCTTTTTCCCATAATCAACTATTCTCCCCACAAGAAGCCAAATCTTGACAAAAGAGACAACAAGAGAGTTTTGACAAAACCAAAAGCTCTATTCTACTTGTTTTCAAAATTCTCAAGTGGTAGCTGATCCATTTATTGCTTTGGCCTTATTTCCTCCCCCTTTGGCATCAAGCACCAAAACGGGATCAATTTTGGCCCTCAAACCCCATTGCCTTACCAAAATCTTCAAATAAGAGTACCAATGCAATAAGAGTACATGAGATGAACTTGGAATAAGTTACCCTCTCATCGGAGTGCAGTGGAAGTCTTTCATGGTCCAAGTCCACCTTTCCTTTCAATCCACCTTTGAGACTAAATCAAGCAAACTCAAGCACACGGTTAGTCCCAAAGGGTCAAGTTGTAGCATATCTCCCCCTAAATATGTGCATCACTTGCAAAAGGACTTGTGAGGTCCGGGGAGTGTTTGTACAACTTGAGCACCATAAATAAACAACAAAATGCATAAGGAACATGATCAAAGCATAGTACACATGTATGCTACAAATCAATCCAAGTTCCGCGAATCTAAGACATTTAGCTCACTACGCAGCCTGCAAAAGGTCTTCTCATCTAGAGGCTTGGTAAAGATATCGGCTAGCTGGTTCTCGGTGCTAATATAGAACACTTCGATATCTCCCTTTTGATGGTGGTCTCTCAAAAAGTGATGCCGGATGTCAATGTGCTTTGTGCGGCTGTGCTCGACAGGATTGTCCGCTATGCGGATAGCACTCTCATTATCACATAGGAGTGGGACTTTGCTCAGATTGTAGCCAAAGTCCCGGAGGGTTTGCCTCATTCAAAGTAGTTGCGCGCAACACTGTCCTGCGGCAACGTACTCGGCCTTAGCGGTGGATAGGGCAACGGAGGTTTGTTTCTTAGAACTCCATGACACCAAGGACCTTCCTAAGAATTGGCACGTCCCCGATGTACTCTTCCTATCGACCTTACATCCAGCATAGTCGGAGTCTGAATATCCAATTAAGTCAAAGGTAGACCCCTTTGGATACCAGATCCCGAAGCAAGGCGTAGCGACTAAATATCTAAGAATTCTCTTCACAGCCACTAAGTGACACTCCCTTGGATCGGATTGAAATCTAGCACACATGCATACACTAAGCATAATATCCGGTCTACTAGCACATAAATAAAGTAAAGACCCTATCATTGACCGGTATGCCTTTTGATCAACGGACTTACCTCCTTTGTTGAGGTCGGTGTGTCCGTCGGTTCCCATCGGAGTCTTTGCGGGCTTGGCGTCCTTCATCCCAAACCGCTTTAGCAAGTCTTGTGTGTACTTCGTTTGGGAGATGAAGGTGCCGTCCTTGAGTTGCTTCACTTGGAACCCAAGGAAGTAGTTCAACTTGCCCATCATCGACATCTCAAACTTTTGAGTCAGCACCCTGCTAAACTCTTCACAAGACTTTTGGTTAGTAGAACCAAATATTATGTCATCGACATAAATTTGGCACACAAATAAGTCACCATCACAAGTCTTAGTGAATAAAGTTGGATCGGCTTTCCAACCTTGAAAGCATTTGCAATTAAAAAGTCTCTAAGGCATTCATACCATGCTCTTGGGGCTTGCTTAAGTCCATAGAGCGCCTTAGAGAGCTTACATACGTGGTCGGGGTACCGTTCATCCTCGAAGCCAGGGGGTTGCTCCACGTACACCTCCTCCTTGATTGGCCCATTGAGGAAAGCGCTCTTCACATCCATTTGGAACAACCTGAAAGAATGGTGAGCGGCATATGCTAGCAAAATACGAATGGACTCTAGCCTAGCCACAGGAGCAAAAGTCTCCTCAAAGTCCAAACCTACGACTTGGGCATAACCTTTTGCCACAAGTCGAGCCTTGTTCCTCGTCACCACCCCGTGCTCGTCCTGTTTGTTGCGGAACACCCACTTGGTTCCCACAACATTTTGCTTGGGACGCGGCACCAGTGTCCAAACTTCATTACGCTTGAAGTTGTTGAGCTCTTCCTGCATGGCCAACACCCAGTCCGGATCTAGCAAGGCCTCTTATACCCTGAAAGGCTCAATAGAAGAGACAAAGGAGTAATTCTCACAAAAATTAACTAATCTTGAACGAGTAGTTACTCCCTTGCTAATGTCACCCAATATTTGGTCGACGGGATGATTCCTTTGAATCGTCGCTTGAACTTGGGTTGGAGGTGCCGGTTGTGCTTCTTCCTCCATCACATGATCATCTTGTGCTCCCCCTTGATCACACGCCTCTTCTTGACGAACCTGTTCATCGTCTTGAGTTGGGGGATGCACCATTGTTGAGGAAGAAGGTTGATCTTGCTCCTTTTGTTCCTGTGGCCGCACATCTCTAATCGCCATGGTGCGTATTGCGGCCGTTGGAACGTCTTCTTCATCTACATCATCAAGATCAACAACTTGCTCTCTTGGAGAGCCATTAGTCTCATCAAATACAATGTCGCTAGAGACTTCAACGAAACCCGATGATTTGTTGAAGACTCTATACGCCTTTGTATTTGAGTCATTACCTAACAAAAACCCTTCTACAGCTTTGGGAGCAAACTTAGAATTTCTACCTTTCTTCACTAGAATGTAACATTTGCTCCCAAATACACGAAAGTAAGATACATTGGGTTTGTTACCAGTTAGAAGCTCATACGAAGTCTTCTTGAGGAGGCGATGAAGATACACTCGGTTGATGGCGTGACAAGCCGTGTTCACGGCTTCCGACCAAAAGCACTCGGGGGTCTTGAACTCTCCAAGCATCGTCCTCGCCATGTCTATGAGCGTCCTGTTCTTCCTCTCTACCACACCATTTTGCTGTGGTGTGTAGGGAGCGAAGAACTCGTGCTTGATCCCTTCCTCCTCAAGATACTCCTCCACTTGAAGGTTCTTGAACTCGGACCCGTTGTCGCTCCTTATCTTCTTCACCTTGAGCTCAAACTCATTTTGAGCTCTCCTTAGGAAGCGCTTGAGGGTCCCTTGGGTTTCAGATTTATCCTGCAAAAAGAATACCCAAGTGAAGCGGGAAAAATCATCAACAATTACTAAACCATACTTACTTCCCCCTATGCTTAGGTAGGCGACGGGTCCGAAGAGGTCCATATGCAGCAGCTCCAGGGGTCTCGACGTAGTCATCACGTTCTTGATGTGATGAGCACTTCCCACTTGTTTACCTGCTTGACAAGCTGCACAAGGTCTATCTTTTTCGAAATGCACGTTAGTTAGACCTATCACGTCTTCTCCCTTTAGAAGCTTGTGAAGGTTCTTCATCCCCACATGTGCTAAACGGCGATGCCACAGCCAGCCCATGCAAGTCTTAGCAATTAAGCATGCATCTAGACCGGCCTCCTCTTTTGCAAAATCAACTAAATAAAGTTTGCCGTCTAGTACACCCTTAAAAGCTAGTGAACCATCACACCTTCTAAAGACAGACACATCTACATTTGTGAATAAACAATTATATCCCATATTGCATAATTGACTGACAGATAACAAATTATATCCAAGTGACTCAACTAAAAACACATTAGAAATAGAGTGCTCAGATGAAATAGCAATCTTCCCTAACCCTTTCACCTTGCCTTGGTTCCCATCACCGAATATGATTGAATCTTGGGAATCCTTGTTCTTGACGTAGGAGGTGAACATCTTCTTCTCCCCCGTCATGTGATTTGTGCATCCGCTGTCGATAATCCAGCTTCAACCCCCGGATGCATAAACCTGCAAGGCAAATTTAGGCTTGGGTTTTAGGTACCCAACTCTTGTTGGGTCCTACAAGGTTAGTCACAATGGTCTTAGGGACCCAAAGGCAAGTTTTATCTCCCTTGCATCTTGCCCCTAATTTCCTAGCAATTACCTTCTTATCCTTTCTACAAATAGCAAAGGAAGCATTGCAAGTATGAAAAATTGTAGAAGGTTCATTAATTACTTTCCTAGGAACATGAATAATATTCTTTCTAGGCACATGATGAATATTTTTCCTAGGCATATCTCTACCATGCACAACATGGGAACTAGAAGCAGTCATAGCATATGAATCATAAGCACATGTCCTATACACATTTCTAGAAAATTTTTCTATCACCATAAATGAAAGCATGGTTCTTTTGAACACTATTAGTCATAGAGGCCTTCCCTTTCTCCTTGGCGAGAATGGAAGCCTTATGACTAGTTAAGTTTTTGGCTTCCCTCTTGAAGCCAAGCCCATCCTTAATTGAGGGGTGTCTACCAATCGTGTAGGCATCCCTCGCAAATTTTAGTTTATCAAATTCATTTTTGCTAGTCTTAAGTTAGGCATTAAGACTAGCCACTTCATCATTTAACTTTGCAATAGACACTAGGTGTTCACTACAAGCATCAACATTAAAATCTTTACACCTAGTGCAAATCACAACATGTTCTACACAAGAGTTAGATCTATTTGCTACTTCTAGTTTAGCATTAAAATCATTGTTAACATCTTTTAAACTAGAAATTGTCTCATGGCAAGTAGATAGTTCACAAGAAAGCATTTCATTCCTTTTAACTTCTAAAGCATGAGATTTTTGTGCCTCTACAAATTTATCATGTTCTTCATACAAAAGATCCTCTTGTTTTTCTAAAAGTCTATCCTTTTCATTCAAGGCATCAATCAATTCATTAATCTTATCTATTTTAGTTCTATCCAATCCCTTGAACAAACTAGAGTAATCTATTTCATCATCATCACTAGACTCATCATCACTTGAAGAAGCATAGGTGGTATTGTTTCGAGTACATACCTTCTTCTCCTTCGCCATGAGGCATGTGTGACGCTCGTTGGGGAAGAGGGATGATTTGTCGAAGGCTGAGGCGGCAAGTCCTTTGTCGTCGGATGAAGAGCAATCCGAGTCCCACTCCTTGCCAAGATGTGCCTCGCCCTTAGCCTTCTTGTACTTCTTCTTCTTTTCCCCTTTCTTCTCTTGTTCCTGGTCACTATTATTATCGGGACAATTAGCGATAAAATGACCAATCTTACCGCACTTGAAGCAGAAGCGCTTTCCCTTCGTCTTGTTCTTCTTGGGATGCTCCTTGCGGCCCTTTAGCGCCGTCTTGAAACGCTTGATGATGAGGGCCATCTCTTCCTCATTTAGTCCCGCCGCCTCAACTTGCACCACCTTGCTAGGTAGCGCCTCCTTGCTACTCGTTGCCTTGAGAGCAATGGGTTGAGGCTCATGGATTGGACCATTCAACGCGTCGTCCACGTATCTCGCCTCCTTGATCATCATTCTCCCGCTTACAAACTTCCCAAGTACTTCTTCGGGTGACATCTTGGTGTACCTAGGATTTTCACGAATATTGTTCACAAGATGTGGATCAAGGACAATAAAAGACCTTAGCATTAGGCGAACGACGTCGTGGTCCGTCCATCTCGTGCTTCCATAGCTCCTTATTTTGTTGATGAGGGTCTTGAGTCGGTTGTATGTTTGGGTTGGCTCCTCTCCCCTTATCATTGCAAATCTCCCAAGCTCGCCCTCCACCAACTCCATCTTGGTGAGCATGGTGACATCGTTCCCCTCATGTGAGATCTTGAGGGTGTCCCAGATCTGCTTGGCATTGTCCAAGCCGCTCACCTTATTGTACTCTTCCCTGCACAAAGATGCTAAAAGGACAGTAGTAGCTTGTGCATTTTATGGATTTGTTCATTTATAAACATGGGACTATCCGAGCTATCAAATTTCATTCCACTCTCTACAATCTCCCATATGCTTGGATGGAGAGAGAACAAGTGACTATGCATTTTGTGACTCCAAAATCCGTAGTCCTCCCCATCAAAGTGTGGAGGCTTGCCAAGAGGAATGGAAAGCAAATGTGCATTTGAACTATACGGAATACGAGAATAATCGAAAGAGAAGTTTGAATTAGCCATCTTCTTTTTCTCGTAGTCGTTGTCGTCGTCCTTTTGAGAAGAGGAGGACTCATCGCTGTCGTCGTAGTAGACGATCTCCTTGATGCGCCTCGTCTTCTTCTTCTTCCCATCTTTTCGTTTGTGGCCCGAGTCCGAGTCAGTAGGCTTGTCATCTTTCGGCTCGTTGACGAAAGACTCCTTCTCCTTATCATTGATCACAATCCCCTTCCCCTTAGGATCCATCTCTTCGGGCGATTAGTCCCTTTCTTGAAGAGAACGACTCCGATACCAATTGAGAGCACCTAGAGGGGGGGTGAATAGGTGATCCTGTGAAACTTGAAAACTTATTGCCACAAAACTTGATTAGGAGTTAGCCCAATAATGCCAAGTGGCTAGAGAGGAGTCTCAACAAAACACAATAACCACAAAGATATCAACACAGAGATGGCACAGTGGTTTATCCCGTGGTTTGGCCAAGTCCAACGCTTGCCTACTCCATGTTGTGGCGTCCCAACGGATGAGGGTTGCAATCAACCCCTCTCAAGCGGTCCAAAGACCCACTTGAATACCACGGTGTTTTGCTTTGCTTTTCTATATCCCGCTTGTGAGGAATCTCCACAACTTGGAGTCTCTCGCCCTTACAAAGATGTTCAGAAAGAAGCACAGAGTAAGGGAGGGATGAGCAACGCACACAAGACACAAAATCAGAGCGACAACATGCACACAAGTCGCAATAAGAGCTCACAACACAACCTGACGAGTTCACAACTCAAATAGAGCTCTAGTTGCTCTCACAAAGAATTAAATGCGCGAAATCGAAGTCTTGGTGCTTAGGAATGCTTAGAGAATGCTTGGTATTCTCCTCCATGCGCCTAGGGGTCCCTTTTATAGCCCCAAGGCAGCTAGGAGCCGTTGAGAGCATTCCAGGAAGGCAATTCTTGCCTTCAGTCGCCTGGCGCACCGGACAGTCCGGTGCGGATTTCTTTCCTTATTTGGCGAAGTCGACCGTTGCAGATTCAGAGCCGTTGGTGCACCGGACACACCGGACAGTCCAGTGCCCCCCTTTTGACCGTTGGCTCGGCCACGCGTCACGCGCGGAATCCTCGGCCGACCGTTGGCTCGGCTGACCGTTGGCTCACCGGACAGTCCGGTGCACCACCGGACAGTCCGGTGAATTATAGTCGTACGCCGTTAATCACTTCCCGAGAGCGACGACTTCGCCTGTGAACGGCTCACCGGACAGTCCGGTGCACCACCGGACAGTCCGGTGATTTATAGCCGTACACCGCCGTCGAAGTCCCAAGAGCAGCAAGTTCGCCAGAGCCAGCCTGGCGCACTAGACACAGTCCGGTGCACCCAGACCGAGCTGTCTTTGGCTGAACACAGCCATCTCTTTTCCAATTTGATTTCTCCTGTTTCCAGCACTTAGACACAAAGCATTAGTCTCCAAAACAATGTACTAAGTCTAGAAACATACCTTTAGACTTGATTTGCACTTTGTCCATCAATTGGCATAGATTTACACTTAAGCACTTGTGTTGGCACTCAATCACCAAAATACTTAAAAATGGCCCAAGGGCACATTTCCCTTTCATGAGGCTGCAGCAACTTTCTTTTCAGCCTCTAGTTCAAGGCCTCTTTTGTCAATGAAGCTCAACTTCTGCTTCAGTGCTTCCGTTTCTTGCTGTATGCTTGTTCACCTTGAAGATACCTCCTGCAAAACATAAAATCCAGTATAAAATATTTAGAATAGATTACATCCAAAACAAAACATGAAGCGCAGTATTTAAATAATATAAATATCGAAAAAATAAAATAAATGAAGAGTTGATGTACCTGAAGAGTAATCCTTGCATCTATAATTTTTTGCCTAAGCATTTGAATGGCTTGCAAAATTTCCTCCATTTTTAGCAACCCAATTCTATCCTCTCTTGACTTCAAGATCGATGATGCAAGCTTTCTTCTTATTTCAACTGATTGTCGACATAAAAATATATAAACATACAAATATATAGACATAAAAATCAAGTGCTAAAGTGAATACTAATTTGAAACGGAGGGAGTAATATTTTATCCTTTCTGATCACATAGGATAGCTCTCTTTTATAGCCTATTGTCAAAAGGTTGGAAATATTATTTTGTTTGAAACTTTTTGTCCAATAATTACACAGTAAATATAGTGGGTGACTATTCCTTAAACATTAACAAAAATTGTATCCAATAGACCAATACTGCACACATAATATGATAGGACGTTCCGGAATTTACACATTCTATCTTGTGTTGAAAATAAGCCCCCCCTCATAAGATCATGTTTATAAGTGTTCTTTTTAAACAAAGAGAAGTTTAGACCAAGGCTGTATTACAAGGTAAAAATTGTAAACATGAGATATTATTAGTAAAAATTCATATTTGAGGGCAGGGGTGACGGCAGGGGGGCAATGTCCCCCCTAATGCTCCCCTAATTATATAGGATATGTTAGGTTTTTAGCTAATTCTTATGTAAATAGTGCAAAAATGCTTCTAACAACCCCTAATCTAATTTGGTCCCCCCTAATTTTGGATCCTACCTTCGCCCATTGAGGGTGGAAATTCAGATGCCTATGTGTGAGCAATGGTTATTTGGAGCTACAGTTCTATGCGAAGTTAAAACAATACTGACAAAGCTAATGTACCTTCGCAAATTGCTCCATGAGGGCAGCAGCTTCCTCCTCTGCAGCAATGCGAGACTCAAGCACCTCCTGCAACTCCGAATCCACTGAATCATAATCAAGCTCAGCACCACGCAGCACCGTCGACAGCTGATCCTTCTCCTTCTCGAGCGTGGCGAGGGAGTCGTTGATCCTCTCAGCCCTCTCAAAGTGAATTATTGTGCAGTGGAGATGATCTAGGAGAATTATGAGTTTATTGGGTTAGTAGTGGATTGAAAGGGATTAAAATGAATTAAATCGCTTGCTAGTTAAAATTAAATAAAAAATTGAGGGAACCACGTGAGGCATACGTCTAGCAGTGTTGCCGTGTTGGCTATGGATGTGTGCCATATCAGCCCAGCCTCACACCTTAGGAGGGCCATAAGTTGAGCCGATCAGCTACTGCTGCGACTCGTCATAAGAATCGCCACGCGTGCATGGGTCTCACGTTTGGCCGGCCTCGCACACTAGCCATGAGGATCGAGCTCCATGACTGGCCCGCGTACGAGAGCTGCCACCATTATCTGCTTGTGCCACGCCCGCAAGGCCATGCTGCGGCCTAGCCAACGTACTGGTCGTCGCGCATCCAGCGCTCCGTGGCCTCTCCATACGGATCAGGGCTGCCGCCGCTGTCGCGAGTAAGGGTCACTGAGAAGGGCACCACTGTAAGCCTCCTAGACGAAACCGCGAGCGGAACCCCACATGCGCGCACCGGCGAAGAGGACCACCATGGCGCCGGTGGTCTGTAAAGCTGTGCGAAACAGAAGAGGGAAGGAGAAAATGATACGAGTAAGGGGATTAGGGTTTTGCTGATTTGTAACGGGCTTTCCTAGGCCATATTTATTTTAAAGGCCGGACTAAGTTACCTCCAAAAGCCTCCTCTTGGCAGCCATGGCAGCAGTCGTCTGCTGGATGGAGTCGAGCTTGCTGGAGATTTGGGATCTGAGGAGAGCCAGCCTCTCCTCGACCCCAAGGCTACAACTGCAGCGTCTTCATCCTCTTGCGCGCGTCGGGGGCGGGGTCGGCCGGGCACGGGAGCGGCGGCCGGGGCCGAGGGAGAGGCGGCGGCGGCCGAGGGCGGGGTCGGCCGGGCGTGGGAGAGACGGCCGTGGGAGAGGCGGCCGGTGCGCTGGAGACAGAGAGATGTTAAGAAAGGTGAGAGACGAGATAAGGTTGAGGGAGGTTAAAAATAAAAAATATAACTTCCTAGAGTAAAGCCGTAGGAAGTAACGTAACTTCCTAGAGTTTGTACTTTGACTCTAGGAAGTTAAGTAACTTCCTACAGCCGGCCGTAGGAAGTTAGATTTTTGTTTCACCGGTCAACAGCTAAAACCTAACTTCCTAGAGGCGGCCGTAGGAAGTTAGCTGCCTAGCTAACTTCCTAGAGCCAGCCGTAGGAAGTTAGATTTTCGTTTGACTGGTCAACAGCTGGAACCTAACTTCCTAGAGGAGGTCGTAGGAAGTTAACTGGGCAGCTAACTTCCTAGAGCCAGCCATAGGAAGTTAGCTATTCGTTTGGCTGGTCAACAAATGAAACCTAACTTCCTAGAGGAGGCCGTAGGAAGTTAGATAACTTCCTACGGTTTTTTAACTTCCGACAGTTTTTTTAAAAAACCATAGGAAGCTATGTTTATTTCCTAGAGGTACCAGTTGCCTCTCGGAAGTTATTTATTCTCTACGGTTTGTTATAAAAGCTGTACGAAGTTAAAAAACCGTAGGAAGTGTATGATTTTGGTGTAGTGAAACTTGGCGTAGAGTTGATTATCCCGTAGCTTTTGTAGCACCAACCTCAGATGTTCCTCATGATCACTATCACTCTTGGAATAGATAATAATATCATCGATGAATACCGCGACGAATCTGTCCAAATACTCCATAAACACCTTATTCATCAAATTCATAAAATAAGATGGTGCATTGGTTAATCCAAACGACATAACAGTGAACTCATATAATCCATATCGAGTTGAGAAAGGCGTCTTAGAAATATCTGATGGTCTAATCCTCATCTGATGGTAACCCGATCGGAGATTAATCTTCGAGAATACCCTTGCACCTCTCATCTGATCAAATAAATCTTCAATACGGGGTAACGAATACTTGTTCTTCACAGTAACATCGTTAAGTGATCTATAATCCACACACATCCGCTGTGATCCATCCTTCTTCTGTACAAATAGAACTGGTGCTCCCCAAGGTGAGGAACTCGGACGAATGTACCCAGCCTCTTGTAACTCTGTTAACTGCTTCTTCAGTTCCTTTAACTCTTCTACGGACATCCTGTATGGCCATTTAGATATAGGGGCAGTTCCAGGTAGAAGATCAATGACAAACTCAACTTCTCTATCAGGTGGCATCCCTGGCAACTCCTCTGGAAAGACATCCGGAAAATCTCTAACCACACGGATGTTGTCACCAACAAACTCCTCTGGTATAAAGAACATTGCACGTTTGGATGAGGTGGTTACTGCAATATTAACTTGAAATCTTTCTCCTTTAGGGCTGGTGAGTTCTACGGTACCTCTACCACATGCTATAATGGCCTTTGCCTTTCTTAACCATGACATACCAAGGATCAGATCTATACTGCTTGCCTCTAAAATTATAGCAGTAGCTCCAAATTCTCTTCCCATAATTGTTAATGTCAATCTACGTGTCATTTGATTTGCCTCAACAGGCCCTTTAGGTGTGATTACTATCATTGGTTT
Source organism: Zea luxurians (assembly GCA_029449295.1). Taxonomy (NCBI): domain Eukaryota; kingdom Viridiplantae; phylum Streptophyta; class Magnoliopsida; order Poales; family Poaceae; genus Zea; species Zea luxurians. The sequence continues at coordinate 93,623,849 of JAOPSE010000014.1, read as the reverse complement.
TCTCATTTTTAACAGTGGTATCTCATTTGTGTTGGCATATCGAGCAGACATAAACGAATGTGTAGCACCAGAATCAAATAATATGGTTGCAGGAATAGCATTAACGTAAAACATACCAAGTACGATGTCAACACCATCCGGAGTAGCATCAACGCTGACTTGATTAACCTTAGCAATAGAATATCCCTTGCTAGAACCTGGAGTTTGCTGCCTATTCTGAACTGGAGTAGTAGCCATCCTCTGTGGGCAGACATTTGCATAATGACCAGTCTTCCCACACTTGAAACAAGTGGTGCCTGCACTCTGCCCTGAAAACTTCGTTGGGGTGCCAGTGGGGGTAGCCTATCGAGGCGGTGGAGTCCTCTGTGGTGACTGCTGAACTGGGCGCTGGCCTCCGCCAGTGCGAACTAGTGTACCTTAGGGTGAACTGTAGCAAGGACGAACACTGCTGCTTCCTTGTCCTTGAGATATAGCCTTCCTCTTCAAATCTCCCAGCTGAACACGCTTGTGTTCAATAGCTAGAGCCTTATCAAGCAGCCTCTAAAATGATGGGAATGTATGCGCCACCAGAGCATACTACAGAGGTGTCGGCGTTTCGAGACAGGGGGTCCCTGAGCCGACGAGTGAAGTGTCGCCGCGTGCCCCAGCCCAGATGGGTCGACGCGAGGCCGAGCGCGAAGGGGGGAAAGCGAGGAGGTCGGAGATGGGCGAGAGAGAGGTGGAAATCCCGCGGCCTTCGTGTTCGTCCCGCGCCCAGGTCGGGTGCGCTTGCAGTAGGGGGTTACAAGCGTCCACACGGGGGAAGAAGCGAGCGGCCTTATGCGGGCGCCCGTCTCGTCCTCGTCCCCGAGCGGCCAACCCTCTCTAAGAGGGCCCTAGTCCTTCCTTTTATAGGCGCAAGGAGAGGATCCAGGTGTACAATGGGGGGTGTAGCAGAGTGCTACGTGTCTAGCGGAGGAGAGCTAGCGCCCTAAGTACATGCCATCGTGGCGGCCGGAGAGATCTTGGCACCCGGTTTGTGTGATGTCGTGGCCGTCGTAGGAGCGCTGGAGCCTGGCGGAGGGACAGCTGTTGGGGCCGTCAAGTCCTTGCTGACGTCCTCTTGCTTCCGTAAGGGGGCCGAGAGCCGCCATCGTTAGGGAGCGTGCGGGGCGCCATCATCGCCTATCTGGCAGAGTGAGCCAGATGGGACGCCGGTCTTGTCCCCCGAGCCTGAGTCAGCTTGGAGTAGGGTAATGATGGCGCCTTCTGTTGACGTGGCCGGTCCGCGCCCTAGGTCGGGCGATGTGGAGGCTCCTCCGAGGTCGAGGTCGAGTCCGTCTTTCGTGGCCGAGGCCGAGTCCGAGCCCCTAGGTCGGGCGAGGCGGAGTTCGTCGTCTTTCGGGGCTTAGGCCGAGTCCGAGCCCCTAGGTCGGGCGAGGCGGAGTTCATCGTCTTCCGGGGCTTTGCCCGAGTCCGAGCCTTGGGTCAGGCGGAGCGGAGTTCGCCGTCTTCCGGGGCTTTGCCCGAGTCCGAGCCCTGGGTCGGGCGGAGCGGAGTTCGCCGTCTTCCAGGGCTTTGCCCGAGTCCGAGCCCTGGGTCGGGCGGAGCGGAGTTCGCCGTCTTCCGGGGCTTAGCCCGAGTCCAAGCCCTAGGTCGGGCGGAGCGGAGTTTCCTATGGTGCGCGGTCGGGCCTGACTGCCTGTCAGCCTCACTCTGTCAAGTGGCACCGCAGTCGGAGCGGCGCAGGCGGCGCTGTCTTTCTGACAGACCGGTCAGTGGAGCGGCGAAGTGACGGCGGTCACTTCGGCTCTGTCAGCTGAGGGACGCGCGTCAGGATAAAGGTGCTAGGCCACCTTTGCATTAAATGCTCCTGCGATTTGGTCAGGGTTGCTTCTTGGCGAAGATAGGGCCTCGGGCGAGCCGGGAACGTGTTCGCCGCTGGAGGGGGGCTTCGGGCGAGGCGGAGATCCTCCGGGGTCGGCTGCCCTTGTCCGAGGCTAGGCTCGGGCGAGGCGTGATCGAGTCCCTCGAATGGACTGATCCCTGACTTGATCGCGCCCATCAGGCCTTTGCAGCTTTATGCTGATAGGGGTTACCAGCTGAGAATTAGGAGCCTTGAGGGTACCCCTAATTATGGTCCCCGACAGTAGCCCCCGAGCCTCGAAGGGAGTGTTAGCACTCGCTTGGAGGCTTTCATCGCACTTTTTTGCAAGGGGACCAGCCTTTCTTGGTTGCGTTTTGTTCCGGTGGGTGCGCGTGAGCGCACCCGCCGGGTGTAGCCCCCGAGGCCTCGGAGGAGTGGTTTGACTCCTCCGAGGTCTTAACGCCTCGCGCAATGCTTCGGCTGGTCTGGTCGTTCCCTCATGCGAGCTGGCCGTAGCCCGGGTGTACGGTCGGGTCCCAAGTTCTCGGGCTGGTATGTTGACGCTGTCAACGGTTTGGCCGGAGCCGGGTTTGCGAGAGCAGCCCCCGAGCCTCTGCACAGGGCGAGAGGGCATTCAGGGACAGACTCGGCTTTTTTTACATACGCCCCTGCGTCGCCTTTCCGCAAGGAGGAGGGGGGAGAGCGCCATGTTGCCCTCGGTGGGCGCCGAACATGGTGTCTCCGGTGAGCTGCAGGTGGGTGATCCGAGCGGACATCCGTGCCCCATTCGTTAGGGGTCGGCTAGGGGCCCAGAGGCGCGCCCAAAAGTACCTGCGGGTGATCTGCCGGACTCGGTCCCCTGGTGACGGGGTCCGAGGGCTCGATGCCTCCCTCTGATGGGATTCCATTACAAGATCGTTCCCGCTGGTCTCGGAAATGTCCTAGGGTACCTCGGGAGCGCAGCCCGAGCCTTGGTTATGTATCGAACGTACCCATGGTCATCCCTCGCTCTGTGTCTGAGGCGGCTGTGAACCCTTCGGGGGCCAACCTTCGAACCCTTGATCAGTAGTGGGCGCGGAGCCCGAGTAGCCTGAGGCGGCCGTTGAACCCTTCCGAGGGGCCGGCCTTTGAACCTTTGACCAGTAGTGGGTGTGGAGCCCACGTGCTCTGAGGCGGCTGTTGAACCCTTCCGAGGGGCCAGCCTTCAAACCTCTGATCAGTAGGGAGGCTCGGAGCCTGGTTCCTTCACGGGAAGGATCCTTTCCGGGGTATCCCCCTTTCCCGGTCCCTGTTGCAAGAGAGAGAAAGAGGAAAAAAGGAAAAGGATACGAAATCAAACGACGCGGCGTACCTTTTTTGACGCGGTCATTATGGCGAAGGCGAAGCGTCGCTCGCTTCTCCTGCCAGAGGCGCCGCTTGTCCCGCCGTGGAGTTAATGCGACGGGGCGGGTGGTTCGCAGGGCAGCCGTTGCTCGTGCGTGAGCCGTTCGAGGAACGGAACACGAGCGCGTTGTCTTCACGCCGTGAGAGAGGGTTCTCTCGCTGCCCCCGGATGGGACGTAAGCTTGGCTGACGACGTGACCGCTGCTCCTGCCCGCCTGCCACCGCCATTACTGCCGGCCCGTCTTCGGCCGCATTGACCGTCGCGCCAGGCTGGAGCCGCTGGGTCGTGCGCTGGGTCGCCTCGAGTCGCGGTATTGGTTCCGCAGTCGAGGAGGCGCGGTGGTAGCGCAGGTGGCGGTGCAGTTACTCACACGTAGCAACCGGCGCACCGGTTGCATGACGTGTGGGCCTGGTCCTCCAAGCTGGGCGCGTTGGAAGTTGGAGAGGTGCGCCCACTTGGCGCGGTTGCATGCCGCCTGCATGGCTGCCCGCCCTTTCGCCCGCTGGTCTGGGCAAAAGCGGAGAGCCGCTTGTAACCGCTGGGCGGTTGCACGCACCACGCGCGGCGGTTTGGCTTCTTCTGCTCTGGGCCAGCTTGCATGACGTGTGGGACCCATCCCCCGCGCCGTAGGGGGATGACCTTGGAGCGTGTTGGAGAAGACTCAGCCCACGACGGCTGGGGACGCAAGTAGGGAGAGTCGCCTTTAAAAGGAGGGTGACCCTCTTGGAAGGCGACCGTGTCTTCGCGCTCCCTTATGCATCGTGTCTTTCCATCTTCCAAGCCCCCGGATGGGGGATATCCGCCGTCTTTCTGCTTCGTCGTTGGAGGAACGCAACTCTGTGGGAGTTGGTACCTTTCAGCCGTCGTTCGGCTTCAAGGATTTTCATCATGCAGCCCGGCTGCACCCCTTCGCCGGCGGTCACCCAAGACGGTGACCTCCAGTTCGATGGAGGGGGAAAGCGAGCCGGGCTGCGGCCTCTGCCCCTCCCTCAGCCTCAAGCATTTTCATCACTAGTGCTGGGGAGGGGAGTGTGCCGAGTTGGGGTCGGCCCCTGCGTGGGCGGTGGTCCGCTCCTTCCCTCAGTGATCGGGGGAAGGGCGTCCGCCGTTCACGGCATGGGCAGCTGCAGCGTGCCCGGCTCTCTGAGCCGAGCGGCTTCGGAGCCGCTCCCGATGCCGCCTTCCGCCACGGCAGCTGGATGAGGTTCCGCCGCCACCCGCGGACCGACCTCCAACTCTACGGCCTTCTGCCCGTCCTTGCCTCTCGAGTTGGGGGCATGGGCGAGGGCCTCCTGGCAGCAGCATCCACCCTGAGGTCATCGCTTCTGCTGTTCGCCCCCCCCCCGGAGCAGAAGTCGTCGTCGTCGCCGCTGCTGGGGCGGGCGACGACAAGCCGTTCGTCGGTCTTCTGTTGCTCCGCAGGCCTCCCCAGTCGCGTGGGGTTGTTCGTACCTACGGAGATGGAACCGGAGTTCCGTTTGTAATGGCACCTTGGATGCCAGTGTTTTTGTTCATTGCGGCTGTCGAGGCCTGAACATGTATGTATTTTCGGCGCGGAGCCGTGTTTTTTCTTCATTTCAAGCACTAAGACTCGCCTGTTGGTTGTCTGAACCGCTTCACCAAGCGTGAGTCGCCCCGTGTAAAGGTGACGAGTGAGGTATCCGTACCCCGGAGGTGTAGGAGTCCCTCGGCTCGGTCCGCCTTGGCTGCTTACGTGTACTCCGTCGTTTTCAGGATCCACTTTCGAAGTGGTCAAAAAGCACGAAAGACATTCCGGCGGAAAAGATCGTTTTTCGAGGAAAATTTCGACGCAGAGGGGGTTCCCCCCTTTTAGCCCCCGAGGGAGGGTCAGGCTTTGCCGAGGCAAGGCTGACCCTTCCTTGATGACTAAACTTTGCGTGAGAGCGAGGTATATGAACAACTTGAAAACATCTTAAGGGTAGAAGCGACGTAGCTGTTGGATGTTCCAAGCGTTGCTGTAGACCTCGCCTTGACTGTTGGCCAGCTTGTATGTTCCGGGTTTTAGAACTTTGGCGATGACGAACGGCCCCTCCCAGGGGGGCGTGAGCTTGTGTCGACCTCGGGCGTCTTGTCGCAGCCGAAGCACCAGGTCGCCCACCTGGAGGTCTCGGGACCGGACCCCTCGGGCGTGGTAGCGTCGCATGAACTGCTGGTACCGCGCCGAGTGTAGTAAGGCCTTGTCCCGAGCCTCTTCCAGCTGGTCCAGCGAGTCATCTCGACTAGCTTGGTTGCTTTGGTCGGCATAGGCCCTCGTCCTCGGGGAACCGTATTCCAGGTCCGTGGGCAGGATGGCTTCGGCCCCATAGACCAGAAAGAACGGCGTGAAGCCCGTGGCTCGGCTCGGTGTTGTTCTCAGGCTCCAGACCACCGAGGGGAGTTCCTTCATCCATCGCTTGCCGAACTTGTTGAGGTCGTTGTAAATCTGAGGCTTGAGTCCTTGTAGAATCATGCCGTTGGCACGCTCTACTTGCCCATTCGTCATGGGATGAGCCACGGCGGCCCAGTCCACCCGGATGTGGTGATCCTCGCAGAAGTCCAGGAACTTTCTGCTGGTGAACTGGGTGCCGTTGTCGGTGATGATGGAGTTCGGGACCCCAAAACGATGGATGATGTTGGTGAAGAACGCCACCGCTTGCTCGGACCTGATGCTGTTTAGGGGTCAGACCTCGATCCACTTGGAAAATTTGTCGATGGCGACCAACAGGTGCGTGTAGCCCCCGGGTGCCTTCTGCAAGGGGCCGACGAGGTCCAGACCCCACACAGCAAAAGGCCATGTGATGGGTATCGTCTGCAGAGCCTGAGCGGGCAGGTGGGTCTGCCTTGCATAGAACTGACACCCTTCGCAGGCGCGGACAATTCTAGTGGCGTCGGCCACCGCCGTTGGCCAGTAGAAACCTTGTCGGAAAGCATTTCCGACAAGGGCTCGAGGTGCTGCGTGGTGGCCACAAGCCCCCGAGTGTATTTCTCGGAGGAGTTCCTGACCTTCGGTGGTGGAGATGCATCGCTGGAGGATGCCTGAAGGGCTGCGGTGGTAGAGCTCCTTCCCTTCTCCCAGCAAGACGAACGACTTGGCGCGCCGCGCCAACCGCCGAGCTTCGACTCGGTCAGGGGGTAGCTCTCCTCGGTGGAGATATTGCAGGTACGGGGTCTGCCAGTTTTGATCAGGCGTGACCCCGCTCTGCTCCCCCTCGACGCGCAGCGTCTCGCCCTCGGGGGCCGAGGGTACCTTGGGCCGAACCGAGGGTGCCTCGGGCCGAGCCGAGGGTGCCTCGGACTGTGCCAAGGGTACCTCGGGCTGGGCCGAGGGTGCCTCAGGCTCGGGCGTGTCGTCGATCTTGACGAAGGGTTGATGCAGATCTCGGGAGAAGACGTTCGGGGGAACCGTTGTTCGCCCCAAGGCTATTTTAGCCAGCTCGTCCGCAGTCTCGTTGTAGCGCCGAGCGATGTGGTTGAGCTCGAGCCCGTAGAACTTGTCTTCCAGGCGCCAAACCTCATCGCAGTAGGCCTCCATCCTCGGGTCGCGGCAGTGGGAGTTCTTCATGACTTGGTCGATGACGAGCTGCGAGTCACCGCGAGCGTCGAGGCGTCGGACCCCTAGCTCGACGGCGATCCGCAACCCATTGACCAGAGCCTCGTACTCAGCTACATTGTTGGACGCCGGGAAGTGGAGGCGTAGCACGTAGCGTAGGTGCTTCCCGAGGGGCGAGATGAAGAGTAGGCCTGCGCCGGCTCCTGTCTTCATCAGCGACCCATCGAAGAACATGGTCTAGAGCTCTGGTTGGATCGGAGCTGTTGGCAACTGGGTGTCGACCCATTCGGCCACGAAGTCCGCCAAGACCTGGGATTTGGTGGCCTTCCGAGAGGCGAACGAGATTGTTTCGCCCATGATTTCCACCGCCCACTTCGCAATCCTACCCGAGGCCTCTCGGTAATGGATGATCTCCCCCAGGGGGAAGGATGACACCACAGTTACCGGATGAGACTCGAAGTAGTGTCGCAACTTTCACCGTGTCAGGATCACCGCGTACAGCAGCTTCTGAATTTGTGGGTAGCGGATTTTGGTTTCGGACAGAACCTCGCTGACGAAGTAGACTGGCCTCTGAACGGGCAATGCATGCCCCTCTTCTTGTCTCTCGACCACAATCGCGGCGCTAACCACCTGAGTGGTCACGACGACGTAGACCAAGAGGGCTTCTCCGGCAGCTAGGGGCACCAAGATAGGCGCCTTCGTGAGGAGCGCCTTCAGGTTCCCGAGGGCTTCCTCGGCCTCAGGGGTCCAAGTGAAGCGCTCGGCCTTCCTTAAGAGGCGGTACAGGGGTAGACCTCTTTCGCCGAGGCGTGAGATGAAGCGGCTCAGAGCCGCGAGACATCCCATGACCCTCTGTACGCCTTTCAAGTCTTGGATGGGCCCCATGCTGGTGATGGCTGCGATCTTCTCCGGGTTGGCTTCGATGCCCCGCTCGGAGACGATGAACCCCAAGAGCATGCCTCGGGGCACCCCGAAGACACACTTTTTGGGATTGAGCTTGACACCTTTTGCCTTGAGACATCGGAATGTCACTTCAAGGTCGAAAAGGAGGTCGGAGGCTTTCCTCGTCTTGACTACGATGTCATCGACGTAGGCCTCGGCCGTGCGGCCAATGTGTTCGCCGAACACATGGTTCTTGCACCGCTGGTACGTCGCGCCCGCATTCCTCAAGCCGAACGGCATGGTGACATAGCAGTACATGCCGAAGGGTGTGATGAAAGAGGTCGTGAGCTGGTCGGACTCTTTCATCCTGATTTGGTGATACCCTAAGTAGGCATCGAGGAAAGACAGGGTTTCGCACCCAGCAGTGGAATCCACGATCTGATCGATGCGAGGCAGAGGGTAGGGAACCTTCGGACATGCTTTGTTCAGACCAGTGTAGTCCACACACATCTGCCATTTCCCCCCTTTCTTTCTCACGAGCACAGGGTTGGCAAGCCATTCAGGATGGAATACCTCTTTGATGAACCCTGCCGCCATTAGCTTGTGGATCTCCTCGCCTATGGCTCTGCGCTTCTCCTCGTCGAATCGGTGCAGAGGTTGCTTGACGGGTCGGGCTCCGGCCCGGATGTCCAGCGAGTGCTCGGCGACATCCCTCGGTATGCCGGGCATGTCCGAGAGACTCCACGCGAAGACGTCGGCATTCGCACGGAGAAAGTCGTCGAGCACTGCTTCCTGTGTGGGATCGAGCCCGGAGCCGATCCGGACTTGCTTGGATGCGTCGCTGCCGGGGTCGAGGGGGACGGACTTAACCGTCTCCGCTGGCTCGAAGTTGCCAGCATGACGCTTCACGTCTGGCACCTCCTTAGAGAGGCTCTCCAGGTCGGCGATGAGGGCCTCGGACTCGGCGAGGGCCTCGGCGTACTCCACGCACTCCACGTCGCATTCGAACGCGTGTTTGTACATGGGGCCGACGGTGATGACCCTGTTAGGGCCCGGCATCTTGAGCTTGAGGTAGGTGTAGTTGGGAACGGCCATGAACTTCGCGTAGCAGGGCCTCCCCAATACCGCATGGTAGGTTCCTCGGAACCCGACCACCTCGAACGTCAGGGTCTCCCTTCGGAAGTTGGAGGGTGTTCCGAAGCAGACGGGAAGATCGAGTTGTCCGAGGGGCTGGACGCGCTTCCCAGGAATGATCCCATGGAAAGGCGCAGCGCCCGCCTGGACTGAGGACAAATCGATACGCAGAAGCCCGAGGGTCTCGGCGTAGATGATGTTGAGGTTGCTGCCTCCGTCCATGAGGACCTTGGTGAGCCTGACGTCGCCGATGACGGGGTCGACGACGAGCGGGTATTTCCTCGGGCTCGGCACATGGTCGGGGTGGTCGGCCTGGTCGAAGGTGATGGGCTTGTCGGACCAGTCTAGGTAGACTGGCGCCGCCACCTTCACCGAACAGACCTCCCGGCGCTCTTGCTTGCGGTGCCGAGCCGAGGCGTTCGCCGCTTGCCCGCCGTAGATCATGAAGTAGTCGCGGACCTCGGGGAACTCTCCTGCCTGGTGATCTTCCTTCTTGTCGTCGTCGCGGGCCCTGCCACCCTTCGCAGGTGGCCCGGCCCTGTGGAAGTGGCGCCGAAGCATGACACACTCCTCAAGGGTGTGCTTGACGGGCCCCTGGTGATAGGGGCACGGCTCCTTGAGCATCTTGTCGAAGAGGTTGGGACCTCTGGGAGGTTTCCGAGGGTTCTTGTACTCGGCGGCGGCGACAAGGTCCGCGTCGGCGGCGTCGCGTTTCGCTTGCGACTTCTTCTTGCCCTTCTTCTTGGTGCCGCGCTGAGTTGACGCCTCGGGAGCATCCTCCGGTGGGCGGCCCTGGGGCTGCTTGTCCTTCCGGAAGATAGCCTCGACCGCCTCCTGGCCAGAGGCGAACTTGGTGGCGATGTCCATCAGCTCGCTCGCCCTGGTGGGGGTCTTGCGACCCAGCTTGCTCACCAGGTCACGGCAGGTGGTGCCGGCGAGGAACGCACCGATGACGTCCGAGTCGGTGATGTTGGGCAGCTCGGTGCGCTGCTTCGAGAATCGCCGGATGTAGTCCCGGAGAGACTCTCCCGGCTGCTATCGGCAGCTTTGGAGGTCCCAGGAATTCCCGGGGCGCACGTACGTGCCCTGGAAATTGCCGGCGAAAGCTTGGACTAGGTCGTCCCAGTTGGAGATCTGCCCCGGAGGCAGGTGCTCCAACCAGGCGCGAGCGGTGTCGGAGAGGAACAGGGGGAGGTTGCGGATGATGAGGTTGTCATCGTCCGTTCCACCCAGTTGGCAGGCCAGACAGTAGTCCACGAGCCACAGTTCCGGTCTCGTCTCCCCCGAGTACTTTGTGATAGTAGTCGGGGGTCGGAACCGGATCGGGAACGGCGCTCGTTGTATGGCTCGGCTGAAGGCCTGCGGACCAGGTGGTTCGGGCGAGGGACTCCGATCCTCCCCGCTGTCGTAGCGTCCCCCACGCCTGGGGTGGTAGCCTCGGCGCACCCTCTCGTCGAGGTGGGCCCGACGATCGCGAGGATGGAGCTCGTTGCCGAGGCGACCCGGGGCCGCAGGCGCTGTGTTGCGCGTGCGCCCGGTGCAGACCGAGGCTTCCCGCATGAATCGGGAAGTCACGGCATGATGTTCCGAGGGGTACCCCTACCTTCGGGAGGCGGAGCTCTCGGCCCGCCGGACCGCGGCGCCCTCCAGGAGATCTTTGAGCTCTCCCTGGATTCGCCGCCCCTCGGTGGTTGATGGCTCCAGCATCGCGCGGAGGAGCATTGCTGCTGCAGCCAGGTTCTGGCCGACCCCACTGGATGCGGGTGGCGGCCTGACCCTGACATCGTCGGCGATGCGGTGCTGGAAGCCCTGGGGTAGATGACGCATTTCTCCGGCCAGAGGTTGGCCCGCCCATGCCTGCCCGACGTCCTGGCGGATTGGCTCGAGCGCTCCTGCTCCCTCGTCGAGCCTGGCCTGCACCCCGCGGATTTGCTCGAGTTGTGGGTCGTGACCCCCGCCGGAACGGGGACCACAGCTAGCTCCCGCGGGATGTCAACGCGAGGCACCGGCCTAGGGAGATCACCGTCCTCCGGCATGCCGAGATGGTTGCCTTCGGAGGGACCCCCTAGATCGACGTGGAAACATTCGTGGCTCGGGCCGCAGTCCTCGTCGCCGAGGCTACGGCTACCGTCGGAACAGTCGGAAAGGCAGTAGTCGCATGCGGTCATGAGGTCCCGCATGGCACCGGGGTTGCCAAGTCCGGAGAAATCCCAATGGAAGCTGGGCTCGTCGTCTTCCTCGGACCCGGAGGGCCTGTAGGTCGAGACGTCCGTCAGCCGGTCCCAAGGTGACCGCATTCGAAACCCCAGAGGGTTCGTTTTCGCCTCTACGAGAGCGTCCGCCAAAGTGGAGCCGCTAGGCGGGTCGAGGCTAAATCTGAAAGGCGTGGGATGGGAATCGGACGGTACCTCTTGGTTGACGGGCGGTGATGAGGTCACGTCGGGGGCTGACTGCACCGTCGTCTGAGGTACGAGGGCGACACCCAGCAAGCCTTTCGCGAGCGTGCTGGCGTCGTCCGTTTGCTCGGGATTGACGTGTCGCGGGGAGACAGCGCTCGTCTTCGTCTCAAGCGCGAGGCCGATGCCCGGCATGCCCCCCGTTGGAGTGCTGGCATTGTCGACTCGCTCGACGGCCGACGAGGCGCCGCCTCCTGCTTGGCCTTGGTTGCCTCGCCTCCTCCTCCTCCGTCGACAGGGAAGAAGACGGGGCGAGCTCAAAGGTTGTTCTTCCGCCACGCGGGGAAGACGTCGTCGATTCCGCCGCCGGCGGGCGGACTGTCGGCCGCCACTGTCGCTGTCGCCCGGCGGTGGAAAGAGTATCATGTCGTAGCTGCCGTCGAGGGACATGAACTCAAGGCTCCCGAAACGGAGCACCATCCCGGGCCGGAGAGGTTGCTGGAGACTACCCATCTGGAGCTTGACGGGAAGCTGTTCGTCAAAACGCAGCAGGCCCCTACCTGGCGCGCCAACTATCGGCGTTTCGAGACAGGGGGGTCCCTGAGCCGACGAGTGAAGTGTCGCCGCATGCCCCAGCCCAGATGGGTCGACGCGAGGCCGAGCGCGAAGGGGGGAAAGCGAGGAGGTCGGAGATGGGCAAGAGAGAGGTGGAAATCCTGCGGCCTTCGTGTTCGTCCCGCGCCCAGGTCGGGTGCGCTTGCAGTAGGGGGTTACAAGCGTCCACACGGGGGAAGGAGCGAGCGGCCTTATGCGGGCGCCCGTCTCGTCCTTGTCCCCGAGCGGCCAACCCTCTCTAAGAGGGCTCTAGTCCTTCCTTTTATAGGCGCAAGGAGAGGATCCAGGTGTACAATGGGGGGTGTAGCAGAGTGCTACATGTCTAGCGGAGGAGAGCTAGCACCCTAAGTACACGCCATCGTGGCGGCCGGAGAGATCTTGGCACCCGATTTGTGTGATGTCGTGGCCGTCGTAGGAGCGCTGGAGCCTAGCGGAGGGACAGCTGTCGGCCGTCGTCTTGCTTCCGTAAGGGGGCCGAGAGCCGCCATCGTCAGGGAGCGTGCGGGGCGCCATCATCGCCTATCTGGCAGAGCGAGCCAGATGGGACGCCGGTCTTGTCCCCCATAGCCTGAGTCAGTTTGGAGTAGGGTAATGATGGCGCCTTCTGTTGACGTGGCCGGTCCGCGCCCTAGGTCGGGCGATGTGGAGGCTCCTCCGAGGTCGAGGTCGAGTCCGTCTTACGTGGCCGAGGCCGAGTCCGAGCCCCTAGGTCGGGCGAGGCGGAGTTCGTCGTCTTCTGGGGCTTAGCCCAAGTCCGAGCCCTGGGTCGGGCGGAACGGAGTTCGCCGTCTTCCGGGGCTTTGCCCGAGTCCGAGCCCTGGGTCGGGCGGAGCGGAGTTCGCCGTCTTCTGGGGCTTTGCCCGAGTCCGAGCCCTGGGTCGGGCGGAGCGGAGTTCGCCGTCTTCCGGGGCTTTGCCCGAGTCCGAGCCCTGGGTCGGGCGGAGCGCAGTTCGCCGTCTTCTGGGGCTTAGCCCGAGTCCGAGCCCTGGGTCGGGCGGAGCGGAGTTTCCTATGGTGCACGGCCGGGCCTGACTGCCTGTCAGCCTCACTCTGTCAAGTGGCACCGCAGTCGGAGCGGCGCGGGCGGCGCTGTCTTTCTGATAGACCGGTCAGTGGAGCGGCGAAGTGACGGCGGTCACTTCGGCTCTGTCAGCTGAGGGGCGCGCGTCAGGATAAAGGTGCTAGGCCACCTTTGCATTAAATGCTCCTGCGATTTGGTCAGGGTTGCTTCTTGGCGAAGACAGGGCCTCGGGCGAGCCGAGAACGTGTTCGCCACTGGAGGGGGGCTTCGGGCGAGGCGAAGATCCTCCGGGGTCGGCTGCCCTTGTCCGAGGCTAGGCTCGGGCGAGGCGTGATCGAGTCCCTCGAATGGACTAATCCCTGACTTGATCGCGCCCATCAGGCCTTTGCAGCTTTATGCTGATGGGGGTTACCAGCTGAGAATTAGGAGCCTTGAGGGTACCCCTAATTATGGTCCCCGACAAGAGGTCCATTAAGTCCTTCAATAAAATACTCCTGCTTGCTCTCATCTTCAGCAACCTCATCTAGAGCATATTTGGATAGCTGAATGAACTTGTCGCGATACTCACTGACTAACATGCTCCCTTTCTTCAATGATAGATATTCCTTCTTCTTAATCTTCATCAATCCAGCTGGTATATGATAATTCCTAAACTGTGTACTGAACTCTGCCCAAGTAATAGTATCAGCAGCATCGTGGGCAGCAGTATATGAATCCCACCAATCAGCAGCAGGACCTGCCAGACGTCCAGAAGCATATAAAACCTTCTCTCGGTCAGTGCATTGTGCAATATTCAACATCTTTTCCACAGATTTTGGCCAATCATCTGCATCCAGTGGTTCAGGAGAGCTTGCAAATGTAGGTGGCTTATGACTCATGAACTCCCTATGCTTATCTCGGGGTGGAACTGGTGGTGGTGGTGGAGGCAATGTGTAACACCCGGTTTTAAAGAAACAAAGCCGGGTGCATCTCATACATGCGCCAAAGAAGACAACATATATAATAACAGAGTGTATAGAGATAAATGTCATAAAACATCAGAGTATTTATTACATAGCGGAAGACTTATTACAAAATAAAGATAAATGTAAAACGAACTAAGGATCGATGGCGCCAATGTCGACTGAGAAACGCCACCTAGATCAGATCGAACTCCCCAGTGTTAGGCGGCTCCTCCTGAACCACCTGCTCTTCTCCTGTGGGGGGGTGTGAGACAGCAAGAGTGAGCTCACATACGTTCATAGCTCAACAAGTCGTGGGGAATAATGTGACATGAACTCACCAAAGGTGGGAGTTCATGAAGTGTAAGGCTGATCAATGAAATAAAGGCTGAAGCTGAGCATTGCTTTTATAAGTTGGTCAAAATTTTATTAGCAGTTACTAAGTGTAAGTAAATACCAAACCATTATAATAATAAGTAAAAGTAATAACAAAATAATCCCAAATGCAATGAAATGACAGGTTAGGTTTAAGTTCCATATATTAATCATTTGAGTGTCCGAGCCGCTCATGACCGTGAGCACGGCTAGTATACCAGTTTTACACTCTGCAGAGGTTGCGCATCTTTACCCACAAGTCGTGTTACCCATTTGCCACAGAGTTGATCAGACTCCATACACCTCTACCTAGGAAGCGAGGCAGGGTACCACTACGAGGCCTTTACAAAGTTCCACTAGCTTCAGACTACCCGCTACAGTTTATAGGAAGATCCAGTACAGGGTTCCTGGCTGACCGCCATCGCAGCAAAATCAACCAGGGACCTCCCCGCACTGACCTCTCCCCTACTACCCTTGCCCCTTTCGGGTAAGGTAGCCCTCCCCTAGCTTTCCTAGTTAATCAGCCAAGGGCGTCCCATTCCACCCTTGTGGTAGCACTGTTTTCCCGGGTGGTTCTCCATGTTCCCATTAACATAATGATCTTAATATGAACAAGGAAGAATAAAACAGATAACAATAGTATAACAATGAGTGATGAATATCTCTATACCCAAATCCACATAAAGCAATAGCATGTACTACCCAAAACTTTAGTAGTAAAACCAGTGGTGAAGCAAGGTATAAAGATAATCAAAATCTAGGGCATCCTATTGGGTCCCATCAAAATTATCCTATGCAGATCATTATGAATAATAAGAACATGAATAGGTAAAAGAAGTGATCAAGGGCACAACTTGCCTTCAATGAGCTCCTGCTCAGCTACTTCAACTTGTTGAAGCTCAGGTTCCACAGTGGGTTGCTCGTCTACTCGCATCAATACAATACATACATAGCATAGCATAAATTAACATCACATCAAGCATGCAAATAGAATATACAGTAATAAACTAGACATTAAAATATGATCACAGGAACTGGAATCATCAAATTTGGAGGTTTAGATTTTAAGTTATGGATTTTCTAAGGTTTTATGCATTTAATACAAGATTAAGTGTTAGATAAATTTTAATATGTCTTTCATGTCAAAACAGTGGCACTAATGGGTAGAAAATATTATTACAAAAATTTAGGAACTGGAATGGACTAATTTGGAGTTCATATGCATTTATTATGAATTAAACAAGTTTTAACATTTATTTATGCACTACAAATTAATTTCAGATATTAATTCCTGATTTTTAATACTCTCTGGATCGGGCCTTGAATTCCAGAAAGCGCAGGGACTTATACGCGAAATATACAATGACTCAGAGCGCCACAGCGCAGGACTGCGGGTTGATTTAATAAGGTTCCAGGGACTCATATGCAAAATCGCCAAGGCGAAAGGGTATCGGCCACGGTGGGCCGCCCGATCACCCATGTGCGGCCCAGATTAGATCGGTCTGAATAAAACCCGCCCTGACTCGACACCGTCGGATCCGAGATCAACGGCACGGATTAAGCTATCAAATCGTTATGTGTCTTTGAATCGCAGCCGTCGAACTCGGGATCAACGGCAGGATCAGAAAGATTGAACCGGTATGCAGACTTCTAATCTCCGCCGTTGAACCAGGATCTAACGACCCCGAGGCCCCCACCAACCTCCGACTGCGGAGTGCGGCGGCGCTACAAACCCCAGCGGCCGGACCTCGCCGGCGCGACGAGAACCTAGCACCCCAGTGCCCCAACTTCCAAATTGACCACGGCTACGCAATCTAGGGATGAAGGCGGAACTTCGGAGATGCTTTTTACCGAAGGATGGCAGCGCAGAGGTTCCGCTCCACGTGATGACGCCTCTCCGCCACGAAGCTTGAGCAACGGCGAGCAATTCCGCCGCGCTGGTCCCGGGTTCCCGAGCAGTGACGCCACGGACACCTTCCTTCCGACAAGACGGATCCCAGGGTCACTCCACCGAGGACCGGGTCGACGGTATGCAGATGGTCACTCGCGGCGGCACCCGGCTCTCGGTTTTCCTCCCGGAGGTGTGGACGATGGCCAGGCGCGGAGGTACCAATGGTGGAATGGGGCGCGAATAGTGGTGCACGAGGAGAGGGTCGTCGGAGGGAGATCCGTTTTTATCCCCAGAGACGCGGTCACGCGGAACGCCAGCTCGTGCCGAGGGGAGCGAATCACGCCGCGCAAGTCGCCAAGGTTGTTACCGTCGCGTTGGACGGGGTGACAAGTGGGACCCAAGTCGCAGTGACTCACGTGCGCACACCGAGACCGACATGCGGGGCCCACCTGTCAACAAGCCGCGCAGCAGGCGCGACAGTGAGCGGCTGGGCCGAGCGGGAATGGGGTTGTGGGCCGCGCGGGTGTTGCGTTTGGCTGGGCCGATTTCAGTAGATCGAGCCCACATGACCCTCCTTCTTTATTCTTTTTATTTTTCCTTTCTACTTTTTGAATTTCAGATTCAAATTTGAATCAAACCTTACATGTGAACTCATATTCATTTCGAATGTACAAATTGATCCCCATAATATGGATGGTTTTAACTATATTATATATATATATATGTATTTATGTGTATATATATATATTGTATAACCTTTTTCTTCCTCTATTCTCAACTCCAATTTGCAAATTACGGTCAACTCTCCAAATTTGGATTTTAACCTATTTCTTTTTGTATTATTTTTATATTGTCACAAAATGTACACAAAATGGAAACCTCAGCATGATGCATGTATTATTTTTATTTGGGTGTACTTTGTTATTTATTTATTTATTTTCATGTGATGTTCTCATGAAATGACAAATATAGATAACACACATATATACAAAAGGGATATCATTTTCTCCTTTTAGGTTATCTTCCACTAATTACAAGCTAGGTATTACACAATGGTACTTGTTGCTGTTGCTGCTGTTGCTGTTGTTGTTGAAATTGTTGTTACAGCTGCTGTTGTGCCCTTCTCTCCTGGCGTATCTCTTCTCTCTCCTGGCGCAACTCCTGGTGTATCTCTTCTCGTTCCTGATGCATCTCCTGGCGTTCTTGCTGCATCTGAGAACGCATATCTACCTTAGTGTCCGCCATTTGTTGCATCATCCTCATCTGAGCTGCAATCAGTGGGTCAACTCCGCCTGGTGGAGGATTAGGAGGATTCATCTCTGCTGGCTGTGGCTGGGGTCGTCTATATATCCACCGAGTGTGTCGATTAGGAGGCAAATCAATTCCACCACCCCGCCTGGTATTGACCATCTGAGTTAGATACAAATGGTAAGAGAATAGTAGACAAGGCAGGTATTTACAAAATCAGGTTACTTTGGGGGATTTATTAGCTAAACAGATTAATATTTTACCTACTGAAACTAACTCAATATCTTGCGGTGGTACATGCTAAGATGTCCATATATAATATTTCAATCAATCAAAGAAGCAAATCAGACATTTATCATCAGCACAATCAACCAATCATTTTTTTAAATAAAGAAAATAGTTTTTTTTAATTTTTTGTCTTAGGTTCCCTATCTCTTAAAAAGATCATAGTGGTAGGATTCCAGGGTGTGAAATCCATCTTGTCTTAGAGTAGAAAGGATAAGATTAATCAGAGTAGAAAAGCAAAAGGTGAGACAAGACCAAGATGAGATAAGTATATAATGAATCAGAATAAGGTACGTGGGTAAGGGTTTTGTCCATTTCTATCTAGGTTTCGTCCTACAGTCAACATTTCCTCTGATACCACTTCTGTGACACCCGGCTTTAAGGAACAAAGCTAGGTGCATCTCATACATGCGCCAAGAAGACAACATATATAATAATAGAGTGTATAGAGATAAATGTCACAAAACATCAGAGTATTATTACATAGCGGAAGTCTTATTACAAAATAAAAGATAAAAATAAAACGAACTAAGGATCGTCGTTGGCGCCAATGTCAACTGAGAAACGCCACCTAGATCAGATCGAACTCCTCGCCTTGTGGCTCCTCCAGAACCACCTGTTCTTCTCCTGTGGGGGGTGTGAGACAGCAAGGGTGAGCTCACACATGATCATAGCTTAACAAGTTGTGGGGAACCAGTGGACATGAACTCACAAAGGTGGGAGTTCATGTGATGTGTAAGGCTAATCAATGACAGGGGTTAAAGCTGAGCATTGCTTTTAAGTAGTTGGTCAAAATTTTATTAGCAGTTACTAAGTGTAAGTAAATACCAAACCTTAAATAAAGTAATAGAACAAAATTAATAATAGTCCCATGCATATGCAAATGACAAAATTGAATTTAAGTTCCGTAATTTAATCATCAGAGAGTCCTGAGCTGCTCATGACCATGAGCTCGGCTAGTGTCGGTGTTTCGAAACCCGGGGGGTCCCTGGACTGACGAGTGAATCGTCGCCGCGTGCCCCAGCCCAGATGGGTCGACGCGAGGCGGAACGCGAAGGGGGGAAAGGATGCAGCCGGAGGGAGGCAGGCGTGAGAGAGTGGATCCCGCGGCCTTCGTGTTAGCCCCGCGCCTGTGTCAGGTGCGCTTGCAGTAGGGGGATACAAGCGTCCACGCGGGAGTGGGAGCGAGCGGCCTTGCGCGAGCGCCGTCCCGTCCTTCTCCGCGCGGGCCAACCAACCCCTTGTAAGAGGGCCCTTGTCCTCCCTTTTATAGGCGTAAGGAGAGGATCTAGGTGTACAATGGGGAGTGTAGCAATGTGCTAACGTGTCTAGCGGTGGAGAGCTAGCGCCCTAAGTACATGCCATCGTGGCAGCCGGAGAGGTCTTGGCACCCAGTTCGCGTGGTGTCGTGGCTGTCGAAGGAGTGCTGGAGCCTGGCGGGAGGACAACTGTTGGGGCTGTCGAGTCCTTGCTGACGTCCTCTTGCTTCCGTAAGGGGGCTGAGAGCCGCCGTCATCACAGGGCATGCGGGGCGCCATCATTACTCGCATGGTGGAGCGAGCCAGATGGGACGCCGGTCTGGTTCCCCGTAGCCCAAGTCAGCTTGGGGTAGGGTAATGATGGCGCTTCCTGTTGACGTGGTCGCTCCATGCCCTAGGCTGGGCGAGGTGGAGGCTCCTCCGAGGTCGAGGTCGAGCCCCTGGGTCGGGCGAGGCGGAGTTCGTCGTCTTCCGGGGCTGAGCCCATGTCCGAGCCCTGGGGTCGGGCGAGGTGGAGTTTGTCGTCTTCCGGGGCTGAGCCCGAGTCCGAGCCCTGGGTCGGGCGGAGCGGAGTTCGCCGTCTTCCGGGGCTGAGCCCGAGTCCGAGCCCTGGGTCGGGCGGAGCGGAGTCCGCTGTCTTCCGGGGCTAAGCCCGAGTCCGAGCCCTGGGTCGGGCGGAGCGGAGTTCGCCGTCTTCCGGGGCTGAGCCCGAGTCCGAGCCCTGGGTCAGGCGGAGCGGAGTTCGCCGTCTTCCGGGGCTGAGCCCGAGTCCGAGCCCTGGGTCGGGCGAGGCGGAGTTTCCTATGACGCCCGAGGTCGGCCTTGGCTGCTGTGAACCTCACTCTATCGGGTGGCTCAGCAGTCGGAGCGGCGCAGGCGGCGCTGTCCTCTTGTCAGACCGGTCAGTAGAGCGGCGAAGTGACTGCGGTCACTTTCAGCTCTGTCGACTGGTGGGCGTGCGTCAGGATAAAGGTGTCAGGCCGCCTTTGCATTAAATGCCCCTGTGATTTGGTCGGTCGTCGTGGCGATGTGGCCAAGGTTGCTTCTCGGTGAAGACTGGGCCTCGGGCGAGCTAACAGTGTGCCCGTTGCTGGAGGGGGGGTCCTCGGGCGAGACGTAGGTTCTCCGGGGTCGGCTTCCCTTGCCCGAGGCTAGGCTCGGGCGAGGCACGATCGTGTCCCTTGAATGGACTGATCCTTGATTTAACTGCACCCATCAGGCCTTTGCAGCTTTGTGCTGATGGGGGTTACCAGCTGAGATTTAGGGGTCTTGAGGGTACCCCTAATTATGGTCCCCGACAGTAGCCCCCGAGCCTCCAAGGGAGTACTAATACTCGCTTGGAGGCTTTTGCCGCACTTTTTTGCAAGGGGACCAGCCTTTTTTGGTTGCATTCTGTTCCGGTGGGTGCGTGCGAGCGCACCCGCCGGTTGTAGCCCCCGAGGCCTCGGAGGAGTAGTTTTACTCCTTCGAGGTCTTAGTGCGTTTCGCAACACTTCGGCTGGTCTAGTTGTTCCCTCATGCGAGCTGGCCGTAGCCCGAGTGCACGGTCGGGTCCCAAGTTCTCGGGCTGGTATGTTGACGCTGTCAACGGTTTGGCCAGAGCCGGGTTTGCGAGAGCAGCCCCCGAGCCTCTGCACAGGGCGAGAGGACGGTCAAGGACAGACTCGTCTTTTTTACATACGCTCCTGCGTCGCCTTTCCGCAAGGAGGAGGGGAGGAAAGCGCCATGTTGCCCTCGGAGGGCGCCAAACATGGTGTTTCCGGTGAGCTGCTGGCGGGTAATCCGAGCGGACGCCCGTGCCCCATTTGCTAGGGGTCGGCTAGAGGCCCGAAGGCGCGCTCCAAAAGTACCTGCGGGTGATCTGCCGGACCCGGTCCCCTTTGACGGGGTCCGAGGGCTCGATGCCTCCCTCTGATGGGATTCCGTTACAAGATCGCTCCCGCTGGTCTCGGAAATGTCCTAGGGTACCTCGGGAGCGTAGCCCGAGCCTTGGTTATGTATCGAACGTACCCAGGGTCATCCCTCGCTCTGTGTCTGGGGCGACAGTGAACCCTTCAAGGGCCATCCTACGAACCCCTGATCAGTAATGGGCGCGGAGCCCGAGTGGCCTGAGGCGGCTGTTGAACCCTTTGAGGGGTCGAACCTTTGACCAGTAGTGGGCGCAGAACCCAATCGATCTGAGGCGGCCGTTGAACCCCCCCGAGGGGCCAGCCTTCGAACCTCTGATCAGTAGGGAGGCTCGGAGCCTGTTTCCTTCACAGAGAAGGGTCCTTTTTGGGGTATCCCCCTTTCCCGGTCCCTGTTGTAAGAGAGAGAAAGAGGAAAAGGAAAAGGATACGAAGTCGAATGACGTGGCGTACCTTTTTCTTCGACGCGGTTATTATGGCAAAGGCGAAGCGTCGCTTGCTTCTCCCGCCTGAGGCGCCGCCTATCCCGCCGCGGAGTTAATGCGATAGGGCGAGTGGTTTGCGAGGCGGTCGTTGCACGTGTGCGCGCCGTTCGAGGAACGGATCACGGGCGCGCCATCTTCACGCCGTGAGAGAGGGCTCCCTTGCTGCCCCTGGATGGGATGTGAGCTTGGCTGACGACGTGACCGCTGCTTCTGCCCGCCTGTCACCGCCATTACTGCCGGCCCAATTTTGACCGCATTTGACTGTCGCACTTGGCTGGCACTGCAGGTTTTCCTCGAGTCGCGGTATTGACTCCACATTCGAGGAGGCGCGGTAGCGGCGTGAGTGGCGGTGCAGTTGCTCACACGTAGCAACCGGCGCGCCGGTTGCATGACGCGTGGGCCTGGACCTCCATGCTGGGCTCGTTGGAGTCGAAGGGGCGCGCCCACTTGGCACGGTTGCATGCCGCCTGCATGGCTGTCCACCCTTTCACCCGCTGGTCTGGGCGAAAGTGGAGGAGTGCTTGTACCCGCCGGGTGGTTGTACACCCGGCGGGGTAGGTTTTGTTCATTGCGGCTGTCGAGGCCTGAACATGTATGTATTTTCGGAGCGGAGCCGTGTTTTTTCTTCATTTCGAGCACTAAGACTCGCCTGTTGGTTATTTGAACCGCTTCACCAAGCGTGAGTCACCTCGTGCGAAGGAGACGAGTGAGGTATCCGTATCCCGGAGGCGTAGGAGTCCCTCAGCTCGGCCGGCCTTGCTGTCCAAGGCTTCT
Organism: Zea luxurians; assembly: GCA_029449295.1. NCBI lineage: Eukaryota > Viridiplantae > Streptophyta > Magnoliopsida > Poales > Poaceae > Zea > Zea luxurians. The sequence continues at coordinate 93,601,856 of JAOPSE010000014.1, read as the reverse complement.
CTTGCTTAGTTAAAGGAACCCCTTGGCCGCTCTTTGACGAGCCGAAGCCGGAGGTAGCGGTGTCAGCACGAACGGAGGCGGAGTTGGCTCGAAAAGAAGACTTGGTCGGCCGGAGCCTGGCCGGGTCGTCCACTGGTGGGGCCGACGCTGGAGTTGAGTTGCCGAGGCCACAAGCCGAGCTGATGTCTTTGGGGGACAGCTGGCCGAGGCCTCGGGGTGGCCGGCCGAGCCGCCTGCTCGGGCCGGATTCTCGAAGAAGACCCTGGCAGCGATGGCCCGGGTGTGGTGCTGATGCCGTCCGTCAGAGTGGGGGCCCTCCGACCATGTCGCCGTCCGAGGCTAGGTCAAACCCCGCCGAAGGTGTAGTTGATGCTGAGGGTGCTGCTGCCCCCTTCGGCTGTCGACGTCCGAGACTGCAGGATCAGGTTGTCTTATAGTGTGTGTATGTTTTCTGCGGCCGCCGAGGCCTAAACACACCGTCGTCGTGTTGTAAAGCTGCGTTCCTTTTCCTCTTGTTTCAAGTATCCGGACTCATTTGTCGGTAACAGAATTGTTTGTGCGGGCGAGAGTTGCTTTTCACGGAAGGTGATGAGTGAGGTATCCGTATCCTGGAGGCGTAGGAATCCCTCGGCTCGGTCGGCCTTGCCGCTTACGCGCGCTCTTACTCGTCCATAGGGTTCTGTTACCGACGCAGTTGAGAAGGCCCAAAAAATCATTTCGGCAGAGGAGCTCTCGAGCATGAAGACTTGTTCGGTCCGTGGAGTCACTTATCCGAGCGCGAGTTACTTATCGTAGAAGGTGATGAGTGAGGTATCCGTATCCCGGAGGCGTAGGAGTCCCTCGGCTCGGTCAGCCTTGGCTGCTTACGTGTACTCCGTCGTTTTCAGGATCCACTTTTGAAGTAGTCGAAGAGCACGAAAGGCATTCTGGCAGAAAAGATTTTTTTCTTTTTTCGAGGAAAATTTTGACGCAGAGGGGGTTGCCCCCTTCTAGCCCCCGAGGGAGGGTCGGGCTTTGCCGAGGCAAGGCTGACCCTTCCTTGACGACCAGACTTGGTGTGTGAATGAGGTATACGAGCAACTTGAAAGCATCTTAAGGGTAGAAGCGACGTAGCTGTTGGATGTTCCAAGTGTTGCCGAAGACCTTGCCTTGACTGTTGGCCAGCTTGTATGTTCCGGGATTCAGAACCTTGGCGATGACGAACGGCCCTTCCCAAGGAGGCATGAGTTTGTGCCGCCCTCGGGCATCTTGCCGCCGCCGAAGCATCAGGTCGCCCACCTGGAGGTCTCGGGACCGAACCCCTCGGGCATGGTAGCATCGCAGGGACTGCTGGTACCGCGCCGAGTGTAGTAAGGTCATGTCCTGAGCCTCCTCCAGCTGGTCCAGTGAGTCTTCTCGATTGGCTCGGTTGCTTTGGTCGGTGTAGGCCCTCGCCCTCGGGGAACCGTACTCTAGGTCTGTGGGCAAGATGGCCTTGGCCCCATAGACTAGAAAGAACGGTGTGAAGCCCGTGGCTCGGCTCGGTGTTGTCCTCAGACTCTAGACCACCGAGGGTAGTTCCTTCATCCACCGCTTGCCGAACTTGTTGAGGTTGTTGTAGATCCGAGGCTTGAGTCCTTGCAGGATCATGCCGTTAGCCCGCTCCACTTGCCCATTCGTCATGGGGTGAGCCACGGCAGCCTAGTCCACCTGGATGTGGTGATCCTCGCAGAAGTCCAGGAACTTTCTGCCGGTGAACTGGGTACCGTTGTCGGAGATGATGGAGTTCGGGACCCCAAAGCGATGGATGATGTTGGTGAAGAACGCCACCGCCTGTTCGGACCTAATGCTGTTTAGGGGTCGGACCTCGATCCACTTGGAGAATTTGTCGATGGCGACCAACGGGTGCGTGTAGCCCCCGGGTGCCTTCTGCAAGGGGCCAACGAGGTCCAGACCCCACACAGCAAACGGCCAGGTGATGGGTATGGTCTGTAGAGCCTGAGCGGGCAGGTGGGTCTGCCTCGCGTAGAACTGACACCCTTCGCAGGTGCGGACAATTCTAGTAGCGTCGGCCACCGCCGTCGGCCAGTAGAATCCTTGTCAGAAGGCGTTTCCAACGAGGGTTCGAGGTGCTGCGTGATGGCCGCAAGCCCCCGAGTGTATCTCTTGCAAGAGCTCCTGGCCTTCGGCGATGGAAATGCATCGCTGGAGGATGCCTGAGGGGCTGCGGTGGTAGAGCTCCTTCCCATCTCCCAGCAAGACGAAAGACTTGGCGCGCCGCGCCAACCGCTGAGCTTCGGCTTGGTCGAGGGGCAGCTCCCCTCGGTGGAGATATTGCAGGTACGGGGTCTGCCAGCTTTGATTAGGCGTGACCTCGCTCGGTTCCCCCTCGACGCGCAGTGCCTCACCCTCGAGGGCCGAGGGTACCTCGGGCTAAGCCGAGGGTACCTCGGACCGTGCTGAGGGTACCTCGAACTGGGCCGAGGGTACCTCGGACTGAGCCGAGGATACCTCGGACTCAGCCGAAGGTGCCTTGGGCGGAGCCGAAGGTGCCTCGGGCTCGGGCGTGTCCTCGCTCTTGACGGAGGGTCGATGCAGGTCTCGGGAGAATACGTCCGGGGGAACTGTTGTTCGTCCCGAGGCTATTTTAGCCAGCTCGTCCGCAGTCTCGTTGTAGCGTCGGGCGATGTGGTTGAGCTCGAGCCCGTAGAACTTGTCTTCCAGGCGCCGAACCTCATCACAGTAGGCTTCCATCTTCGGGTCGCGGCAGTTGGAGTTCTTCATGACTTGGTCGATGACGAGCTGCGAGTCACCGTGAGCGTCGAGGCGTCGGACCCCTAGCTCGATGGTGATTCGCAACCCGTTTACCAGAGCCTCGTACTCAGCCACATTGTTGGACGCCGGGAAGTGGAGGCGTAGCACGTAGCGCAGGTGCTTCCCGAGGGGCGAGACGAAGAGGAGGCCTGCGCCGGCCCCCGTCTTCATCAGCGACCCGTCGAAAAACATGGTTCAGAGCTTCGGTTGGATCGGAGCCGTCGGGAGCTGGGTGTCGGCCCATTCAGCCACGAAGTCCGCCAAGACCTGGGACTTGATGGCCTTCCGAGGGGTGAACGAGATCGTCTCGCCCATGATCTCCACCACCCACTTCGCAATCCTACCCGAGGCCTCTCAGGACTGGATGATCTCTCCCAGGGGGAAGGATGACACCGCAGTCACCGGATGAGACTCGAAGTATTGTCGCAACTTCCGTCGTGTCAGGATCACCGCGTACAGCAGCTTCTGGATTTGTGGGTAGCGGATCTTGGTCTCGGACAGTACCTCACTGATGAAGTAGACTGGCCTCTGGACGGGCAATGCATGCCCTTCTTCTCGTCTCTCAACCACGATTGCGGCGCTAACCACCTGGGTGGTTGCGGCGACGTAGATCAAGAGGGCTTCTCCGGCAGCGGGGGGCACCAAGATGGGCATGTTCGTGAGGAGGGCCTTTAGGTTCCCGAGGGCTTCCTCGGCCTCGGGGGTCCAAGCGAAGCACTCAGCTTTCCTTAAGAGGCGGTACAGAGGCAGACCTCTTTCGCCGAGGCGGGAGATGAAGCGGCTCAGAGCCGCGAGACATCCCGTGACCCTCTGTACACCTTTCAAGTCCTTGATTGGCCCCATGCTGGTGATGGCTGCGATCTTCTCCGGGTTGGCTTCGATGCCCCGCTCGGAGACGATGAACCCCAAGAGCATGCCTCAGGGGACCCCGAAGACACACTTTTCGGGATTAAGCTTCACGCTTTTTGCCTTGAGACATCGAAATGTCGCTTCAAGGTTGAAAAGGAGGTCGGAGGCCTTCCTTGTCTTGACCACGATGTCATCGACGTAGGCCTCGACCGTTCGGCCGATGTGTTCGCCAAACACATGGTTCATGCATCGCTGGTACGTTGCCCCCGCATTCCTCAAACCAAACGGCATTGTAACATAGCAGTACATGCCGAAGGGTGTGATGAATGAAGTCGCGAGCTGGTCGGACTCTTTCATCCTGATCTGATGATACCCTGAGTAGGCATCGAGGAAAGATAGGGTTTCGCACCCAGCAGTGGAATCCACGATCTGATCGATGCGAGGCAGAGGGTAGGGAACCTTCGGACATGCTTTGTTTAGACTAGTGTAGTCTACACACATCCGCCATTTCCCCCCTTTCTTTCTCACAAGCACAGGGTTGGCAAGCCATTCGGGATGGAATACCTCTTTGATGAACACTGCCGCCAATATCTTATGGATCTCCTCGCCTATGGCTCTACGCTTTTCTTCGTCGAAACGGCGCAGAGGTTGCTTCACGGGTCGGGCCCCAGCTCGAATATCCAGAGAGTGCTCGGCGACTTCCCTCGGTATGCCGGGCATGTCCGAGGAACTCCACGCGAAAACGTCGGCGTTTGCGCGGAGAAAGTCGACGAGCACTGCTTCCTATTTGGGGTCGAGCTCGGAACCGATCCGTATCTGCTTGGAGGCGTCGTTGCAGGGGTCGAGAGGGACGGACTTGACCGTCTCTGCTGGTTTAAAGTTGCCGGCGTGGCGCTTCACGTTGGGCGCCTCCCTAGAGAGGCTCTTCAGGTCAGCGATGAGGGCCTCGGATTTGGCGAGGGCCTCGGCGTACTCCACGCACTCCACATCGCATTCGTACGCGTGTCGGTACGTGGGCCCGACGGTGATGACCCCGTTGGGGCCCGGCATCTTGAGCTTGAAGTAGGTGTAGTTGGGGACGGCCATGAACTTGGCGTAGCATGGCCTCCCTAGCACTGCGTGGTAGGTTCCTCGAAACTCGACCACTTCGAACGTGAGGGTCACCTTTCGAAAGTTGGAGGGCGTCCCGAAGCAGACGGGTAGGTCGAGTTGTCCGAGGGGTTGAACGCGCTTCCCGGGGACGATCCCGTGGAAAGGCGCAGCGCCCGTCCGGACCGAGGACAGATCGATCCACAGGAGCCCGAGGGTCTCGGCGTAGATGATGTTGAGGCCGCTGCCTCCGTCCATGAGGACCTTGGTGAGCCTGAAGTTTCCGATGATGGGGTCGACAACAAGTGGGTATCTCCCCGGGCTCGGCACGTAGTCTGGATGGTCGACCTGGTCGAAGGTGATGGGCTTGTCGGACCTGTCTAGGTAGACTGGCGCTGCCACCTTTACCGAGCAGACCTCCCGACGCTCTTTCTTGCGGTGCCGAGCCGAGGCGTTCGCCACTTGCCCGCCATAGATCATGAAGCAGTCGCGAACCTCGGGGAACCCTCCTGCCTTGTGATCTTCCTCCTTTGCGTCGTCGAGGGCCTTGCCACCCTCCGCGGGTGGCCCGGCCTTGTGGAAGTGTCGTCGAAGCATGGCACACTCCTCGAGGGTGTGCTTGACGGGCCCCTGATGATAGGGGCACGGCTCCTTGAGCATCTTGTCGAAGAGATTGGCACCTCCGGGAGGTTTCCGAGGGTTCTTGTACACGGCGGCGGCGACAAGGTCCGCGTCGGCGGCGTCGCGTTTCGCTTGCGACTTCTTCTTGCCCTTCTTCTTGGCGCCGCACTGAGTTGACGCCTCGGGAGCATCTTCCGGTGGGCGGCCCTAGGGCTGCTTGTCCTTCCGGAAAATGGCCTCAACCGCCTCCTGGCCAGAGGCGAACTTGGTGGCGATGTCCATCAGCTCGCTCGCCCTGGTGGGGGTCTTGCGACCCAGCTTGCTCACCAGGTCGCGGCAGGTGGTGCCGGCGAGGAATGCGCCGATGACATCTGAATCGATGACGTTAGGCAGCTCTGTGCGCTGCTTCGAGAATCGCTGGATGTAGTCCCGGAGAGACTCTCCCGGCTGCTGGCGGCAGCTTCGGAGATCCCAGGAGTTTCCAGGGCGCACGTACGTGCCCTGGAAATTGTCGGCGAAGGCTTGGACCAGGTCGTCCCAGTTGGAGATCTGCCCCGGGGGCAGGTGCTCCAGCCAGGCTCGAGCGGTGTCGGAGAGGAACAGGGGGAGGTTGCGGATGATGAGGTTATCGTCGTCCGTTCCACCCAGTTGGCAGGCCAGCCGATAGTCCGCGAGCCACAGTTCCGGTCTCGTCTCCCCCGAGTAATTTGTGATAGTAGTCGGGGTTCGGAACCGGGTCGGGAACGGTGCCCGTCGTATGGCGCGGCTGAAAACCTGCGGACCGGGTGGTTCGGGTGAAGGACTCCAATCCTCCCCGCTGTCGTAACGTCCCCCACGCCTGGGATGGTAGCCTCGGCGCGCCCTGTCGTCGAGGTGGGCCCGACAGCTGTGATGATGACGCTCGTTGCCGAGGCGACCCGTGACTGCAGGCGCTGTGTTGCGCGTGCGCCCGGGGTGGACCGAGGCTTCCCGCATGAATCAGGAAGTCGCGGCGTGATGTTTCGAGGGGAACCCCTGCCTTCGGGAGGCAGAGCTTTTGGCCCGTCGGACCGCGGCGTCCTCCAGGAGATTCTTGAGCTCTCCCTGGATACGCCGCCCCTCGGTGGTTGATGGCTCCGGCATCGCGCGGAGGAGTATTGCCGTTGCAGCCAGGTTCTGGCCGACTCCGCTGGAATCCGGCGGTGGCCTCACCCTGACGTCGTCGGCGATGCGGTGCTGGATGTCCTGGGGGAGATGACGCGCTTCTCTGGCCGGGGGTTGGACCGCCCATTCCTGCCCGATGTCCCAGCGGATCGGCACAAGCGTTGCTGCTCCCTCGTCGAGCCTGGCCTGCCTCTCGCGGATTTGCTCGAGCTGTGGGTCAGGACCCCCCGCCGGGACGGGGACCATAGCTAGCTCCCGAAGGATGTCAACGCGAGGCACGGGCCTAGGGGGATCACCATTTTCCGGCATACCAAGATGGTTGCCTTCGTCGGGACCCCCTAGATCGACGTGGAAACATTCACGACTTGGGCTGCGGTCCTCGTTGTCGAGGCCACGGCTACCGTCGGAACAGTCGGAAAGGCAGTTGTCACATGCGGTCATGAAGTCCCGCACGGCACTGGGGTTACCAATTCTGGAGAAATCCCAACAGAGGTCGGGCTCGCCATCTTCCTCGGACCCCGAGGGCTCATAGGTCGAGTCGGCCGTCAGTCGGTCCCAGGGTGACCGCACACGATACCCCAGAGGGTTTGGACTCATCTCTATGAGAGTGCTCACCGAAGCGGGGTCGCTTGGTGGGTCGAGGCCGAATCCAAAAGACGCGAGATGGGAATCGGTCGGTACCTTTTGGTCGACGGGCGGTGACGAGGTCGCGTCTGGGACTGACTGCACCATTGTCTCAGGTACGAGGGTGACGCCCAGCAAGTCCTTCGCGAGCGTGCTGGCGTCGTGCGTTTGCTTGAGATTGGTGTGTTGCGGGGAGGCGGCGCTCGTCTTTGTCTCAGACGCGAGATCGATGCCCGACGCGCCCTCCGTTGTGGCGCCGACGCCGTCGACTTGCTTGACAACCAATGAGGTGCCGCTTCCCGCTTGGCCTTGGTTGCCCCGCCTCCTCCTCCGTCGACGGGGGAGGGGACGGGACAAGCCCGAATGTCGTCATTCCACCATGTGGGGAAGGCGTCGTCGATTTCCCCGCCGGCGAGCGGGTTGTCGACCGCCATTGTCGCTGTCGCGCGGCGGGAGAAGGAGTATCATGTCGTAGCTGTGGTCGAGGGACATGAACTCAAGATTCCCGAAATGGAGCACCGTCCCGGGCCATAAAGGTTGCTGGAGACTGCCCATCTGGAGCTTGACGGGAAGCTGTTCGTCAACACGCAGCAGGCCCCTACCTGGCGCGCCAACTGTCGGTGTTTCGAAACCCGGGGGGTCCCTGGACCGACGAGTGAATCGTCGCCGCGTGCCCCAGCCCAGATGGGTCGACGCGAGGCGAAACACGAAGGGGGGAAAGGATGCAGCCGGAGGGAGGCAGGCGTGAGAGAGTGGATCCCGCGGCCTTCATGTTAGCCCCGCGCCTGAGTCGGGTGCGCTTGCAGTAGGAGGATACAAGCGTCCACGCGGGAGTGGGAGCGAGCGGCCTTGCGCGAGCGCCGTCCCGTCCTTCTCTGCGCGGGCCAACCAACCCCTTGTAAGAGGGCCCTGGTCCTCCCTTTTATAGGCGTAAGGAGAGGATCCAGGTGTACAATGGGGAGTGTAGCAATGTGCTAACGTGTCTAGCGGTGGAGAGCTAGTGCCCTAAGTACATGCCATCGTGGCAGCCGGAGAGGTCTTGGCACCCAGTTCGCGTGGTGTCGTGGCTGTCGGAGGAGTGCTGGAGCCTGGCGGGAGGACAGCTGTTGGGGCTGTCGAGTCCTTGCTGACGTCCTCTTGCTTCCGTAAGGGGGCTGAAAGCCGCCGTCGTCATAGGGCATGCGGGGTGCCATCATTACTCGCATGGTGGAGCGAGCCAGATGGGACGCCGGTCTGGTTCCCTGTAGCCCGAGTCAGCTTGGGGTAGGGTAATGATGGCGCTTCCTGTTGACGTGGTCGCTCCATGCCCTAGGCTGGGCGAGGTGGAGGCTCCTCCGAGGTCGAGGTCGAGGTCGAGCCCCCGGGTCGGGCGAGGCGGAGTTCGTCGTCTTCCGGGGCTGAGCCCATGTCCGAGCCCTGGGGTCGGGCGAGGTGGAGTTTGCCGTCTTCCGGGGCTGATGTGACGGAACCTCCCAAGTAATTAGGCCCACCTACAGTTGTCCTTGTCCAACGGACCTCAGACAACCCTATAGGTGCCCCTGAACTACTTGACAAGTTCGGTATCCTTCCTTACCTTACCAGGAACGTTTCACCCGTCATGCAGACATTACAGAACATCGGAGATAAAGAAATGCGGAATCGATTACATAAGCTTACATTTATTAAAAAGTAAGATCACATTGTTTATTATAGACCAGGAATATATAACGAGTGCAGAGTAATATTATTACACATACCAAGGGAGGTAAAAACTCCTCCCGACAGCTATCACACAAAAAGTCATAATGGAGGATCCTTTCCTCCCGCACTTCATTCTTGCTTTTCTTCCTTAGGAACCACCTTGGTACAGAAGCAACAGAACTCTGCTGCTTCCTCACCTAAAAACAACAAGGGGATAAACCCTGAGTATGGAATTACTCAGCATGTCTTACCCGACTAAGGAAAAGACTCCCAAGGGTATGCTGGCTAGAGGGATTCAAGGAGTGGCTTGTCAAGAATCAAAGACTCTATTTTACAGAAAAGCTTACTACGAGTGGATCCTTAAAATCCAATTTTATTGTCAGGTTAAGTAAAATTACCTGCCGCTAGAGTTCTTTCTACCCTAGTTCAATCACTTTGCCTGCACTAGCCAATTTTCTTATCCACCCTTCATCTTCACTAGATTGCTACGTGTAAGTCAGTGGCCAAGTCTCCATAACCACGGAGGTATGGCGATCCGAATCGATTATACTCAGCTGAGGATCTCCGATCACACGACATATGTAGCACTTAACCCTTGCATATGTCAACCCGCCACCGAGTTTCTTAAGACCAGATCAGGTTCATGCAAACCGAGAGCACAGATACACCACCGTCCAGCCTCTTGCCACGGAGGGTACACGCTACTCCCGCCACCGCTCCACGCCCATTTCGTGTTATCTTATTCTGGCCTTAGTCCACTCGAAGCAAAGCTTACCCATGACGAGGCATGTGACCAGTTAAAGGGTCCTCGGTCAGCAGGCTTACATCGAGACGGCCCTTAATCGACTCAGACAGAGACACTACACCGAGACTCTCTTTCTCGTGCAAGTCACCCGCCTGGTCTCAGCTTAATCATTAATCCCAAAGGTTGGTACCTGGCAGAGGTACATCTTTTCCGATGTTGAATCCATCAAGGCCTTTGACAGATTCACCATCAAGTTTTATTTTGAAAACAACCCTCCCACTTTGCCAAACATCTTTTGTAAAACAAATCATTTTGTTTGCTAGAGCAATAATAAGCATAACAAAACCTTTTGTAAAACAGGGTATCAAGGAAGGTAATCAAATTCCAAGGAGAGTAATGCAGGAATTGTCTTAGCAATCAACACCTATCACCTAGTGCATCAAATAAGTGAGAAAGATTTAAAACACAAGGGGGTGGCAAATGCACCGGGGCTTGCCTTTGTTAATAGGTGAGTCTGGCTCAGATCCGCAAATATCAAAGTAAAAGCAGTTGCCTGCTTGAGAATCCGAGGGTGGTGGTGTCCTTTCATCGGTGACTTCTTCTTCTTCTTCGTGTTCTAACATAACCATATATATGTATAAGAATGGATGCCATGGGATGCTCATGAGGGTGCAAAGATAATATAAACTTATTATCTAAGTCTTGAATACAACTTTCCTTCATGGTACTCCGAGAACTTAGGGTTTCCGGAGTCAGTAAAGGAGTTCATAGGGCAGGGGGGGTGTTTTGGGGTTTGGTGATCAAACAAGGTCCAAATAAACCCAAATTCTACCCAAGGCTTCTAAATATTGTTTTAAGTGCCCATAAAAAGTTTGGGCATTTTTGGACTTACCCATTATTTTCTAAAAATCCATAACTAATACTCTTAACTACTTTAAATGCCCTAAAATTTCTTATTTCCACTAAAAATCACAAAACTATTTTTATTAAATTCTAGGGAAAATAAGGAGTCTAGGAAAATTGGTTTCACAATTTTACCATTTTTCTGTAATTTCCTACAATTGTTTTAGCTCTGGAGTAAAAAGAAAAAGGAAAAGAGAGGAATAGACCTGGGCCAAATCCAGCCCAGGCGGCCCAGCTAGGGCAGAAAGGCGTCCGTGCGCGCGCCCGCGCTGGTGATCTTGCGGAAAAGACCTTGGTGTTTTCGCTAACTGGGGATAGGTCCTTCCAGTGTTAAACACAGTCACTGACACTTTGCAGAAGAGTCCTCCAACTTCTAAGTCTTCACAGGGAGAGGTCCACGACGGTGGTGGGCGCAGGGACGCTCCGGCGAGTACTTGCACCGGCTGATTTACCTAAGGATTTATGCCCTACTTCGGTTGAAACCGAATTCAAGTCCTATCCAGTGTTTTCCCCAAGTTAATTTCAAGAATGATGAGCTAATTTGGCCTGGCCACAGTAATCGCGCGGATGAACCAAAGAACCACGCGTTCCCGGCGATTGGTGGTGGTCTAATTCAATTGGAGGGGTCGAAGAGCTTAAGGAGGACATAAAGATGCTAGAACAAGCAGCAGAGGGACTTGAGCTCACCTAAATCGAGCTGGCCACGGTGAGGTACCCTTTGCGGTGGCAGAGAACCGAATTGGGGGGAATTCAAAATTTGTGCTCGCTAGTGGGGGATTTGGGATGCAGGTGGGTGCGGTAGCTGCTTGGGTACATGGCGGAGCTGGGGGCACGGTCAATTTATAGAGGCCGCGAGCGGTGGCCGGGGATTTGGGCGACGACACACGGCGGCCGGAGGTAGAAGAAGGTACTGGCGCACGTGAATTCGTGGCATCTACCGTGGCAGTTACTCCGATGAGCCACGAAGAGGCACAAGGGTTCACGGCGATGCAGTGGAGGGGCTGAGCCACGTGGCGTAAGGCCAGGAGGCGGCTGTCACCGGCGAGCATATCCACATCCGCCGTGGTGAGTGCGGTACGGCGGCCGGGATTGTTTACTGCCCAGAGTTATTCACGGCGACGATAATTTCGTGATTCCGCAGTGCTATCCAACACCCAGGCGCTAATCTCGACGCCGGCGACCCGAATCACGGCGGAGAGAGCCGTCGGCGGTGAAGATTCCCTGCGCTGGCGATCTAATCCGGTTCAGGCACTGTACCATGGGACTTCCTTATTCAGTTGGACTGACCGAGCAAGTTTGGCGCCAATTTTCTTCCGATTTTCAATGGCAACCAGTGGATCGGCCAATAACAAAGTTGTTGTCTGATGGTCCAACACCAATCTTGCAATAGCAACCATAGCCAAATTCTTATTAGATCAAGGTTGATTTCCAGTTCAAAGTTGACTCAGTACCACTGTTGGTCTGAATTTCATACTTCAGACAGCCTGAAAGTTCAACTTTGAGTGCACTTTTCTCCATATTCTTCACAACAACCATGCTTACTCTCTTAAGCAAAGTTTTTCACCTAAGATAGATCTACATAGTTGATGTGGTGACCTAGGGCAAAAAACCTTATAGTTTGAAAGTTACAAAGCTCAAAAGTTGAGCCCATAACACTATTTTTCAGACTTAGAGTGGATTCTCAATTAGGGACCTTTTTGCAAATGAATCCAAAACTTAGGGTTTGGCTTGTAAATTCACATATGAGTGCCCCAAATGACTTTAGATACTTATTTAACTTGGTTTTTGCACTTTAGTCCAAAAGTGGACTAATTTTGCACATAAGCCCCTAGGGTTTGGATTTAGGGTTTTCCAGGGTTCCAATTAGGGTTTTTAGTATCCCAGGGGTATAATTGTGGTTCAACCTTGTTTTTGGGGATATTTTATAACTATTTCCCTGAAGTATTTAGGTTTTCTCAATTTGGGTTAAGTCTTACCCCTTTAATCCCTATTTAGGGTAAAGCTTCCTATCCAGGGTCCTATTTGCAAAACATTAAAACAATACAACTTGTTTGAAATTTTTGCCTAGTGAATGCACTCTAGGTATGTCAAACATATGCAATGCCGATGCTTATGATGCCATGCTCAAGTTTTAGTAATAGTAACACCAGGGGTGTTACATCCTTCCCCCCATAAAAGAATCTCGTCCCGAGATTTAAAGTCCTAGGGTGAGTAATGGAAAAGGAAATGCTTCATATTTGTATTCCCTTATTTTTGGTACAAGGCAGGGGTGGTGTGGGGGTTTACTCCTTTATTGCAATGACTATATACACTCTACAAATTACATGAGGCTAAAAAGCCTGGGAAGTTCTTATTCAAGAAGTCTTGAGTTTCCCACGTAGCCTCTTCCTCAGAATGTTGGTTCCATTGTACCTTGTAGAACTTGAGAGTCTTTCTTCGGGTAACCCTGTCCTTTTGATCCAGAACTCGAATAGGATATTCCGAGTATGTTAAGTCTGGTTCCAGGACAACATCTGTCACTTCAATGGTTCGATCGGGAACCCGAAGACACTTCTTCAATTGCGACACATGGAACACATTATGTACAGCAGACAATGTTTCGGGAAATTGAAGTCGATACGCCACTGGCCCATATCTTTGAAGAATAGGAAATGGACCAATGTACCTGGGTGCAAGCTTTCCTTTTATCCCGAAACGCGATACCCCCTTCATTGGTGAAACCTTTAAGTAAACATAGTCCCCTTCAAGAAAATACAGGGGCATTCGCCGTTTGTCTACATAGCTCTTTTGCCGAGCTTGGGCTTTCTTCAGATTATAAATAATTTTCTGAACCTTTTCCTCGGCCTCCTTTACTATGTCAGGCCTAAAGAAATACCTTTCTCCAGGTTCAGACCAATTTAGCGGAGTTCGACACTGTCGCCCATATAAAGCTTCAAAAGGCGCCATCTTGGTACTTTCTTGATTACTATTATTGTATGAAAACTCCGCCAAAGGTAAACATTCATCCCATTTTGGTGAGAAATCCAGGACACATGCTCGCAACATATCCTCAAGTACTTGATTAATTCTCTCAGTCTGTCCACTGGTTTGTGGATGATATGCCGAACTATGGAGCAACTTAGTACCCAAGGATTTGTGAAGTGCTTCCCAAAACTTGGCTACAAATTGGGGTCCACGATTCGACACAATGGTCTTCGGAACACCATGTAGACTAAGAATACGAGCAATGTATAATTGGGCGTAGACAGTAACTGGGGAATCCGTCTTGACCGGTAAGAAGTGAGCAATCTTCGTAAACCGATCAATTATGACCCAGATAGAATCATACCCTTTTGCAGTCCTGGGCAATCCCACGATAAAGTCCATACTTATATCTTCCCATTTCCATGTTGGGATTGGCAAAGATTGTAGTGGACCAGCAGTTTTCATGTGTATGGCTTTGACACGTCTGCAAGTGTCACACTTAGCCACATAGCGTGAAATTTCAATTTTCATCTTCGTCCACCAGTAATGTTGCTTTAAGTCTTGGTACATCTTAGTGCTTCCGGGATGAATAGAATAACGACTAAGATGTGCTTCATCAAGAATTTGCTGGTGGAGTTCTTCCTCCTTTGGCACGACTATGCGGTTATTAAACCATAACACACCTTGATCATCTTCCTTGAAACACTTGGCTATTCCAGCCCTTATTTTCTCCCGTATGTGCTTCATGCCCAGATTATCTTTTTGAGCATCAATTATCCTTTGCAAAATAATTGACTCAAGCTTTAGTTGGTTCAGAGTCCCTTGTTGGATCATCCCCAGATTTAACTTTTCCATTTCCTGACACAGAGTGTTGTCAGGGGTCTTTACCACAAGACAATGGCAGGAAGCCTTACGGCTTAGTGCATCTGCCACCACATTGGCATTGCCTGGGTGATAATGGATCTCCAGTTCATAGTCCTTAATAAGCTCAAGCCATCGTATTTGCCTCATATTTAATTCTGACTGGGTGAAGATGTACTTCAAGCTTTTATGATCTGTATATATATGACAGATATTTCCCAGCAGATAGTGTCGGCGTTTCGAGACCGGGGGGTCCCTAAGCCGACGAGTGAGTGTGCCGCGTGCCCCAGCCCAGATGGGTCGAGCGCGTGGGCGAGCGTGAAGGGGGGAAAGCGAGGTGGCCGGAGACGAGTCGTTAGAGAAGTGGAAATCCCACGGCCTTCGTGTTCGACCCGCGCCCAGGTCGGGTGCGCTTGCAGTAGGGGGTTACAAGCGTCCACGCGGGTGAGGGAAGCGAGCGGCCCCAAGAGAGCGCCTGCCCCGTCCTCGTCCCCGCGCGGCCAACCTTCTCTAAGAAGGCCCTGGTCCTTCCTTTTATAGGCGTAAGGAGAGGATCCAGGTGTACAATGGGGGTGCAGCAGAGTGCTACGTGTCTAGCGGGGGAGAGCTAGCGCCCTAAGTACATGCCAATGTGGCAGCCGGAGAGATCTTGGCACCCAGCTGGCGTGGTGTCGTGGCTGTCGGAGGAGCAACGGAGCCTGGCGGAAGGACAGCTGTCGGAGCGGTTGGGTCCTTGCTGACGTCCCCCTACTTCCGTAAGGGGGCTGAGAGCCGCCGTCGTCATGGGGCTAGCGGGGCGCCATCATTGCCTATCTGGCGGAGCTAGCCAGATGGGACACCGGTCTTGTTCTCTGCGGCCCGAGTCGGCTCGGGGTAGGGTGATGATGGCGCTTCCTGTTGACGTGGCGGGCTTGTGCCCTAGGTCGGGCGACGTGGAGGCTCCTCCGAAGCCGAGGTCGAGTCTGTCTTTCGTGGCCGAGGCCGAGCCCGAGCTCCTGGGTCGGGCGAGGCGGAGGTCGTTCGGCAGAGGCCAAGGCGGAGTCCGACCCCTGGGGTCGGGCGAAGCGGAGTTCGTCGTCTTCTGGGGCCTAGCCCGAGTCCGAGCCCTGGGTCGGGCGGAGCGGAGTTCGCCGTCTTCCGGGGCCTTAGCCCGAGTCCAAGCCCTGGGTCGAGCGGAGCGGAGTTCGCCGTCTTCCGGGGCCTTAGCCCGAGTCCGAGCCCTGGGTCGGGCGGAGCGGAGTTCGCCGTCTTCCGGGGCCTCAGCCCGAGTCCGAGCCCTGGGTCGGGCGGAGCGGAGTTCGCCGTCTTCCGAGGCCTTAGCCCGAGTCCGAGCCCTGGGTCGGGCGGAGCGGAGTTCGTCATCTTCCGGGGCCTTAGCCCGAGTCCGAGCCCTGGGTCGGGCGGAGCGGAGTTCGCCGTCTTCCGGGGCCTTAGCCCGAGTCCGAGCCCTGGGTCGGGCGGAGCGGAGTTCGCCGTCTTCCGGGGCCTCAGCCCGAGTCCGAGCCCTGGGTCGGGCGGAGCGGAGTTCGCCGTCTTCCGAGGCCTTAGCCCGAGTCCGAGCCCTGGGTCGGGCGGAGCGGAGTTCGTCATCTTCCGGGGCCTTAGCCCGAGTCCGAGCCCTGGGTCGGGCGGAGCTTCCTATGGCGCCTTTGGCAAGGCCTGACTGCCTGTCAGTCTCACTCTGTCAAGTGGCACTGCAGTCGGAGTGGCGCAGGCGGCGCTATCCTTCTGTCAGACCGGTCAGTGGAGCGGCGAAGTGACAGCGGTCACTTCGGCTCTGCCGGGGGGCGCGCGTCAGGATAAAGGTGTCAGGCTACCTTTGCGTTAAATGCTCCTGCGACTCGGTCGGTCGGCGCGGCGATTTAGTCAGGGTTGCTTCTTAGCGAAGGCAAGGCCTCGGGCGAGCCGGAGATGTGTCCGCCGCTAAAAGGGGGCCTCGGGCGAGATGGAAACACCTCGGGGTCGGCTGCCCTTGCCTGAGGCTAGGCTCGGGCGAGGCGTGATCGAGTCGCTCGTATGGACTGATCCCTGACTTAATCGCACCCATCAGGCCTCTGCAGCTTTATGCTGATGGGGGTTACCAGCTGAGAATTAGGCGTCTTGAGGGTACCCCTAATTATGGTCCCCGACAGTAGCCCCCGAGCCTCGAAGGGAGTGTTAGCACTCGCTTGGAGGCTTTCATCGCACTTTTTTGCAAGGGGACCAGCCTTTCTCGGTTGCATTTTGTTCCGGTGGGTGCGCGCGAGCGCACCCGCCGGGTGTAGCCCCCGAGGCCTCGGAGGAGTGGTTTTACTCCTTCGAGGTCTTAATGCCTTGCGTAATGCTTCGGCTGGTCTGGTGGTTCCCTCATGCGAACTGGCCGTAGCCCGGGTGCACGGTCGGGGCCCAAGTTCTCGGGCTGGTATGTTGACGCTGTAAACGGTTCGGCCGGAGCCGGGTTTGCGAGAGCAGCCCCCGAGCCTCCGCACAGGGCGAGAGGGCGATCAGGGACAGACTCGGCTTTTTTACATACGCCCCTACGTCGCCTTTCCGCAAGGAGGAGGGGGGGAGAGCGCCATGTTACCCTCGATGGGCACCAAACATGGTGTCTCCGGTGAGCTGCAAGCGGGTAATCCGAGTGGACGTCCGTGCCCCGTTTGTTGGGGGTCGGCTAGGGGCCCAGAGGCACGCCCAAAAGTACCTGCGGGTGATCTGCCAGACCCGGTCCCCTGGCGACGGGGTCCGAGGGCTCGATGCCTCCCTCCGATGGGATTCCGTTACAAGATCGCTCCCGCTGGTCTCGGAAATGTCCTAGGGTACCTCGGGAGCGCAGCCCAAGCCTCGGTTATGTATCGAACGTACCCCTGGTCATCCCTCGCTCGGTGTCTGAGGCGACTGTGAACCCTTCGGGGGCCAGCCTTCGAACCCTTGATCAGTAATGGGCGCGGAGCCCGAGTAGCCTGAGGCGGCCGTGGAACCCTTCGGGGGGCCGACCTTCGAACCTCTGACCAGTAGTGGGTGTAGGGCCCACGCGACCTGAGGCGGCTGTTGAACCCTTCGGGGGGCCAGCCTTCGAACCCCTGATCAGTAAGGAGGCTCGGAGCCTAGTTCCTTCACGGGGAAGGATCCCTTTCGGGGTATCCCCCTTTCCCGGTCCCTGTCGCAAGAGATAGAGAAAGAGGAAAAAAGGAAAAAGGATACGAAACCGAACGACGCGGCGTACCTTTTTTGGCGCGGTTGTTTTGGCGAAGGCGAAGCGTCGCCCGCTGCTCCTGCCAGAAGCGCCGCCTGTCCAGCCGCGGAGTCAATGCGACGGGGCGAGTAGTTGGCAGGGCGGCCGTTGCGCGTGCGCGAGCCGTTCGAGGAACGGACCACAGGCGTGTTGTCTTCACACCGTGAGAGGGGGTTCTCTTGCTGCCCCCAGATGGGACGTGAGCTTGGCTGACGACGTGACCGCTGCTCCCGCGCGCCTGCCACCGTCATTACTGCCGGCCCACCTTTGGCCGCGTTGGCCGCCGCGTCATGCTGGCGCTGCTGGGTCGCACGCTGGGTCGCCTCGAGTCGCGGCATTGGTTCCGCAATCGAGGAGGCGCGGTGGTGACACAGGCGGTACAGTTGCTTGCATGCAGCATCCGGCGCGCCGGTCGCGCGACACGTGGGCCTGGGCCTCCATGCTGGCGTGTCGGGAGTCGGAGAAGCGCGTCCACTTGGCGCGGTTGCATGCCGCCTGCATGGCTGCCCGCCCCTTTCGCCCGTTGGTCTGGGTGAAAGTGGAGGGTCACTTGTAACCGCTGGGCGGTTGCGTGCACCACGCGCGGCGGTTTGGCTTCTTCTGCTCGGAGCCGGTCTGCATGACGCGCAGGACCCAGCCCCCGCGCCGCAGGGGAGGGCTTTGGAGCGTGTTGGAGAAGACTCAGCCCGTGACGGTTGGGGGTGCAAGCAGGGAGAGTCGCCTTTAAAAGGAGGGCGACCCCTTCCGTAAGGCGACCATGTCTTCTTGCTCCCTTATGCACCGTATCTTTCCACCTTCCAAGCCCCCGGATGGGGGAAACCGCCGTCTTTTCGCCTCATCGTTGGAGGAACGCAACTCCGTGGGAGTTGGTACCTTTCAGCCATCGTTCGGCTTCAAGGATTTTCATCACACAGCCCGGTTGCTCCCCTCCGCTGGTGGTCACCCAAGACGGTGACCTCCAGCTCCTGGATGGGGAGAGGCAAACCGGGCTGTGATCCCGGTCCCGCCCTCAGTGTTGACGGTGTTTGTCATCCTCGCTGGGGCGGGGGGCGAGGCGAGCCGGGGCTCCACCTCCTGCGCGGGTCGGCGGACCACCTCTTCTTCCAGCTTCTGGTGGTGGCAATCGCCCTTTAGCCCTACGGCGGAGACGTCCTCCAGCCATGCCGGGGAAGGCGAACTGTTGCTGCCCAGCTAGGATGCAACATTCCGTCCTCTTCCTCGCATTCGCGGCGAGTACGGCAGTGAGGATCTGCCGGGATGCTTGAGGGGCGACCCGCGTTTTGCTGGTGATTTGCCCAGAGCTCGTCGCTCCACGGGCTTCCCCGGCGTGGAGGTTGTCCATACCCGGGGAGACGGAACCGGAGTTCCGTTTGTAATGACACTTCGAATGCCAGGGTTTTTTGTTCATTTCGGCTTTCGGGGCCTGAACATGTATGTAACATCGGCACGGAGCCGTGTTTTTTCCTCATTTTTGAGCACTAAGACTCGTCTGTTGACTATCTGAACCGCTTCACCAAGCATGAGTCGCCCCGTGTCAAGGTGACGAGTGAGGTATCCGTATCCCGGAGGCGTAGGAGTCCCTCGGCTCGGTCGACCTTGCTGTCCGAGGTTCCTCTAGCTTAGTTAAAGAGACCCCTCGGCCGCTCTTCGACGAGCCGAGGCCAGGGGTAGCGATATTAGTATGAACAGAGGCAGAGTTGGCTCGAAAATGAAACCTGGTTGGCCGGAGCCTAGCCGGGTTGTCCGTTGGCAGGATCGACGTCGGAGTTGATCAGCCGAGGCTTCGGACCGGGCTGGCGCCCTCGAAAGATGGTTGGCTGAGGCCCCAGGGGTAACCGGCCGAGCCGCCTGCTCGGGCCGGATTCCCGGAGAAGTCCCTGGCAGCGATTGCCCGGGCGTGTTGTTGACGTCGTCCTTCGGAGCGGAGACCCTCGGACCGTGTCGCCGTCCGAGGCTAGGTCGGGCCTCACCGAAGGTGCCGTCGATGCCGAGGGTGTTGCTGCCCCCTTCCAGCGTCAAGACCCGAGCCTGCAGGATCAGATTGTCTTGTAGCGTGCGCCTTGTGCAGCCGTCGAGGCCAGAACACACACCCTCGCTGTGTTGTAAAGCTGCGTCTCTTTTCCTCTTGTTTCGAGTATCTGGACTTTTTTCGGTAACAGGGATGTTAGTGCGAGCGAGAGTTGCTTCTCGCGGAAGGTGATGAGTGAGGTATCCGTATCCCGGAGGCGTGGGAGTCCCTCGGCTCGGTCGGCCTTGCCGCTTACGCGTACTTTCGCCCGTCCATGAGGCCCTGTCACCGACTCGGTCGAGAAGGCTCGAAGGATCGCTTCGCCAGAAGGGCTTCCGAACGTAAAGACTTGTTCGATCCGCGGAGCCACTTTATCCGATCGTGAGTTACTTATCGCAGAAGGTGATGAGTGAGGTATCCGTATCCCGGAGGCGTAGGAGTCCCTCGGCTCGGTCAGCCTTGGCTGCTTACGTGTACTCCGTCGTTTCCAAGACCCACTTTTCGAAGTAGTCAAAAAGCACGAAAGATATTCTGGTAAAAGAGATTTTTTTTCGAGGAAAAAGTTGACGCAGAGGGGGTTTCCCCCTTTTAGCCCCCGAGGGAGGGTCGGGCTTTGCCGAGGCAAGGCCGACCCTTCCTTGTTGACTAAACTTTGCGTGGGTGCGAGGTATATGAACAACTTGGAAACATCTTAAGGGTAGAAGCGACGTAGCTGTTGGATGTTCCAAGCGTTGCCGTAGACCTCGCCTTGACTGTTGGCCAGCTTGTACGTTCCGGGCTTCAGAACTTTGGCGATGACGAATGGCCCCTCCCAGGGGGGCGTGAGCTTGTGCCTCCCTCGGGCGTCTTGCCGCAGCCGAAGCACCAGGTCGCCCACCTGGAGGTCTCGGGGTCGGACCCCTCGGGCGTGGAAGGGCGTCGCAGGGACTGCTGATACTGCGCCGAGTGTAGTAAGGCCCTGTCCCGAGCATCTTCCAGCTGGTCCAGCGAGTCTTCTCGGCTAGCTTGGTTGCTTTGATCGTCGTAGGCCCTCGTCCTCGGGGAGCCGTATTCCAGGTCAGTGGGCAAGACGGCTTCGGCCCCGTAGACCAGGAAGAACGGCGTGAAACCCGTGGCTCGGCTCGGCGTTGTCCTCAGGCTCCAGACCACCGAGGGGAGTTCCTTCATCCATCGCTTGCCGAACTTGTTGAGGTCGTTGTAAATCCGAGGCTTGAGCCCTTGTAGAATCATGCTGTTGGCACGCTCGACTTGCCCATTCAACATGGGATGAGCTACGGCAGCCCAGTCCTCCCGGATGTGGTGATCCTCGCAAAAATCCAAGAATTTTCTGCCGGTGAACTGGGTGCCGTTGTCGGTGATGATGGAGTTTGGGACCTCTAAGCGATGGATGATGTTGGTGAAGAACGCCACCCGCCTGCTCGGACCTGATGCTGTTCAGGGGTCGGACCTCGATCCACTTGGAGAATTTGTCGACGGCGACCAGCAGGTGCGTGTAGCCCCCGGGCGCCTTCTGCAGAGGGCCGACGAGGTCCAGACCCCACACAGCGAAGGGCCAGGTGATGGGTATCGTCTGCAGAGCCTGAGCGGGCAGGTGGGTCTGCTTCGCATAGAATTGACACCCTTCGCAGGTGCGGACAATTCTAGTGGCGTCAACCACCGCTGTCGGCCAGTAGAAGCCTTGCCAGAAAGCGTTTCCGACGAGAGCTCCAGGTGCTGCATGATGGCCGCAAGCCCCCGAGTGTATCTCTTGCAGGAGTTCCTGACCTTCGGTGATGGAGATGCATCGCTGGAGGATGCCCGAGGGGCTGCGGTGGTAGAGCTCCTTCTCATCGCCCAGCAAGACGAACGACTTGGCGCGTCGCGCTAACCGCCGAGCCTCGGCTTGGTCGAGGGGTAGCTCTCCTTGGCGGAGATATTGTAGGTACGGGGTCTGCCAATCTCGATCAGGCGTGACCCCGCTCTGCTCCTCCTCGATGCGCAGCGCCTCGCCCTCGGGGGCCGAGGGTACCTCGGGCTGAACCGAGGACGCCTCGGGCTGGGCCGAGGGTACCTCGGACTCGGGCGTGTCGTTGATCTTGACGGAGGGTTGGTGCAGATCCCGGGAGAAGACGTCCGGGGGAACCGTCGTTCGCCCCGAGGCTATTTTTGCCAGCTCGTCCGCAGTCTCGTTGTAGCGTCGGGCGATGTGGTTAAGCTCGAGCCCGTAGAACTTGTCTTCCAGGCGCCGAACCTCATCGCAGTAGGCCTCCATCTTCGGGTCGCGGCAGTGGGAGTTCTTCATGACTTGGTCGATGACGAGCTGCGAGTCGCCGCGAGCGTCGAGGCGTCGGACCCCTAGCTCGATGGCGATTCGCAATCCGTTGATCAGAGCTTCGTACTCAGCCACATGGTTGGACGCCGGGAAATGGAGGCGCAGCACGTAGCGTAGGTGTTTCCTGAGGGGCGAGACGAAGAGCAGGCCTGCGCCGGCTCCCGTCTTCATCAGCGACCTGTCAAAAAACATGGTCCAGAGCTCCGGTTGGATCGGAGCCGTCGGCAGCTGGGTGTCGACCCATTCGGCTACGAAGTCCGCCAATACCTGGGACTTGATGGCCTTCCGAGGGGCGAACGAGATTGTCTCGCCCATGATTTCCACCGCCCACTTTGCGATCCTGCCCGAGGCCTCTCGGCACTGGATGATCTCCCCCAGGGGGAAGGATGACACCACAGTTACCGGATGAGACTCGAAGTAATGCCGCAACTTTCGCCTCGTCAGGATCACTGCATACAGTAGCTTCTGAACTTGTGGGTAGCGGGTCTTGGTTTCGGACAGCACCTCGCTGACGAAGTAAACTAGCCTCTGAACGGGCAATGCATGCCCCTCTTCTTGCCTTTCGACCACAATCGCGGCGCTAACCACCTGAGTGGTCGCGGCGACGTAGACCAAGAGGGCTTCTCCATCAGCTGGGGGTACCAAGATAGGCGCCTTGGTGAGGAGCGCCTTCAGGTTCCCGAGAGCTTCCTCGGCCTCAGGGGTCCAAGTGAAGCACTCGGCCTTCCTTAAGAGGTGGTACAGAGGCAGGCCTCTTTCGCCGAGGCGTGAGATGAAACGGCTCAAGGCCGCGAGACATCCCATGACCCTCTGTACACCTTTTAAGTCCTTGATGGGCCCCATGTTGGTGATGGCTACGATCTTCTCCGGGTTGGCTTCGATGCCCCGCTCGGAGACGATGAACCCCAGGAGCATGCCTCGGGGCACCCCGAAGACACACTTCTCGGGATTGAGCTTGACGTCTTTTGCCTTGAGACACCAGAATGTCACTTCAAGGTCGGAGAGGAGGTCGGAGGCTTTCCTTGTCTTGACTACGATGTCATCAACGTAGGCCTCGACCGTACGACCGATGTGTTCGCCGAACACATGGTTCATTCACCGCTGGTACGTCGCACCCACGTTCCTCAAACCGAACGGCATGGTGACATAGCAGTACATGCCGAAGGGCGTGATGAAAGAAGTCGCGAGCTGGTCGGACTCTTTCATCTTGATTTGATGATACCCTGAGTAGGCATCGAGGAAAGACAGGGTTTCGCACCCAGCAGTGGAATCCACGATTTGATCGATGCGAGGTAGAGGGTAGGGAACCTTCGGACATGCTTTGTTGAGACCAGTGTAGTCTACACACATCCGCCATTTCCCCCCTTTCTTTCTCACAAGCACAGGGTTGGCAACCCATTCGGGATGGAATACCTCTTTGATGAACCCTGCTGCCATTAGCTTGTGGATCTCCTCGCCTATCACTCTGCGCTTCTCCTCGTCGAATCGGCGCAGAGGCTGCCTGACCGGTCGGGCTCCGGCCCGAATATCCAGCGAGTGCTCGGCGACATCCCTTGGTATGCCGGGCATGTCCGAGGGACTCCACGCAAAGACGTCGGCGTTTGCGCGGAGAAAGTCGACGAGCACTGCTTCCTATTTGGGGTCGAGCCCGGAACCGATCTAGATCTGCTTGGAGGTGTCGCCACTAGGGTCGAGAGGGACGGCCTTAACCGTCTCTGCTGGCTCGAAGTTGCCGGCGTGTCGCTTCACGTCTGGCACCTCTCTGGAGAGGTTCTCCAGGTCGGCGATGAGGGCCTCGGACTCGGCGAGGGCCTTGGCGTACTCCACGCACTCCATGTCGCATTCGAATGCGTGTTTGTACGTGGGGCCGACGGTGATGACCCCGTTGGGGCCCGGCATCTTGAGCTTCAGGTAGGTGTAGTTGGGGACGGCCATGAACTTCGCGTAGCATGGCCTCCCCAATACCGCGTGGTAGGTTCCTCGGAACTCGACCACCTCGAACGTCAAAATCTCCCTTCGGAAGTTGGAGGGCGTTCCAAAGCAGACAGGAAGGTCGAGCCGTCCGAGGGGCTGGACGCGCTTCCCAGGAATGATCCCGTGGAAGGGCGCAGCGCCTGCTCGGACGGAGGACAGATCGACGCGCAGGAGCCTGAGGGTCTCGGCGTAGATGATGTTGAGGCAGCTGCCCCCATCCATCAGGACCTTGGTGAGCCTGACGTTGCCGATGATGGGGTCGACGACGAGCGGGTATTTCCCCGGGCTCAGCACGCAGTCGGGGTGGTCAGCTTGGTCGAAGGTGATGGGCTTGTCGGACCAGTCTAGGTAGACTGGCGCCGCCACCTTCACCGAGCAGACCTCCCGACGCTCTCGCTTGCGATGCCGAGCCGAGGCATTCGCCGCATGCCCTCCGTAGATCATGAAGCAGTCGCGGACCTCGGGGAACTCTCCTGCTTGGTGATCTTCCTTTTGGTCATCGTCGCGGGCCCTGCCACCCTCTACGGGTGGCCCGGCCTTGTGGAAGTGGCGCCGAAGCATGATGCACTCCTCAAGGGTGTGCTTGACGGGCCCCTGATGGTAGGGGCACGGCTCCTTGAGCATCTTGTCGAAGAGGTTAGCACCTTTGGGGGGCTTCCGAGGGTTCTTGTACTCGGCGGCGGCGACAAGGTCAGCGTCGGCGACGTCGCGTTTCGCTTGCGACTTCTTCTTGCCTTTCTTCTTGGCGCCGCGCGGAGTAGACGCCTCGGGAGCCTCTTCCGACGGGCGGCCCTGGGGCTGCTTGTCCTTTCGGAAGATGGCTTCGACCGCCTCCTGGCCAGAGGCGAACTTGGTGGCGATGTTCATCAGCTCGCTCGCCCTGGTGGGGGTCTTGCGACCCAACTTGCTCACCAGGTCATGGCAGGTGGTGCCGGCAAGGAACGCGCCGATGAAATCGGAGTCGGTGATGTTGGGCAGCTCGGTGCGCTGCTTCGAGAATCGCCGGATGTAGTCCCGAAGAGACTCTCCTGGCTGTTGCCGGCAGCTTCGGAGGTCCCAGGAATTCCCGGGGCGCACGTACGTGCCCTGGAAATTACCGGCGAAGGCTTGGACCAAATCATCCCAGTTGGAGATCTGCCCCGGAGGCAGGTGCTCCAACCAGGCGCGAGCAGTGTCGGAGAGGAACAGGGGGAGGTTGCGGATGATGAGGTTGTCGTCGTCCGTCCCACCCAGTTGGCAGGCCAGGCGGTAGTCTGCGAGCCATAATTCTGGCCTTGTTTCCCCCGAGTACTTTGTGATAGTAGTCGGGGGTCGGAACCGGGCCGGAAACGACGCCCGCCGGATGGCCCGGCTGAAGGCCTGCGGACCGGGTGGTTCGGGCGAGGGACTCCGATCCTCCCCGCTGTCATAGCGTCCCCCCGCCTGGGGTGGTAGCCTCGGCGCACCCTTTCGTCGAGGCGGGCCCGACGGTCGCGACGATGGTGCTCGTTGCCGAGGTGGCCCAGGGCCGCAGGCGCGGTGTTGCGCGTGCGCCCGGTGTAGACCTAGGCTTCCCGCATGAATCGGGAAGTCACGGCATGAGGTTCCGAGGGGTACCCCTGCCTTCGGGAGGCAGAGCTCTCGGCCCGCCGGGCCGTAGCGCCTTCCAGGAGATTCTTGAGCTCTCCCCGGATTCGCCGACCCTCGGTGGTTGATGGTTCTGGCATCGCGCGGAGGAGCATCGCTGCGGCTGCCAGGTTCTGACCGACCCCGCTGGATGCGGGTGGCGGCCTGTCCCTGACATCGTTGGCGACGCGGTGCTGGAAACCCTGGGGCAGGTGACGTATTTCTCCGGCCGGGGGTTGGCCCGCCCATACCTGCCCGACGTCCCGACGGATCGACTCGAGCGCTCCTGCTCCCTCGTCGAGCCTGGCCTGCGCCCCGCGGACTTGCTCGAGCTATGGGTCGTGACCCCCCGCCGGAACGGGGACCACAGCTAGCTCCCGCGGGATGTCGGCGCGAGGCACCGGCCTAGGGAGATCACCGTCCTCCGGCATGCCGAGATGGTTGCCTTCGGAGGGATCCCCTAGCTCGACGTGGAAACATTCGCGGCTTGGGCCGCAGACCTTGTCGTCAAGGCTGCGGCTGCCGTCGGAACAGTCGGAGAGGCAGTAGTCACATGCGGTCATAAAGTCCCGCATGGCACTGGGGTTGCCAAATCCAGAGAAATCCCAAAAGACGCTGGGATCGTCATCTTCCTCGGACCCAGAGGGCCCGTAGGTCGAGACGTCCGTCAATCGGTCCCAAGGTGACCGCATACGAAACCCCAGAGAGGTTGCACTCGCCTCAACGTGAGCGCCCGCCAAAGCGAGGTCGCCAGGCGGGTTGAGGCCGAGTCGGAATGACGTAGGATGGGAATCAGTCGGTACCTTTTGGTCGACGAGGAGCGACATAGTCACGTCGGGGACTGATTGCGCCGTCGTCTTGGGTACGAGGGCGACGTCCTGCAGGCCCTCCGCGAGCGTGCTGGCGTCGTCCACTTGCTCGGGATTGGCATGTCGCGGGGTGACGGCGCTCGCCTTCATCTCAAACGTGAGGTCGACGCCCGACGCGCCCTCCGTTGGGGCGCTGGGGACGTCGATTCGCTCGACAGCCGACGGAGCGCGGCCTCCCGCTCGGCCTTGGTTGCCCCGCCTCCTCCTCCGATGGCGGGGGAGAGGATGGGGCGAGCTCGAATGTTGTTTTCTTCCACCACGCGGGGAAGACGTCGTCGATTCCGCCGCCGGCGGGCGGGCTGTCGGCCGCCATTGTCGTCGTCGCGCGGCGGTGGAAGGAGCATCATGTCGTAGCCGCCGTCGAGAGACATGAACTCGAGACCCCCGAAACGGAGCACCGTCCCGGGTTGGAGAGGTCGTTGGAGACTGCCCATCTGGAGCTTGACGGGAAACTGCTCGTCAACACGCAGCAGGCCCCTACCTGGTGCGCCAACTGTCGGCGTTTCGAGACCGGGGGGTCCCTAAGCCGACGAGTGAGTGTGCCGCGTGCCCCAGCCCAGATGGGTCGAGCGCGTGGGCGAGCGCGAAGGGGGGAAAGCGAGGTGGCCGGAGACGAGTCGTGAGAGAGGTGGAAATCCCGCGGCCTTCGTGTTCGACCCGCGCCCAGGTCGGGTGCGCTTGCAGTAGGGGGTTACAAGCGTCCACGCGGGTGAGGGAAGCGAGCGGCCCCAAGAGAGCGCCTGCCCCGTCCTCGTCCCCGCGCGGCCAACCTTCTCTAAGAAGGCCCTGGTCCTTCCTTTTATAGGCGTAAGGAGAGGATCCAGGTGTACAATGGGGGTGCAGCAGAGTGCTACGTGTCTAGCGGGGGAGAGCTAGCGCCCTAAGTACATGCCAATGTGGCAGCCGGAGAGATCTTGGCACCCAGCTGGCGTGGTGTCGTGGCTGTCGGAGGAGCAACGGAGCCTGGCGGAAGGACAGCTGTCGGAGCGGTTGGGTCCTTGCTGACGTCCCCCTGCTTCTGTAAGGGGGCTGAGAGCCGCCGTCGTCATGGGGCTAGCGGGGCGCCATCATTGCCTATCTGGCGGAGCTAGCCAGATGGGACACCGGTCTTGTTCTCTGCGGCCCGAGTCGGCTCGGGGTAGGGTGATGATGGCGCTTCCTGTTGACGTGGCGGGCTTGTGCCCTAGGTCGGGCGACGTGGAGGCTCCTCCGAAGCCGAGGTCGAGTCTGTCTTTCGTGGCCGAGGCCGAGCCCGAGCTCCTGGGTCGGGCGAGGCGGAGGTCGTTCGGCAGAGGCCAGGGCGGAGTCCGACCCCTGGGGTCGGGCGAAGCGGAGTTCATCGTCTTCTGGGGCCTAGCCCGAGTCCGAGCCCTGGGTCGGGCGGAGCGGAGTTCGCCGTCTTCCGGGGCCTTAGCCCGAGTCCGAGCCCTGGGTCGGGCGGAGCGGAGTTCGCCGTCTTCCGGGGCCTTAGCCCGAGTCCGAGCCCTGGGTCGGGCGGAGCGGAGTTCGCCGTCTTCCGGGGCCTCAGCCCGAGTCCGAGCCCTGGGTCGAGCGGAGCGGAGTTCGCCGTCTTCCGAGGCCTTAGCCCGAGTCCGAGCCCTGGGTCGGGCGGAGCGGAGTTCGTCGTCTTCCGGGGCCTTAGCCCGAGTCCGAGCCCTGGGTCGGGCGGAGCTTCCTATGGCGCCTTTGGCAAGGCCTGACTGCCTGTCAGTCTCACTCTGTCAAGTGGCACTGCAGTCGGAGTGGCGCAGGCGGCGCTGTCCTTCTGTCAGACCGGTCAGTGGAGCGGCGAAGTGACGGCGGTCACTTCGGCTCTGCCGGGGGGCGCGCGTCAGGATAAAGGTGTCAGGCTACCTTTGCGTTA
Organism: Zea luxurians; assembly: GCA_029449295.1. Lineage (NCBI taxonomy): Eukaryota > Viridiplantae > Streptophyta > Magnoliopsida > Poales > Poaceae > Zea > Zea luxurians. The sequence goes on along the minus strand of JAOPSE010000014.1, from coordinate 93,573,742 downwards.
AATGCTCCTGCGACTCGGTCGGTCGGCGCAGCGATTTAGTCAGGGTTGCTTCTTAGCGAAGGCAAGGCCTCGGGCGAGCCGGAGATGTGTCCGCCGCTAAAAGGGGGCCTCGGACGAGATGGAAACACCTCGGGGTCGGCTGCCCTTGCCCGAGGCTAGGCTCGGGCGAGGCATGATCGAGTCGCTCGTATGGACTGATCCCTGACTTAATCGCACCCATCAGGCCTCTGCAGCTTTATGCTGATGGGGGTTACCAGCTGAGAATTAGGCGTCTTGAGGGTACCCCTAATTATGGTCCCCGACAGATAGTGACGCCAAATTTTCAGGGCATGAACCACAGCAGCTAGCTCCAGATCATGAGTTGGGTAATGCTCCTCATGTCGGCGCAACTGCCTTGAAGCATATGCAATTACTCGGCCCTCTTGCATTAATACACAGCCGAGTCCACTGCCAGATGCATCACAATATACATCAAAAGGCTTGGTGATGTCCGGTTGAGCCAATACCGGAGCAGTGGTTAATAATGTCTTCAATTGCTCAAAGGCTTCATTACACTTAGAAGACCAATTGAATTTAATGTCATTCTTCAATAAACTTGTGATTGGCTTCACAAGCTTAGAGAAATCAGGTATGAATCTGCGATAATATCCAGCTAGTCCAAGAAAACTCCGGACTTGGTGAACAGTGGTTTGGGGTTTCCACTCCAGAATATCTTTGACTTTGCTAGGATCTACCGCAATTCCTTTGGCCGATAACACGTGCCCCAAAAATTGAATTTCCTCCAGCCAGAACGCGCACTTGCTGAACTTGGCATAAAGCTGATGTTCCCTCAGGCGCGTTAATACAATCCGTAGATGTTGAGCATGCTCCTCTTCATTTTTAGAATATATCAAAATATCGTCGATGAAGACCACCACGAACTTGTCCAACTCGGGCATGAACACCGAGTTCATCAAATAGGTGAAGTGGGCAGGAGCATTAGTGAGCCCGAAAGACATTACCAAGTATTCAAACAACCCATACCGCATAGTAAACGCGGTCTTCGGTATATCCTTGGGCCGAATACGGATTTGATGATAGCCCGACCTGAGATCAATTTTGGAAAATACCCTCGCCCCAGTTAGTTGATCAAATAAGATGTCGATCCTTGGAAGAGGGTACTTATTCTTGATGGTGACCTCATCCAGGGGTCGATAATCCACGCACATTCGCAAGGTTTGATCCTTCTTCTTAACAAAAATGGCGGGGCAACCCCATGGGGATGAGCTTGGCCGGATGAATCCCTTATTCAGTAGATCTTGTAATTGAATCTTCAATTCCGCCAACTCATTAGGGGGCATACGGTACGATCTTCGAGAGATGGGAGCCGTACCGGGCTTTAGCTCAATTACAAATTCTACATCTCTTTCCGGGGGCAGTCCAGGCAAATCTTCCGGAAATACATCTGGAAACTCACTTACTACCGGAATATCCTTGATTTCCGGTACAATGGCTTCGTATACTCTACCAGAAGCTTTGGCTGGATTGGTCATGGGGAGAGACAAAAGAATCTCTTCTTGATTATAGCTCAACCTGACGGTTCTGAGTTCAGTGTTGAGTATTGCCTTGTATTGGGTTAACCAATTCATACCCAAAATTACATCTATATCCTGGCCTTTCAGAACAATCATGTTAGCAGGAAAGTTCCGTCCGGCCATTGTTACTGGCACTTCATAGGCCACTTCTCGAGTAAAAATATATCCCCCAGGTGAATGAATTTTAAATCCCTCTTTTGATTCATGGCATGTAATGTGATGTTGCTCCACAAATTTCTTGCTAATGAAGGTATGCGAAGCACCAGAATCAAAAAGAATAATTGCAGGGTGACTGGCCACGGGAAACATACTCATCATCACCGGCTCTCCTTCTGGTGTAGTGGCCACTTGGGTGTAGTATACACGCCCCGTTTTCTTGGTATTCCTCCCTACAGCATTTCCCTTGGGCTGAGTGGACTTCCCAGTTCCTTGCTGAGCATTGGATTGATTTTGCTTGGGGTATGGGCAGTCTTTGATAAAATGTCCCGACTTGCCGCAATTGAAACACCCAGTTGAAGAGCTGGGCGAGGCAGGGAATCGAGTGCCTGGGGCACCCGGCTGATTTGGGAGAGTGGGGGTATTGTTGGGGCGAATAATAATTGGCTGTTTGAAAGGGAATGCAGGTGGACGCGAGAAAGTGCGATTTTGGCTAGAAGGCCGGATGACGAACCGTTGCCTCTTCGCCTGGCCCTGATTAGGCCTCTCACCACCGAATCCCTTGTTCTTCCCAAAGCTTGCGTATTTTGCTTCCACAGATAAGGCTGTACTGACAGCCTTTCCATACGTGAGATCAATACATGTGGCCATCTTTCGCTGCAACCGGTCATTTAGACCCCTCATGAAGCAGTTCTTTTTCTTCAAATCAGTATTCACCTGGTCGATGGCATACTGCGACAGGTGATTAAACTTGTTGAGATACTGATTGATGGTATCTCCTCCTTGTTTCAGCTTCATGAATTCCTCTTGTTTCATATGCAGCACCCCTTCAGGTATGTAGTGCTCACGGAAGGCTGCCTTAAATTCTTCCCAAGTGATTTGATGGTTGACAGGTTGGATAGCCACAAAATTTCCCCACCAGGTACTGGCAGGGCCATGTAGTTGCTGTGCGGCGAATAATGGCTTCTGCGTTTCTGAACAACGGAGAAGACCAAACTTTTGTTCAATGACCCGTATCCACTCGTCGGCTTCTAGCGGGTCCGCTGCCTTGACGAATAGGGGTGGACGGGTTTCCGAGAAGTCCAGATAGGTAGTCTCACGGGGGCCTTGCTGGTAACCCCTTCCTGCTTGCTGCTGGAATTGCTGTTGACCCGCCATTTCCCTAAGGAAATGGGTATTGTCTGCGGTGGCATTTACCAAGGCGGCAATCGCCTCGGCTAGCGTGGGTGGAACCAGAGGTGGATTTGGGGTGACATCCCGACCCCCAGAAGTTCTGGCTGCGTCCTGTCCGCGAGTCCTGGTCGGCATCTGAGGCAAAGAACATTTGAAATAAACATAATATGCCAAAGAGACCTTCCATTTTACATTACTATAAAAAGTAATGATACAGAGTCGATTTTACATAACAGGACACATTACCCATTATACAAAGGTTCAACCTATTATACAATTTACTAACTCTACTTCTACAAGCTATACTACTACTCCTGCTTATTCTTGGTAGCTTCATCGTCAGGGGTGGGAGACCATACGTCGACCAGCCTCAAGGAAGGAGGGGGCCTAAAAAGGTCTAACTCTCCACCAAGCACTTCGCCCGCAGTGTGCGAGGGTCCGGCTTCAGACCTGACGGGATCCGCAGGGACATTTGGGTGTACTTGCGAATACAGTACATGAACTTCTTCATGCAAAGTATTGCAATATACCTGCAAGTTATCAACAGCAACGCTAAGTTCATTGACTCGTGCCCGAGCCTTCGCTTCCTTAGCTAAAGCTACCGAACGAGACTGCACTACCCAATCAAGTGCCAAATCTCGCTCAGCTAGTTGATCTTGCAGGGTGCGGATGTAACTTCTTAAATCATTGATTCGGTCACCGTCCGCAACCCATAAATTAGTCCTGTGCTGTAACTCCGCTTGGAGATGATTCACGCGAGCTTCGAGATCACCAATAGGATCGTTGCTCCCGCTACTGCTGTTTTGCTCTTGCTCTCGTGGGGCAAGCTGATGCCGAGGCACACCAATGGGTCCAGTATGCTTACGTGCCGTTTTCCTTGTACGTGGCGGCATTTGCTAAGGGGGAAAATTTATTAGTATAATTCTTAGCATGATGCATGAATAAGTACAGAATCAACCTTAGTCGATTCAACCTTCTATACATTGCACTCTTCCTAGCTGGTCCTTGACATAGACTCTTCAGAAATACTTAGGTAAGAAGAGAAGCAATTTTCTAGATAAGTCTTAGAAAATCCTTTTGAAGATGCCACATAATATCTGACAAGAAGGGCTACGCTCCGATACCAGCTGTGACGGAACCTCCCAAGTAATTAGGCCCACCTACAGTTGTCCTTGTCCAACGGACCTCAGACAACCCTATAGGTGCCCCTGAACTACTTGACAAGTTCGGTATCCTTCCTTACCTTACCAGGAACGTTTCACCCGTCATGCAGACATTACAGAACATCGGAGATAAAGAAATGCGGAAGCGATTACATAAGCTTACATTTATTAAAAAGTAAGATCACATTGTTTATTACAGACCAGGAATATATAACGAGTGCAGAGTAATATTATTACACATACCAAGGGAGGTAAAAACTCCTCCCGACAGCTATCACACAAAAAGTCTTAATGGAGGATCCTTTCCTCCCGCACTTCATTCTTGCTTTTCTTCCTTAGGAACCACCTTGGTACAGAAGCAACAGAACTCTGCTGCTTCCTCACCTAAAAACAACAAGGGGATAAACCCTGAGTATGGAATTACTCAGCAAGTCTTACCCGACTAAGGAAAAGACTCTCAAGGGTATGCTGGCTAGAGGGATTCAAGGAGTGGCTTGTCAAGAATCAAAGACTCTGTTTTGCAGAAAAGCTTACTACGAGTGGATCCTTAAAATCCAATTTTATTGTCAGGTTAAGTAAAATTACCTGCCGCTAGAGTTCTTTCTACCCTAGTTCAATCACTTTGCCTGCACTAGCCAATTTTCTTATCCACCCTTCATCTTCACTAGATTGCTACGTGTAAGTCAGTGGCCAAGTCTCCATAACCACGGAGGTACGGCGATCCGAATCGATTATACTCAGCTGAGGATCTCCGATCACACGACATATGTAGCACTTAACCCTTGCATATGTCAACCCGCCACCGAGTTTCTTAAGACCAGATCAGGTTCACGCAAACTGAGAGCACAGATGCACCACCGTCCAGCCTCTTGCCACGGAGGGTACACGCTACTCCCGCCACCGCTCCACGCCCATTTCGTGTTATCTTATTCTGGCCTTAGTCCACTCGAAGCAAAGCTTACCCATGACGAGGCATGTGACCAGTTAAAGGGTCCTCGGTCAGCAGGCTTACATCGAGACGGCCCTTAATCGACTCAGACAGAGACACTACACCGAGACTCTCTTTCTCGTGCAAGTCACCCGCCTGGTCTCAGCTTAATCATTAATCCCAAAGGTTGGTACCTGGCAGAGGTACATCTTTTCCGATGTTGAATCCATCAAGGCCTTTGACAGATTCACCATCAAGTTTTATTTTGAAAACAACCCTCCCACTTTGCCAAACATCTTTTGTAAAACAAATCCTTTTGTTTGCTAGAGCAATAATAAGCATAACAAAACCTTTTGTAAAACAGGGTATCAAGGAAGGTAATCAAATTCCAAGGAGAGTAATGCAGGAATTGTCTTAGCAATCAACACCTATCACCTAGTGCATCAAATAAGTGAGAAAGATTTAAAACACAAGGGGGTGGCAAATGCACCAGGGCTTGCCTTTGTTAACAGGTGAGTCTGGCTCGGATCCGCAAATATCAAAGTAAAAGCAGTTGCCTGCTTGAGAATCCGAGGGTGGTGGTGTCCTTTCTTCGGTGACTTCTTCTTCTTCTTCTTCGTGTTCTAACATAACCATATATATGTATAAGAATGGATGCCATGGGATGCTCATGAGGGTGCAAAGATAATATAAACTTATTATCTAAGTCTTGAATACAACTTTCCTTCATGGTACTCCGAGAACTTAGGGTTTCCGGAGTCAGTAAAGGAGTTCATAGGGCAGGGGGATGTTTTGGGGTTTGGTGATCAAACAAGGTCCAAATCAACCCAAATTCTACCCAAGGCTTCTAAATATTGTTTTAAGTGCCCATAAAAAGTTTGGGCATTTTTGGACTTACCCATTATTTTCTAAAAATCCATAACTAATACTCTTAACTACTTTAAATGCCCTAAAATTTCTTATTTCCACTAAAAATCACAAAACTATTTTATTAAATTCTAGGGAAAATAAGGAGTCTAGGAAAATTGGTTTCACAATTTTACCATTTTTCTGTAATTTCCTACAATTGTTTTAGCTCTGGAGTAAAAAGAAAAAGGAAAAGAGAGGAATAGACCTGGGCCAAATCCAGCCCAGGCGGCCCAGCTAGGGCAGAAAGACGCCCGTGCGCGCGCCCGCGCTGGTGATCTTGCGGAAAAGACCTCGGTGTTTTCGCTAACTGGGGATAGGTCCTTCCACTGTTAAACACAGTCACTGACACTTTGCAGAAGAGTCCTCCAACTTCTAAGTCTTCACAGGGAGAGGTCCACGACGGCGGTGGGCGCAGAGACGCTCCGGCGAGTACTTGCACCGGCTGATTTACCTAAGGATTTACGCCCTACTTCGGTTGAAACCGAATTCAAGTCCTATCCAGTGTTTTCCCCAAGTTAATTTCAAGAATGATGAGCTAATTTGGCCTGGCCACGGTAATCGCGCGGATGAACCAAAGAACCACGTGTTCCCGGCGATTGGTGGTGGTCTAATTCAATTGGAGGTGTCGAAGAGCTTAAGGAGGACATAAAGATGCTAGAACAAGCAGCAGAGGGACTTGAGCTCACCTAAATCGAGCTGGCCACGGTGAGGTACCCTTTGCGGTGGCGGAGAACCGAATTGGGGGGAATTCAAAATTTGTGCTCACTAGTGGGGGATTTGGGATGCAGGTGGGTGCGGTAGCTGCTTGGGTACATGGCGGAGCTGGGGCACGGTCAATTTATAGAGGCCACGAGCGGTGGCCGGGGATTTGGGCGACGACACACGGCGGCCGGAGGTAGAAGAAGGTACTGGCGCACGTGAATTCGTGGCATCTACCGTGGCAGTTACTCCGATGAGCCACGAAGAGGCACAAGGGTTCACGGCGATGCAGTGGAGGGGCTGAGCCACGCGGCGTAAGGCCGGGAGGCGGCTGTCGCCGGCGAGCATATCCACATCCGCCGTGGTGAGGGCGGTACGGCGGCCGGGATTGTTTACTGCCCGGAGTTATTCACGGCGACGATAATTTCGCGACTCCGCAGTGCTATCCAACACCCAGGCGCTAATCTCGACGCCGGCGACCCGAATCACGGCGGAGAGAGCCGTCGGCGGTGAAGATTCCCTGCGCTGGCGATCTGATCCGGTTCAGGCACTGTACCATGGGACTTCCTTATTCAGTTGGACTGACCGAGCAAGTTTGGCGCCAATTTTCTTCCGATTTTCAATGGCAACCAGTGGATCGGCCAATAACAAAGTTGTTGTCTGATGATCCAACACCAATCTTGCAATAGCAACCATAGCCAAATTCTTATTAGATCAAGGTTGATTTCCAGTTCAAAGTTGACTCAGTACCACTGTTGGTCTGAATTTCATACTTCAGACAGCCTGAAAGTTCAACTTTGAGTGCACTTTTCTCCATATTCTTCACAACAACCATGCTTACTCTCTTAAGCAAAGTTTTTCACCTAAGATAGATCTACATAGTTGATGTGGTGACCTAGGGCAAAAAACCTTATAGTTTGAAAGTTACAAAGCTCAAAAGTTGAGCCCATAACACTATTTTTCAGACTTAGAGTGGATTCTCAATTAGGGACCTTTTGCAAATGAATCCAAAACTTAGGGTTTGGCTTGCAAATTCACATATGAGTGCCCCAAATTACTTTAGATACTTATTTAACTTGGTTTTTGCACTTTAGTCCAAAAGTGGACTAATTTTGCACATAAGCCCCTAGGGTTTGGATTTAGGGTTTTCCAGGGTTCCAATTATGGTTTTTAGTATCCCAGGGGTATAATTGTGGTTCAACCTTGTTTTTGGGGATATTTTATAACTATTTCCCTGAAGTATTTAGGTGTTCTCAATTTGGGTTAAGTCTTACCCCTTTAATCCCTATTTAGGGTAAAGCTTCCTATCCAGGGTCCTATTTGCAAAACATTAAAACAATACAACTTGTTTGAAATTTTTGCCTAGTGAATGCACTCTAGGTATGTCAAACATATGCAATGCCAATGCTTATGATGCCATGCTCAAGTTTTAGTTATAGTAACACCAGGGGTGTTACAGCTGAGCCCGAGTCCGAGCCCTGGGTCGGGCGGAGCGGAGTTCGCCGTCTTCCGGGGCTGAGCCCGAGTCCGAGCCCTGGGTCGGGCGGAGCGGAGTCCGCCGTCTTCCGGGGCTGAGCCCGAGTCCGAGCCCTGGGTCGGGCGGAGCGGAGTTCGCCGTCTTCCGGGGCTGAGCCCGAGTCCGAGCCCTGGGTCAGGCGGAGCGGAGTTCGCCGTCTTCCGGGGCTGAGCCCGAGTCCGAGCCCTGGGTCGGGTGAGGCGGAGTTTCCTATGACGCCCGAGGCCGGCCTTGGCTGCTGTCAACCTCACTCTGTCGGGTGGCTCAGCAGTCGGAGCGGCGCAGGCGGCGCTGTCCTCTTATCAGACCGGTCAGTAGAGCGGCGAAGTGACTGCGGTCACTTTCGGCTCTGTCGACTGGTGGGCGTGCGTCAGGATAAAGGTGTCAGGCCGCCTTTGCATTAAATGCCCCTGCGATTTGGTCGGTCGTCGTGGCGATGTGGCCAAGGTTGCTTCTCGGTGAAGACTGGGCCTCGGGCGAGCTGACAGTGTGCCCGTTGCTGGAGGGGGGTCCTCGGGCGAGACGTAGGTTCTCCGGGGTCGACTTCCCTTGCCCGAGGCTAGGCTTGGGCGAGGCACGATCGTGTCCCTTGAATGGACCGATCCTTGATTTAACCGCACCCATCAGGCCTTTGCAGCTTTGTGCTGATAGGGGTAACCAGCTGAGATTTAGGGGTCTTGAGGGTACCCCTAATTATGGTCCCCGACAGCTAATATACCAGTTTTACACTCTGCAGAGGTTGTACCCTTTACCCACAAGTCATGTCACCCATCTGCCAAGGGGTCGCGACTCCCATACACCTCTACCTAGGAGGCGAGGCAGGGCAACACTACGAGGCCTTTACAAAGTTCCACTAGCTTCCGAAAACCCGCTACAGTTTATGGGAAGAGCACTTGCAAGAATCCCCCGTCTGACCGTCATCGCAGCAAAATCAACCCAAGAACCTCCTTGCATGCAACTCCCCTACTGCCCTTGCCCCTTTCGGGTAAGGTAGTCTTCCACTAGCTTTCCTAATTAGTCAGCCAAGGGCGTCCCATTAAACCCTTGTGGTGGCACATGTTACTCAAGTTAAGCTCTATGTTCCAATTAACATTAATGATCTTGACATGAACATAAATAGAATAACAAAAGAATTGGAACATAGATACAATAAATGATTATCCCAAAACCATGTAAAGCAATAGCAAACTACCTAAGTGATTCAGGGGTAAACAAGGTAATGAGATAAACAATCTAGGGTGACCTATCGGGTCCCATCAAAATTAACCTACGCATGAATAAATGATATTAAAGATCATTATTGGGTAAAAAGTAGTCAAGGGCACAACTTGCCTTCAATGAGCTCCTGCTTAGCTACTTCTATCTGTTGCTCAACAGGATCCTCAATCACGGGCTCTTCTACTCGCCACAATACAAAACAAGCACAATATATAGAGAAAATTAACATCACACCAAACATGTAAACAAAATACACAGTGATAATCTACATATTAAAATAAAATCTAGGAACAGGAATCGTAATTTTTGGAGTTATGGATATTAAATTATGAATTTCCAAAGGTTTCATGTGTTTAAAATAGGATTAAGTGAGAATTAAATTTTCTTACTATTTTCATGACAACACAGAGACTCTAGGTGATAGACAATAATTTTACAAAATTTTACAAACTAGAATGGAGTAATTTGGAGCTCAAATAAATTTTCTATGAAATACACAAGTTCTAGGGTTTATTTTCATAATAAAAATCCCATTTCTAAATCATTTATTCGATTTAATTCAATGCTGGACTGGGCCTCATTTACAAAGAAGTGCAGGGGCTCTTGTGAAAAAGAGTCCAAGACTCAGGCTGACACTGGACTGGACCGCGGGTTTATTTATACAAAGGACGAGGACTCTTCTGTAAAACGCGCACAGCGAAAGGGTACGCTACAATCTCAGCCGTTGGATGCAACACTGAGGGCCACGATTAGATCAAACTAGCCAACTCACCCGAGCCACTGGATCAATAGCTGACGCTTTGGATTTTAAAATGCCTAGATCGATCTGCAAGCGTCCGATCTGCATCCAACGGCGCAAGCCAACCGCCCCAAATCGACCCCTCATCACCGATCCTGGCCGTTGCACCCTAATCCAACGACCCGGTCCTTTTTCCCCTTTCCCCAACGTCGGCAGACGACGGTACCGGGCACCCAAGCGGCGGCCATCTCCGGCGAGAGCCACCAACGGCCCGAATGCCCAGCTCTGATGCCCAGTATGATGCTACACATGATAGAGGCGGATGCGAGTACAGGGAGGGAGTCCATACCGCGAATTGTCGCAGGGAGCTTTCTGGCCGCGGGGATAGGCGGAGGTGCGACGACGCGATGACGACGATGAGCAATTGGCGAGTCCTTGAGTCGCACCTTCGCCCGCAGCAGCCACGCGCACAAAGCCAACACCAAGGCGAATTCACACAAGCCTTGGTGGGAGTCCCTGTGGTGAGAACCGGGGCGAATTGCAGTGGCGGCGGCGAATTTCTTCTCGGCGAAGTCGTTCTCTCACTCACCGACGATGGCGTGAGGAACAGAGGTGTCGGGGACCATAATTAGGGGTACCCCCAAGACTCCTAATCTCAGCTGGTAAACCCCATCAGCACAAAGCTGCGAAGGCCTGATGGGCACGATTCAGGCTAAGGCTCCGCTCAAGGGACACGATCCCGCCTCGCCCGAGCCCGACCTCGGGTAAAGACAGCCGACCCCGGAAGATTCACGCCTCGCCTGAGGGTCCCCTCAAGCAACGGACGCACCATCAACTCGCTCGAGGCTCAGCTCGAGTAGGCTTCGCGGAGAAGCAACCTTGGCCAAATCGCCACACCAACCGATCGTATCGCAGGAGCATTTAATGCAAGGATCGCCTGACACCTTATCCTGATGCGCGCTCTTCAGTCGACAGAGCCAAAGTGACCGCAGTCACTTCGCCGCTCCACTGACCAACTTGACAAGAAAACAGCGCCGCCTGCCCCGCTCCGACTGCTGTGCCACTCGCCAGAGTGAGGTCGACAGCGGCTAAGTCCGGCCTCGGGCGACATAGGAAGCTCCACCTCGCCCGACCCCAGGGTTCGGCCCCCGTCTCGGCCTTGAAAGATGGACTTCGCCTCGCCCGACCCCAGGGCTCGGACTCAACCACGACTTGGAAGACGACGAACTCCGCCTCGCCCGACCCTAGGGCTTGGACTTAGCCTCAGCTCCGGAAGACGACGAACTCCGCCTCGCCTGACCCCAGGGCTCGGACTCAACCTCGACCTCGGAGGAATTGCCACCTCGCCCAAACTCGGGTCCAGACCGGCCACGTCGCCAGGGAGGCCAAAATTACCCTGCCCCTAGCTAGCTCAGGCTACGAGGAACAAGACCGGCGTCCCATCTGGCTCGCCCCAGTAAACAAGTAATGATGACACCCCGCACGCTCCATGACGACGGTAACTCCCAGCCCCTTACGTCGGCAAGGAGACGTCAGCAAGAATCCGACAGCCCCGACAGCTGTACTTCTGCAGGGCTCCAGCGCTCCTCCGACGGCCACGACATCACATGAACAGGGTGCCAAAACCTCTCTGACTGCCACGACGGCATGTACTTAGGGCTCTAGCTCCTCTCTGCTAGACATGTTAGCACACTGCTACACCCCCCATTGTACACCTGGACCCTCTCCTTACGCCTATAAATGGAAGGTCTAGGGCTCTCATACGAGAAGGTTGGCCGCGCGGGAGAACGGGTCGACACATAAGGCACTCTCTCTCTCTCTCTCTCTCTCTCTCTCTCTCTCTCTCTCTCTCTCTCTCTCTCTCTCTCTCTCTCCCACACGAACGCTTGTAACCCTCTACTGCAAGCGCATCCAGCCGCCCTGGGCGCAGGACAACACGAAGGTCGTGGTTTCCCCTTACTGTTCTCCCCCCTTTGTGTCCCGTCTCGCGCCGACCCATCTGGGCTGGGACACGCAGCGACAATTTACTCGTCGGTCCAGGGACCCCCCCCCCCCCCGGGGTCGAAACGCTGACAGTTGGCGCGCCAGGTAGGGGCCTGCTGCGTATTGACGAACAGCTTCCCGTCAAGCTCCAGATATGGGTAGTCTCCAGCAACCTTTCCAACCCGGGACAATGCTCCATTTCGGGAGCCTTGAGTTCATGTCCCTCGATGGCAGCTACGACATGATACTCCTTCCTCCGCCGCGCGACAGCGACAATGGCGGCCGTCAGCCCGCCCGCCGGCGGCGGAATCAACGACGTCTTCGCCACATGGCGGAAGAACAACATTCGGGTTTGTCCCGTCACCTCCCCCACCGACGGAGGAGGAGGCGGGGCAACCATGGCCAAGCAGGAGGCGGCACCTCGTCGGCTGTCAAGCAAGTCGACGATGTCGGCGCCCCAGCGAGGGACACGTCGAGCTTCGACCTTGCGTCTGAGACGAAGACGAGCGCCGTTTCCCCGCAACACGCCAACCCCAAGCAGACGAACGACGCCAGCACGCTCGCGAAGGACTTGCTAGGCGTCGCCCTCGTACCTGAGGCAGCGGTGCAGTCCGCCCCTGACGCGACTTCGTCACCGCCCGTCGACCAAGAGGTACCGACCGATTCCCATCTCGTACCTTTTGGATTCAGCTTCGAGCCACCAAGTGACCTCGCTTTGGTGGAAGCCTTCATAGAGGCATGTACCAACCCTCTGGGGTACCATATGCGGTCGCCCTAGGACAGACTAACGGCCGTCTCGACCTACGGACCCTCGGGTTCCAAGGAAGATGACGAGCCCGACTTTTGTTGGGATTTCTTCGGGCTCGGTAACCCCAGTGCCATGCAGCACTTCATGACCGCATGCGACTACTGCCTCTCCGATTGTTCCGATGGTAGCCGCAGCTTCGGCGATGAGGACTGTGGCCCAAGTCGTGAATGTTTCCACGTCGATCTAGGGGGTCCCGGCGAAGGCAACCATCTTGGTATGCCGGAAAATGGTGACCCCCCTAGGCCTGCGCCTCACGTTGACATCCTTCGGGAGCTAGCTGTGGTCCCAGTCCCTGCGGGGGGTCAAGACGCACAGCTCGAGCAAATCCGTGAGATGCAGGCCAGGCTCGACGAGGGAGCAGGAACACTTGAGCAGTTCCGGCGGAACATCGGGCAGGAATGGGCAGGCCAAGCTCCGGCCGAAGAAGCGCGTCATCTACCCCAGGGCGTCTAGCACCGCATTGCCGACGACGTCAGGGCAAGGTCGCCACCGGCTTCCAGTGGGGTCGGCCAGAACCTGGCTGCAGCAGCAATACTACTCCGCGCGATGCCGGAACCATCGACCACCGAAGGGCGGCGTATCCAGGGAGAGCTCAAGAATCTCCTGGAGGATGCCGCGGTCCGACGGGTCGAAAGCTCTGCCTCCCGAAGGCAGGGATACCCCTCGGAGCATCGCGCCGCGACTTCCCGATTCGTTCGGGAAGCCACGGTCCACACCGGGCGCATGCGCAACACGGCGCCTGCGGCCCCGGGTCGCCTCGGCAACGAGCACCACCACCGCAACTGTCGAGCCCACCTCGACGAGAGGGTGCGCCGAGGCTACCACCCCAGGCGTGGGGGATGCTACGACAGCGGGGAGGATCGGAGCCCCTCGCCCGAACCACCCGGTCCGGAGGCTTTCAGCCGGGCCATACGACGGGCGCCGTTCCTGACCCGGTTCCGAACCCCGACTACCATCACAAAGTACTCGGGGGAGACGAGGCCGGAACTGTGGCTCGTGGACTACCGACTGGCCTGCCAGCTGGGTGGAACGGACGATGACAACCTCATCATCCGCAACCTCCCCCTGTTCATCTCCGACACCGCTCGAGCCTGGCTGGAGCATCTGCCTCCGGGGCAGATCTCCAACTGGGACGACCTGGTCCAAGCCTTCGCCGGCAACTTCCAGGGCACGTACGTATGCCCTGGGAACTCCTAGGATCTCCGAAGCTGTCGCCAGCAGCCGGGAGAGTCTCTCCGGGACTACATCCGGCGATTCTCGAAGCAGCGCACCGAGCTGCCCAATGTCACCGACTCGGACGTCATCGGCGCGTTCCTCGCCGGCACCACCTGCCGCGACCTGGTGAGCAAGTTGGGTCGCAAGACCCCCACCAGGGCGAGCGAGCTAATGGACATCGCCACCAAGTTCGCCTCTGGCCAGGAGCCGGTAGAGGCCATCTTCCAGAAGGACAAGTAGCCCCAGGGCCGCCAGCCGGAAGACGTCCCCGAGGCGTCCGCCCAGCGTGGCACCAAGAAGAAGAACAAGAAGAAGTCGCAAGCGAAACGCGACGCCATCGACGCGGACCTTGTCGCCGCCGCTGAGTACAAGAACCCTCGGAAACCTCCTGGAGGTGCCAATCTCTTCGATAAGATGCTCAAGGAGTCGTGCCCCTATCATCAGGGGCCCGTCAAGCACACCCTTGAGGAGTGCGTCATGCTTCGGCGCCATTTTCACAAGGCTGGGCCACCTGCGGAAGGTGGCAGGGCCCACAACAACGACAAGGAGGATCACAGGGCAGAGGAGTTCCCCGAGGTCCATGACTGCTTCATGATCTATGGTGGGCAAGTGGCGAACGCCTCGGCTCGGCACCGCAAGCAAGAGCATCGGGAGGTCTGCTCGGTAAAGGTGGCGGCGCCAGTCTACCTAGACTGGTCCGACAAGCCCATCACCTTCGACCAGGGCGACCACCCCGACCGCGTGCTGAGCCCGGGGAAATATCCGCTTGTTGTCGACCCCATCATCGGCAACGTCAGGCTCACCAAGGTCCTCATGGACGGAGGCAGCAGCCTCAACATCATCTACGCCGAGACCCTCGGGCTCCTGCTGTGACGGAACCTCCCAAGTAATTAGGCCCACCTACAGTTGTCCTTGTCCAACGGACTTCAGACAACCCTGTATGTGCCCCTGAATTACTTGACAAGTTCGGTATCTTTCCTTACCTTACCAGGAACGATTCACCCGTCTTGCGGACATTACAGAACATCGGAGATAAAGAATTGCGGAAGCGATTACATAGTTCACATTTATTTAAAAGCAAGCTCAAGTTGTTTTATTACAGACCAGAACTAAAAGCGAGTGCTGAGTAGTAATATTATACAAACCAAGGGAGGCAAAAACTCCTCCCGAGAAGATTTAAGTAAAAGTTCTATATGGAGGACCAAGTCCTCCCGCACTTCAGTCTTGGGTTTCTTCTTTGGGAACCACCTTGGCACAGAAGCAGTAGAAATCTGCTACTTCCTCACCTAAAAACAACGAAGGGATAAACCCTGAGTATGGAATTACTCAGCAAGACTTACCCGACTAAAGAAAAGACTCTCAAGGGTATGCTGGCTTTTAGGGAGTCAAGGTAAGGCTTCTCAATACTCAAAGACTCTGTTTTGCATAAATGCTTACTAAAGTGGATCCTTAAAAATCCAATTTTATTTGACCAGCTAAGTTCAATTACCTGCAACTAGAGTTCTTTCTACCCTAGTTCAATCACTGGTCCTGCACTAGCCAATTTCTTAACAAATATCCATCATCTTTAGTGGAATGCTACATGTAGGTCAGTGACCAAGTCTTCATAACCGCGAAGGTACGGCGATCCGAATCGATTATACTCAGCTGAGGATCTCCAATCACACGACATATGTAGCACTTAACCCTTGCATATGTCAACCCGCCACCGGGGTTCTTAAGACCGGATCAGGTTCACGCAAACCGAGAGCACAGATACACCACCGTCCGGCCTCTTGCCACGGAGGGTACACGCTACTCTCGCCACCGCTCCACGCCCATTTCGTGTTATCTTATTCCGGCCTTAGTCTGCCCGAGGCAAGGCTTACCCATGACGAGGCATGTGACCAGCTAAAGGGTCCTCGATCATCAAGCCTACATCGACAAGGTCCTTAATCGACTCAGGCGGAGACACTACACCGAGACTCCTTTCTCGTGCAAGTCACCCGCCCGGTCTCATCTTAATCTTTTCAACCCAAAATCTTGGTACCTGGCAGAGGTACATCTTTTCCAGATGTTGAATCCATCAAGTTTTATTTTCGAAAACATCCCACCCACTTTTGCCACATCATCCTTTGTAAAAACAAAACATTTTGTTTTTCTAAAGCAAGACTGAGCATCAAAATCTTTTGTAAAAAGGGTGATCAAGGAAGGTAATCAAATTCAAGGAAGGTAATGCAGGAATTGTTTTATCAATCAACTCCTATCACCTAATGCATCAAGCAAGTGAGAAAGATTTAAAACAACAAGGAGGGTGGCAAATGCACCGGGGCTTGCCTTTGTTAACAGGTGAGTCCTGCTCGGATCCACAAATATCGAAATAAAAGCAGTTGCCTGCTTGAGGATCTGAGGTTGGTGGAGTTCCCTCTTCAGTGACTTCTTCTTCTTCTTCGTGTTCTAACATAACCATATATATGCATAAGAATGGATGCCATGGGATGCTCATGAGGATGCGAAGATAATATAAACTTATTATCTAAGTCTTGAGTACAACTTTCCTTCACGGTACTCCGAGAACCTAGGGTTTCCGGAGTCAGTAAAGGAGTTCATAGGGCAGGGGGGGTGGTTTTGGGTTCTAGTTATCAAACATGGTCCAAATCAACTCAAATTCTACCCAAAGCTTCTAAATATTGTTTTAAGTTCCCATAAAAAGTTTGGGCATTTTTGGACTTACCAATTATTTTCTAAAAATCCATAACTAATACTTTTAACCATTTTAAATACCCCAAAATTTCTTATTTCCTCTAAAAAACACAAACTTATTTTTATTAAATTCTAGGGAAAATTATGAACCTAGGAAAATTGGTTTTACAATTTTGCTATTTTTCTACTGTTTTCTATAATTGTTTTGGCTCTGGAGATAAAAGAAAAAGAAAAACAGGTGAACAGCACTGGGCCGAATCCAGCCCAGGCGGCCCAGCTAGGGCAGAAAGGCGCCCGCGCGCACGCCCGCGCTGGCAGACTTGCACAGAGGCCCTCACGTTTTTGTCAAACAGCGAACGAGCCCTTTCACTGTGGCACTGTGTCGCTGACAGATTACAGATAAGTCCCTAAGGTTCTATTTCTTCATCGTGCTAGCCCCCGACGGCGAGCAACATGACAGAGCGCGACACCGACGAGCTATACCGGCTAGAGGGGGCCAAGACCGACGCTCCCGAGCGGTGGGCATCACAATGGACCTACCTCGAGCCTTTCCCCCAACCCAATTTCACTAATGACCCTATGGTTTGCACTGACCACGACGACCATGGATGTTGCGGGTAGATGAACGCGTTCCCGGCGACGAGTGGGCTCCTAATTCAATTGGATGGGTTGGCGAGTATCACCAATGTATGTGAATGCTTAAACAAGGGAGCAGAGGGGAGGAGCTGACCCGAATTGAGCTGACCACGGCGAGCTTGGTTTCGCGGCGTTCTTCGATCGATTTGGGGGTAATCCCAAATTGGGGAGCTACGGGGAACGATTGGAGATGAGAGTGGGTGCTATAGCTTGATGATTACATGGCGCAACTATCCCCGCCCTCAATTTATAGGCTCCAAGGGCGGTGGCCGGTAAATTTTGAGGAGGACGCGCGGCGGCCGGAAAGGGAGAAGAATACTGGCGCAATGGATTCGTGGCTTCTACCGTGGCGGTCATTCCGGCGATCAAAGGAGAGTCACTAAGGCTTACGGCGATGCGGTGGAGATACTCAGGCACGTGGCACAAGGCCGGAAGGCGGCTCTCGTCGGTGAACTTATCTGCCACAGCCGCAGAGCACGAGGGGTACGGCGGTGAGTCACTGGAGTTATCCCCAGGTGCATGGTTTTTACTTGACGGCCTTATCGGGTCATCATCGACGTGAATCACAACGGCGGCGACGCGAATCACGGCGAAGATCGGTCGTCGACGGTGAGGACAGCCGCGCTGGCGGTCTGATCCGGTGCAGACACTGTACCATGGGAAATGGTATTCAGTTGACTGACAGAGCGAGTTGGAGCTTGATTTTCTCTCAAATTTCCATGGCAACCTATCCGAGGTTCTGCAGCAAAGTTGTTGTTCATTATACCATCTTCATCTTTGTTACAGCAGCCATGGGCAAATTCTTACTAGATTAGTCATAAACTGTTTCCAAAGATGATCCAATGTCAGTGTCAGTCTGATTTTCAGACTTAATCCGCCTGACAGCCAAAGTTTGGGCATGATTATCTCCCATTTTCTTACAAGAACATGGCCTACACTCTTAAGCAAACTTGTTGTCCTATAATTGGGCTATAATTTTGATGTGGTGACCTAGGGCACAAACCCCATGCTTTGAAAGTTACAAAGCCCCAAAGTGGAGCCAATATCACTGAAATTTCAGACTTAGTATAGAACTCAAATGAGGTCCATTTTGCAATTGAGTCCAAAACTTAGGGTTTGGCTTTCAAGTCCACATATTTGTGAACCAAAGGACTTAAGAACCTTATTTGACTTGGTTTTTGCACTTTAGTCCAAAAGTGGACCAATTTTGCACATAGGCCCCTAGGGTTTAGTTTTAGGGTTTTCCAGGGTTCTATTTGAGATTTTTGGTACCCAGGGTATAAATGTGACTCAACTTTGTTTTTGGGGACATTTATAACTATTACCCTAAAGTATTTAGGTTTTCTCAACTTGGGTTAAGTTTTACCTCTTTAATACCTATTTAGGGTTAAAGCTTCCTATCCAGGGTCCTATTTGCAAAACATTAAAACAATACAACTTGTTTGAAATTTTTGCCTAGTGAATGCACTCTAAGTGTATCAAACATATGCAATACCAATGCTATGATGTCATGCTCAAGTTTTAGTTATAGTAACACCAGGAGTGTTACATCCTTCCCCCCATAAAAGAATCTCGTCCCGAGATTTAAAGTCCTAGGGTGAGTAATGGAAAAGGAAATGTGTCACATTTTTATTTCCTTATTTCTGGTACAAGGCAGGGGTGGTGTGGGGGTTCACTCGTTTATTGCAATAACTATATACACTTTACAAATTACATGAGGCTAGAAAGCCTGGGAAATTCTTATTCAAGAAGTCTTGAGTTTCCCACGTAGCCTCATCCTCAGAATGCTGGTTCCATTGTATCTTGTAGAACTTGAGAGTCTTTCTCCGGGTAACCCTGTCCTTTTGTAACACCCGGATTTTAGGGGTCCAAAACCCGGGCGTAAACATAAACACCAGGTGTGCTGGGACCAAGTCTCACACATATGATGTATAGTGGCACAGGATCGAATGTCACATCTTTATATATAACAGGAGTTCTATACAAAATAAATAATTACATTGTAAGGAGACAACGGTCCAGCAACCCAAAGTTGACTGGGAGACGACGACCTAGACCTCTCACGAACACATCGCAGCATCCTCCAAGCGCCTCATCCTGTGGTACCTGTTCTTGACCTGTGGGGGGGGTGTGAGACAGCAAGAGTGAGCTCACATACGTTCATAGCTCAACAAGTTGTGGGGAATAATGTGCATGAACTCGCCAAAGGTGGGAGCTCATGTGAAGTGTAAGGCTTACCAAAGAGGATGGTTGAAGCTGAGCATTGCTTTTAAAGTTGGTCAAAATTTTATTAGCAATTACTAAGTATAAGTAAATACCAACCCAATTAAGTAATAGAACAAAAGTAATAACAACATCACCTGCGATACAATGCATATGACAAATTGAATTTAGTTCCATAAATTAATCATGTGAGTGTCCGAGCTGCTCATGACCGTGAGCACGGCTAGTATACCAGTTTTACACTCTGCAGAGGTTGCGCATCTTTACCCACAAGTCATGTATCCCATGTCGCCAGGGTTTGCAAGGCCCTTAGACACTACCGAGGTGAATGGCTAGGGATCCACTACGAGGCCTTTACAAAGTTCCACTAGCTTCCGAAAACCCGCTACAGTTTATAGGAAGTTCCAATGCAGGAATCCCTTGCAGGACCGCCATCGCGGCAAAATCCTCCCGAGGGCCTCCCTACACTGACCACTCCCCTACTGCCCTTGCCCCTTTCGGGTAAGGTAGTCTTCCACTAGCTTTCCTAATTAATCAGCCAAGGGGTCCCATTCCTCCCTTGTGGTAGCACTGTTTTCCCGGGTGGTTCTCCATGTTCCAATTAACATAATGATCTTATCATGAACAATAAGTAACAAATGATAACAAAAGTGTAACCATGAATAGTGTATCTCCATACCCAAAACCACATATAGCACTAGCAAGTACTACCCAGAAAGTTCAGTGGTAAACAAGGTATAAAGATAGACAAACTATGGTAACCTATTGGGTCCCATCAAAATTAACCTATGCAGATCATTATGATTAATTAGAACATGAGTGGGTAAAAGAAGTGATCAAGGGCACAACTTGCCTGGGCCTTGAGATTCCAGGTACCAGGATGATCTTCAGATGACTCGTGACCTCACTGCTAGTTGTAGCAATTCAAACAAACATGGTATAGGCAAAATTAACATTACACCAAACATAAGAACAAAATACACATTATTAATATACATATTAAAATAAGATCATAGGAACAGGAATCATTAATTTTGGAGTTATAGATTTTAAGTTATGAATTTTCAAAGGTTTTATGTGTTTAAAATGGATTAAGTGAGAGATTAAATTTCTAATTGTTTTCATGACAAAACAGAGGCTCTAGGTGGTAGATAATAAAATTACAAAATTTTAGAAAGTGGAATGGTTCAATTTGGACTAAAAATGGATTTTCTATGGATTAAACAAGTTCTAGGATTATTTTTACACATAAAAATCTATTTTCTAAATCATTTTATAAGTTTTCTCACTGTCTGGACTAGGCGTCAAAATCGGGGAAGTGCAGGGGCCAACGCGTAAGTATTCTCAAGACTCATATTGACCCCGCGGTGGACTGCGGGTTGAATAAGAAAAAGCGCAGGGGTTCTTTATGAAGATTACCCACCGAAGGGGTATCCTTCAATCACAGCCGTAGGATCAGGTTTCAGTAGCCCAGATTAGTTTGCGTTGTGGTAAGTGATGAAGTCGATCCTATCCGTTGGTATCCAGATCCACGGCCTGAAATCACCCACGCCAAAATCTCACCCAAACCGATCGATCGCAATCTAACGGTTCTTGTTAACTCTATCCGAAGCATTACGCATGATATGATCTCGGCCGCCCATTCAGATCTAACGGCCGAACGGCCTCGCCCCTACCCCCGGCCAGCACGGGTGGCGCCGCCAATCCGCCACGGCGGAAGCTCGCCGGCGAATAGGTGGCCCGCGGCCCTGGCGCCCCAAGTCGCGATTCGAAAGGTTCTACGCGCAGAGGAGGAGAAGGCGAATCCGGGGAAGGAAGTCTCACCACGGTTGGTAGCGCGAACAGCTCTGGCCACGAGAACCTGCGGATTCACCAACACTGGCAAGGGATTTCGCGATCTCCGGTGATCTTCCCCTTCGATTGCGCCCACGCCCGACTTCAATGCGACCAGCACACCCAACTCGATTGACCCTGACCACCCAGCAGACCGCGACCGACGGCGAGGGTGGGGAACGGCGCCGTCAGCGGATCTTCAATCTCCCGCCACACTTCTTGTCATTGGTGAATCCCAGGCTCCCTTTTATACCCCGAGCCACGCGAGACCTTCGGGGAAAGGATGGCCGCGCCGAGCGCGGAATCCGCGGGTGGTTGTGGAATCCCGAGCTCCCCGGCGGCGGTATGCAACAGCACGAGTACACATCGGATTCGGTTGAAGACGACCCCGACCACGAGGGCCCACCTGGCAGTGGAGCAAAGACCGCGCGTGGAGTAAGGTGGCTGGGGCTGACCGCGGGGACCTACCCACCAGTCACAGCGTCGCGGTGAGCTGAGAGCGCGCGCAGAGGCTGTTAAGCGGGTCCCAGGTGTAAGTCGCCCAGGCGCGATGGAGCGCGAGAACAGCAAGCGTGACTGACGAAGGGGACCCATCGGTCGGCGGCACCGGTAGAGGCGCACGGTGGAGGTGAGTGGGCCGCGCGGTGTTAAAGGTTAGTTGGGCCGAATTCCAGGTATGAGGCCCAGGTAAGCTTTTATCCTTTTTTTTATTTTTCCTTTCTATTTTCTTCTCCATTTGAATTTCAAATCAACACAAGTTTAAAGTTCAAACCCTTAATTTGGATACACATATAGAACTTCAGCATAGTGTGCAAAAACATATTTTTATATATTTCTTTATTTATTTTAGTTCTTTTAGACAAGCTTTTAATCATATAGTAGAGAATAATCCATACCTTATTAATTCTAGGGAAATCAAATTTATATTGTAGACTATATATATATTAAGAAATAGTTTAATCATAATTCTTCTGTATAACCTAATCCAAATTTAGATTATCTAAGTATCTTTAATTATATATTTTTAACATATTCATTTCGGAACTAGAAACTTCTAAATTATGATTATCTTTAAAGAAAGGTGTTTTGATTTAAAATTTTTGAGAAATTTTCCTTGTCTTCACAAAATTGAATTTTAGGGTGTTACAAATCCTACCCCCCTTAACAAAAATCTCGTCCTCGAGATTTGTAAGAAAAGGGATGTATACTCATATTGTTCTCGGAACATATGCACAAACAAAGAAATCTCGACATGATGCATAATCCTTTAACAAAACATAGGTTTAATAGACCTTACTATTATAACTAAAATAGTAATAATACTAACTAATAGCTAAACTAATATTTAGGTCTTACAAATAGTAAAAATATATATATATACATGTATATGTATCTATATTTAAGTTTATCTCTTTATTCTTGTTGCTCGTTGACTTCTTCACCGACTACTTCATCTCCAACTGGCTCTTCTTCTTGAATTTCAAGTTCACCGGGTTCAGCTTCTATTTCTGCATGATGGGCATGTCCCCGGTTGATAGATAAGGGCTGACTCCTTCCTGCCGAGGCTTGTCCTTGCTTCATCGGAGCCGGTGTAGTGTAGGCAGCTCTGTTGGGACAGTAGTTGGCGTAATGTCCCGGTTGTCCACACTTGAAGCATGTCCTGATGGCGGTTGTGTTAGGAGCAACGGGTCCTACTGGAGTGCTTGCTTTTGGAGGAGCAGTTGGTGTCTGTTGAGTTTGTTGTCCAGAACTGCCACTAGCTGGTGTACTTGGAGTGGTAGTATAGCGAGGACGGGAACTACTTCCAGCCTGCCCTTGGTTAGCAGCCTTTCTTTTCTCTCCAAATATACTCCTCTTGTTTTCTACGGCAATAGCTTTGTCCAATAGCCTTTGGAAGGATGGGAAGGTGTGTGATACCAACTGATATTGCAAGGGTCCAATCAAACCATCCAGAAAGAGCTCCTGCTTTTGCTCATCATCCTCAACATCTCTAGGAGCATATCGAGACATCTGGATGAATTTGTCCCTATATTCACTCACGGACATACTTCCTTGCTTGAGGGATAGAAACTCCTTCCTCTTAATCTTCATGAGTCCAGCAGGAATATGGTAATTCCTGAATTGTGTGGAGAATTCTCCCCAGGTAATTGTATTGGCAGCAACATGAGCTGCACAGTACGCATCCCACCAATCTGCAGCGGGACCAGCAAGGCGACCCGATGCATATAGTACTTTCTCTCGGTCCGAGCACTGGGCTATGTTGAGCATCTTCTCTATGGACTTTAACCAGTCATCTGCTTGCAGCGGATCTGCGGAGTTGGAGAAGGTTGGTGGTTTGTGGCTCATGAATTCCCGGTGCTTGTCCCGGGGTGGAACTGGTGGTGGAGGTGGAGGCAATGGCACTTGTTGTTGTTGCTGCTGTTGTTGAAGTTGTTGTTGCAGCTGCTGTTGTTGTACCCTTCTCTCCTGGCGTATCTCTTCCCGCTCTTGGCGCATTTCCCACGTGCATCCTCTCTTTCCTGGTGCATTTCTTGGCGTTCTTGCTGCATTTGGGTGCGCATATCTTCCATAGTGTCAGCCATTTGCTGCATCATTCTCATTTGAGCTGCGACTAGTGGATCAACTCCGCCTGGTGGAGAATTAGGAGGATTCATCTCTGCTGACTGTGGTTGGGGTTGTTGATATATCCACCGAGTGTGTCGATTAGGAGGCAAATCGATTCCACCACCCCGCCTGGTATTGACCATCTAAGTTAGAAGCATATGGTAAGATAGCTTTGCAAGGGAATCATTTAGTAGACAGAATGAATAAGCTAATAGTTGGTTATGTACTGAAACTTTCTTTGGCAGGGCTGGGCCAGATATTCTATGTCAAGACTAGGGTAATTAGTTGTACGAGGTGAATGTCCAAAGGTAAGATAGAATATGTCAAGATGAGATAGATACGGAATACTATATATACATATATTTTCTAAGGGGATAATCTAGATTGTCTAGTTATCTTACAAATGCTATCCTTTATGCCTAGATGTATATGCAGATGTAATTGTGGACATTACTCCACAACCCATCACACTCAATCAAAGATCCAAATCAGACAGATATCATAAGAACAAACATTCAAATACATAAACACTTATAAAAATAGTTTTGTTTTTGTTCCTAGGATTAGGTCTCCTATTCCTAAAATCACTTTTAGGCACAGGATTTCAAAGTGTGAAATCCAAGTTTGTCTTTAGAAAGAAAAGGTAAGAATAATCAGAGTAAAGCGGAAATAGATGAGAAAAAGATTAAGAAAAGTTTAGAAAAGAATCAGAGTAGTAGATAAGGGTTATCCAGTTCTATCTAGGTTTCGTCCTACAGTCAACATTCCTCTGATACCACTTCTGTAACACCCGGATTTTAGGGGTCCAAAACCCGGGCGTAAACATAAACACCAGGTGTGCTGGGACCAAGTCTCACACATATGATGTATAGTGGCACAGGATCGAATGTCACATCTTTATATATAACAGGAGTTCTATACAAAATAAATAATTACATTGTAAGGAGACAACGGTCCAGCAACCCAAAGTTGACTGGGAGACGACGACCTAGACCTCTCACGAACACATCGCAGCATCCTCCAAGCGCCTCATCCTGTGGTACCTGTTCTTGACCTGTGGGGGGGGTGTGAGACAGCAAGAGTGAGCTCACATACGTTCATAGCTCAACAAGTTGTGGGGAATAATGTGCATGAACTCGCCAAAGGTGGGAGCTCATGTGAAGTGTAAGGCTTACCAAAGAGGATGGTTGAAGCTGAGCATTGCTTTTAAAGTTGGTCAAAATTTTATTAGCAATTACTAAGTATAAGTAAATACCAACCCAATTAAGTAATAGAACAAAAGTAATAACAACATCACCTGCGATACAATGCATATGACAAATTGAATTTAGTTCCATAAATTAATCATGTGAGTGTCCGAGCTGCTCATGACCGTGAGCACGGCTAGTATACCAGTTTTACACTCTGCAGAGGTTGCGCATCTTTACCCACAAGTCGTGTATCCCATGTCGCCAGGGTTTGCAAGGCCCTTAGACACTACCGAGGTGAATGGCTAGGGATCCACTACGAGGTCATTACAAAGTTCCACTAGCTTCCGAAAACCCGCTACAGTTTATAGGAAGTTCCAATGCAGGAATCCCTTGCAGGACCGCCATCGCAGCAAAATCCTCCCGAGGGCCTCCCTACACTGACCACTCCCCTACTGCCCTTGCCCCTTTCGGGTAAGGTAGTCTTCCACTAGCTTTCCTAATTAATCAGCCAAGGGGTCCCATTCCTCCCTTGTGGTAGCACTGTTTTCCCGGGTGGTTCTCCATGTTCCAATTAACATAATGATCTTATCATGAACAATAAGTAACAAATGATAACAAAAGTGTAACCATGAATAGTGTATCTCCATACCCAAAACCACATATAGCACTAGCAAGTACTACCCAGAAAGTTCAGTGGTAAACAAGGTATAAAGATAGACAAACTATGGTAACCTATTGGGTCCCATCAAAATTAACCTATGCAGATCATTATGATTAATTAGAACATGAGTGGGTAAAAGAAGTGATCAAGGGCACAACTTGCCTGGGCCTTGAGATTCCAGGTACCAGGATGATCTTCAGATGACTCGTGACCTCACTGCTAGTTGTAGCAATTCAAACAAACATGGTATAGGCAAAATTAACATTACACCAAACATAAGAACAAAATACACATTATTAATATACATATTAAAATAAGATTATAGGAACAGGAATCATTAATTTTGGAGTTATAGATTTTAAGTTATGAATTTTCAAAGGTTTTATGTGTTTAAAATGGATTAAGTGAGAGATTAAATTTCTAATTGTTTTCATGACAAAACAGAGGCTCTAGGTGGTAGATAATAAAATTACAAAATTTTAGAAAGTGGAATGGTTCAATTTGGACTAAAAATGGATTTTCTATGGATTAAACAAGTTCTAGGATTATTTTTACACATAAAAATCTATTTTCTAAATCATTTTATAAGTTTTCTCACTGTCTGGACTAGGCGTCAAAATCGGGGAAGTGCAGGGGCCAACGCGTAAGTATTCTCAAGACTCATATTGACCCCGCGGTGGACTGCGGGTTGAATAAGAAAAAGCGCAGGGGTTCTTTATGAAGATTACCCACCGAAGGGGTATCCTTCAATCACAGCCGTAGGATCAGGTTTCAGTAGCCCAGATTAGTTTGCGTTGTGGTAAGTGATGAAGTCGATCCTATCCGTTGGTATCCAGATCCACGGCCTGAAATCACCCACGCCAAAATCTCACCCAAACCGATCGATCGCAATCTAACGGTTCTTGTTAACTCTATCCGAAGCATTACGCATGATATGATCTCGGCCGCCCATTCAGATCTAACGGCCGAACGGCCTCGCCCCTACCCCCGGCCAGCACGGGTGGCGCCGCCAATCCGCCACGGCGGAAGCTCGCCGGCGAATAGGTGGCCCGCGGCCCTGGTGCCCCAAGTCGCGATTCGAAAGGTTCTACGCGCAGAGGAGGAGAAGGCAAATCCGGGGAAGGAAGTCTCACCATGGTTGGTAGCGCGAACAGCTCTGGCCACGAGAACCTGCGGATTCACCAACACCGGCAAGGGATTTCGCGATCTCCGGTGATCTTCCCCTTCGATTGCGCCCACGCCCGACTTCAATGCGACCAGCACACCCAACTCGATTGACCCTGACCACCCAGCAGACCGCGACCGACGGCGAGGGTGGGGAACGGCGCCGTCAGCGGATCTTCAATCTCCCGCCACACTTCTTGTCATTGGTGAATCCCAGGCTCCCTTTTATACCCCGAGCCACGCGAGACCTTCGGGGAAAGGATGGCCGCGCCGAGCGCGGAATCCGCGGGTGGTTGTGGAATCCCGAGCTCCCCGGCGGCGGTATGCAACAGCACGAGTACGCATCGGATTCGGTTGAAGACGACCCCGACCACGAGGGCCCACCTGGCAGTGGAGCAAAGACCGCGCGTGGAGTAAGGTGGCTGGGGCTGACCGCGGGGACCTACCCACCAGTCACAGCGTCGCGGTGAGCTGAGAGCGCGCGCAGAGGCTGTTAAGCGGGTCCCAGGTGTAAGTCGCCCAGGCGCGATGGAGCGCGAGAACAGCAAGCGTGACTGACGAAGGGGACCCACCGGTCGGCGGCACCGGTAGAGGCGCACGGTGGAGGTGAGTGGGCCGCGCGGTGTTAAAGGTTAGTTGGGCCGAATTCCAGGTATGAGGCCCAGGTAAGCTTTTATCCTTTTTTTTATTTTTCCTTTCTATTTTCTTCTCCATTTGAATTTCAAATCAACACAAGTTTAAAGTTCAAACCCTTAATTTGGATACACATATAGAACTTCAGCATAGTGTGCAAAAACATATTTTTATATATTTCTTTATTTATTTTAGTTCTTTTAGACAAGCTTTTAATCATATAGTAGAGAATAATCCATACCTTATTAATTCTAGGGAAATCAAATTTATATTGTAGACTATATATATATTAAGAAATAGTTTAATCATAATTCTTCTGTATAACCTAATCCAAATTTAGATTATCTAAGTATCTTTAATTATATATTTTTAACATATTCATTTCGGAACTAGAAACTTCTAAATTATGATTATCTTTAAAGAAAGGTGTTTTGATTTAAAATTTTTGAGAAATTTTCCTTGTCTTCACAAAATTGAATTTTAGGGTGTTACACCTTTTGATCCAGAACTCGAATAGGATATTCTGAGTACGTTAAGTCTGGTTCCAGGACAACATCTGTCACTTCAATGGTTTGATCGGGAACCCGAAGACACTTTTTCAATTGTGACACATGGAATACATTATGCACAGCAGACAAAGTTTCGGGTAGTTGGAGTCGGTATGCCACTGGTCCACATTGCTCAAGTACTAGGAATGGACCAATGTACCTGGGTGCAAGCTTCCCTTTAACCCCAAAACGCGATACTCCTTTCATTGGTGAGACTTTCAGGTAAACATAGTCTCCTTCCAGGAAATATAAGGGCATTCGCCGTGTGTCTGCATAACTCTTCTGACGAGCTTGTGCTTTCTTCATATTATGAATAATTTTCTGAACCTTATTCTCGGCTTCTTTCACCAGATCAGGTCTAAAGAAGCACCTCTCACCAGGTTCAGACCAATTTAGCAGAGTCCGACACCGTCGTCCATATAAAGCTTCAAAGGGTGCCATCTTGATACTTTCTTGATAGCTATTATTATATGAAAACTCCGCCAAAGGTAAACATTCATCCCATTTTGGTGAGAAATCCAGGACACATGCCCGTAGCATATCTTCAAGTATTTGGTTCACTCTCTCAGTTTGTCCACTGGTTTGAGGATGATAGGTCGAACTGTGGAGTAACTTAGTACCCAGGGATTTATGAAGTTCTTCCCAAAATTTGGATATAAATTGTGGTCCACGATCCGACACTATAGTCTTTGGAACACCATGCAAACTGAGAATACGAGCAATATATAATTCCGCATAGGTAAGTACCGGGTAATATGTCTTGACCGGCAGAAAATGAGCAACCTTTGTAAGTCGATCAACAATCACCCAGATAGAGTCATACCCTTTTGCGGTCCTGGGCAATCCCACAATGAAGTCCATGCTTATGTCTTCCCATTTCCCTGTTGGTATTGGTAATGACTGCAATGGACCGGCAGTTTTCATGTGCATGGCCTTGACACGTCTGCAAGTGTCACACTTAGCCACATAGCGTGCAATTTCAACTTTCATCTTCGTCCACCAGTAGTGTTGTTTTAGATCATGATACATCTTAGTGCTTCCCGGATGAATAGAATAGCGACTAAGATGCGCTTCATCTAAGAGTTGCTGGCGGAGTTCTTCATTCTTTGGCACTACTATGCGGTTGTTAAACCATAACACACCTTGATCGTCTTCCTTGAAACATTTGGCTGTTCCAGCCCTTATCTTCTCTCGTATGTGCTTCATACCCCGATTATCCTTTTGAGCATCAATTATCTTCTGCAAAATGATTGACTCAAGCCTTAGTTGATTTAGAGTCCCTTGCTGGATTATCCCCAGGTTTAGCTTCTCCATTTCTTGACATAAAGTGTTCTCGGAGATCTTTGCCATAAGACAGTGGCAGGAAGTCTTACGACTCAATGCATCTGCCACCACATTGGCCTTGCCTGGGTGATAATGGATCTCTAGTTCATAGTCTTTAATGAGCTCAAGCCATCGTCTTTGCCTCATATTTAACTCTGACTGGGTAAAGATGTACTTCAAACTTTTATGATCTGTATATATGTGACAGATATTTCCCAGCAGATAGTGACGCCATATTTTCAGGGCATGAACCACAGCAGCTAGCTCCAGATCATGAGTTGGATAATGCTCCTCATGTCGGCGCAACTGCCTTGAAGCATACGCAATTACTCGGCCCTCTTGCATCAGTACACAGCCGAGCCCACTGCCAGATGCATCACAATATACATCAAAAGGCTTAGTGATGTCCGGTTGAGCCAATACCGGAGCAGTGGTTAATAATGTCTTCAATTGCTCAAAGGCTTCATTACACTTAGAAGACCAATTGAATTTAATATCATTCTTCAATAAACTTGTGATTGGCTTCACAAGCTTAGAAAAATCGGGTATGAATCTGCGATAATATCCAGCTAGTCCAAGAAAACTCCGGACTTGGTGAACAGTGGTTGGGGGATTCCACTCCAGAATATCTTTGACCTTGCTAGGATCTACCACAATTCCTTTAGCTGATAACACGTGCCCCAAAAATTGAATTTCCTCCGGCCAGAACGCGCACTTGCTGAACTTGGCATACAGCTGATGTTCCCTCAGGCGCGTCAATACAATCCGTAGATGTTGAGCATGCTCCTCTTCATTTTTAGAGTATATTAAAATATCGTCGATGAAGACCACGACGAACTTGTCCAACTCGGGCATGAACACCGAGTTCATCAAATAGGTGAAGTGGGCAGGAGCATTTGTGAGCCCGAAAGACATTACCAAGTATTCAAACAATCCATACCGCGTAGTAAATGCGGTCTTCGGTATATCCTCGGGCCGAATACGGATTTGATGATAGCCCGACCTGAGATCAATTTTAGAAAATACCCTTGCCCCAGTCAGTTGATCAAATAAGATGTCGATCCTTGGAAGAGGGTACTTATTCTTGATGGTGACCTCATTCAGGGGTCGATAATCCACGCACATCCGCAAGGTTTGATCCTTCTTCTTAACAAAAATGGCGGGGCAACCCCATGGGGACGAGCTTGGCCGGATGAATCCCTTATTCAGTAGATCTTGTAATTGAATCTTCAATTCCGCCAACTCATTAGGGGGCATACGGTACGACCTTCGGGAGATGGGAGCCGTACCGGGCTTTAGCTCAATTACGAATTCTACATCTCTTTCAGGGGGTAATCTAGGCAAATCTTCCGGAAATACATCTGGAAACTCACATACTACCGGAATGTTCTTGATCTCCGGTACAATGGCTTCAAATATTCTACCAGAAGCTTTGGCTGGGTTGGTTTCGGGGAGAGACAAAAGAATTTCTTCTTGATTATAGCTCAACCTGACAGTTCTGAGTTCAGTGTTGAGGATTGCCTTGTGTTGGGTTAACCAATTCATACCCAAAATTACATCTATATCCTGGCCTTTCAGAACAATCATGTTAGCAGGAAAGTTCCGTCCGGCCATTGTTACTAGCACTTCATAGGCCACTTCTCTAGTAAAAATGTGTCCCCCAGGTGAATGAATTTTAAATCCCTCTCTTGATTCATGGCATGCAATGTGATGTTGCTCCACAAATTTCTTGCTAATGAAGGTATGCGAAGCACCAGAATCAAAAAGAATAATTGCAGGGTGACTGGCCACGGGAAATGTACCCATCATCACCGGCTCTCCTTCCGGTGTAGTGGCCACTTGAGTGTAGTATACACGCCCCGTTTTCTTGGTATTTCTCCCCACAGCATTTCCCTTGGGCTGAGTGGACTTCCCAGTTCCTTGCTGAGCATTGGATTGATTTTGCTTGGGGTACGGGCAGTCTTTGATAAAATGTCCTGATTTGCCGCAGTTGAAACACCCAGTGGAAGAGCTGGGCAAGGTAGGGAATCGAGTGCCTGGGGCACCCGGTTGATTTGGGGAAGTGGAGGTATTGTTGGGGCGGATAATAATGGGCTGTTTGAAAGGGAATGCTGGTGGACGGGAAAAAGTACGGTTTTGGCTAGAAGGCCGGATGACGAACCGTTGCCTCTTCGCCTGGCCCTGAGTAGGCCTCTCACCACTGAATCCCTTATTCTTCCCAGAACTTGCGTATTTTGCTTCCACAGATAAGGCTGTACTGACAACCTTTCCATATGTGAGATCAATACATGTGGCCATCTTTCGCTGCAACCGGTCATTTAGACCTCTCATAAAACAGTTCTTTTTCTTCAAATCAGTATTCACCTGGTCGATGGCATAC
The DNA here is from genome assembly GCA_029449295.1 of Zea luxurians. Taxonomy (NCBI): domain Eukaryota; kingdom Viridiplantae; phylum Streptophyta; class Magnoliopsida; order Poales; family Poaceae; genus Zea; species Zea luxurians. The sequence continues at coordinate 93,541,784 of JAOPSE010000014.1, read as the reverse complement.
TGCGACAGGTGATTAAACTTGTTAAGATACTGATTGATGGTGTCTCCTCCTTGTTAAAGCTTCATGAATTCCTCTTGTTTCATATGCAGCACCCCTTCAGGTATGTAGTGCTCACGGAAGGCTGCTTTAAATTCTTCCCAGGTGATTTGATGGTTGTCAGGTTGGATAGCCACAAAATTTCCCCACCAAGTACTGGCAGGGCCACGTAGTTGCTGTGCCGCGAACAATGGCTTCTGCGTTTCAGAACAACGAAGAAGGCCAAACTTTTGTTCAATAACTCGTATCCACTCGTCGGCTTCTAGCGGGTCTTCTGCTTTGGTAAATAGAGGTGGACGAGTTTCGGAGAAATCCAGATAGGTGGTTTCACGGGGACTTTGCTGAAAACCTCTTCCTGCCTGCTGCTGGAACTGCTGCTGACCCGCCATTTCCCTAAGGAAGCGGGTATTATCTGCGGTGGCATTCACCAAGGCGGCAATCGCCTCGGCTAGCGTGGGTGGAACCGGAGGTGGATTTGGGGTGACATCCCGACCCCCAGACGTTCCGGCTGCGTCCTGTCCGTGAGTCCTGGTCGGCATCTGAGGCAAAAACATTTGAATAAACATAATATGCCAAAGAGACCTTCCATTTTACATTACTATAAAAAGTAATGATACAGACTCGATATTACATAACAGGATACATTACCCATTATACAAAAGTTCAACCTATTATACAACCGTGCATTCTACAATACACTACTCTACTTCTATTACACCATTAGTCCTGCTTTCCGTTACTTTTGGCGGCCTCATCGTCAGGTGTGGGAGTCCAGACGTCAACCAACCTCAAAGAAGGAGGGGGTTCAAAAAGGTCTAACTCCCCACCCAACGCGCGTCCCGCAACGTGAGAGGGTCCGGCTTCCGCCTCAGCAGAGTGTGCAGGCGCACTAGGGTGTAATTGTGAGTATAGTATATGGACTTCCTCATGCAACGTATTGCAGTAGACCTGCAGGTCGTCGACAGTTGAGCTAAGTTCTTTAATTCGGGCCTGAGCCCTTGCTTCCTTAGCACATGCCAGCAAATGAGACTGTACTGCCCAGTCAAGTGCTAAGTCTCGATCAGCAAGCTGATCCTGCAGGTGACGGATGTCCCTTCTTAGTTCATTGATTCTATCTCTGTCTGCGACCCAAGCATTGGTCCTGTGTTGCAGCTCTGCTTGAAGTCGACTCACTCGGGCTTCAAGGTCTCCTATGGGGTCATTACTTCCGCTGCTGCTACTTTCATGTCGAGGGGCTAGTTGATGCCGGGGTACTCCAATTGGTCCCGTTGACTTACGTGCCGTTAGCCTCGTGCGTGGCGGCATCTTTCTAAGGGGGAAAATTTATTAGCCTAATTCTTAGCATGATGCATGAATAAGTACAGAATCAACCTTAGTCGATTCAACCTTCTATACATTGCACTCTTCCTATCTGGTCTTTAGGATAGACTCTTCAGAATACTTAGGTAAGAAGAGAAAAGAATTTTTTTAGGTAAGACTTTCGAAAATCCTTTTTAAGATGCCTCATAATATCTGCAAAGAAGGGCTACGCTCCGATACCAGCTGTGACAGAACCTCCCAAGTAATTAGGCCCACCTACAGTTGTCCTTGTCCAACGGACTTCAGACAACCCTGTATGTGCCCCTGAATTACTTGACAAGTTCGGTATCTTTCCTTACCTTACCAGGAACGATTCACCCGTCTTGCGGACATTACAGAACATCGGAGATAAAGAATTGCGGAAGCGATTACATAGTTCACATTTATTTAAAAGCAAGCTCAAGTTGTTTTATTACAGACCAGAACTAAAAGCGAGTGCTGAGTAGTAATATTATACAAACCAAGGGAGGCAAAAACTCCTCCCGAGAAGATTTAAGTAAAAGTTCTATATGGAGGACCAAGTCCTCCCGCACTTCAGTCTTGGGTTTCTTCTTTGGGAACCACCTTGGCACAGAAGCAGCAGAAATCTGCTACTTCCTCACCTAAAAACAACGAAGGGATAAACCCTGAGTATGGAATTACTCAGCAAGACTTACCCGACTAAAGAAAAGACTCTCAAGGGTATGCTGGCTTTTAGGGAGTCAAGGTAAGGCTTCTCAATACTCAAAGACTCTGTTTTGCATAAATGCTTACTAAAGTGGATCCTTAAAAATCCAATTTTATTTGACCAGTTAAGTTCAATTACCTGCAACTAGAGTTCTTTCTACCCTAGTTCAATCACTGGTCCTGCACTAGCCAATTTCTTAACAAATATCCATCATCTTTAGTGGAATGCTACGTGTAGGTCAGTGACCAAGTCTTCATAACCGCGAAGGTACGGCGATCCGAATCGATTATATTCAGCTGAGGATCTCCAATCACACGACATATGTAGCACTTAACCCTTGCATATGTCAACCCGCCACCGGGGTTCTTAAGACCGGATCAGGTTCACGCAAACCGAGAGCACAGATACACCACCGTCCGGCCTCTTGCCACGGAGGGTACACGCTACTCTCGCCACCGCTCCACGCCCATTTCGTGTTATCTTATTCCGGCCTTAGTCTGCCCGAGGCAAGGCTTACCCATGACGAGGCATGTGACCAGCTAAAGGGTCCTCGATCATCAAGCCTACATCGACAAGGTCCTTAATCGACTCAGGCGGAGACACTACACCGAGACTCCTTTCTCGTGCAAGTCACCCGCCCGGTCTCATCTTAATCTTTTCAACCCAAAATCTTGGTACCTGGCAGAGGTACATCTTTTCCAGATGTTGAATCCATCAAGTTTTATTTTCGAAAACATCCCACCCACTTTTGCCACATCATCCTTTGTAAAAACAAAACATTTTGTTTTTCTAAAGCAAGACTGAGCATCAAAATCTTTTGTAAAAAGGGTGATCAAGGAAGGTAATCAAATTCAAGGAAGGTAATGCAGGAATTGTTTTATCAATCAACTCCTATCACCTAATGCATCAAGCAAGTGAGAAAGATTTAAAACAACAAGGAGGGTGGCAAATGCACCGGGGCTTGCCTTTGTTAACAGGTGAGTCCTGCTCGGATCCACAAATATCGAAATAAAAGCAGTTGCCTGCTTGAGGATCTGAGGTTGGTGGAGTTCCCTCTTCAGTGACTTCTTCTTCTTCGTGTTCTAACATAACCATATATATGCATAAGAATGGATGCCATGGGATGCTCATGAGGATGCGAAGATAATATAAACTTATTATCTAAGTCTTGAGTACAACTTTCCTTCACGGTACTCCGAGAACCTAGGGTTTCCGGAGTCAGTAAAGGAGTTCATAGGGCAGGGGGGTGGTTTTGGGTTCTAGTTATCAAACATGGTCCAAATCAACTCAAATTCTACCCAAAGCTTCTAAATATTGTTTTAAGTTCCCATAAAAAGTTTGGGCATTTTTGGACTTACCAATTATTTTCTAAAAATCCATAACTAATACTTTTAACCATTTTAAATACCCCAAAATTTCTTACTTCCTCTAAAAATCACAAACTTATTTTTATTAAATTCTAGGGAAAATTATGAACCTAGGAAAATTGGTTTTACAATTTTGCTATTTTTCTACTGTTTTCTATAATTGTTTTGGCTCTGGAGATAAAAGAAAAAGAAAAACAGGTGAACAGCACTGGGCCGAATCCAGCCCAGGCGGCCCAGCTAGGGCAGAAAGGCGCCCGTGCGCGCGCCCGCGCTGGCAGACTTGCACAGAGGCCCTCGCGTTTTTGTCAAACAGCGAACGAGCCCTTTCACTGTGGCACTGTGTCGCTGACAGATTACAGATAAGTCCCTAAGGTTCTATTTCTTCATCGTGCTAGCCCCCGACGGCGAGCAACATGACAGAGCGCGACACCGACGAGCTATACCGGCCAGAGGGGGCCAAGACCGACGCTCCCGAGCGGTGGGCATCACAACAGACCTACCTCGAGCCTTTCCCCCAACCCAATTTCACTAATGACCCTATGGTTTGCACTGACCACGACGACCATGGATGTTGCGGGTAGATGAACGCGTTCCCGGCGACGAGTGGGCTCCTAATTCAATTGGATGGGTTGGCGAGTATCACCAATGTATGTGAATGCTTAAACAAGGGAGCAGAGGGGAGGAGCTGACCCGAATTGAGCTGACCACGGCGAGCTTGGTTTCGCGGCGTTCTTCGATCGATTTGGGGGTAATCCCAAATTGGGGAGCTACGGGGAACGATTGGAGATGAGAGTGGGTGCTATAGCTTGATGATTACATGGCGCAACTATCCCCGCCCTCAATTTATAGGCTCCAAGGGCGGTGGCCGGTGAATTTTGAGGAGGACGCGCGGCGGCCGGAAAGGGAGAAGAATACTGGCGCAATGGATTCGTGGCTTCTACCGTGGCGGTCATTCCGGCGATCAACGGAGAGTCACTAAGGCTTACGGCGATGCGGTGGAGATACTCAGGCACGTGGCACAAGGCCGGAAGGTGACTCTTGTCGGTGAACTTATCTGCCACAGCCGCAGAGCACGAGGGGTACGGCGGTGAGTCACCGGAGTTATCCCCAGGTGCATGGTTTTTACTTGGCGGCCTTATCGGGTCATCGTCGACGTGAATCACAACGGCGGCGACGCGAATCACGGCGAAGATCGGTCGTCGACGGTGAGGACAGCCGCGCTGGCGGTCTGATCCGGTGCAGACACTGTACCATGGGAAATGGTATTCAGTTGACTGACAGAGCGAGTTGGAGCTTGATTTTCTCTCAAATTTCCATGGCAACCTATCCGAGGTTCTGCAGCAAAGTTGTTGTTCATTATACCATCTTCATCTTTGTTATAGCAGCCATGGGCAAATTCTTACTAGATTAGTCATAAACTGTTTCCAAAGATGATCCAATGTCAGTGTCAGTCTGATTTTCAGACTTAATCCGCCTGACAGCCAAAGTTTGGGCATGATTATCTCCCATTTTCTTACAAGAACATGGCCTACACTCTTAAGCAAACTTGTTGTCCTATAATTGGGCTATAATTTTGATGTGGTGACCTAGGGCACAAACCCCATGCTTTGAAAGTTACAAAGCCCCAAAGTGGAGCCAATATCACTGAAATTTCAGACTTAGTATAGAACTCAAATGAGGTCCATTTTGCAATTGAGTCCAAAACTTAGGGTTTGGCTTTCAAGTCCACATATTTGTGAACCAAAGGACTTAAGAACCTTATTTGACTTGGTTTTTGCACTTTAGTCCAAAAGTGGACCAATTTTGCACATAGGCCCCTAGGGTTTAGTTTTAGGGTTTTCCAGGGTTCTATTTGAGATTTTTGGTACCCAGGGTATAAATGTGACTCAACTTTGTTTTTGGGGACATTTATAACTATTACCCTAAAGTATTTAGGTTTTCTCAACTTGGGTTAAGTTTTACCTCTTTAATACCTATTTAGGGTTAAAGCTTCCTATCCAGGGTCCTATTTGCAAAACATTAAAACAATACAACTTGTTTGAAATTTTTGCCTAGTGAATGCACTCTAAGTGTATCAAACATATGCAATACCAATGCTATGATGTCATGCTCAAGTTTTAGTTATAGTAACACCAGGAGTGTTACACCTGCAGATCGATCTGTCCTCGATCCGGGCCGGCGCGGCGCCTTTTCATGGGATCATCCCCGGGAAACGCGTCCAACCCCTCGGAAAACTCGGTCTGCCCGTCTGCTTCGGGACTCCCTCCAACTTCCAAAGGGAAACCCTCACGTTCGAGGTGGTCGGGTTCCGAGGAACCTACCATGCAGTACTGGGGAGGCCATGCTACGCCAAGTTCATGGCCGTCCCCAACTACACCTACCTCAAGCTCAAAATGTCGGGCCCCAACGGGGTCATCACCGTCGGCCCCACGTACAGACACGCGTACGAATGCGACATGGAGTGCGTGGAGTACGCCGAGGCCCTCGCCGAATCTGAGGCCCTCATCGCCGACCTGGAGAGCCTCTCCAAAGAGGTGCCAGATGCGAAGCGCCACGCCGGCAACTTCGAGCCAGCAGAGACGGTTAAGACCGTCCCTCTCGACCCCAGCAACGACGCCTCCAAGCAGATCCGGATCGGCTCCGAGCTCGACCCCAAATAGGAAGCAGTGCTCGTCGACTTTCTCCGCGTGAACGCCGAAGTCTTTGCGTGGAGTCCCTCGGACATGCCTGGCATACCGAGGGATGTCGCCGAGCACTCGCTGGATATCCGAGCTGGAGCCCGACCCGTGAAGCAGCCTCTGCGCCGATTCGACGAAGAAAAGCGCAGAGCCATAGGCGAGGAGATCCACAAGCTGATGGCCGCGGGGTTCATCAAAGAGGTATTCCATCCCGAATGGCTTGCCAACCCTGTGCTTGTGAGAAAGAAAATAGGGAAATGGCGGATGTGTGTAGACTACACTGGTCAAAACAAAGCATGTCCGAAGGTTCCCTACCCTCTGCCTCGCATCGATCAAATCGTGGATTCCACTGCTGGGTGCGAAACCCTGTCTTTCCTCGATGCCTACTCAGGGTATCACCAAATCAGGATGAAAGAGTCCGACCAGCTCGCGACTTCTTTTATCACACCTTTTGGCATGTACTGCTACGTTACTATGCCATTTGGTTTGAGGAATGAGGGTGTGACATACCAAAGGTTCATGAACCACGTGTTCGAAGAGCACATTGGTCGGACCGTCGAGGCTTACGTCGACGACATCGTAGTCAAGACGAGGAAAGCCTCCGACCACCTCTCCGACCTTGAAACGACATTCAAGTGTCTCAAGGCAAAAGGCGTAAAACTCAATCCCAAGAAGTGCGTCTTCGGAGTCCCCCGAGGCATGCTCTTGGGGTTCATCGTCTCCGAGCGGGGCATCGAGGCCAACCCGGAGAAAATCGCGGCCATCACCAACATGGGGCCCATTAAGGACTTGAAAGGCATACAGAGGGTCATGGGATGCCTTGCGGCTCTGAGCCGCTTCATCTCGCGCCTCAGCGAAAGAGGCCTACCTCTGTACCGCCTCTTAAGAAAGACCGAGTGCTTCACTTGGACCCCCGAGGCCGAGGAAGCCCTCGGGAACCTGAAGGCGCTCCTTACGAACGCACCCATCCTAGTGCCTCCCGCTGCCGGAGAAGCCCTCTTGATCTACGTCGCCGCTACCACTCAGGTGGTCAGCGCCGCGATCGTGGTCGAAAGACGAGAAGAAGGGCATGCATTGCCCATCCAGAGGCCGGTCTACTTCATCAGTGAGGTACTGTCTGAGACCAAGATCCGCTACCCACAAATTCAGAAGCTGCGGTACGCGGTGATTCTGACGCGGCGGAAGTTGCGACACTACTTCGAGTCTCATCCGGTGACTGTGGTGTCATCCTTCCCCCTGGGGGAGATCATCCAGTGCCGAGAGGCCTCGGGTAGGATTGCAAAGTGGGCGGTGGAAATCATGGGCGAGACAATCTCGTTCGCCCCTCGGAAGGCCATCAAGTCCCAAGTCTTGGTGGACTTTGTGGCTGAATGGGTCGACACCCAGCTCCCGGCAGCTCCGATCCAACCGGAACTCTGGACCATGTTTTTCGACGGGTCGCTGATGAAAACAAGGGCAGGCACGGGCCTGCTCTTCATCTCACCCCTCGGGAAGCACCTCCGCTACGTGCTGCGCCTCCATTTCCTGGCGTCCAACAATGTGGCCGAGTATGAGGCTCTGGTTAACGGGTTGCGCATCGCCATCAAGCTAGGGGTCCGACGCCTCGATGCTTGCGGCGACTCACAGCTTGTCATTGACCAAGTCATGAAGAACTCCCATTGCCACGACCCGAAGATGGAAGCCTACTGCGACGAGGTTCGACGCCTGGAGGACAAGTTCTACGGGCTCGAGGTCAACCATGTCGCCTGGCGGTACAACGAGACTATGGATGAGCTGGCAAAGATAGCTTCGGCATGAACAACGGTTCCCCCGAACGTCTTCTCCCGGGACCTACATCAACCCTCAGTCAAGACAAACAACACGCCCTGAGCCTGAGAAGGCCTCGGCTCAGCCCGAGGCACCCTCGGCCCCCGAGGGTGAGGCACTGCGCGTCGAGGGAGAGCGGAATGGGGTCCCGCCTGATCGAGACTGGCAGACCCCGTACCTGCAATATCTCCACCGAGAAGAGCTGCCCCTAGACCGAGCTGAAGCTCGGCGACTGGCGCGGCGCGCCAAGTCATTCGTCTTGCTGGGTGACGGGAAGGAGCTCTACCACCACAGCCCCTCCGGCATCCTCCAGCGATGCATATCCATCGCCGAAGGCCAGGAGCTCTTACAAGAAATACACTCGGGGGCTTGCGGTCATCACGCAGCGCCTCGAGCCCTTGTTGGAAACGCTTTCCGACAAGGTTTCTACTGGCCGACCATGGTGGCCGACGCCACTAGAATTGTCCGCACCTGCCAAGGGTGTCAATTCTACGCAAGGCAGACGCACCTACCCGCTCAGGCTCTGCAAACAATACCCATCACCTGGCTGTTTGCTGTGTGGGGTCTGGACCTCGTCGGTCCCTTGCAGAAGGCACCCGGGGGCTACATGCACCTACTGGTCGACATCGACAAATTCTCCAAGTGGATCGAGGTCCGACCCCTAAACAGCATCAGGTCCGAACAGGCGGTGGCATTCTTCACCAACATCATCCATCGCTTCGGGGTCCCGAACTCCATCATCACCGACAACAGCACCCAGTTCACCGGCAGAAAGTTCCTGGACTTCTGCGAGGATCACCACATCCGGGTGGACTGGGCCGCCGTGGCACACCCCATGACGAATGGGCAGGTAGAACGTGCCAACGGCATGATTCTGCAAGGACTCAAGCCGAGGATCTACAACGACCTCCACAAGTTTGGCAGGCGATGGATGAAGGAACTCCCCTTGGTGGTCTGGAGCCTGAGGACAACGCCGAGTCGGGCCACGGGCTTCACACCGTTCTTTCTAGTCTATGGGGTCGAAGTCATCTTGCCCACAGACTTAGAATACGGGTCCCCGAGGACGAGGGCGTACGACGACCAACACAACCAGACCAACCGAGAAGACTCGCTGGACCAGCTAGAAGAGGCTCGGGACGTGGCCTTACTACACTCGACGCGGTATCAGCAGTCCCTGCGACGCTACCACGCCCGAGGGGTTCGGTCCCAAGACCTCCAGGTGGGCGAATTGGTGCTTCGACTACGACAAGATGCCCGAGGGCGACACAAGCTCACGCCTCCCTAGGAAGGGCCGTTCGTCATCGCCAAGGTTTTGAAGCCCGGGACGTACAAGCTGGCCAACAGTCAAGGCGAGGTCTACAGCAACACTTGAAACATCCAACAGCTACATCGCTTCTACCCTTAAGATGTTTTCAAGTCGTTCATACACCTCGTTTACATACAAAGTCTAACCATTAAGGAAGGGTTAGCCTTGCCTCGGCAAAGCCCGACCCTCCCTCGGGGGCTAAAAGGGGGGAACCCCCTCCGCGTCAAAATTTTCCTCGTAAAAAGTCTTTCTGCCAGAATACCTTTCGTGCTTTTTGACTACTTCGGTAGTGGGATCATGAAAACGACGGAGTACACGTAAGCAGGCAAGGCCAACCGAGCCGAGGAACTCCTACGCCTCTGGGATACGGATACCTCACTCATCACCTTCTGCGAGAAGTAACTCGCGTTCGGATGAGCGATCCTGCTGACCGAACAAGTCTTAATGCTCGAAAACTTTTCTGCCGAAACGATTTTTCGTGCCTTCTCGACTATATCGATAGCAGAATCCTACGGACGAGTAAGAGTACACGTAAGCGGCAAGGCCGACCGAGCCGAGGGACTCCCATGCCCCCGGGATACGGATACCTCACTCATCACCTTTCATGAAAAGTAACTCTCGCTCGGACAAACAATTCTGTTACCGACAAATAAGTCCTGATACTCGAAACAAGGAGAAAAGAAACGCAGCTTTACAACGCGACGACAGTATGTTTGGGCCTCGGCGGCTGCAAAAAACATATGCATACTACAGGTGTGCCGATCCTGCAGGCTCAGACGTCGATGGAGGGGGAGCAGCAGCACCCTCGGCGTCAACTCCACCATCGGCGAAGTTCGACCGAGCCTCGGACGGCAACACGGTCGGAGGATCTCCGCTCCGAAGGACGACGTCAGCACCACGCCCGGGCCATCGCCGCCAGGGTCTCCTCCAGGAACCCGGCCCGAGCAGACGGCTCGGCCGGCCGCCCCGAAGCCTCAGCCAGCTGTCCCCCGAGGACACCAGCCCGGCTCTTGGCCTCGGCAACTCGACTCCGGCGTTGGTCCCGCCAATGGACGACCCGGCCAGGCCCCGACCGACGAAGCTTCCTTTTTCGAGCCAACTCCGCCTCTGTCCACGCTGCCATCGGCCCCGGCTCACCGCAGAGCGGCCGAGGGTTTTCTTTAACTAAGCAAGTGGAGTCTCGGGCGGTAAGGCTGACCGAGCCGAGGGATTCCTACGCCTCCGGGATACGGATACCTCACTCGTCACCTTCCGCACAGAGCAACTCACATTTGGTTAAGCGATTCGGCTAGCCGACAGGCGAGTTCTAGTGCTCGAAAATGAGAAAAAAACATGGTATTACACCCAAAAATACCTACATGTTCAGGCCCCGACAGCCACAATGAACAGACACCGGCACTCAAGGTGCCATTACAAACGGAACTCCGGTTCCGCCCCCGCAGGTACAAACAACCCCCCACATTGGAGGGCCTGTGGGGCGACAAGACCCCAGGTGGCATGGCGACGCCCGCTCCAGCAGCAGCGACAACGACCTCCGCTCCGGGCGGCCGAACAGCAGCAGCGACGACCTCACAGCAGACGCTGCTGCGATAAGGCCCTCGCCCACGCCCCCACTCGAGGGGCGAGGACAAGCAGAAGGCTATAGAGTCGGAGGTCAGTCCGCAGGTGGCACCGACTATCTCGTCGGCGGAGAAACCTCTTCCGGCTGCCTCGGTGGGAGGTGGCACCGGAAACCGCGCCGAAGCCGCTCAGGCCGGAGAGCCAGACACGCGGCAGCTGCCAGCGCCACGGACGGCGAACGCCATTCCCCCCGATCACTGAGGGAAGGAGCGGGTCGCTGCCCGCACGGAGACAGGCCCCAACTCGGCGCACTCCCCTCCCCAGCATTGATGATGAAAATCCTTGAAGCTGAGGGAGGGGCGGAGGCCGCAGCCCAGCTCGCTTCTCCCCACCATCGAACTGGTGGTCACCGTCTTGGGTGACCACCGGCGAGGGGATGCAGCCGGGCTGTCTGACGAAAATCCTTGAAGCCGAGCGATGGCTGAAAGGTACCAACTTCCGCGAAGTTGCGTTCCTCCAACGACAGCAAGACGAAAGCGACGCGAGCGCTCCCCATCCGGGGGCTCGGAAGGTGGAAGGACGTGATACATGGAGTGCGAAGACATGGTTGCCATCCAAGAGGGTCACCCTCCTTTTAAAGGCGACTCTCCCCACTTGCGTCCTCAGCCGTCGCGGACTAAGTCTTCTCCAACACGCTCCAAGGTCCTCCCCCTACGACACGGGGGCTGGGTCCCACGCGTCATGCAAGATGGCCCAGGACAGAAGAAGCCAGACCGCCGCGCGCGGAGCGCACAACAACCTAGCGGTTACAAGCATTCCTCCACTATCGCCCGGACCAGCGGGTGAAAGGGCGGACCGCCATGCAGGCGGCATGCAACCGCACCAAGGGGGCGCACCCTTTCGACTTCGACGCATCCAGCATGGAGGCCCAGGCCCACACGTCATGTAACCGGCGCGCCGGTTACTACGTGCGAGAAAATGCACCGCCACTCGCGCCAGTACCGCACCTTCTCGACTGCGGGACCGGTGCCGCGACTCGAGGCGACCCTGCGCATGACCCGACAGTGCCAACCGAGCACATCGTTCACGGGTCAGTCAGTCGCGAGAGAAGGCACGACGGTCAATACAGCCAGAAATGGGCCGGCAGTAATGGCGGTGGCAGGCGGGCGGAAGCAGCAGTCAAGTCGTCAACAGGCTCACGTCCCCTCCTGGGACAGCGAGAGAGCCCTCTCCCACGACGTGAAGATGACGCGCCCGTGTTCCGTTCCTCAAACGGCTCGAGCACGCACAACGGCTGCCCCGCGAACCACTCGTCCCGTCGCATTAACTCTGCGGCAGGACAGGCGACACCCTTGGCAGGCGAAGCAGGCGACGCTTCACCTCAGCCATAATGACCGCGTCAAAAAAGGTGCGCCACGTCGTTCGATTTCATATCCTTTTCCTCCTCCTCTTTCTCTCTTGCCACAGGGACCGAGAAAGGGGATACTTCGAAAGGGATCCTTCTCCACGAAGGAAGCGGGCCCCGAGCCCCCCTACTGATCAGAGGTTCGAAGACTGGCACCTCGGAAGGGTTCAACAGTCGCCTCAGAGCACTCGGGCTCCGCACCCACTACTGGTTAGAGGTTCGAAGGCTGGCCCCTCGGAAGGGTTCAATGGCCGCCTCAGGCCACTCGGGCTCCGCGCCCACTACTGATCAGGGGTTCGTAAGCTGGCCCCCGAAGGGTTCGACAGCCGCCTCAGAGCACGTAGAGCGAGGGATGACCCTGGGTACGTTCGATACATAACCAAGGCTCAGGCTATGCTCCCGAGGTACCCTAGGACATTTCCGAGACCGACGGGAACGATTTTGTAACGGAATCCCACCAGAGGGAGGCATCGAGCCCTCGGACCCCGTCAAAAGGGGACTGGGTCCGGCGAATCACCCGCAGGTACTTTTGGAGCGCGCCTCCGGGCCACTAGCCGACCCCTAATGAATGGGGCACGGGCGTCCACTCGGATTACCCGCTAGCAACTCACTGGAGACACCATGTTCGGCGCCCTCCGAGGGCAACATGGCGCTTTCCCCCCCCCCCCTCCTCCTTGCGGAAAGGCGACGCAGGGGCATATGAAAAAAGCCGAGTCTGTCCTTGACCATCCTCTCGCTCTATGCGGAGGCTCGGGGGCTGCTCTCGTAAACTCGGCTCCGGCCAAGCCGTTGACAGCGTCAACATACCAGCCCGAGAACTTGGGACCTGACTAAGCACCCGGGCAACGACCAGTTCGCATGAGGGAACAACCAAACTGGCCGAGCCATCACGAAAGGCACTAAGACCTCGAAGGAGTCAAAACACTCCTCTGAGGCCTCGGGGGCTACACCCGGCGGGTGCGCTCGCGCGCACCCACCAGAATGAAATGCAACCGAGAAAGGCCGGTCCCCTTGCAAAAAAGTGCGACAAAAGCCTCCAAGCGAGTGTTGGAGCGCACCCACCAGAACGAAATGCAACCGAGAAAGGCCGGTCCCCTTGCAAAAAAGTGCGACAAAAGCCTCCAAGCGAGTGCCAACACTCCCTTTGAGGCTCGGGGGCTACTGTCGGGGACCATAATTAGGGGTACCCCCAAGACTCCTAATCTCAGCTGGTAAACCCCATCAACACAAAGCTGCGAAGGCCTGATGGGCGCGATTCAGGCCAAGGCTCCGCTCAAGGGACACGATCCCGCCTTGCCCGAGCCCGACCTCGGGCAAAGACAGCCGACCCCGGAAGATTCACGCCTCGCCCGAGGGTCCCCTCAAGCAACGGACACACCATCGACTCGCCCGAGGCTCAGCTCGGGTAGGCTTCGCGGAGAAGCAACCTTGGCCAAATCGCCACACCAACCGATCGTATCGCAGGAGCATTTAATGCAAGGATCGCCTGACACCTTATCCTGACGCGCGCTCTTCAGTCGACAGAGCCGAAGTGACCGCAGTCACTTCGCCGCTCCACTGACCGACCTGATAAGAAAACAGCGCCGCCTGCCCCGCTCCGACTGCCGTGCCACTCGCCAGAGTGAGGTCGACAGCGGCTAAGTCCGGCCTCGGGCGACATAGGAAGCTCCGCCTCGCCCGACCCCAGGGTTCGGCCCCCGTCTCGGCCTCGGAAGATGGACTTCACCTCGCCCGACCCTAGGGCTCGGACTCAACCACGACTTAGAAGACGACGAACTCTGCCTCGCCCGACCCCAGGGCTCAGACTCAGCCTCGACTCCAGAAGACGACGAACTCCGCCTCGCCCGACCCTAGGGCTCGGACTCAACCTCGACCTCGGAGGAATCGCCACCTCGCCCAAACTCGGGTCCGGACCGGCCACGTCGCCAGGGAGGCCATCATTACCCTGCCCCTAGCTAGCTCAGGCTACGGGGAACAAGACCGGCATCCCATCTGGCTCGCCCCAGTAAACAAGTAATGATGACACCCCACACGCTCCATGACGACGGCAGCTCCCAGCCCCTTACGTCGGCAAGGAGACGTCAGCAAGAATCCGACAGCCCCGACAGCTGTACTTCCGCAGGGCTCCAGCGCTCCTCCGACGGCCACGACATCACATGAACAGGGTGCCAAAACCTCTCCGACTACCACGACGGCATGTACTTAGGGCTCTAGCTCCTCTCTGCTAGACACGTTAGCACACTACTACACCCCCCATTGTACACCTGGACCCTCTCCTTACGCCTATAAAAGGAAGGTCCAGGGCTCTCGTACGAGAAGGTTGGCCGCGCGGGAGAACGGGCCGACGCATAAGGCCCTCGCTCTCTCTCTCCTCCACGCGAACGCTTGTAACCCCCTACTGCAAGCGCATCCAGCCGCCCTAGGCACAGGACAACACGAAGGTCGCGGTTTCCCCTTACTGTTCTCCCCCTTTGTGTCCCGTCTCGTGCCGACCCATCTAGGCTGGGACACACAGCGACAATTTACTCGTCGGTCCAGGGACCCCCCAGGGTCGAAACGCCGACAAGAGGTATGCGAGAGTATGAGGCGAACAAGTCCATGACCACATTAGCTTTATAATCCACAAGGATGGTCAGCCGAGCTAGCAAATTCTACGCGGCAATGGCGACGTGCGCCGCGGCTAGGTGGATGCGGCAGGAGGATAGCGACCAACAGCGCCCATAGCCAATGACAGGTGGCCCCATGCGCCAGAGAAAGGGAAGGGGAGACACGAGCGCGACGGGAGAGCCTGTACGTGGGCCCGTGCTGTCGGCGCATGACATCGCGAGGTTGGGCTACGCGGGGATAGATTTGTTAGGTGGGCCAAAATGAGTTTCCGCAGCCCAGGTGGGGTTTTCCCTTTTTTCTTTTTCCTTTTTATTTTTCTTTCCTTCTTTTTCCAATTCAAATTCAAATTCCAATTTAATTTCAAACTTGTGGCCAATTCACTCTTATTTTATATTGTTTCATGATAAGTTTCCATTTGGAGATATATATATATTGTTTATACTTTTATATCACATAATATTTGTTTGCTTCTCTTCTTAAATTTTAGAATCTCTTTTAAGTTTTGAATTCCACTTTGGACTTGTTACTATATTCCTTATCACATAATGCACACACAAAAACAATATCCAGCATGATGCATGATTTATTTGAGTGTCTTTTGTTAATTATTTATTTGTTTAATCGTGGTGTTCACATGAAATGAGAAACATAACTCATATATGTATATGGAATACAATTTCTCTGCTTAGACTCTGTTTACAAAGTGGGTGTTACACGCCTCAACGTTACAGCAATCAGCATGTATTAGCTTTTCGGCACCATCGACGACAAGTAACCCAGCCTCACCAGCGACCCATAGAAAACAAATCTGCCGGCGTGGTCAACGAGTTAGCCTGCCGCAGGTGCGAGTGCCACCGCCAGCCTCAGACGGCGTGGGGCAAACAGCAAAGCAGCACGACGAAGAGCTTTTTCAGTCACTGTGGCTAGTGGTGGCTACAACGTGTGCGTCGACCGACCTCACCGTGTATTCCACGACGAGGTTGGAGAAGAGCGACAACCTGTCCTCGAGCAACTTGGCCGGCGTGTCGCGCTCCACGGCCACAGCACCTGCAGAGCAGCATCCCGGAGACCTTGGGCTACTGTGAAACAGAGTGAGCAAACAAAAACGCCATTTACGGAGTGGCCGTTCTCTCACTGCAAACCCAACAGGTTGAGAGGGCTTCAACGAAATTGGTGGTGCAACTCACATCTTTATCCTTGTGTCTTGGTTGCATTGATTATACCAATTGGTTCGGTTACACCAAATACGTTCAATGTCAGTGTACTCCCTAAGGTTGAATTCAGCGGGTAGCGAAAAACATCCCGGACGTGTGGTTTTCACGACGTGGGGAATTGTTGCTTCCTATAGCAGACATCGACTGCGGCTGTGAAAAATAAGGAGAACGTCGTATATCTCGTGGGTATCCGCGTCCTCTCTCCTCCTCGTGTGTTTACCATGATGGAATACATAAGCTGTTGAAAACGCTGTATTTGTATCCGTTCTTTGTGGATACGACATAACTTCCGCATTCACGGCCCGTTAGCTGCTGGAGTTAGCCTAAGAGGGTCAAGGTTACTCCCCAGGGTGCCCTCGACCATGGTTGGCTCTTGTGGAATGATGCCCACCCTAATCATGCCAATCTGCCAGTGATGTAGATGTCGACGTCATCTATTAGGATGTCTTAAGTAGCTATCCTATTTCACTCTTTATCTCACCTCATGTTTCAAACTCTATTTTACGAATAGTGTTATCTAAAATGGAAAATAATGTTTTACATAACCATATAAATGATCTACATTGCGTGCATACCACGTGCCCACGTAGGGTGGTTTGCTGAAGAATCTGCTGGAGGGGACACCATTATCTAATACCTACCAACTGTTTCAGTGCATACCATGTGCCCACGTAGGGTGGTTTGCTGAAGAATCTGCTAAAGGGAACGCCATTATCTAGTACCTACCAATTGTTTCAGATATGAAACTCGTCGAAAGAAACACGACGTGCTCCTGCACGCACTGCTCTCTTAGACTATTCGCTTGGCTTTAATTCGTACTGATTTCTACTACTTCTATAGTGTTTTATCTTTATAGATTACAACTACAACAGTGCGAACCGCTCGTTTTAGCACACATGCTCTTATCGTAAATTGAAGGAGAAGAAAATCAGCATGAGATCAACAGAACAGCTTTGTCTGTCGAATGTTGTTCCGTTTTTGTTCGACAACGTGCAATCACTTCATTATTTATCCAAACGTAGGATAGGAGTGTAACCATCCATCAAATATAGGTATCATTACAAAAAAAATCAAACATTCGGGGTACGAGACCTGTACTTCAGTACTTGTATGCTCGGAATGGACACTAAACTAACTTCCACCAACTTTTTAATAGAACTTTTTGATGAACTCAATTCCTTAACTCATTTCCTGAACCTCAACTCCTCGGCGTTAAAGCAATCAGCGTGTAGTAGTTTTTCGGTATCATCGACAAGTAAGCCAGCCACGCCTGCGACTGCGACCCACAAAAAACAAATCTGCCTGCGTGGTCAACAAGTCAGCCTGTCGTAGGTGCCACTGCTAGCCTCAGACGGAGACGGAGGCATGTAAGCTTGACCATCAGATATGTGTGTTTTCACGTGCACTTTCTATGTGGCATCTCATGTCTAGTTATTTTTTTAGATAAATAAGTATTTCACCAAAGGCCATGTTCGTTTTTTTGTCCCGGTGGGGGATTAAGAGGGAATAAATCCAATACTAATCAAAATTCTCTTTAATCCACTCAAATATACCTCAATCCATATGGTCTCGCTGTAAAACAAACAACGCAGATGTGCACGAGTCATGTAACGAAGTTGCTTATGTACAAATTTTGTTGTTACATTTTGTCATTTTTGTTTACAACATCTATAAACATGAGTTGTCCATATTTCAAGCACTTATTCTCATTATTATGTTTTTTCTAGAATAACATATAATTATGTTGGGATGCATCGATCTTCTTACAATTCACACCAAAAAGCTAAAAGCAATTTCTTTGACTAGTAATATTTTGAGACACCTTGTGATTTGCTCGAAACACATCACAGATCAAATTCACTAGCTCTTTATAGCAATTGCCTGAGAATACAAACTTAGACTTAATACACATATTGCATCACTCAATGAGCGAAATGTTATAGAATGATTGTAACGGTGTTCTATTCTTGCAATGGTATTTAAAGGAATAAATTATCTATATAAATGGGAATTAAGATAATAAGACATGTCTATACAACGATAATAGTAACAAGGGTTTAAACAAAATCCTGAAGGATGAAAAGGAACTCCATAATTTTAAATATCAATGAACGAACGAATTGTTATAAGGTGTTTGATCCACCTCCTACAGTAAGAGCAAGATTAATAATATAGGTTACAGTGTACTTTATAAGGTCATTCTTAATGTGAGTTCCATACTCGTTAAATACAATGACATATTATGATGCTTGGTGATATGACGGTGCAATTATAAGGAGAGATATAGAGAATTTTATAGGAGATGATAGAGTTTCATGGGATGAAACCTTGTGTACACGGTTACCTAGTTTAAATCGGATGTGGCAGCATTATTGTGGCAGTATTATAATGCATTGAAACTCGTCATTGAGAATGGCCTTGATATGTTGACACATATAGACAACTAAAATCATAATCATATAAAATAACTCTATCATAAAATAAGCAATACATTTAATACTCGGTACATCTATTTCTCTCATAAATTGTTTTCAAGTTTATGAACAATCCACTTTCTACATGCTACTAGTAAGCAGCCTGCTTCCCTTCTCTCTTCATTTTTCTTTCTTCTATGTCACTATAAGTCTGATGTGGTGTCTCTTCCAGTTCACCTATGTCACCTTATTATACTAGCTCTAACCGTGTCGCAACTGCATATGCCTCCATCGACTATAGATAGGGTGGGCAAAATACTCCATACCTAAACATCGAACCCGAATTACTTGAGCCCAGATCCAAATACTGAAATATGAAATACCCAATCGTAGTTTAAGATAATGACATGTACCCATAATACAGGGTACCCTAAGGTAACGTAAAATGACTACTCTAGGAGATATGGAATTACGTGCAAGATGATCTCTAGGTAGATCAGGCTCGATCAGGTCATCTCGACCAGGTTGAACCCGACCGAAGCAAACCTAACGAAAGTCCCCCTAACATAATTTTTTTCCACTAGGCCAGACTCGAGCTGACCACCCCGACTAAGTTAGACCGTACCATAACAAAACACAACTAGGGTTCCCTCGACCAAGATCCTCCACCAAGTTGGCCCTAACCTTGACTAGTCGGTCTTAACCTCAGACAAGCTAACCATACATCTCGTACATGACTCCATAGTCAGAAAGACAACTCATAGAGCCAGTGCATTTATGATCCTCTGATCTTTCAACGCACACGTCTAACGTAAGACAAAGGTAAATATAGTACAAAATACTCTAGGGACACCTAAACCACCACACCTCAAAAGAAAGAAAGTCAAAAAAATTAGACAAGACAAGAGCGAAAGAAAAGAACTCCAAGGCGAACCACTCATACGACTCTTAGAAACGTGCACAACGACAAGGCTTTGGACACATGCAGGACCTAACCACTCCCTTGGCCTAGTCATCTTGAAGATGACAAAGTAATATGCATTTGTCATGACGTACCAAAAGAGCTACACAACCCAGAATATGAACAACAAACCCCATCGAAACCTCCGTGTAACAATAGGTCTCATGTTCCTCAAGTACATAAAGGGACGAGGCCTCGCGATAAAGGGAAAGAAAACTCGCCTTGCATCCACTTCACACAAGCACGTGAGTTCAGCACTCCATTTTGTAACACTCGAGTCAATAAGAAAGGCTTTAACACCATACTACGTAGGAGTTATCTCTGAACAAGTCTAAACTCTCTTAGGCGCGTAAAGAGCAAGACCATCGAGACAACACCACGAATCCTCTCCTAACCTACAAAATTAATTGTTGGATAGTAATTGTAAAAACCCAAATTTAGTTTGAGAAATGTTCCCCAATACTCAATCTATCCGAATTACTCGAAATATCTCAATCATTTCTCTTATATATTCATAACATAAAGACATATGAAGTGGTTCTGTACAATACAGATATATTATTTAAAACAAACTAATATAAATTTACGCTAACTTAATAACTAGTTTATTATTATTGATATGCAGACATGTTGTGATTTGAAGAACCATTATTTATTGCTTTAAATGCTACTAAAATTCTTTTAAAATGATTGACTGTGTCCGTTTCAGATATTATCAAGTAAAATCCGAACATGAATCATTGAGTATATAAAATTTCGAATAATATTTTTTGAAATTAAAATTCGTTAACAATTATTTATATCCTAAATTTCATTTAGGTCCCGTTTGTTTCTTTTCATTTTGAGGAATTGAAATTTTACTAATGGAATAATCTATTTTTTTAAAACGTGACATTCCACCACTTTCTAAAATTATCATATAAGCCTATCTCAAATTTATAGGGTGAAAAATAGAAATTGATTCTATAGATTTAAATACTATTTTTCTGATGCACAACTTATAACACACTCTTCTACTTAATTCGCTATAACATAAATGTAGTATATAACTATCTCTCTCATATAATTTATGATAATATATAAATATATTATATATATAAATATATAAACTTAATTAATTTTGTCTAAATTATAATTATTAAAATGGAATCTAATTCCAATGAAACAAATGGGACTTAACTCGAATTTTGTAACCTGAATGGACAGACCGTTGCGCACGGCTAGAACAACTGAACAACAGTCTGTGGGACGGTGACGGCGTCCAGGCGACGACGTTGACGCCCGCCGCCCCGCACGGCCGTACCCAATCCGACAGCCCACATCCATCTCCCACTCTCACCTCCCATCCGACGGTGCAGAGCCCGTCACAGTTCACCGCGCTAGCCCACGGGACGCGGCAGAAAGCGACGTGTGTGGGGGACGCGAGTACGCGACACGACAGCGAGAGCACTAGCAGTCGGGACACTCACCACCAGCTAACGCGCACTCGCGTCGGAATGCGTGCTGCGTGAAGAGAGGCGACACGGGCTGCGGGGAGGAGGCGGATAGCGGCGGCGGCGGCGTCGGCATGGAGGCGAACCGGGGGATGGTGGCTGGCTCCCGCGGCGGGGTCGTAACGATCCGGCACGACGGCGACGGAGCCGCGGTGCGTCCCCCCTCTCCCCCGCTCTTCGGTGCCCTGCTCGCGCTCTCACTCGGCTTCGTCCCGTCGCGGTTTGATTTGCGCCGGGGGACCTGTCGATCTGCCGGGCGCCCGTGCGCCGCCGGGCGGATGGAGTTGGTCCAGCGTCCGATTGGCGGCCCTTGCGGTCGTTGTGTGGGATGCCTAGGTTCTGTTGCGTCAGCGTAGGAGGTTTTCGGTGCTGTTGTGGGGGGTTTTCGGCGCGGCGTGCTGGTCGAGTGGCGACTCTATTGATTTCACTGTTCTCTTCGCCACCTGCTCGCGACGGTGTTGTCGGGAAATGCAGAGGGGATTTGGTTGAAATGGATTATTCAACTCGCCTGGGTTTGTCATCTGTATTTTATAGGAACAGTTCGAATCCTACAGTTTGTTGGTATTAATAAGCTGTTGACCTGCTAATGCGTCAAGCTTTGGTCTTAATTAATGTATATGCATTTCTCCTAACTCTGTGGGCCATGAGGGAAATTTGTTGCGTCTTGTTCGATTTTATGATATTCTTATATAGAACCTCTGATTGTTGGTTTGTTGCTGTCACAATCTCACCTTCATGACTACATCTACGTTGTTGGCGTGCAGGCTAAGCAGTTGAAGAATGTGAATGAACAAATATGTCAAATCTGCGGTGACACACTCGGGCTCTCAGCAACAGGCGATATCTTTGTTGCGTGCAACGAATGTGCCTTCCCGGTGTGTCGTCCGTGCTATGAGTACGAGCGTAAGGAGGGGAATCAGTGCTGCCCTCAATGCAAGACTAGATACAAGAGACACAAAGGTCCGTTCCTTGTGGGACATACTGAGCTTACTCATTGCTTTACAAGTTCAAAGTTTCAAACTTCTTGAGAAATCTGTTACTTGATATTGCAAACACATCTGTTTAAATTTTCTAATGGAAAATGACTTATGCACATCGTCACCATGTGGTCTTTAAAATCTCCACGTTCAAATTTAGGAAGCCCTCGGGTTCGGGGAGATGATGAGGAGGATGGAGTTGATGATTTGGACAACGAATTCAACTATACACAAGGCAATGTCCAAGGGCCTCAGTGGCAGCTGCAGGGACAAGGGGAAGATGTTGACATCTCTTCGTCTTCTCGACATGAACCCCATCACAGAATTCCACGTCTGACAACTGGGCAGCAGGTATAACAACATACATAAAGCCACTATACGATGCCAGACAGACAGATTCTTGCTGAGCTTTTGGTCCTGTAATCTTATTAGAATTATCTGTACTATAGAAGGCTGTCCTTCCACTTTAGCCCTGTAGTGTGAAGTTTCAATGGAACCAACTGGTTCACTGCCTCACTGCTGGAGATGTAGTCCAGTGTTATTGGTTGCTTATAGATGATTAAGTCCATATACAAGAAATGGGTGGCTGGGTGCTCTTATCTGTTACCAGATACATGTATGACAATAAGTTTTTTTAGATAAAGGAATTTTATGCCAGCCTCTGCAAGAGTTTTGCACTCAACCATCCAGTGTATAACAATAAATACGCTCGACAAATACTGCTTACTACTTTTGGGACCTACGTCTTGTTTCAGAAATACAGCTATAATTCCATTGAATTAGATGGTCATTGTACTTCCTGACATAATTCCAATGAATTAGATAGATGGTCGTTATATTGAACTTGAAAGCTTCCATAAGAATATTTTGTATTGTTGTTGCACTGAAACATTGTCAACTGCTTTCAGATGTCTGGAGATATCCCTGATGCATCTCCTGATCGCAATTCTATTCGCAGCCCAACACCAAGTTATGTTGATCCAAGCATTCCAGGTGTGCTATCGTGTTATGTATATTTGTGTTGGTAAACAGTTCCCCTGCAGATTCACTAGAATGCAATCATTTGTTCCATGATATCAGTACCTGTGAGGATTGTGGACCCCTCGAAGGATTTGAATTCTTATGGAGTTGGAAGTGTTGACTGGAAAGAAAGAGTCGAGAGCTGGAAAGTTAGACAGGACAAAAATATGATACAGGTGACTCATAAATATCCAGCTGAAGGGAAAGGGGACATTGAAGGGACTGGCTCAAATGGTGAAGATCTGCAAATGTATGGTCCTTACGACTTTACTTATGTCTGCTCTGTCTTTTCTTCTTTGAATCAGGATCCTTCTGTATAGAAAACATTCACATTGCACCTGGGGTCTTATTTTACAATTTTAGTTGTCCATGCTGAGTTGCTGACTACATCAAGCCAAGCAATATTTGCTATAATGCCAGAGAATAACTCTTTCCATTAAACTCCACAAGTGAGTCTTGCACCAGTTTTAATGTAGTGGATATTTTTGCTATACACCAAGTTTTTTATGCATTAATAATAACTTTATGCCTACTTAGCATGTAGCTTTCAGAGCTGACTAGAAATATGATGATATTCTTGCCACTTCTGTTCTAGTGTTTTGTAATTGTGGAATGCTTACTGTTTTCTGTTTCAGCTAATGCTGTTGATTTGCTTGCATTTATTGCTCTTCTGCAGGGCTGACGATGCACGGCTACCTCTAAGTCGCATAGTGCCGATATCTCCAAACGAGCTTAACCTTTATCGGATCGTGATTGTTCTCCGGCTTATCATCCTATGTTTCTTCTTTCAATATCGTATAACTCATCCAGTGGAAGATGCTTATGGGTTGTGGCTTGTATCTGTTATTTGTGAAGTTTGGTTTGCCTTGTCTTGGCTTCTAGATCAGTTCCCAAAGTGGTATCCTATCAACCGTGAAACTTACCTTGATAGACTTGCATTGAGGCAAGTTGCACTTGATGTTTTTCTACTGGATGTTGCCAATGCATTGATTGTTATCTTTAAGTGTTCTTATGTTTCGTGCTGAGATTTCTGGTTCGACTTTGCAGATATGATAGGGAGGGTGAGCCATCCCAGTTGGCTCCAATCGATGTCTTTGTTAGTACAGTGGATCCACTTAAGGAACCTCCTCTAATTACTGGCAACACTGTCCTGTCCATTCTTGCTGTGGATTACCCTGTTGACAAAGTATCATGTTATGTTTCTGATGACGGTTCAGCTATGTTGACTTTTGAAGCTCTATCTGAAACCGCAGAGTTTGCAAGGAAATGGGTTCCCTTTTGCAAGAAACACAACATTGAACCTAGGGCTCCAGAGTTTTACTTTGCTCAAAAGATAGATTACCTAAAGGACAAAATACAACCTTCTTTTGTGAAAGAAAGGCGGGCTATGAAGGTAAGATAAGGTAGCAAATAGTCAGATTACTTATTCTACAAATGGGTGACTTTGATCTCATGAGGTGTTCTCTGACAGAGGGAGTATGAAGAGTTCAAAGTACGGATCAATGCCCTTGTTGCAAAAGCGCAAAAAATACCTGAGGAGGGCTGGACCATGGCTGATGGCACTCCTTGGCCTGGGAATAACCCTAGAGATCATCCAGGAATGATCCAGGTATATTTTTCTTAATATCTCTAAAATGGACATTCTGTCAGAACTTTAGTTTGTTATAGATCTTGTCCTCATGTATTCCACTTTTTTTATCATAGGTATTCTTGGGCCACAGTGGTGGGCTTGACACGGATGGGAATGAGTTGCCACGGCTTGTTTATGTTTCTCGTGAAAAGAGGCCAGGCTTCCAGCACCACAAGAAGGCTGGTGCCATGAATGCTTTGGTATATTTTCACATAGTTATTCAGCTCTATGAATGTCTATTTGGTTTGTTCATTGCTTTATGATCTCTTTACTAATGAACAGATTCGCGTATCAGCTGTCCTGACGAATGGTGCTTATCTTCTAAATGTGGATTGTGATCACTACTTCAATAGCAGCAAAGCTCTTAGAGAGGCTATGTGTTTCATGATGGATCCAGCACTAGGAAGGAAAACTTGCTATGTTCAGTTTCCACAAAGATTTGATGGTATAGACTTGCATGATCGATATGCAAACCGGAACATTGTCTTCTTTGATGTAAGTATTGTAACTCTTTTTTGACCAAATTTGCAAGTATTTCATGTTTCTTATGTCGGTTTCTCTTTGCAGATTAATATGAAGGGTCTAGATGGCATTCAAGGACCTGTTTATGTGGGAACAGGATGCTGTTTCAATAGGCAGGCCTTGTATGGCTATGATCCTGTATTGACAGAAGCTGATTTGGAGCCTAACATTATCATTAAAAGTTGCTGTGGCGGAAGAAAAAAGAAGGACAAGAGCTATATTGATTCCAGAAACCGTGATATGAAGAGAACAGAATCTTCGGCTCCCATCTTCAACATGGAAGATATAGAGGAGGGATTTGAAGGTCTGCTCATGCTGCTAGACATTTAATCTTGCTTATTAAATGCAAATCTTGTTCTGATACTGAAGTTATTGTCATGCTAAAATATGTTAGCTTGTACTGATGTGAATCGTGAAATCCCACCAGGTTACGAGGATGAAAGGTCACTGCTTATGTCTCAGAAGAGCTTGGAGAAACGCTTTGGCCAGTCTCCAATTTTTATTGCATCCACCTTTATGACTCAAGGTGGCATACCCCCTTCAACAAACCCAGGTTCCCTGCTAAAGGAAGCTATACATGTCATTAGTTGTGGATATGAGGATAAAACAGAATGGGGGAAAGAGGTCAGTGAGTAAAGCAGAGTTCTTTTACTGCCCTTCAAATAGTTTTTCACTTTTTTGTTTTTCCTAGTTGATCTACTCTGTCCTAAAAAGCATGCGATTCTATAAT
This sequence comes from Zea luxurians, assembly GCA_029449295.1. Classification (NCBI taxonomy): domain Eukaryota; kingdom Viridiplantae; phylum Streptophyta; class Magnoliopsida; order Poales; family Poaceae; genus Zea; species Zea luxurians. Next base: position 93,516,032 of record JAOPSE010000014.1, on the reverse strand, counting down.
AACACGTTAAAGTATGTTAAGTTTGATCAAATTTATATAAAAATGAACAATAACATACTAAATAGGTACTATTACATTTGTCATGAGCTCATGAAACATACTTCCATAATATACTTATTTGGCGTCATAAACATTAATATTTGTACCTATATATTTGGTCATACTTCAGGAAATTTAATCTAGATTGCATCTAGAATTGCATTCTTTTTTGGGAAGGAGGTAGCATTAACTAAAACACTAATGAGAATAACTTCAGTATAGCAGTGCTATGTTCAACTGAGGCATATTTATTGATGTGAATGCGATTGATGGATATAAAAAGTCAGAACAACCATGCCGTTTGCATAACAGTGCTGACCAGCTTTTTTACGACCATGAATGATATTTTCCCTTTGATCTTGTAATTTTCCAGATCGGATGGATATATGGCTCTGTTACTGAAGATATTTTAACTGGTTTCAAGATGCATGCAAGAGGTTGGATATCCATCTACTGCATGCCACTTCGGCCTTGCTTCAAGGGTTCTGCTCCAATTAACCTTTCTGATCGTCTCAACCAAGTGTTACGCTGGGCTCTTGGTTCAGTTGAAATTCTACTTAGCAGACACTGTCCTATCTGGTATGGTTACAATGGAAGGCTAAAGCTTCTGGAGAGACTGGCATACATCAACACCATTGTTTATCCAATTACATCTATCCCACTAGTAGCATACTGCGTCCTTCCTGCTATCTGTTTACTCACCAACAAATTTATTATTCCTGCGGTAAGTTCCCCAGATTCATTTAAAGCCCCCACTATATAATACCATCATGTTCTGGGTTATGTTCGCTTGTGGGTGTTATTTTGAGGGAGTTATTGAGGGATGCATAGTATTGCATACCGCTTTCTCAAGCTACCATTATTTACAGTTTTTCTTTCACAGGCTAAAACTTTTGTTTTCTTGCATCTCACACATAATTATCTTTCATTCTTTATGTGATGGTCACATGTAATCAGTAATCAATGTATAGTAGTGTGTCGTAATTTGTAAATTAATAAGCCAATTTTTCTGTTACAATTTTCGAGTCTAGGCAGCTAAGTATCGTTCACAGTATTGGTAAGCAGTCAAACTTCTTATATATATGTTCTTGGACAAGTGTCCCTGCTAGATTACATCTATTTCTCATATACTTCCATCCCAACTAGATTACATTCGTTTCTCCTGTAATTTTGCAGATTAGCAATTATGCTGGGGCGTTCTTCATCCTGCTTTTTGCTTCCATCTTCGCCACTGGTATTTTGGAGCTTCGATGGAGTGGTGTTGGCATTGAGGATTGGTGGAGAAATGAACAGTTTTGGGTCATTGGTGGCACCTCTGCACATCTCTTTGCTGTGTTCCAAGGTCTCTTAAAAGTGCTAGCAGGGATCGACACAAACTTCACGGTCACATCAAAGGCAACCGATGATGATGGTGATTTTGCTGAGCTATATGTGTTCAAGTGGACAACTCTTCTGATCCCCCCCACCACTGTGCTTGTGATTAACCTGGTTGGTATAGTGGCTGGAGTGTCATATGCCATCAACAGTGGCTACCAGTCATGGGGTCCACTTTTCGGGAAGCTGTTCTTTGCAATCTGGGTGATCCTCCACCTCTACCCTTTCCTGAAGGGTCTCATGGGGAAGCAGAACCGCACACCGACCATCGTCATCGTTTGGTCCGTCCTTCTTGCTTCCATATTCTCGCTGCTGTGGGTGAAGATCGACCCCTTCATATCCCCTACCCAGAAGGCTCTTTCCCGTGGGCAGTGTGGTGTAAACTGCTGATATGATCCGAACTGCCTGCTGAATAACATTGCTCCGGCACAATCATGATCTACCCCTTCGTGTAAATACCAGAGGTTAGGCAAGACTTTTCTTGGTAGGTGGCAAAGATGTGTCGTTTAAGTTCACTCTACTGCATCTGGGGTGGGCAGCATGCAACTTTGTCAACTTATGTCGTGCTACTTATCTGTAGCTAAGTAGCAGTAAGTAGTGCCTATTTCATGTTGACTGTCGTGACTACCTGTTCACCGTGGGCTCTGGACTGTCGTGATGTAATCTGTATGTTGGAACTTCAAGTGCTGATTGAGCTGTTTGGTCAATGACATTGAGGGATTCTCTCTTGAAATTTATATATGTATTTCTAATATTCATGCCCTGTCATTATTGAAATTAATAGTCCATTCTACGGCACGGATTGATGGAATGGTGTTCAAGAAACCATACACGATATCTTTTGCAGTTTAGAGGAGACCATGGAAATTTTATGACAGGCTGTCAGGAGCGCATTTTCCGCGGCATCTTGAAGCAGAGGTCGTTCCACTCAGTTTTGAAAGCTGCTCTAAAGTGGAGCAGAGGTTGTTTGAAATAAAAAGTGGCACAGCGGCGTTTTATATGGATGGATAATCATGGATATGTATGTCTTCTAAAGAGATTACATCAGGGAGTATCTATAGAGCAATCAGTGGATCGATCTCCTCATCAGTTTGCGCTTTGCCTGCAATGGTCAGTTGGTCACTACCAGATGGCCGCTACCCACTAACCTCTGCAGGCCTGCAAGCTACAACAGTTCGCGTCAGGACACTAACAATCGAACAAAACTAATTAACGAACGGACAAGACACACCCGGCCGGTACACATATACAGCTTCGTCAACGACGAATTGAGGGGAACATGGCAACGAAATTCTCCACTGGATCTTCAAAATGCGAGCGTTCCGGTCGATCTTGGTCTCTCGACGACCAGTCAGACCCACGCACCGCTACACGCACGCGTGCTCCGGGCAAGACCTCTTCGTGCAACCAAGGATGCTCGCCGCCTCGAGCTCGACCTCGCCGACGCAGCTGCCGCCGCTGGCCTTCGCCGGGGTTGGGACGGCCACGGGAACAGGAAGCGCCTGCTGCTGCTGCTGCGGCGGCGCTTGCTTCAGGGCGGCGGTTGGCCGCCGCTTGCAGGCTGGCGCTGCAGGCTGCTGCAGGCCGAGGATGGCATGGTCGTCCTCGGGAACGAGGGGCACGATGGGGAGGTTGTCGCAGGTGCACACCTCGACCATGAAGCCGTCGGGGTCGTGGAAGAAGAGCTGGTCCACGTAGATGCCGCCCTCCTCCACGCGCCGCTGCACGTACCGGATGCCCAGCTCCGTGAGCCGCCGCTGCACTGCCTCCATGCTCTCGCACTGCGCACACAAACCATCACCAGTTCACCTTTCCGTCACGATGATTTTGTGTTCATGGTAGGAAGCACGTTTACGTACTGCATGCTTTTAAGTTTTAACTTTATTTGTCGTTATTTATAGTGCAACAGTATGTATATGCACGCATGGCTAGTTGTGCATGCATGCAGATACGTACGTTCTTTTGGTCCTTGCCAGATGGTCATGCACGTGAGTCAGATACGTATTATACAGCCAGCGCAGCATCCACGCTGTCTGAGTGAAGACAAACTCTATGTGCAACACAAAATCAATAGCCTATTGCCATTTTTCTAAAATCAAAATCACGTGCTTTTATCCCAAATTGATCCAGGACTTTAGCCGATACTAGTTTTCTGCCACTGCGTGATGCACATGTGCAATGATCCTACCCACAGAGCATTAGGAATTCTTCATCAATTCGATCTACTAGTAGTCCTATTTCTATTATGTTAACCGTCATTGCGTACTGATCATGAATGCCAACCACCAGCGTCCATTTCTTAAATTAATTGAGATGCAGATCTATCAGATGGAGCCAACTTAAGATAAGATAGTTCCATGCTTCGTGCGATCAGTCACTAACTCACCACCAGAGTCACCATCTTGGCATGCATGAACACTTGATAACTTGGTAGCTAAATAAGATGTGTTAGCTCTAGACCAGTCTTAGTAACTGAATTGTTTCATATCCTAGTTTCTAATACGTCTATATTTCAGAAAAACGACAATGCAGAAAAGTGTTAATGCGACGTCCGCGAGTTTGAGGAACGGGTTAATAATTAGAGAAAATCCCTTCAATACTATTCAATCTTATACTAATCCCTTCAATGCCATTAGAATTTAGTTCAATCTATTTGATTTTTAAAAATTCAGAATTAAAAAATATAGACTAAAGTTCAGCCCACACCTTTTGAAACCCCAAAATTACTCCGCATATATCTCGCTCTAATAGCATATACGTGTGACATACAATATTTTGTTTCTCCAATAGATAATGCATATGCAAATTTATGCACCATAGGAGAGCAACTCCAAGAGACTCTTTATATTCTTCCTAATTGATATGAGTAGAAATTTTAATAATCATTTAAAATTTCAGTCCATATTTTTTAGAACTCATAAAACTATGGTTATTTGTTTATACCGATTCGATTTAACCAATTTTTCATATTTTAAAATTGTTAGGAAGCAAATAGATCGAACTAATATATCAGAGTAATTTTTGGATTTCAAAAAGTATGGACTGAACTTTGGTCTATATTTTTTATTCTGGAATTTTTAAAACTAAATAGATCGAACCAATTTCTAGTGATATTGAAGGGATCAATATTGATATTATGGCATTGGAGGGATTTTTTAAAAATGGAATAACGGTGTTAGCTTCAAACTAAAAACGATGACATTCAAATGATTAAAATTTAAATTTAATGATATTGAAGGAAACCTATAAATTCTTATGACATTGAAGAGATTAGTATAAGTTTAGATGGGATTGAAGGCATTTTCTCTAATAATTTTATATAACTATATTCTGTTGCAGATGAGGAGCAGCCGTGGATCTCGCTGAGCACAGAAAAGTGGAGGCACGAACATGCAGATTAAAAGCTAATTAATTAATTCGATCGGTCGATTCCCCCAATCGCCAGTGTCAACGACTGAGGAGTATACCTATTTTTTTTTTCCAAATTCCTCTTACTATACTTCAGATCGAGGTTCGATCGCAATGAATAATTCTCGGTAGGTCACTGTAATTTTGTCCGGTACATTATTTTTTATTACCAATGTTCTAATCTTTTTAATATTTTTCTACTATATAAAACATCAGTTTTTATGTTTCCACGATTTCACGGTCATTGTATATTTATCACCCTTCTCACTTTATACAAAATAAGATAAAATTATGCACAAAATAAGGGCTTCGGATCTTGGTTGATGACTGCGTGGCTCCATATTCGCATCCACTTAAGCAACACAATATACATATTTTTATGTTTTGTTAGAAAAATCTACTCATGATATATATTAAGTTACATGCATCAACTAGTTCAACCTAAAAGTTTAAACTGAGTTGGACAATTCAGTTATATTATATTCTAACACTCACCTCTCACGTCAAGCCTCTTTTAGGTCTCTGACATAGAATATAAGAGCGAGCAACAATTATTTTATTTAATTGTGCTAATTAGGATTTAAACTCGAAACCTCCGGTTCTGATACCATATTAAGTTACATGCACCAATCAATTCAATCCAAAAGCTTAAGCTGATAGTAGGAGCTGGACAATTTACCTATATAGGTTATATAAGAGCATCTCCAAGAGGAACTTCTATAATTAGGGCCTCAAAAGCTAGATTGAATCTGATTCAAGTTAACTTGGATCAATAATTTTTCTCAAATCCAACATCAACTCCTAAACCCACTCCTAAACCCACGTGGTAGTTAACTCCGTGAGATTAGACGCATAGGAATAGGTCCCTTGACTGGGATGCTATATTTAGCAACTGTGACTTTGGGTGCTATATTCATTTGATGGAAATTTATAAAATAGTAATTTTGTTGGAAGCTATTTTAAAATCTTAACTCTTATATTTAAATATAGGACTCGGTTTAAGTCCTCTCTTGTAGATGCTCTAAGGTAGCTAATTAGTATTTATATAGATACACGCTAGTCGGTGTGCATGGGTAGGCACTATTGCAGGACAGCAAACGATCTGGATCTAGCTTGACGACGTGGTGTGTGGCAAGCACTACTGCATACCTGAAAGGAGACGTGGTTGTCCTTGGGGTTGATCTCCGTCTTCTTGGGGGGCATGCTCGCCGGATCCTCGGCTTGCAGGAGATGAATGCCTATGCCGTAGTTGAACAGCCTGCGCAGTAGAATGAGTTGTTGAACATACAGGTCATGCAATATGATTACATGATTGTTAGCTAGCTTGACAATAAAGGCATCGTCAGTGATATAGCTGTGTGCAGTCGAATGCCGTACCATGCGCCGTCGAAGTCGAAGGAGCCCGGGCGGCGGATGGGGACGAAGCCGAGGACGTCGCGGTAGAAGCGGAGGGAGCTCTCGAGGCACCGGCACACCACGGAGATGTGGTTCAGCGCCGCCAGCGGCAACGACCCGGCGGCGGTGGCGGCGCGCTGCACCGGCTCGACGCCCTTGCTGCTCACCATATCTTGTTCCGACGAACGAACGTTCTAGTCGTCTTCGATGGGTGGCCTGGCCTTGTAGCTGCTTAGTCGTTTGCTTATTGTTCCGCGCCGCCGCACAATGCAGATCGAGCCGGGACGACGACGCGTCAGAAGCTGTCTTTGCTTGCTGAATATATGAAGGGAGATGGACGACGTGCGGAGGTGGCTGGCGAGCTAGGCCGGAGACGCGACGGGACGGTGGTGCGTGTGGCTGCTAGCTGGAGGTGAACGAAGGAAAGGGACGATGACGCTGGCTGGAGACGGATAGGATGCAGCACTAGAGCTAGCTATGCATATGCTGTTGTGCGTTGTGGAGGTTGCCGCGGCGCGCGGCCGGGGGCTCTTATAAAGAGCGTACGCCGTGTGGGGGGCGCCGACAGCGACACCCAGCCGTGAGCTCGATGTGGAGCAGTGGCGAAGTGCCGGTTGCCGCACCATGCGGCCAGCTCGAATGCTCACCGTGTGATACACACATCACGGGCAGGCAGCCACACGCCCACTGCCCCGCTAATCGATGGCACAACATCTACTTCACGCGGTCGAGGAGCCAGCCAGTCCATGTCACGCACATGCACATATATATTGTGCACGTTTTTCAGCCTGCCTACTCTAGTCAAAACCCATTGTTAACATGGGAAAAGAGGTCCGAATCACACACAGCACACATTCATAGTCACCACAATCTTAGACACATCGAGAAAAGTAGCAAACCGATAAAACCAATCCAAACAAGTCTCAGAAAGATCCACCGAAGGAGCGCATATAGAGGTTGTCTCAAAGTCAACAAATCCATCCAGAACGTCACCAAATATCCTTGGAATAAGTGATGAACAACAAGATAGAAAGAAAAAAAAAGATAAAAATGATAGTAAATGTATTCATGATCGTTTGAATATTAAATACCTTAATTTTCTGTGATGCTCTCTAGGTGATAGCACCTTGCATTGACTTAACAAAAATCGTGTTTGTTAAGTTATTTCAAGGTGGGTAATCATTCCACCAGGTGACGAATAATGTTACCCTATAAATCGTGAATGGTTTAACGATTACTGTTGTCTCCACAGTGTAATTAGATCATGATTTGTCTTCGTCTTCCCTCGACCCTGCGCCCGACAACTCAACCTTCGCCAGTGGCCTCGACCCTACGGCTCCAACTCCGTTGGTGGAGTACTTGGAGCAACTCCACCAATGTGTCGGCGGCTAGCTCGCTCGCTCGCTGCTCCATGCCTCCATTCCATGCTGGCGACGCCCTATAAGTTACAGTTTTCTATTTGCTCGCTCATCCCAATCTCTCTCACACAACCCTTTCTCCCTACCCCCAAATCTGATTGCAATTGCAACCTTTGAATTAGGGATGGCAGTGAGTACGGATATGGGTAAATAACCGCGGTTATTTACCCGTTGGGTACGGATATGGTGGAGTTTCATATCCACGGGTACGTGTATGGATACTATACGGTATCCACGGGTAATAATTTCGCGGGTATGGATATCTGCTATCCATATCCGTCACCCAATGGACATATGACATGTGGACCCAAACAATAGACGCATCCCAGGTCCGAGCGGCCAGCCTCCTTGGGTCTCGTACTTGTTCACTGCTTCGCGGGGTCAGCCGTCAGCGTGTCAGCGGCAAGCCAGCAACTAGCAATAGCAAGGCCGCACGACAAGGCCAGTGGCCAGCAGTCCAAGGTCCAACCGTCCAAGCGGCCCAGGACCCAGATCCAAGCAAACAACCTGCTGCCTGCGGCTCTGCCTCTCGCCCTCTCGGTCTTGGTCAGTCGGTCTCAGGCGGGTAACGGATATCCGTTGGATAACGGATACCCAGCGGTACGGGTACGGATATATATTCGTACCCACGAGCGTAAATGGGTATGGGTATAGATTAAGTTTTATCTCGCGGGTATGGATACACAAAACATATATCCGCGTTCTACCCGCTCGATTGCCATCCCTACTTTGAATGCCTCTCTGCCCATCCATGGGAAGCCATCGATGTGATCTAGAATCTCTAGCACATCAGACAATTGACAATGTATTCTATCTAAAGATTGCTTCTAGCTTTGCCCATTAATGTTACAAAAAGTGAAACATACAAGGTATGTATTCTGATCCTTTATTGACGTTACCATCCTATTCTAGTTATGTTCGCGCCCGCGTTGCCATTCCTGATCCAAACATCATCTTACAATTGGAAAATAGATGAATAAGTAGATAATATGACAAGCAAGGGCAAAGCGAATAATTGTGTCTGATTATATAGTTATTTTGTACCAAATCATGTTTTTATCACGTTTGTTGTACAAATGCGCATTGAATTGACATATCTTCTAGATTTTGTGTTTTATCTGTTGCTTATTTGAACTATCATTATGTGACCCATTATGGATTACTTAGGATGACTTCAACGGGCCAGGCAAAGCGGCAACCAAAGCCAATATGGTTGGCATAGTTGAAAGCTCCCTTATGGGGTTTTTTGTTTTGGATGATACCACAATTAAAGGTACAACCAGGGTGTTAAGTATTGAATAGGTGCTAAGTGAAAAGACTAAGAAGTTCAACACAGACACAGATGTGATGATCGACACAAGTAGAGATGACTATGGTCTATGGACATCACAAGTAAAGTTGAAGGATGGTCAATGACTACTTGGAACTCAATGTGCATAACTTGGAGACAACTGATCGAACTGGGGACGAAGGCAAGAAGAACTTCGAGGAACCGAGTGCGCAGGAGAAGGTCAAGAAGACCGAGGTACCTAAAGACAAGGGTGAAGAAGATGGCTTGCAAAAAGTCAAGGTTGGTAAAGCTGAGAAGAGCTGTCGGAGAAAAGATCCCTAGGCCCCTAGATCCCACTAGTCAGCAAAAGGACAAGGGAAAGGTCCGCCCTGGTAGCACCGACCCCGGGATAGTCTCAAGGCCTCGAGCCCGGGATCGAGCGAGGCAGAGCCAAAGGTGGGCGAGCGAATTGAGGGGAAGCCACTAGTGTGGATTCCGCACCTGACCTAAGACTAACCCGTCATAAGTGACCGACCACATTAACTACGCCATGCACTGAGCCACCGTGGGAGAGTCGATCCTCTTCCCACTCATGAACTACGGGTCCCTAGACCTGTGACCACTCGTAACTTATCAAACCTAGGCCTGGGTGCACTGGCTGTCTATAGGATCCGCAAGATAATGAGCCACGCTGAGAGCATGAGACCTAGGCTATGGAGGCCAGGGGTCGGCGTGGTGCAGAGGCGATAATGATGGTGCTAGAGCTCTTCGCCACCCACACCACCAGTCTTAAAGAGCATGACCAGAGAAGCCTAGACAATCGAGGCACATGCTGACAAGCACAAATTTACTACCACGATGTAGTAGCTCCTTTCTTAAGAAGCTACCAGTAGATGACCCCCACCTTGGCCTATAAAAGGGAGAGGGTCAGCCGAGAGAGACAACCAACACTCACACGAAAGGCGGAGATACGCACGCAACACGCATAGACGGACAAACGACCAAACATCTGAGGACTACAGAGGCCAAAACCAAGGAGCACGCCGCCTCGACGCCCAAGGCTTAGCTTGGTTGAGAGCACAATATTTGTAGTCCTTAGGACATACCATGCACAAGAGACTTGGGAGCCTCCTCCATCTCTCGCTCGTTTGTAACACCTACTACAAGCATTGAGTAACAAAGGTGCCAATAGCATGAGCCACCAAAGACTGGATGTAGGGACGTTCTGCCTAAACCAATATAAATCTCGTGCCCATTGAGCACACCATCCAAACCCTGAAACACGCACAGAACAAATTTATTTGTTGGAGCTTGTTCAAAACACTGACTTGGAACCATCGAGGTAATTCTTAGGATTTATGGTTCAAGTCATAAGGCTCAAGTTCCTAGCTCAAGAAGTAGGACATGGTCGCAATAAGGTGGAGAAGTATCAAAGTCAGAACCCAGAAGTGACTCGAAAGATCTAAGTACACTTTGCCTTTTAGTTTGGGTCATTCTTGTGTTTGGAAATGTTCTATATGACCATTGTAGGGTGTTGGAGCTCATGGATAGCTTTAGTGATCAAGTCAAGTTGACTTGAGGCTTTGAAGTCCAATCCCGACCTCAAACATGCCAAAAGGAGCAAAACATGAAAAAGGTTAAGTATGCAAGATTTGAGTGATTGAATATGTTGCATACACCTTTTACTATGCATTTGGCACTTTTGTTTGATCTCTAACTTGGTTTGTGGAGAAAGTGACATTCGAGGCTCTGTTTAAGGAGAAACATAAAAGTTAAGAAGAGGATGGGAAGGAGGTAAGTTTCTAAGACTTAGTAAATTAGATTATACTCTAAGCATGTGTCTAAGTCATAGAAAAGTCCTCCAAAAAGTTCAAGTGCAATAGAGAAAGATTGGAGAAGAATGGACACACTACAACATGTCCAGGTGCACCAGACCGTCTACTGTGAGGGTCCAGTGGTGCACCGGACCAGCTGAGCAATGGGCTAGTAGGAGGCCTTTAGCGGACTAGTGCACCAAACCAGGTCTGTGTGCACCGAACCACCTGTAAGAAGGAACTTCGAGGCTTTAGGATATTATTTTTAAAATCAATGGACCATGAACAATGATGGTCCAGTGCATTGGACCGCCTCAGCTCAATGGCTACTTTGTGGGTGCACGGGCTGGCGCAATGGCTGCTGACATGGCCTGGGTCTAGTGGTGCAATAGACCGGTCTGGTGGTCATCTAGAGATAGAAACAATCAATCAGATCACGAGGACACAGTCGGCCGTTGGAGGTCCAGTGTGCACCGAACCGATCTGGTGCCCCTAGTGTAGATCACTTTCTCTGATTTGTTTTCAATGACCATTTGGGGTATGGAGGCTATTAAAGGACCCCTCGCCATGACCCCAAGAAAAACATCAAGGCTGCATACAAGTGTAGAAACATCGTGGAACATTTCTCTACCCCTCTCTTGTATATATCTCTCTAGATCTAATGTTGTCGTATTTATAAGCCAAAAGAGAGAGAGAGAGGAGGAGTGCTGCTGAGATAGAGCGGAGATCTTGAGAAAGTGGTGGTATTGTTACTCTCTTGAAGAGCTACCGATAGTTGTGACAACCTCGGTTTTGTGTAACCAACATCAACATAGTGAAAGGCTCGGTCCATCACCTGGTGACAAATACTTCAAAAGGGGTTATTACCCGTTCACAAAAATTTGCTTCATTTGTTGAACATCATGTCTTTGTTTCTTGTGTTGAGCCTACTTGTATAGATGAGGCACTATAGGATCCGGATTGGGTGAATGCTATGCATGAAGAACTAAACAAATTCACCCGGAATCAAGTTTGGACAATTGAAGAGCCTTCACAAAATTAAAGAATCATTGGAACAAAGTGGGTGTTTAGAAACAAGTAAGATGATCAAGGAGTAATTGTGCAGAACAAGGCAAGGCTAGTTGCAAAGGGGTTCTCTTAAGTTGAAGGATTGTATTTTGGAGAGACCTTTGTATCGGTTGCTCGACTTGAAGCCATCTATATCCTTCTTGCATATGCATCAAACAATAACATTAAACTATATCAAATGGATGTAAAAGTGCATTTTTAAATGGCTTCATTAATGAACTTGTATATGTTGAGAAACCCCTCATGTTTGAAGACCCTAGATATTCTAATCATGTTACAAGTTGTATAAGGCGCTATACAAACTAAAGCAAGCTCCAAGGGCTTGGTATGAGCATCTTCGCAACTTCTTTATTTAGAAGGGCTTCAAGATCGGGGTCGTCGACACCACACTATTCACCAAGAAGCATAATATTGATATTTTCATTTATCAAGTTTATGTTGATAATATAATCTTTGGCTCGACAAATGATTGTCATTGCAAGGAATTTGGTGAGATAATGTCAAAGGAGTTCGAGATGTCAATGATTGACGAGCTTACTTTCTTCCTCAGATTTCAAGTCAAGCAAATGAAGGAAGGAAACTTCCTCTCTCAAGAGAAGTATACCAAATACTTGTTGAAAAGATTCAAAATGGAGGATTGTAAGCCAATCAAGACACCCATGCCTACTAATGGACATCTCGACCTAGATGAGGGAGGTAAACCGGTTGATCAAACTCTCTACCGCTCTATGATTGGTAGTTTATTGTACCTTACCTCATCTAGGCCTGACATCATGTTTAGTGTATGTATGTATGTATGTGTGCCCGCTTTCAAGCAAATCCTAAGGAAGCCCATCTTAGTGCTGTTAAAAGAATCCTTAGGTACCTAAAGCACACTCCAAGAATTGGCCTTTGGTATCCAAAAGGAGCTACTTTTGATTTAGTTGGCTATTCTAATTTGGATTATGCCGAATGCAAAGTTGATAGGAAAAGTACATCTAGAGGGTGCCATTTGCTTGGAAGATCACTAGCTGCATGGACTTCAAAAAAGCAAAATAGTGTTGCCTTGTCAACCGCCAAAGTGGAATACATTGCCACGGCTGCTTGTTACACACAAATTCTTTATATGAAACAAACCCTTCTAGACTATGGTGTAGTTTTATAAAAGGTACATTTGTTGTGTGATAACGAGAGTGCATTTAAAATTGCTAATAATCCTGTCCAACACTCTCGCACCAAACACATTGACATCCGTCATCATTTTCTTAGAGATAATGTTGCTAAGGGAGATAATTCACTAGAAGGAGTAAGGACAGATGATCAACTAGCGGACATCATCACAAAACCATTAGATGAATCCCACTTTTGCAAGGCGAGGAATGAGATTAATATTCTTGATCTCAACAATTTCACATGAATCCAATGGTGGTGTCAAGCTTGCATTGCATATTTGATTTCATGTATTGCATCTAGGACTTGTCTAATCAAGTTAAGATAACCGTCTGAAAAGTGTGTGAAAAAGCTTAACTCGGGCTCAAACTTGACAAGTTCTAGCTTTTTAGCTTTTCTCATGCTTAAATGTTCTTTATTATTCAAATATTGGTTCTTGAAATATGCACTTGTTACTGCACTTAGGGGGGCATTGACAACTCAATTCACACTTAAACCCCTAGTGTAACTCTCAAATGCAAACTCTCACTATTTGCCTATTTTTCTAAAAACTATATAGCCTATGGTAAAATATTTTGAAAACTATGAGAGAATATGTGAGTGTGCCAATATCTGTCCTAATAGGTGTTCTTTTGTGTGCTTTTAAGTTGGGATTTGTTTTGGCGCAAAAAAGTTTCTTTGAAAAAATTTCAAAATTTCCCCAGTCTGGGCTCACCGGACAGTCCGGTGTGCACCAGACACTGCATTGTGCACTTTTCGGTGCTCCGGCTTGGTCTTGGCTTGCTCTTCCTCTTTGCGGACTGTCCGGTGTGCACCGGATAGTGTGTTGTTCACTGTCTAGTGTGCCCATTACCGCTGCTTTCAAAGCTTTCTCTCGCCCAGGCCCGCACGTCAGTTTCTCACATCCTTTCAATTGGAGCCACCTGCTGTGCTCTCTTCTTCCCCAGTTCATCCCGCTCGTTCCTCCCTCTTCTCTGCACTGTCACCGCTAGAGCTTTCCTTTGCCATCTGCCTTGCTCGCCACTGACGTCCATGGCAGGTGTCCTCAACCCTGTGCTTCCTCCTCCTCCTGGTGAGCTCCACAGCCTCCTCCTCTTTCCCAGTCTTTGTTTCTCTCAAGAAGGTTGCTTATTTTTTCCCCTTGTGAAGTTCAAATGCAATCTAGTACAAATCCTATGAATTTAGTGCATATCCCAGTGAATCTAGTTAGTTCTATGAGCTCTTGGTAGTATCTCTTACAGGTATCCACATCCCTATGGGGTTATTTCACCTTCAAAATGAACCAATACACCTCCTTCCTCACCTATGCCCACCAAGTGCTCGGTGAAATACCACAACCAGTTTTCGAGGCTCAAATCAACCCCAGTTTCTCCAGTGAATCATGTGTGCTCCTAGTACCCCTTCTTCATGGTTGACACTCCTTGTTGCACATTTCTCGTGTATTTCATATGTATGTTTAGGTTTCTATCCTAGTGTGCCTCTAAATCAAATTACAAACCCATGTCACTTGTATCTCCCATGACTTGTCCTCTTATTCAAACCTTTGTAGCGCTGTCATGAGCCAAAAACTCTTGTCCCAAGTTGTCTCCATACCTAAAGCTCCATGTGCCATTTTCAAATAACCACTGTCAAAGAGAAAACTCCAACCGGGTGGCAGAATGCACCTGCCTAATCCTAAGAACTAGGAGGGGCCTAGGGATTTGCCTAGTTAGCAGGAAGAACACGAGAACACAAGGGTTAGAGTGGTTTGGGTCACCAAAGCGTAATACCCTACATCCATTATAAGTTGTATTGCCTGGGAGTATCTCATTCAGTCCGTGTCTGTGTCCGAGGGTCTCTGAGGGACTCCCTGAAGGAGTCTCCGAAGGAGTCTCCCTCCATGTGTGCTCTCCCTTTTATTGTCCAAGGGAGGCAATTACAAGGAAGTTGAGCCCCAACAGGTGGGTCTAGAAATATAGTAATAAGAACATACTGCATGAAACAATTAATGACGTCGGTGGACAAAGATCTTCTCTTGGTCGTCGTGCAGATTTCAGCCTCTCCTTTGCAGATCTTCTCTTGGTCGCCGCGCGGATTTCCCGACCAGACTCTCCTTTGCCCTGTCTTGTTAGCGTATGGGCGAAGGCTCTAGTAGGGGTTGCAGCGTAGACTGGCACCTTCACATGCTGTGGCACTATAAAAATCATCAAATAAAAATAATACAATTAGTTTATTAATGGTATTTATGATAATGAATTTTCTTTTAAGTGTGTTATTTATTTGCATTTGTAATGATTTTTGAGTGCTCATGATTTATTTTGGATATTGAATATCATTTCTTCTTATGAAAAATTACATAAATAATAAAATTAGTCCAAAAATAAACATTGAATTTATAAATAATTTTGGTTTAGTTATTATAAATTTTAGAGATATTTAAAAATAAGTTTTTGAAATTAGAAAAGAAAAAAGAGAAAAAAAACAACTAAAACTAACTAACCCTAACTGCCTTTTGGCCCACTAGGGGCCCATCATCCTAGCCGCACTCCCCTAACCTAGAGCAGCCGTGCCCCTGCCTCTCCCTCTGGCCACCGCTCCCTGGCTGCCCTAGCCGCCACCCTGCTCTCTCTCCATCCCTCCCACCTCTCTCCCCTTCCAGCAAGAAACAGGTTTGTAAAATTGCCATCAGGCCTACATTTCATAGACCCAGCTGGACCCACAATTCATAGACAGTGGTAATTATAATAAGAAGACAACATTGTGAGTGGCAAAAATCCAATTATCTCCTTTCCTACACACGCTAGGAGCGCCCTGACTCCCCAGACTGCGGCCATCCCGCGCGCGCCGCCCAAGACCCCGACCAAGCCCTTGTGCGCCAGGACCCAGCCCCGCTCCAGCCGGCGACCGCGCGCCGCGCCGAGCGCCCTTGCCCCTACCCGACCGCGACCTGCTCAAGCTCGGCCTCCCCACGACACGCCGTGCCCAGCCCCTGCGCACCCGACATTCCAGCCGACCCCAAGCCGCTAGACGCTGCGACCCCGAGCGCCATCTGCTCCCCGCGTCATGCGTGAGCCGCTCGACACGCTGTAACACCCACTTTGTAATTTGCTAGAAATAATACCAATAGAGAAAAAATTCCTCTTTATGTGAGTTTGATCTTTACACATCATCATATGTGAACACCATGCCCAAAAACAATTAATAAAAAGATATGCTACTAAATCATTGCATCATGCTGAATATTTGATTTGTGTGTGCATTTTTTGTGACAATATTATAATAATGTAAAAAGAAATTTGTTAAATATCCAGATGGGGATTTAAAACCTAAAATAATCCTAGAATTAGGAAAAGAGAGAAGGAAGAGATTATACAAAATAGAGGAAAATAAATATATGAAAGAATACATTTTGTTCCTACTAATATTTTAGATTAGGTATTTAACTCAGTTATGAAGCTTATAAACAAGTTTGAATTCAAAATGGAGGTTTAAAAATGAAATGAAACAGAAAATAAAAAGAAAAAGGGAAAGAGAGCTTACTGGGCCGGCTTACCACAATTTGGCCCACCGAGAGAAACCTCCCGCGCGGCCCAAAACCCTTCCACGCCGTCAGCCACGTTCTTCCTCAAGCGCCGCGCTCCGCTCACCGCGTCAACGGACTCCTCTGTCGCTGCTCCGTGGGATCCACCGGTCAGTCCCTCAACCACCGCGTCTCCGTCTTCCCCGCGCGATGGCCACCTCCGTGCATGCCGCGCATCATCCGAAGGCCTCGGGATTTCAGTTGTGGTCCGTCTTGACCTGGGGATAAGACCCCCCTGAACGCCCCGCGGATTTACCTGCCTTCTCCCCGCACAGAAACCACACGCCGCCACCCGCCACGGAAGTCTTGAGTGCCGCCGTCGTCGCCTCGAGCCGTCAGCGTCGCCCGTGCTCCGGGAGCGAGTCTGGGGACTTCGTTTGGTGCTGTTGAAGCTCACCGGGCACTGAACGCGACAAGTAATCAACTACACCGTCGGCAATTGCTCATCGGAGTGCGCAAATCGCCGCGGATCCGCACCGCACCGTGGCTAGCCTTCCAGTCGTAGTCATTCTCGGTGAGACACCCCCTCCATGTTCGCCTAGCTACCAATTTCGTTTTCCGCACGTTGTTGCTCGAACACGGTCACTGGGATGGGAGAATTCGGCGGAGCGCCGGTGAGGACTCCGCCATGGACGTTGCCGCGCCCTGGCTCAGCTCTGTTGGGGGGAGGGAGCATTGGTGTGCGCCGGGGGTCGTGGATCTCGGGATGGACGATTAGGATGGCTCTGCGCATATCCCTTTTCGCACTGGTTAACCGGAGCCGTTGATCGGTGCGTGAACGGGTGAGATCGTGCCCTCGCATTTATGTTTGCGGATCAATCGTGGGCCGTGGGATCTGGATCCTGAGCTCGACGTTGAATACCGGTTCAGAGGAGACCAGATCTAATCTATGCCGTACGTAGTTGATCGTGCAACCGAGATCTGGCGATACCTCTTCGCTGGTTCATTTTTCATATGAGCCCCTGAACTACTTAGGAATTAACCCGCCATCCACAGGGCCTGTTCCCTGTGTCTTGGAAATTTTACCCTGGCGCCCCTGACCTTTCTGGTAAATGAGGCCCAGTCCAGAGTTAGTTTAAATCGAATAAATGAATAGAAAATGGATTTCTAACATGAAAATAATTACTAGAACTTTATAAATTCATAGAAAGTTCATACTAACTCCAAATTAATCCATTCCAGTTCCTAAAATTTTATAATTTTATTGTCTATCACTTAGAGCCTCTGTTTTATCATGACCACAGTAAGAAAATTAATCTCGCACTTAATCTTATTTAAAACACATAAAACCTTTGAGAAGGCATAACTTAAATTCTATAACTCCAAAAATTATGATTCCTGTTCCTAGAATTTTATTTTAATATGTAGAATATTTCTGTGTATTTTGTGTACATGTTTGGTGTGATGTTAATTTTCTCTATACATTGTGCTTGCTTGTATTGTGGCGAGTAGAAGAGCCCGTGACCGAGGATCCTGGTGAGCAGCAGGTTGAAGTAGCTGAGCAGGAGCTCATTGAAGGCAAGTTGTGCCCTTGACCACTTTTTACCCAATAATGTTCTTTAATATCACTTATCCATGCATAGGTTAATTTTGTTGGGACCCAATAGGTCACCCTAGATTGTTTATCTCATTACCTTGTTTACCCCTGAATCACTTGGGTAGTTTGCTATTGCTTTATATGGTTTTGGGATAATCATTTATTACCTCTATGTTCCAATTCTTTTTGTTATTCTATTTATGTTCATGTTGAGATCATTAATGTTAATTGGAACATAGAGCTTAACTTGAGAAACACGTGCCACCACAAGGGTTTAATGGGACGCCCTTGGCTGACTAATTAGGAAAGCTAGTGGAAGACTACCTTACCCGAAAGGGGCAAGGGCAGTAGGGGAGTGGTCAGTGTAGGGAGGTCCTTGGTTGATTTTGCTGCGATGGCGGTCAGGCAAGAACCCTGCATTGGAACTTCCTATAAACTGTAGCGGGTTTTCGGAAGCTAGTGGAACTTTGTAAAGGCCTCGTAGTGTTGCCCTGCCGCGCTTCCTAGGTAGAGGTGTATGGAGTCGTGACCCCTTGGCAGATGGGTAACATGACTTGTGGGTAAAGGGTACAACCTCTGCAGAGTGTAAAACTGGTATACTAGCCGTGCTCGCGGTCATGAGCAGCTCAGGACTCTGTGATGTTTAAATTATGGAACTTAAATTCAATTTTGTCATTTGCATTGCATGGGTTTATTATTAATTTTGTTCTATTACTTTACTTAAGGTTTGGTATTTACTTACACTTAGTAACTGCTAATAAAATTTTGACCAACTACTTAAAAGCAATGCTCAGCTTTAACCCCTATCATTGATTAGCCTTACACATCACATGAACTCACACCTTTGTGAGTTTATGTCCACTAGTTCCCCACAACTTGTTGAGCTATGATCATGTGTGAGCTCACCCTTGCTGTCTCACACCCCCCCACAGGAGAAGAGCAGGTGGTTCAAGAGGAGCCACAAGGCGAGGAGTATGATCTGATCTAGGTGGCGTTTCTCAGTTGACATTGGCGCCGACGATCCTTAGTTCGTTTTATATTTATTCTTTTATTTTGTAATAAGTCTTCCGCTATGTAATAAGTACTCTAATTATTGTGACATTTATCTCTATACACTCTGTTATTATATATGTTGTCTTCTTGGCGCATGTATGAGATGCATCTGGCTTTGTTCCTTAAAGCCGGGTGTGACAGAAGTGGTATTAGAGGAAATGTTGACTGTAGGACGAAACCTAGATAGAAATGGACAAACCTTTCCTACTTACCTTACTCTGACTCATTCTATACTTATCTCATCTTGTCTTGTCTCACCTTTTTTCTATTCTACTCTGATTAATCTTATCTTTTCTACTCTAAGACAAGATGGATTTCACACCTTGGAATCCTACCACTATGATCTTTTTAAGAGATAGGGAACCTAAGACAAAATTTAAAACTATTTTCTTTATTTAAAAAAAGTGATTGGTTGATTGTGCTGGTGATAAATGCCTGATTTGCTTCTTTGATTGATCGATATATTATATATGGACATCTTAGTATGTACCACCATAAGGTAATGAATTAGCTATGGTAGGTAAAATATTAATCTGCTTAGCTAATAAATCCCCCAAAGTAACATGATTTGTAAATACCTACCTTGTCTACTATTTTCTTACCATATGTATCTAACTCAGATGGTCAATACCAGGCGGGGTGGTGGAATTGATTTGCCTCCTAATCGACACACTCGGTGGATATATAGACAACCCCAGCCACAGCCTACAGAGATGAATCATCCTAATCCTCCACCAGGCGGAGTTGACCCACTGGTTGCTGCTCAGATGAATATGATGCAGCAAATGGCGGACACTATGGCTGATATGCGTGCCCAGATGCAGCAAGAACGCCAGGAGATGCGTCAGGAAAGAGAGGATATACGACAGGAGTTGCGCCAGGAGCGAGAGGAGATACGCCAGGAAAGGAGGACGCAACAACAGCAGCTGCAACAGCAAATGCAACAACAACAGCAACAACAGCAACAGCAACAAGTACCATTGCCTCCACCACCACCACCAGTTCCACCCCGAGACAAGCATAGGGAGTTCATGAGTCATAAGCCACCTACATTTGCAAACTCTCCTGATCCACTGGATGCAGATGATTGGCTGAAATCTGTGGAAAAGATGCTGAATATTGCACAATGCACTGATCGGGAGAAGGTTTTATATGCTTCTGGACGTCTGACAGGTCCTGCTGCTGACTGGTGGGATTCATATACTGCTGCCCACGATGCTGCTGATACTATTACTTGGGCAGAGTTCAGTACACAGTTCCGGAATTATCATATACCAGCTGGATTGATGAAGATTAAGAAGAAGGAATTTCTGTCGCTGAAGCAAGGAAGTATGTCAGTCAGCGAGTACCGCGACAAGTTTATCCAGTTATCCAGATATGCCCCTGATGAAGTTGCTGAAGATGAGAGGAAGCAGGAGCATTTTATTGAAGGACTTAATGGACCACTGCAGTACGCTTTAGTGGCACACACATTTCCATCATTTCAGAGGCTGCTTGACAAGGACCTGGCTATTGAACACAAGCGTGTTCAGCTGGGAGATTTGAAGAGAAAGGCTATATCTCAAGGACAAGGAAGCAGTAGCGTTCGTCCTCGCTATAGTTCACCTCAGGGTACACCAGTTCGCACTGGCGGAGGCCAGCGCCCAGTTCAGCAATCACCACTGAGGACTCCACCTCCTCGACAGGCTACCCCCACTGGCACCCCGACGAAGTTTTTAGGACAGAGTCCAGGCACTACTTGTTTCAAGTGTGGGAAGACTGGTCATTATGCAAATGTCTGCCCACAGAGGATTGCTACTACTCCAGTTCAGAACAGGCAGCAAACTCCAGGATCTGGCAAGGGATATTCTATTGCCAAGGTTAATCAAGTCAGCGTTGATGCTACTCCGGATGGTGGGGACATCGTACTTGGTATGTTTTATGTTAATGCAATTCCTGCAACCATATTATTTGATTCTAGTGCTACACATTCATTCATGTCTGCTAGATATGCCAACACAAATGAAATACCACTGCTAAATATGAGAAAACCCATGATAGTAATTACACCTAAAGGGCCTGTTGAGGCGAATCAAATGACATGTAGATTGACATTGACCATTATGGGTAGAGAATTTGGAGCTACTGCTATCATATTAGAGTCAAGCAGTATAGATCTGATCCTTGGTATGTCATGGCTAAGAAAGGCAAAGGCCGTTATAGCATGTGGTAGAGGTACCGTAGAACTCACTACCACTAAAGGAGAAAGATTTCAAGTTAATATTGCAGTAACCTCCTCATCCATGCGTGCAATGTTCTTTATACCTGAGGAGTTTGTTGGTGACAACATCCGGGTGGTTAGAGATTTTCCGGATGTCTTTCCAGAGGAGTTACCAGGAATGCCACCTGATAGAGAAGTTGAGTTTGTTATTGATCTCTTACCTGGAACCGCCCCTATTTCTAAACGGCCATATAGGATGTCCGTAGAGGAGTTGAAGGAGCTTAAGAAGCAGTTAACTGAGTTACAAGAGGCTGGGTACATTCGTCCGAGTTCCTCACCTTGGGGAGCGCCGGTCTTGTTTGTACAGAAGAAGGATGGATCGCAGCGGATGTGTGTGGATTATAGATCTCTTAATGATGTTACGGTGAAGAACAAGTATCCGTTGCCCCGTATTGAGGATTTATTTGATCAGATGAGAGGTGCTAGAGTATTCTCGAAGATCGATCTCCGATCGGGATACCATCAGATGAGGATTAGACCATCGAATATTCCCAAGACGGCTTTCTCGACTCGATATGGATTATATGAGTTTACTATTATGTCGTTTGGATTAACCAATGCACCAGCTTATTTTATGAACTTGATGAATAAGGTGTTTATGGAGTATTTGGACAGATTCGTCGTGGTGTTCATCGACGATATTCTTATCTATTCCCAGAGTGATAGTGATCATGAGGAACATCTGAGATTGGTACTACAGAAGCTACGAGATAACCAGCTATATGCCAAGTGCAGCAAGTGCGAGTTTTGGATTGGCGAGGTGCCATTTCTTGGTCATATTATTTCTAATGGAGGAATTTCAGTGGATCCTGCTAAGGTTAAGGAGATAATGGAGTGGAGAGTACCCACTACAGTTACCGAGATTCAGAGTTTCTTGGGACTAGCAGGATATTATCGGAGATTTATTGAAGGATTTTCTAAGATTGCTAAATCTATGACTTCACTTTTGGAGAAAGGAAGAGAGTTTAAGTGGGACGAGAAGTGTCAAGACAGTTTTGATCAATTGAAGAAAAGATTGATGTCGCCACTAGTATTGGTTATGCCAGACCTACAGAAAGGATTTGATATCTATTGTGATGCATGTGGCCAAGGCTTAGGATGTGTGCTCATGCAAGAAGGACATGTGATTGCCTATGCTTCTCGTCAGTTGCGGAAACATGAGTTAAACTACCCCACACATGACTTGGAATTGGCAGCCGTTGTGCATGCACTTAAGATTTGGAGACATTATATCATGGGGACCAAGTGCCAAGTATATATGGATCATAAGAGTCTGAAGTATATATTCACTCAGAAGGATCTCAACCTTAGGCAACGCCGTTGGTTGGAGCTTATTAAGGATTATGATTTGGAGATTCACTATCATCCAGGCAAGGTGAATTTGGTTGCAGATGCCTTGAGTCGAAAGGAGCATGTTCATTCAGCCATTATTGCCCAGCTACCCGATGAGATTGTTGAGGATTTCAGAAGACTTAACCTGGGGATAGTTGCTCATACTGAAGGAGTTACTATTGATGTGGAACCTACTTTGGAGCAAGAGATCCGCAAAGGACAAATGGGTGATGCTAAAATAAAAGAGATTAAGGATCTGATTACTGAAGGTCGAGTTCCGGAATTTACAGAAGATGAGCAAGGCACTGTATGGTTCAAGGACAGAATGTGTGTTCCTGATATTAAAAGCCTTCGAGAGACTATTTTAAAGGAGGCCCATGACTCGGATTATTCTATTCATCCTGGTAGTACTAAGATGTATCAGGATTTGAAACGGAAGTATTGGTGGTATGGATTGAAAAGAGATGTAGCTGCACATGTGGCTATGTGCGATGTATGTCAAAGAGTTAAGGCTGAACACCAGAGGCCAGCTGGACTATTGCATCCACTGAAGATACCCGAGTGGAAATGGGAAGAGATTGGTATGGATTTCATCACTGGATTGCCTCGCACCCAGAAAGGATATGATGCTATATGGGTGATTGTGGATAGATTGACTAAAGTGGCTCACTTTATTCCTGTCAAGACTACTTATAAAGGTTCTTAGCTAGCAGAGTTATATATGGCTCGGATTGTGTGTTTACATGGAGTACCAAAGAAGATCGTGTCTGATCGAGGTTCGCAGTTTACCTCAAGATTTTGGAGAAGCTTTCATGAGAATATGAGTACGAAGTTGAATTTTAGTACAGCCTATCACCCTCAGACTGATGGACAGACTGAAAGGACCAATTAAGTATTGGAAGATATGTTGAGAGCATGTGCCCTTCAGCATGGAGGAAGTTGGGATAAAAGTCTACCTTATGCTGAATTCTCATACAATAATAGCTATCAGGCCAGTCTGAAGATGTCACCTTTTGAAGCTTTATATGGGAGAAAGTGCAGGACTCCTTTGTATTGGGATCAGACCGGAGAAAGACAATTCTTTGGGCCTGAATTGATTCAAGAAGCAGAAGAACAAGTTCGTATAATTCGAGAGAATTTGGGAGTGGCTCAAACCAGGTAAAAGAGCTATGCTGATAATAGAAGGAGACCACTGGAATTTGAGGAAGGAGACTATGTGTATCTCAAGGTGTCACCACTTCGTGGAATGAGGAGATTCAAAGTTAAGGGCAAATTGTCCCCTCGCTACATTGGACCATTCTTGATCTTTAGGTGAGTTGGGGAGATGGCATACCAACTCGAGTTACCGGATAGTCTATCGGATGTGCATAACGTGTTCCACGTATCTCAACTGAAGAAGTGTCTCCGTGTCCCTGAGGAACAGTTACCAATGGAAGAGCTCAGTGTTCAGGGTGATTTGACTTATACGGAGTACCCGATCAAAATTCTTGACACATTGACTCGAGTTACAAGAAATAAGGTGATAAAGATGTGCAAAGTGCAATGGAGTCACCACGGTGAAGATGAAGCAACTTGGGAAAGAGAAGAAGAGCTTCGCATAGATTTTCCCCTCCTTTTCTCTAGTTCTTCCTAAATCTCGAGGACGAGATTATTTTTAAGGGGTAGGATTTGTAACACCCACTTTGTAATTTGCTAGAAATAATACCAATAGAGAAACAATTCCTCTTTATGTGAGTTTGATCTTTACACATCATCATATGTGAACACCATGCCCAAAAACAATTAATAAAAAGATATGCTACTAAATCATTGCATCATGCTGAATATTTGATTTGTGTGTGCATTTTTTGTGACAATATTATAATAATGTAAAAATAAATTTGTTAAATATCCAGATGGGGATTTAAAACCTAAAATAATCCTAGAATTAGGAAAAGAGAGAAGGAAGAGATTATACAAAATAGAGGAAAATAAATATATGAAAGAATACATTTTGTTCGTACTAATATTTTAAATTAGGTATTTAACTCAGTTATGAAGCTCACAAACAAGTTTGAATTCAAAATGGAGGTTTAAAAATGAAATGAAACAGAAAATAAAAATAAAAAGGGAAAGAGAGCTTACTGGGCCGGCTTACCACAATTTGGCCCACCCAGAGAAACCTCCCGCGCGGCCCAAAACCCTTCCACGCCGTGAGCCACGTTCTTCCTCAAGCGTCGCGCTCCGCTCACCGCGTCAACGGACTCCTCTGTCGCTGCTCCGTGGGACCCACCGGTCAGTCCCTCAACCACCGCGTCTCCGTCTTCCCCGCGCGACGGCCACCTCCGTGCATGCCGCGCATCATCCGAAGGCCTCGGGATTTCAGTTGCGGTCCGTCTTGACCTGGGGATAAGACCCCCCTGAACGCCCCGCGGATTTACCTGCCTTCTCCCCACACAGAAACCACACGCCGCCACCCACCACGGAAGTCTTGAGTGCCGCCGTCGTCGCCTCGAGCCGTCAGCGTCGCCCGTGCTCCGGGAGGGAGTCCGGGGACTTCGTTTGGTGCTGTTGAAGCTCACCGGGCACTGAACGCGACAAGTAATCAACTACACCGTCGGCAATTGCTCATCGGAGTGCGCAAATCGCTGCGGATCCGCACCGCACCGTGGCCAGCCTTCCAGTCGTAGTCATTCTCGGTGAGACACCCCCTCCATGTTCGCCTAGCTACCAATTTCATTTTCCGCACGTTGTTGCTCGAACACGGTCACCGGGATGGGAGAATTCGGCGGAGCGCCGGTGAGGACTCCGCCATGGACGTTGCCGCGCCCTGGCTCAGCTCTGTTAGGGGGAGGGAGCATTAGTGTGCGCCGTGGGCCGTGGATCTCGGGATGGACGGTTAGGATGGCTCTGCGCATATCCCTTTTCGCACTGGTTAACCGGAGCCGTTGATCGGTGCGTGAACGGGTGAGATCGTGCCCTCGCATTTATGTTTGCGGATCAATCGTGGGCCGTGGGATCTGGATCCTGAGCTCGACGTTGAATACCGGTTCAGAGGAGACCAGATCTAATCTGTGCCGTACGTAGTTGATCGTGCGGCCGAGATCTGGTGATACCTCTTCGCTGGTTCATTTTTCATATGAGCCCCTGAACTACTTAGGAATTAACCCACCATCCACAGGGCCTGTTCCCAGTGTCTTGGAAATTTTACCCTGGCGCCCCTGACCTTTCTGGTAAATGAGGCCCAGTCCAGAGTTAGTTTAAATCGAATAAATGAATAGAAAATGGATTTCTAACATGAAAATAATTACTAGAACTTTATAAATTCATAGAAAGTTCATACTAACTCCAAATTAATCCATTCCAGTTCCTAAAATTTTATAATTTTATTGTCTATCACTTAGAGCCTCTGTTTTATCATGACCACAGTAAGAAAATTAATCTCACACTTAATCTTATTTAAAACACATAAAACCTTAGAGAAGGCATAACTTAAATTCTATAACTCCAAAAATTATGATTCCTGTTCCTAGAATTTTATTTTAATATGTAGAATATTTCTGTGTATTTTGTGTACATGTTTGGTGTGATGTTAATTTTCTCTATACATTGTGCTTGCTTGTATTGTGGCGAGTAGAAGAGCCCATGACCGAGGATCCTGGTGAGCAGCAGGTTGAAGTAGCTGAGCAGGAGCTCATTGAAGGCAAGTTGTGCCCTTGACCACTTTTTACCCAATAATGTTCTTTAATATCACTTATCCATGTATAGGTTAATTTTGTTGGGACCCAATAGGTCACCCTAGATTGTTTATCTCATTACCTTGTTTACCCCTGAATCACTTGGGTAGTTTGCTATTGCTTTATATGGTTTTGGGATAATCATTTATTACCTCTATGTTCCAATTCTTTTTGTTATTCTATTTATGTTCATGTTGAGATCATTAATGTTAATTGGAACATAGAGCTTAACTTGAGAAACACGTGCCACCACAAGGGTTTAATGGGACGCCCTTGGCTGACTAATTAGGAAAGCTAGTGGAAGACTACCTTACCTGAAAGGGGCAAGGGCAGTAGGGGAGTGGTCAGTGTAGGGAGGTCCTTGGTTGATTTTGCTGCGATGGCGGTCAGGCAAGAACCCGGCATTGGAACTTCCTATAAACTGTAGCGGGTTTTCGGAAGCTAGTGGAACTTTGTAAAGGCCTCGTAGTGTTGCCCTGCCGCGCTTCCTAGGTAGAGGTGTATGGAGTCGCGACCCCTTGGCAGATGGGTAACATGACTTGTGGGTAAAGGGTACAACCTCTGCAGAGTGTAAAACTGGTATACTAGCCGTGCTCGCGGTCATGAGCAGCTCAGGACTCTCTGATGTTTAAATTATGGAACTTAAATTCAATTTTGTCATTTGCATTGCATGGGTTTATTATTAATTTTGTTCTATTACTTTACTTAAGGTTTGGTATTTACTTACACTTAGTAACTGCTAATAAAATTTTGACCAACTACTTAAAAGCAATGCTCAGCTTTAACCCCTATCATTGATTAGCCTTACACATCACATGAACTCACACCTTTGTGAGTTTATGTCCACTGGTTCCCCACAACTTGTTGAGCTATGATCATGTGTGAGCTCACCCTTGCTGTCTCACACCCCCCACAGGAGAAGAGCAGGTGGTTCAAGAGGAGCCACAAGGCGAGGAGTATGATCTGATCTAGGTGACGTTTCTCAGTTGACATTGGCGCCGACGATCCTTAGTTCATTTTATATTTATTCTTTTATTTTGTAATAAGTCTTCCGCTATGTAATAAGTACTCTGATTATTGTGACATTTATCTCTATACACTCTGTTATTATATATGTTGTCTTCTTGGCGCATGTATGAGATGCACCTGGCTTTGTTCCTTAAAGCCGGGTGTGACACACGCCCGACGCGCCAAGCCACCCACGACGCCAAGGACCGACGTCTGGCTACCCTGCACGCCAGTGACCCCAACCGGCGCCCAGACCCCTGCGCGGAGCCGAACCGACCGCTGACCCGTCCGAGCCGCGACCGAGCACTGCGCCGTCCATTCATTCCGCGTTAATGGACCTTCATTGCGTCTGTTTCTCTTCCCCATTATCCCTCCCTCCATTGATGCGTCATGAAGCATCCCGGCGCCCTCTTCTCCCCTCTTGCCTATAAAACGCGCTCGCCATCCCTGCTTTCTCCCTGGCACATGCTCCTCTGCTCTTCGCTACTGCTCGTTTTCTCTCGTGTTCACTTGCCCTCGCTTGGCACCGTCACGCTTTAAGTCTGCTACTGCGCGTCACCATCGACGTCGACCGCTTGTCATCGACTCGTCGACAGAGACCCTCCTCCACCGCCGTGATGTTGTCCGCATCGTCGAGTACTTGATTTCCCCCATGTGCCGAACGACGTCGATTCTCATCGGAGTTCGCCTCGGCATCCCTCTCCTACGCTATATCGATCTTGCCCGACAGCTGCGCCCTTCCTGCTCCCTCACTAAAGGTAGAAGACAATATCTAATTTATGACAACCTCCTAAGGACTACCGTTACTAAAAGATTTAGCCTTGTGCTAATTTATTTTGAAGAAATAATATTAAGCGAATTAATCATTGTTTTGTTAAGCTTGGTAATTATGTGATTAACCTCTTTAATTGTGTGGTTTCAAGATTTTGTGTACTCTCATAAATCAATTTAAACTAGGTTTGTTATAGTCAATTTATGCGTAGTTTTCTAATTATGAAGTTAAAAATAAATGTAGTTTACCTTTTCTTAATCAAACGTACGAGATAAGTAATTATATAATTACGTTTTTATGATTTAGATTTAAGTAATTGATAATTATGTGTATGCCAGATAGGGATTTCTAATAATATTAATATAACTAAATTCACACCGTCATAACTAAAACGATAGCTAATAATATACCAATGAATACAATATTCATTTTAATATCTATGTCATATGTTTCTAAACTAAAGGTAAAGATAAGTAATTGAGTAATTATGTCCTCTCATAATCTAGTTAATTAGATTTATATTTGTTCACAACTGGTTATATAGGCTTAATTAATCATTTAATCAGAATTAGTTCATATTATTTATATCACTTAGTTTTTCCTAAAGAATAAACTAAGGAAATTAGTGTTCATGTTCTTTAAGAATAATTAAAATGTTAGTTTATACATATTTTCCTTTCTATTGAATTAGATCATTTGTTCCTACAATAGAATTAAAGATAATTAATAGATTAATTATCCTTTATCATAATTTATTAATCAAACATATAGTCAATTTGTTCTTAACTAGATTTATGGCATGATTAATGATTTCATAGAATTTAGTCCACATTATATACGAATCACTTAGCTTTTCCTAAATGATAAAATAAAGTAATAAGAGTTTAAGTTCTTTTATAACTTAAAATGTTACTTTATATATTAACTTCGAATATAACAATATAGGCGATGTGTTTTCTAATGAAATTAAAAGATAGTTATTTGTTCATTATCTGCATGAAAATTCACTTAAGACCCATAACCTAACTCATCTTAAATAGGTGATTAATAATATAATTATGATCTTTCCACATAAAAAGTTGTTTAAGCTATTTATGAGCTTGTTATAAAATTAATGTTTAATAATGTGTTTCATAACCCATTAACCTTAGATATATAACATATATCTTTTCTTAAAAAGTTAAAAATGTTTAATATCGTTATAACGTGTTTTATCGTCTTATAAACCCTTAATCTTAGACATATCACATATGACGTTTTATAAAAGATTAATTTGGTGAACCTAATATTTGTATATTTTAATTAAGATATTTTAAGCTCATGTCTTGTTTCATAAAGTATAGATCACACATTTTTGAAAAGAATACCTTTTTATTATAACCCTTGAATGTAATGTTTTTGAAAAGCAAATGCTCTTTTCGTTAGACTTTCTTTTAGCTTTACGTATGGTGAATGTTGTATGTTATTGAATGGTGTTTGTTCTTGTTTGTCAGTGGTTGATCTAGTAGTTAAGAATCAAGATCCGTTCCTATCCGTGGAAGAACCTCAAGTTTTCTTTAAGCAAGGCAAGTGGACTTCTCCCTCTGCATACTCTGTTTGATCCCAAACAATACATTTAATAAAGTTTATTCATCGATATATATGCATAATTTGATGGGTTACCTATTTAGATACCCCTAACCTTTCCAACCTTACTCCTTGCTTAACCTGGGATTATGATCTAATCAAGTAGCTATGCTATTGCTACAACTTTAAATTTATGCAGTCACTCCTATTATGATATTAATGTTCCAAATGGTAAGTTTACATTATTGTTGTTAACCCGATGGTTAAACAAGATTATTGCATATTAATTGGAACATGGAGTGACCACCCAGGAAAACAGTGCTACCATGAGAACTATCATGGCTCTGGTCTTGGCTAAATAACTAGGGAAGTCTTATGTTGGGTGCTGGTCGTGGTCGATCGGAACGGGGGCATCTAGCAAGCGCTTATAGTTCTGGCTCAGGTAGATTGGATACGTGCATAGTTCCCAAAGCTTTACCCTATAGTCTGGACTATAAGTTGGTTACGGTAGGTGTACCTTATGCAGTTGACCATTTCCAACATTTGCGTAATGAGGACTCCAGGGAGAAGCCTCGTAGTGAGACCCTGGCCATTCACCTCGGAAGTGAATACGGGTCTAGCTAACCCGGGCTAGAAGGGAATCACGACTCATGGGTAAATATGTGCCACCTCTACAGAGTGTAAAACTGATATATCAGCCGTGCTCATGGTTAAGAGCATCCTGGACTCCTCACATGATAATTGAACTTGAAGATGGAAATAAATCGAGATCCGATGATCTGCCAATGGTTTGCTTAAGTGGTTTCACTTAAGTGTTTTTGATATACTATTATACCTTTATTTAATAGGAATACTTGGGATTCACACTTATTAGTAAGACAGGTGTTGTTAATAAAATGTTGACCAACTAAAATGCTTACTGCTCAACCTTAGCCTCACCTTGTTAAACTTGCATTAATTTTTCCCCCACTTGCTGAGCCCCGACCATAAGTGAGCTCACCCTTGCTTAATTTTGATCAGAAGTTGCAGATGAAGATATGATGCTGAACTCCATGGATGCTAGTCTAGTGATACCCCCGGTCATCTTCCTGTGGATGGATGCCTTTGTTTCGCTGTACTTTGATGAATAAAGGTTAAGACATTATGTCCGTTCGAAGTGTAATATGTTAATATAATCTTTATTTATGCTTTTATGCATTGTTCTTTTGATATATTACACTTGTGACGTCAACATATGTGTGGAAATATATCCTGGCACACATATGCGATGCACCCGGCTCTGCCCATTAGAACCAGGTGTGACACGTGCGTAGGTGCGTGCACAGTCGCCTGTGCTGTCATGTCTGATTGTTCACTATAGCGGACTTAGTACCCGACCGAACTATGCTTCTTAATGGTGTCTTCCACGCACGTGGCACAGTGGCCACAGTAACACACAGACCTCTGAGTGGGTATTTAATGCACGCAGTGCTACCATGCTACAACGCGCCTCGGTAACGTGCGCAACGGTCATAGAGGCCTGTCACAAGCCTGTCAATGCCCCGCGCTTGGTCAAAGCATGCCATGGTCGCCTTGCATTTAATGTGGGCCGAGGCCTTGCTTCCATGCAAAGGTTTGCACCATCCGTCCAGTGGCTACGTGGCGTCACCGGACCCTTGTCTGGTCCAGAGTAGAGCCTAGGGGCATGTTCTACCATAAAGCACCGGGAGCCCGTGTTGGCGGCCCGGGCCCATACGGAAGGGGCCAGATCCCTACTAGGGGCCCGATTTTTATACGTGGAGGTCCTAGACCTTCCTAGGGGGTACAGACTGCGTACATGGGGGTCCGGGACCCACCATAGGGGTCTAGACCCGTTGGTGAAGTCCTTGAGCATATCACCTCCCTAGACACATGGAAGCACCAGACCTACCCATAAGATGGGGACAGACGTCGTTCTGGAATTAGAGTGGTTTGCCGAGGCGGGTAGCTCTCGGAGTGTCTCCTGAGACGTCCTCAGGAAAATTGGAAATGCGCTTCTCGTCCAAGGCTGGAATGGGCAAGTCAGGAATGTGTTTCCTGCCCGAGGCTGGCCTCGGCGAGTCGTGACTTGGGTCCCTCGCTCGAGGTTTGCCTCGGGCGAGTCATGACTTGGGTCGAGCTGCTCAGTTCCTTAGCACACGATTAGAGATAACTGTGTGGCTACTACGTTTTGATACAACAGTAAGGGGTATTACAGTTTCACGGTACCAACAACCACTTTCATATCAAGTCATATGCCAAGAATTCCAAACTCTTGAGTCTTATTTCACATTTCATGTTTATATGATGATGTGACTAACTCGTGCTCACCTCTTCTATCATTTTTGTGTGGCAACGTGCCTGCTCGCATGCTGTTCCCCTGCTTGGCTTTTCTCGAGATAAGTGCCCTAGGTAGATAGCTCTTCTCTTCTCCATTCTTATCTCCTGCTTTGCTACACTTACTTATCTACTCTGGTTCTCGTGCAGCTTGTTAGTGATCAGTGGGTAGTCAGGATGGTGAGGACCAAGAGTGTCACCCTAGCAAGAGGAGGCGATGATCAAGATCCCCCATACCATTCAAACAAGACAAGGGCAAGGAGGTCTACCTTGAGCTGTAGGGAGGGAAAAAGAAAAGGAAGTTGGACAGAGCTACTAGAGCAGTAGTAGTAGCAGCAGTAGCTGAGAGAGCAAAGTAGGGAGTAGAGATGACAATGGGGACCCGATCCCCGATTCCCTGTGGGGAATTCCTCTATTAGGGGATGGGGAAGGTTTTCCCCCCATGGGGATGTAAATAGGGAAAACTTCGCTCCGGACGGGTAAACGAGGATGGGGATGGGAAGCATTCCCCATCCCCGTTCCCCGCGGGGACCCATTAAACTTACATGTGACGATGTTTTCATGTAATAGTTAATGATAAAAATAAATAAATTAACTTGTCAAGAGATCACTCGTTGTACAAATGTGTTCATTTAATGTACACATAATGATTTTTACATCTAACAATGTGTATAAGTGACAATATTTTATATTAATAACAAATGAAGTACAATCTAATTATAATTTAAGCGGGGACAGGGATGGGGAGCTAAAACCCGACGGGGAATTCCCCGTTGCCATCCCTAGCATGGAGAGCAGCTGAGATTGGATCAGATCAGATAGCCTTCCGTGTCCGTCGCCTCTCATCTCAGGCTTGCTCCACTCCATCTAGGTTCGACCCCTCTGCTCCAGCCACCACTACCACTCCACCTTCCACTACCATGCTAGCTTCAGCCACTCCAGTGCCTATCACCACCCTCGCTACGCCTACAGCCTCCACAACACTTGATTCCACCGCTCCTGCTACCTCTGCCACTCAACCAGTACCTCCACCCCATTTTAGAGAGCGTGACGAGACTGAGGTTCGACCACTTGCTACGGATCTGAGACTGTTTGACCTTCACAGGGCCACTATCGCCAAGGTTCGTCGCTTTAGGCACGTGCCGATGAACACTTGGCTTCCAGCTTAGCATGATCTAGTAGTGATTCCTCTCTTCAGCACTTGGACTCTGGAGTCCTTCTACCGAGCTCAGCTGATAGCCCACATATCCTTGAGAGTTCACATTCGATTGGATTTGTCAGCTTTTTGTACAACAACTAGTTCTGAGGTTGATGGCCACATCACATATCTATTAGGTCTATACTCTTTGCTGACGTTTGGAGGTCGCTATGTTGAGGAGTAGGTCAGAGTGTTTTATTCTATAGTCTGGATTGAACGGACCATAAGTGGATGAGTTTTTGCTTCAAGCACGAGGATGTTACTATTCACACTACTTAGATCAGAGAGCTCTTTGGTTCCCCTGAGTCAACGACGATGCTTCACAGTATTTGCTATGGTACTTCAGGCCTTCCTTATTGCTCTCATGGCGGAGTTGCTCCTGGCACAACACACGTCTCAGCTCTCTTCAGGCCAACCTTCACAGATGGCTCACGATGCTCTCATGCAGATTTTACCACAGCAACCAAGTTTCTCTAAGGGCTAATGAGATGGACCTTGCTACCATGGATGGGCTACAGAGAGGCCTGAAAGTCGCCTAGAGGGGGGTGAATAGGCGAAACTTGAAATTTATAAACTTAAACACACATCAGAGCCAGGGTTAGCGTTAGAATTAAATCCGAATGCGGAAGATTGTTTCTCTTGTCACGAGTTGCTCAAATGATGCAGATGACGTTTGGGAGCAAACTCAATCAATATTAGCAAGGAAACTTTAGAGAGGAAAGAGGGCAAAACAAATCAAATGGAAATCAACACAAGTGGACACGGTAATTTGTTTTACCGAGGTTCGGTTCCAAAGAACCTAGTTCCTGTTGAGGAGGGCCACAAAGTCGGGTCTATTTCAACCCTTTCCCTCTCTCAAACGGTCACTTAGACCGAGTGAGTCTTTTCCTTAATCACACGGGTCACTAAGACCCCTCAAGGACCACCACACACTTAGGTGTCTCTTGCTAGCTTTACAAAGCACTTGGGAACAAGAATGAGAAAGGAAGAAGGCAATCCAAGCAACAAGAGCGCAACTGAACACAAATGATCCTCTCTCAAGTCTCTAAGCACTAGAGTTGATTTTAGAGACTTGGAGTGGATTGAATGCTTTGAATGTGTCTTTGAGTGGTTAGCTTTGCTCTTGTATTGAATAGAAACTTCAGAAAACTTGGATTCCTTTGAATGAGGTGGTTGGGGGGTATTTATAGCCCTCAACCACTTCCTAGCCGGTGGCAAAGTCTACTCAGCGATGGGCACCACCAGGCAGTCCGGGTGGTGCACCGGACAGTCACTGTTCACTGTCACAGGTGCGCGCCACGTCAGCATGCCTGTTAGGGTTTGGAGCTAACTGGCGTGTTGGAGCTCTTGTCTTGTTGCCGCATCGGACAGTCCGGTGCCACACTGGACAGTCCCGCGACCTCTGACTCCTGCGCGAGCACTGTTTGGCACTGTTCATTGTGAGCAATCGACCATTGGCGCATAGGGGCCGTTGCTTCCGTTGGCTCACCGGGCAGTCCGGTGAATTATAGCGGAGAGTGCCCCTGAAATTCTCGAGAGTGGCTGGTTTTGATTGCGCTTGGGCCTAGTGCATCGGACAATGTTTGGTGCACGACCGAACAATGTCCGGTGCGCCAAAGGCAGCACACTCTAAGTCCTTTTGCTTCCACATTTGATTGTGTCGCTAACTGAATTTCTTTCTTGGTTTATGTTGAACCTTATGCACCTGAGATACATGACATCTAGACAAACTAGTTAGTCCCACGTGGTTTGTGTTGGATGTCAACCACCAAAATCGATTATAGGAAATGATTAATTCCATTTCCCTTTCAGAGGCCACCACTCATATTCAGCTCTGGCTCTTACGTGCTCTTGTTTCTCACTCAGTATTTGATGTTGTTGACTTTCTGATCTGTGAGATAGAGGACACCGTCTTGGATGGACTCCATGCTCGTCGTTAGCTACCCTACGCTCACTATCTCTGCCATATCTTTGTGCAGCTGATCCAACCTTCTCAGTACCAGGCCACTGTTGACTATACAGGCTTATGTTTGGATTTTACCGCTCGACACCTGAGGATGTGGCTCGCACTAGTGCTCATGCCCGGGTACTACGCCTTTGGATCCTTTGGCCTCCGAGCGTCAAGTTGAGGACGAGCGATACGACATATTGAGGATTAGGGTATGGAACCCTTAGTTGTTGATACTTCTTCCGATTCAGATGATGAGGATCTAGGGATTCCACCACCACCACCTCTTGTGCCACCTCGCTAACATGATCACAAAACGGGGGTTCCAATGCTGTTCCTCTAGCTGCACCTCCAGTGATTGATCCAGCCCTGGCAGCTATTCTTCAGTCGTTGACCTAGCAGCAGGCTCGTTAGGAAGCTATTCAGCATAGATGTCTGAGTGGATGCTATCTATGTTTCAGACTATTGGTAGGACACCCTTCAACAGCAGCTCTTGGCAGATAGGGCAGAACACTGGGTTTTTATGACTCATATTCTTCAGCATATCGGTGTTCCTGTGCCTCCAGTGCAGTCGGTTCTGCCTCCACCTCTTCAGACTTCAGTGGTGCCAGCCATCCAGTCCGGGCCACAGTTGCACTCCTTCGGTCCAATGTTCTCACCTCTCTGACCAGTCACTCTGGATGTCTCTACTCAGGCCATCAGAGTTGTGAGTGTTCAGCCACTAGTGCCACTAGTTTCTGTAGTATCTACTTTAGCAATGGTAGTTTCAGTTCTAGTTCTAGCGCTAGCATCTCTGGCTCCATAGTCAGTGTTAGAGTCAGCACTAGCTCTAACCTCTATAGCAGATCCTAGATCCGAGACTGATCTGATCCAATTCTAGTTTTTGCTCTGACTGCTCACCCTGGCCCTGATGTGCCTGCCCCTCCTCCTTCTAGTATCTAGGCTAGGACAACCCCTTTTGGTGCTTATCGCCAAAGGGGGAGAGATGATAGTTGTGAGAGCTATGGGGAGTTAGTTGTGAGAGGCATTGTCTTTTGTTGTAATATATGCATGGTACTCTTTTTGTGACTCCCAGCTTTTGTATGCCTCACAAACTCAAATGATATACTCTTAGGATCATTTGATGAATGTGTGTTTATATGTTTTCTCTTGCTTACTTCACATGTCATGCAACTCTTGTTCATGAATTTGATTCAAATTATCTGAACAAGGTTTTATGTCGTGTATGTGCTTATACATACTATATCCTATACATGACTATCTTCTATCAACTTGTTGAATATCACTAACAATCTTCTAACGTTGATGGAACATAAACAAAATACTCTCACACTTGTAGGGTTGTCATCAGTCACCAAAAGGGGGGGGGGGGGCGAAAGTCGCCTAGAGGGGTGAATAGGCGAAACCTGAAATTTATAAACTTAAACTTGCACTAAGGCCGGTGTTAGCGTTAGAATTAATTCGGAGTTCGAAAGATATTCTCCTTGCTTGGAGTTGCTCAATTAATGCGGATAACGTTTGGGAGCAAACTCAAATCAATATGAGCAAGGGAACTTTGGAGAGAGGAAAGAGGGAAAACAAATCAAATGAAAATCAGCACAAGTGAACACGGTGATTTGTTTTACTGAGGTTTGGTTCCAAAGAACCTAGTCCCCGTTGAGGAGGCCACAAAGGCCGGGTCTATTTCAACCCTTCCCTCTCTCAATCGGTCACTTAGACCAGTCGAGGCTTCTTCTTAATCACTTGGGTCACTAAGACCTCGCAAGGATCACCACACACTTAGGTGTCTCTTGCTAGCTTTACAAAGCACTTAGAAGAATGAGAATAGAAAGGAGAAAGCAATCCAAGCGACAAGAGCAACAAAAGGACACAAAACACCCTCTCTCAAGTCACTAAGCGATTGATTTGATTTTGAGGCTTGGAGAGGTTTTGATCTTTGGAATGTGTCTTGGAGTGAATGCTATTGCTCTTGTATTGAATGTGAAGTTCAGAAAACTTGGATAACTTGAATGGAGGTGGTTGGGGGGTATTTATAGCCCCAACCACTATTCTAGCTGTTGCTGTCGATGG